>JAJJWX010000795.1:0-703526 GCA_023529315.1 Papaver bracteatum | reverse complement strand
ATATTTTCCTAATTTTCTCTAAAAATATCATCTAATTTAAGAAGACGATCCGGATTCTTGATCCCTTTGTATATTCGCTGATGAGTTTCAGAGACATGACGGACTGATCTTTCTTTTAAAATACAATAGTACATAGAAATTGAAAGAGATCCTTCGGACCTTCGAGCTTGTTTTTACGCTAAGCATATGGCGCAATTGACAGCTGAAATAGGAGAGGTTGTTTCAGCTACGGCTCTCAAATTCGATTGGAAGATCAAAAACTTTTCAAATTTCACCACGATTTCTCTTGATACTGATGTTTTCTCTACGGGTACTTTTAAATGGTATGGGTAGTACTGCTTTCTATTTTCGGGTTTCTTAGCGATTTCTTGTGCTTTTGATTAGTTATATTAATCCATCAAAATTTTTTCTTAATTTTTAGGAAAGTAAGGATGTACCCGAAGGGAAGAGGGAAAGTTTATGACCACTTATCACTCTTTCTAGTCCCTGTCGACTTGATAAAACCCGTCAAGATAGAGTACAGTTTTGCGATTATTAATCAACGAGATCGCCTTACCACAGTGAGAAAGGGTATGTATATATATGTGTATGAATAGATAGATTTGCTGTTATCCAATTCCATTCGTTTCACTTTTTATCTTTTGATATTTTTGCAGATTCAAAATATGATTTTATAGAAAATAGTACCGGAGGGATGGGTTGGGAATCATTCATGCCTCTCAGTGAACTCCATGATCCTACGAAAGGCTATATTGTGGATGATACTTGTGTTATCTCAATTGAGGTTGCTTGTTGGAAGAACGAGGAATATTTAACAGATGATGGATTGAAAGACAGCGAGCCGAAGCATTGCAAAATCAAAGATGAAGGCTAGGTGAATAATTAGTGAATAATCAGTGTTCGAAAAAAATGTTAAAAAAATTGATGTCTGTAGTGTAATGTGCCTTGATACCACTAAGAGAAGTGGAACAACCACTAAGAGAAGTGGAACAACCACTAAGAAGTGGAACTACCACTAAGAGAAGTGGAACAACCACTAAGAAGTGGAGCTCCCATTATGTTGCTTGTGTGTTTATGTCAACATATACACTACCTCATAGAACCTATATAAGGCCTTCTAGTTTCCATTGTATAAGCATCCCAAAATCGCTAAAGTTCCTAAACAAAAGAGAGAAACATTAGTAGTGTATAGAGAGAGTAAGAGCAAGAACAAGGTCTTGTTCTTGAGAGGAGTTTACACTCTTGTAATCTTGTTCATATCATAGTACAACGTTATCGTCGTCTTCCAAAGTGGATGTAGATCATCTTGATCGAACCACTATAAATCCTTGTGTTGTGTGTGTGCCTATTTTACATTTGTTTTCATTTCTATTTCAATTCTCTATTGATTGTGCTTAGAAGAGCCATTGGTCATAACAAATTGGTATCGAGCAACGTTAAAAACGATCTACGATGGCTTACAAAGTATGAGATTGAGAAATTTGATGGAAGAAATGATTTCAATTTATGGAGGCTAAAGATGAGGGCTGTTTGGTGCAACAAGGTTTGGTGAAAACTTTGAAGGGGAAAACGGCTCTAGCAGAAACATTGAAGGAAGAAGAAAAAAGAAGAACTCATGGAGAAAGCACATGGATTAATTCTATTGTGTTTGACCAACGAGGTCTTGAGAGAAGTGGCAACTAAACGACACCGGACGGGCTATGGAACAAGTTGGAGAAAAGGTATATGACTAAATCAGAACTAATCGCTTATATCTTAAGAAGAAATTACATACTCTTAAAATGCATGAAGGAACGCTATTATAAATCATATTGATGATTATAATAAAATTCTCTTGGATTTGGCAAATATTGATGTCAAAATTGAAGATGAAGACCAACCTTTGGGTTTGCTTTGTTCCTTACCACCATCTTATGAAAATTTTGTTGATACCGTAATGTATGGAAAAAATACAATTTCCATGGAAGACGTTAAAGAGGCCTTGAACTCTAAGGAGTTAAAGAAGACGGGTATCGACGGAAAGATAATTCGGAGATGGGTTGTTCGTTAGAGGAAGAGGAAACCAAAAAGGCGGATTTGATAGAGTAGATCAAAGTCAAGGTCTAAATCAAAATCCTAAATTCTATTGCTTTCATTGTAAGGAAAAGGGGCATTTCAAGAAGGATTGTCCAAAATTGAAGACCGTCGAGAAGAATACCAACCAAGGCACCGCAAGAAAATGTTGAAGAAGAAAGTGATGATGGAGCTGTTCACGGTTCATACCGAAAGCTCTGAGAACGGTGGATTCTTGATTCGGGTGTACCTTTCACATGTGTCCTCATAAAGAGTGGTTTACTACTTATCAAGCTAGAGAAGGTGGTAAAGTTCTTATGGGAAACAATGTCACTTGTAAAGTGGTGGGTGTAGGTACAATTCAAATTAAGATGTATGACTAGATGGTGAGGACTTTAACTAAAGTTAGACATGTTCCGGACCTGAGAAGAAATCTTATTTCTTTGGGTACGCTTGATTCAAATGGTCAAGTATCAAGGTGAAGGTGGAGTTATTCGTGGTTCAAGAGGAAGTCTTACAATTATGAAGGGCGAGAGAATTAATGGTCTTTATACGCTGCAAGGTACTCATCATGACGGTGATGCAACAGATATGTTCTTCAAGTTCGATGATGATACTACCAAGTTGTGGCATATGCGGCTAGGGCATATGAGCGAGAGGGGGTTGGATGTTTTGAGCAAGCGGTGATTGCTTTGTGGTCATAAAACAGAAAGCTTGATTTCGTGAACATTGTGTCTTTGGAAAGCAAGTGTAGAGTCAAGTTTAGTACAGCTATTCATAACACCAAAGGTATTCTGGATTATATTCATTCGATCTTTGGGGTCCTTCTCGGTCGATTCACATGGTGGTGGTAGATATATCTGACGTTCATTGATGATTTCTCAAGAAAGTATGGGTATTCATACTTAAACACAAAGATGAAACTTTTTTCAAGTTCAAGCAATGGAAGACTATGGTCGAGAAGCAAACCTAAGACAAATCAAGTGCTTGAGGACAGGACAATGGTTTGGAATTTTGTGGGGGTGAGTTCAACGAGTTCTGCAAGGAGAAAGGGATTGTGAGACACCGCACAATCCGAAAAACACCACAAAAAATGGTGTTGCGTAAAGGATGAACAAACCATAATGGATAAGGCACGGTGCATGCTCTCCAATGCCAAGTTACCAAAGCAGTTTGGGTACGTGAAACACATCGCCTTATTTAGTGAACAGATCTCCATCGACTTCCATTGAGTGCAAGAATCCAAATGAAGTTTGGACAGGTTCGCATGCTAACTATGAAGACTTGAAGATATTCGGATGTCCAAATTTATGCTCATGTGAATGAGGGGAAGCTAGAGCCTAGAGCAAAGAAGTGTATATTTCTTGGGTATGCAAAGGGCGTGAAAGGCTACAGGTTATGGTGTCCAGCAGAAAGATCAAACAAGTTTCTTATCACAGAGATGAAATTTGATGAGCAATCGATGTTGAAGCCAAAGAATGAAGAACTAGATGGAGAAGTCAAGAGGGTGTTAGTGATAAGGTGGAGCTTGGTGACAAGGTGGAACTTGAGGTGCAAGTTCAAGGAAGCAATAAGACTGTTGTTTCTGATGATGATGATGATCAAGATATTGTGCAAGAACCTCGCCCAGAAGAAGAAGCACAAGGTCATCAAGACAATCTTGCAAGAGACAGAGAGAGGAGGGAAGTTAGAGCACCTCAAAGATACGGCCATGTTGATTTGGTTGCATATGCATTTGCAGTGAGTGAGAGCATAGATAGGGATGATCCAACAACCTATGAAGAAGCAATCGGTGGTGAAGAATCAGCAGAATGGGGAGCATCCGCAATTGAAGAAATTGAGTCTCTTGACAAGAATGGGACTTGGGAGATAGTAGCAAGACCAAAAGGTCAAGATTGTTGGAAGCAAATGGGTCTTCAAGAAGAAACAAGGCACTTCGATGGTGAAGGAACAAGGTACAAGGCAAGGCTTGTGGCAAAGGGGTTTACGCAAAGAGAAGGCATTGACTACAATGAGGTATTCTCTCCTGTTGTTAAACATAGTTCTATTAGAACATTGCTTGCTATAGTTGCTTTGAAAGATCTAGAATTAGAACAACTAGATGTTAAGACAAACTTTCCTTCACTAAGTGATTTGGAAGAGCGTATTTATATGCAACAACCAAAGGGGTTTGAAGTTCCTGGCAAAGAAGACCATGTATGTTTGTTGAAGAAATCTTTGTATGGTTTGAAGCAATCTCCAAGCGATGGTATAAACGTTTTGACACGTTTATGGTGGCAAATGGCTATGACAGAGTAAGTATGATAGTTGTGTATATCACAGAAACTCCAAGATGGTTCATTTGTGTATTTACTCTTGTATGTTGATGATATGTTGATTGCTTGCAAAGACATGTCGAGATACGTGTTTAGAAACAGCTTTGAGTAGTGAGTTTGAGATGAAGGATTTGGGTGCAGCAAAAGAAGATATTGGGCATGGAGATTCATAGAAAACCGAGCTGAAGGCAAGTTGCATTTGTCCCGAAGGCTTACATCGAGAAGGTGTTGGAGCGGTTTGGTATGAAAGATGCAAAACCAGTAGAAGTACCCTTTGGCAGCTCATTTTAAACTTTCTAGAAAGAAATCACCTCAAAACTGCAGATGAGGCAAGAGTATAGGTCTCGAGTTCCATATGCAAGCGCAGATTGGTAGCATCATGTATGCTATGGTTTGTACAAGGCCGGATATCGCACAAAGCTGAGAGTGTGGTAAGTAGATACATGGGAAGTCCCGGAAGGCTCTTATTTATAAGTGTAAAGTGGATTCCAAGTATCTAAGGGGAAGTACAGATGTTGGTTTAGTGTTTGATAAACACTATGGTGATTCGACAAATGTTGTGGGTTATGTTGATTCTGATTATCACAGGGTGATCTTGATAGAAGAAGGTCATTGACAGGTTATACTTTTACATTGTGTGGAAGTACTATCAGTTGGAGGTTTGTTTTGCAAAGCACGGTTGCATTGTCTACAACTGAGGCAGAGTACATGGCAGCCGTGGAAGCAAAGTGAAGGAAGGTATATGGTTGATGGGTTTGGTTGGTGATTTAGGTTTCAAGCAAGAGAATGCAACTTTGTTCCGTGATGGACCAAAGTGCCATTCACTTGACCAAGAACCAAATGTATCATGAGAGAACGAAGCACATCGATGTCGGAGTATCATTTTATCAAGGATGCAGTTGAAGAAGGTAGGATAGCGATGCTAAAGGTTCCTACGGCGGATAACCCCGCGGACATGTTGACGGCTGCCAAGTATCAAGTTCAAGCACCGGCTGACTTGGTTGGTATCAACAGTGTTGAGCCCCTGAGGGGCTGAGCGAAGACGATGATGATAAGTGGTGATGGTATTCAAGTCAAGGTGGAGATTTGTAGTGTAATGTGCCTTGATACCACTAAGAGAAGTGGAACAACCACTAAGATAAGTGGAACAACCACTAAGAAGTGGAGCTCCCATTATGTTTCTTGTGTGCTCTATGTCAACATATACACTACCTCATAGAACCTATATAAGGCCTTCTAGTTTCCATTGTATAAGCATCCCAAAATCAGTTAAAGTTCCTAAACAAAAGAGAGAAACATTAGTAGTGTATAGAGAGAGTAAGAGCAAGAACAAGGTCTTGTTCTTGAGAGGAGTTTACACTCTTGTAATCTTGTTCATATCATAGTACAACGTTATCGTCGTCTTCCAAAGTGGATGTAGATCATCTTGATCGAACCACTATAAATCCTTGTGTTGTGTGTGTGCCTATTTTACATTTGTTTTTATTTCTATTTCAATTCTCTATTGATTGTGCTTAGAAGAGCCATTGGTCATAACAATGTCAGTAGTTCAATTCACAAAATCGCATAGACAGTAGTAACGCTAGTTTAAATGAGTTTATTATGGATGCTATTCGGGTTATATATAAATTCTTTAATGTTTAGTTTTTCTATTCCACTCCATGTTGTAAATCTTTTGTCTTTTAGTCTTGAGTATCTCATGGGGAAAGACAACGACCATGTTTGCATCATTACCTTGTCCAATGTGTTGGGCTGGCCGGTCTCATTCTTACTGTTATCCATTAGTTGGTACCAGAACGCCAGTTTTTGTGATGCCGGACTGTTAAGCCCTCTGAGGTGGATTGTGATGCTTCTATTATTGGTATTGGTGTAGTTTTATCCCTAAAGGGACGTCCGGTTGCTTATCACAGCGAGAAGAATTCAGATACAGTGAGATGGTCTACTTATGAGTTAGAATTGCTTTCACTTGTTCAAGCCCTCAAAGAATGACATATTTATTTAGTT
The DNA here is from genome assembly GCA_023529315.1 of Papaver bracteatum. Lineage (NCBI taxonomy): Eukaryota > Viridiplantae > Streptophyta > Magnoliopsida > Ranunculales > Papaveraceae > Papaver > Papaver bracteatum. The sequence goes on along the minus strand of JAJJWX010000795.1, from coordinate 697,155 downwards.
CATTATGAATTTATTATTAATACTGACGATCATGCTTTGAAGTTCTTACAGACTTCCGTTAAGATTGATCGAATGCATAATCACAGGTACCCAACCATTAACAAATATACTTTCTCTGTAAAGCACAAGAGTGGGAAGGCAAATAAAGTTGCAGATGCTTCAAGTAGACGGGCTTATCTTCTTGCGACTATCCGCAATGACAGTTTTTCTTTTGACTATATCAAAGACATCTATGCTTACTGATGATGATTTTAAATTGATATGGGAAAAATGTGGTTATTGGGTTCGTGGTGTTGATGATTTTGGTTTTATCATTCAAGAAGGTTTTGTTCTCAAAGGCATTCGTCTTTGCATACCTAACGTTTCCTTACGTCTTCATCTCATTCATGACCAACTATGTCAAGGTGGATCAACATACGTTGTTGACACACTGTGTCATATTTGGAAGTCGAAGCAAGTTATGCCGGTTCTAGAGAGTTCTATTTAGAATTTGTGTTAAGTTAGGAAAGTGTGCTTTATTTAGAGTTTGATTTTATTAAGAAAGTACTTTGAGTGATTGTCAAGTTTGTGAGACTATAAGTAGGTTGTTAAGCCATGAGAGAATGTACACCAATCAATGTAATCGTTTTATTGCTTCCGCGTGTGCTCTCCTCTCTCTTGCTCGATCCTACACACTTGAATTTGATTTTACGTGGGAGTTTGAAATCAGAGAGTGAATAAGCTGATTCTGGAAGGGAGCTGCAACAAAAATCGTGTGCAGTTCTACTCAATTACCGACATTTTACTGTTCCACTGGATTCCACGTTCTAATAAACCGAGCCCCGATGTTAGCTCTCTATTTTGTTATCATTCACTTGCGATCGAGAAATTTGAAACCATTTAAACATTATATTTGGTTTCCATAATTTAAGGATGCTATACAAGATGTAACACATGAATAGGCAGATTTATGAAGGTTCAAAAGAGAAATGTTCTAGTAGCTTTGGCTAGCTATAGAGTTTTGTGTTCCATTATAGGACCTTTTAACACCTAACTCCAACAAACAGTCTATCCAACTATCCAAGACGCAACATGAGCGTGAAGAAATTAAGTTACGGGCTCCTTCCTCCTTGTTGTTGTGATAATCCTCATCAATCCAAATAAATATGAAATCCCTTCTATCGATTAAGATAAGTTGTAAATTATGCCAGACTGTAAGACATGTTCTATTATTTTATTTTATCTTCTTAACTTTCTCTCTGAGTCCGAACTGTGATCTGATATTGTCTCCATTCAAAATATATGAGTTATAAACAAAACACAACATGCACTGTTAGATTGAGAAAACCATATTTTTCTTGTATACAAAAATGTGCAATTTAGTTCCCACCCATATCTCATTTGATAAAATTGAACTTTTTACACTTTTAAAGTTCATGAAACCCATTAACACTATTCACAGATGAAGTGAAGGATAAAATCATAAAACAGGTTATTGAGATTTATAGGAAAAAGAAAAATGAAAATCATACCAAATATGTGCACCATAAAATGATCAGACACTTTGTGCGGAATACGAATTGGGCCAACATTCACATTCAACCTATATTTTTTTTTATTATTATTCTTTTTTGATCAGTGGAGGATCTGGTGCCGACGAGTATGGAGCTCAGGTCACTGTAATTCACATTTTTCATGCATCTTAACTTGGTCACTATAGAAAAAACGTGACTTATTGTCTTAGGTGGAGGGAGGTAACGGAAAGGGACCGTCAGTTACTAATCAGGGGTTGATGTCGACAACTGATGATTTGATTCCACTATTTTATCTTTCTAGGTGGTGGACATCCCTTATACTAGATTTTGTGCCCGTAGTACACACCGGGCGGACCCAAAAACCATTTATTTTTGATTTGATATGGCTCGGCTTTGCCTCGCCCTGTCACTTAGGATTTTTGATTTGGTGTGGCTCGGCTTCGCCTCGCCTCGTCCCGTCGTTTATGTATTATTGTAAGTTCTTGTAATCAGAATTTAACGATCCACGGATATGAATAATTTAAAGCGATCGAAGATATGAATGTATAATTATTTATGATTAATTATTAATGCAAGTAAACCAAATTTTTAAGGTTACCTAAGATGACCCTTTACGCCATTCCTTTTTCACACTTGATAAAAATTCGATAAAAAATTCCTATACTAACCAATGGTATTAAAATTGGATAAAAAAAAAGATTTGTTTTTGATTAATTGATGCGTAATCGATGGTGGCAGTTTAGCAGCGTGGATGTGGTGGATTGATGATGCCATTATGGGGATGAAACGAAAAAGTGGATCAAAGGCTTTCTGGTCCAAGAGGAAAAGATACAGGGATGGTATATGGAGATTGGGTTCCAATGGATGGCCATGACGAAATCTACAGTTAGAAGGGACAGTTTTTGATCGGTCCTAGAAAACTAATGACAAAAAACAAAACTTTAAAAAATCGTGTACAACAAAGATTGCCACACTGGATGGGCGCAGAATAGGGTTGAAAGGAGGACTTAGAGCGTCTGCAGCGGTGCGACCAAAACTAAAGACTAAAGAGTAAAAAAAAGATCATATTTGGGTTTAGTCCGTTGAGTGATGCAGTGGGGGCGATTAAATTTGGTCGAGCGTTGGTAAAGATTACACTCGGTGTGGGGCGTTGGTAAAGATTACGCTCGGTGTGGGCGTTGATATAGTTTACGCCTGATGAGCCGGAGACACTGTTCACATAATAAAAACAAAAAAAAATAATAAAAAATATATATATATGGGGCGGGGTATAGTTACCGCCCCATACTAATTAAAATAAATAAAAAAAAAAAAATGGGGCGTTGTTTTAGTTAACGCCCCATGTTAAAGTGGAAAAAATGGGGGAAGAGCCTTCAGGTGCGCTCGGTGTGGGGCGTGAACTTCAGGTGCGCTCGGTGTAGGGCGTTAAGTTTACGTGCGGTCGGTGTGGGGCGTTAAGTTTACGTGCGCCCGACTAAATTTGGGTTTGGTCTTGGTCGCGGACCAAATTTGGTATGGTCTGGGATTTAGTCTTTACTCCGTCCCACTACGTCTTTGTTAAAGACCAAATTTTTACTCTTGGTCGTCCGCTGCAGACGCTCTTAGAATAGCATTTTCATTTCGGATGACTAAACCTAATAGGTCATCGTCAATATTTAGTGGGTCCGGCGATTAGTTTATTTAATGGGAGCATTCTTCAACTTGACGGTGTTACTTAACGTTCAGTTAAGTATTTGGTGTAAACCCGGTGTAATTTTTGAATTAAGTGTAAATCAACACATAAGTCTTGTACACCCACGTTTCTACTAACGGTTTTAGTATTAGGTTGTTAAAATCATGGGGCTTGGACCAATAACTTTCTCTACTAATGGGGTGTTTTTTATAAAAAAAAAATCTTCGACCAATAACGTTACGACACTTGTCTTCTCCAGAATTGTTGTAGTTGAAAGCTTTTATCTAATTTAATTTGAAATGGGTGTCACACTCACCGTGCAACGTGGGAGCTTATATGACTTAGCCTTTTAAAGGAGGAGAGATTTATAGTTCTGCAGTCTTACGCGCATGTACTTGTCCAGACAACTGGACCCAATACATTTATCTAGCCAAACCTACAACTCTGTAAGAATAAGATTATTTCCTTCAATTTCAGTTCTAGTTCGGGTACAACTCGATAATGTGAACTTTTTCTTTTTTTGCTAGAAAAGAAATTAAATTATAGAAATGAATCAAATTATAGAGTTTGGAGTAATGAAGAGAGGCAGATCAAATTTCCATTCACCTGATACTTTGTTCTGCCTACAATGCTTGGCTTCTTATCAGCTAGCGAATTGAAACTTCTATTAATGTTTTGGAATTCAAAAAATTGAAAAGACTTTGTTACTATTGAGCAGTCATCCAGAATAGAGTTGATGTACCAACTGGTTTGGTCTTGTTTATTTAAAAGATAAGAAATAACATTCTTCGATAATGTGAACTTTATGCTGATGTTATGTAACTGCAAGGACATTCAGCTTCATGGTAAAAATTTAAATACCAATCATATTTGAACGTTTATGTCTGTTGAAACATTAAGTACACTCTCAGATCATAATAAATCTATACAAAATATTTTTGATCAAAAGAAATACTTGTTAGTTCTAGTTGTGAATATAATTGGTACAAAATATTCCCCAAAAATTTCTTGTTCCCTTGAAGAAAAAAAAATTATACATAATTTCATGTTCAATCACAAAACTTACCCAAAAAGAGAATCATATTTTCATTTCTATATACAATATATGGTTATTAAGGTTATTCACCTTTATCTCTTGCTTTTATAGGTGGTATACTGGAAAATTCAATTAAAATGTAAAATGATTGTGAGGGATGGAAAATAGAGAAAACCTTTCGAAAAGAAAAATAAAACAACATACATTCAAAATCTATACAAGTCCAAGGGTATCAGTAGATACGAATGAACCTTGTACCTAATAGTTTGAGAAACCAATATTGTCATTTTATGCACCATCTTATTTTAGTTTCCACCGATATCTCATTTTATAAATAAACAGTTTGAATTTCATCAACAATGAGGGGTTCTATAAATTAATTTTTGGAACTCTTCTAGGACAACAAGTAATGTGAAAGATTAACAAAAGTTGGGGAAATTTATAGAACTAGAAACATATGAATAAGAGAAAAACCATTACCAAACATATTGCATGTGTGCAATACAACTCAACAGACATTTTTTTTGCGGAAATACAATACGAGCTATACCTTTGTACCTCATACTTCTTTTAACTTGGCCACACTAGAAAAATATGATTTCTTGTTGTACACTGGAGATTGTTTTTTTTTTATTTTATTTTTTTAGATTGAGATAAAAAGTATCAGAGAAAGAGCGTGAATCAGGCGATTGATTCGTTTTCAAATCGGGTACTGTGTTTCAAAATCCAAGCTTCAGATCTGTGATTTTTTATCATGGATAATATGGCAAGAGCTCTAATTGAAGGTGTTGTTGAACCAGGAGGGGGTAATCTTAATTCAAATACAAGACCTACTCAAGTTGATGTCCAAATGGAGGATTCTCAAGACCGCATGAGAACTGATTATATGGAAGGGAATACGAAAGGGAATCCTGTAAAAGCTCAAATTTCATATAAAGATGCTTTTCTTAATTCAACAGAAAGATGGAGCAATTGTTTCCAGGAGTGGGGAATTGAAGATTTGGAATCAAATCTGGATAACTTGAATGTCGAAGGGGAGATTCCAATTGAGCATACTAAAGAAATTCCATATATTGAGATTGATTTGCAGACCAAAAAGAGAATCATTCAGCCATGGAAGTATTGTCTCATAGGGAAGGTTGTAGGGAAAACTGTTGGGTACAAATATATGTCTGCTAAAACAAGGGAGATGTGGAAATTAGTTGGAAAAATGCAGGTTTTGGATATGGGTTGTGATTTTTTTATGTTCAAATTCGAAAAACCTGAAGACTTCAAACATGCTTTACTTGAAGGGCCGTGGTTTGTCAATTGAAGGCATTTATCTATGAGAAGATGGACTACAAATTTTAAGCCGTCTACAGCATCAATTCATAAAACAGTCGTTTGGGCTAGATTTCCAAAGCTTCCATTAGAGTATTTTGACAAGGAAGTGCTATACAAGGTTGTTGGGAAACTGGGGACTCCGATTAAAATTGATAATACTACTGAATTTGTTTTAAGGGGAAGGTTTGCCAGAATCTGTGTTGAGGTGGATACTGATCATCCATTGAAGCATGTTGTAAGGATAGGGGGACTGATACAGAAAATTGAGTATGAGGGTGTGGGACTCATTTGCTTCAATTGTGGTAAAATGTCCCACAGGAAGGACCAATGTCCTCTGAATGTTTGTACTAACAATGTTAATCTTGATGATGCAGGTACTAAAGCTCCAAGTGAGAAGGAAGATGTTTATGGTCCATGGATGCTGGTTACAAAGAAGTGCCAGAAAGGTAACACAAGAGCAGGTAATCATACTAGTGTGCAAACTAGTGAGATCAATAAGAATGGGAATTTGAAAGGTCAGAATGTGGTGGTGGCTAATAGTTTTGCTACGTTACAGAATGTGGATAGTGATTTTAATCAAGAGAGTAATAATAGTGACATTATTAGGGATAAAAGACATGCATACTCTTTAAGGCATAATGGAGATAGCTCTTCAAGTGATTCCCAACCTATAGTTAAGGAGAGAAATAATTACCCACTAGGTACTTATCAAGTGAGTGGTAATAGATATCAGTTAAAAAATTCCAATAATAATAGAAGGTATAATTCTTTGCATGATAAGGAAACGACCACTAAATCAGTGGGAGTTACAGATAAAGAAAAGAAAGGAATTAATGTTGAGCATGTAAGAAGGAATGGAAATAATGATTTCATGGGTATAAATAGTAATGGGAACAAAGGTAGTGATATCAGTTTGCAAACTAGGAAAGCTAGCAATGGAGCACCAAGTAGAAGTTCTGAACATCTTCTCGCAAGAGTCAATTCAGCCCTTAGTGGAGGAATGGAGAGTGAGAGATTAGTTAATGCACAGAGCACAAGCGGAGCTAAATGAAATGGAGGAGGAAATAATGGAGCTAATAATGGAGCAGTTGTTAGAGGAGGAAAAAATAATCCAGTTGAGAGAGGGAGTGGCGGATCTGCGAAATCAACTCAGGGCCTTAATGCCGGATCTAGTTCACAACCCAGCTCAGGTGAACCTAAATGTATTTTTGGAGCAAGCCAACAGAATCTTGAGGCCAATCAGACTTTCAAGGTCCAATTGGGAGCTTCAGGATCCGGTGGAGTTTCTAAGAGAAGGGAGGGAAGAGGCAGAATGCGACTCAAAGAGGTGGTTAGAAGCAACAATTATGGAGGTAGTCTTGGCACCGCTTGTAGAGACTCTGGCCTTAGTAAGAAGCCCAAAAGGTCTTTGGCAGTTCAAGATTCAGATTACTACACGGATGGATTTGGACGTCAACAATCAGAGGATGTTCAAAGCGAGGCTCAGCCCATTGATGACGATGGATCAGCAAGCTGCGCGGAGAGTTGGAGGGATTTCCAAAGGCCCATGAAGCCCCATGTGCTTAATCCTAGTTTGTGTCTTCCTTCTGAGTTTAATATGAAGATTATGTTTTGGAACTGTAGAGGGATTTCTAGGCCCTCCTTTGTTAGGGTGATGAAGAAGCTTATTAAGAGACACAACCCTTCGATTGTGGCCTTAATGGAAACTAGGGTTCTTGAGGATAGTGTCTCTGAGATTGTGAGCAAGCTGGGTTTCTCTCATTCCATCATTGTGGATCCTAAAGGGTTTTCAGGGGGTCTTTGTCTGCTTTGGAATGATAATGAGATCGATATTCAGGCCACTAACAGTTCTAGATGGGCGGTTCATGCTGTTGTTACTACTAAATTCCAACATCCATGGATTATGTCCTCTGTTTATGGTAGCACTAATAAGGTTAGTAGGAAAAGAATGTGGGACGATCTCAGTGCCATTTCTGATATTCCTAATGTTGACTGGATGGTTATCGGTGATTTGAATACCATTAGTAACAGCCATGAGAAGATGGGGGGAAATATTCCAACTCATAGTCAAGTTTCTGAGCTGAATGAGATTATGAATAAGTGTGGGCTTATTGATCTTGGATCCAATGGTCCAAGATTTACTTGGAATAACAAGAGAGTTGGAGCTGCTAACATCAAGGAGAGAATTGACAGAGCTATGGCTAATACTGGATGGCAAAATAGGTTTCACAAAGCCCAGGTATTTCATCTTCCTTATTACAATTCTGACTACCGTGTTTTGATTGTTGATCTTGAGCCTAAGGATAGTTATAAAACTAGGCCTTTTAGACTTGAAGCCATTTGGACCGAGGACCCTAGATTTGAGTCTGTTGTCGAAAAGTCGTGGTCCCAAAGTTGCTCCAGTTCTGTTAGTAATCGTTTCTTAGCTAATGTAACTAGAGTTCAGGTGGAGTCTAAGAAATGGAATAAACATGTGTTTGGTAATTTGTTTAGGAAGATTGATGAAGCTCATGAGAACCTTATAATTGCTCAAAATGATTTTGACAATTGGCCCTCTGATGATGCTAGGATTAAGATGACAAATTGTCTTATTGAGTACCAAAGACTTCTTAAACTTGAAGAGACCTATTGGAAACAAAAGTCCAGAGTCTCTTGGCTAAAAGAAGGGGACCTTAATACGAGATTTTTCCATACTTCGACCTTGGTTAGAAGGAAAAGGAATTCCATAGTGATGCTTAAAAATGAAAGAGGGGAATGGATAAATACTGCGAATGACATTGAGTCCCATATTGTTGGTCATTTTAGTGATTTGTTTAATTCCTCTACTACTGATTTTCTTGACAATGAGATTAACACTCTTTTTCCTCCTGTTATTACTGTTGATGAAAATTCTGGGCTAACTCGTAATGTTGATGTAGATGAGATTAAACTGGATATTCGTCAAATGGGATCTCTTAAAGCCCCTGGCCCAGATGGACTTCAGGGTATTTTCTATAGTAAGTATTGGAAGTATGTAGGCTCTAGTGTCATTGCTCTAGTTAGAAACTTTTTCAATACTGGTGTTTTAGATGCTAGACTAAATAAAACCTATATTGCTTTAATTCCTAAAGTGAGTAATCCTAATTGCATAAAAGAGTATAGGCCGATTAGCTTATGTAATTTTAGCATGAAGATAATCACTAAGATCATTACTAATAGAATTAGTCCCTTGTTGGGTAAAATTGTGTCTCATAATCAACATGCCTTTATTCCTGGTAGGTCTCTGTTTGATTCTGCTGTTATTTGTAATGAGATTATTCATTCTTTCAAGTATAAAAAATGTGAGAAAGGTTGGATGGCCTTAAAACTAGATTTTGATAAGGTTTATGATAGTATAAGATGGGACTTTATTGAAAAAATCTTAATTTGCAATGGGTTTGATCAGAAATTTGTTGGCTGGATTATCAATTGCATCTCGTCTGTTTCTTTTCAAGTGTTGATTAATGGACCTCCTAGCATGAGTTTTACTCCGACAAATGGTCTTCGACAGGGGGACCCTTTATCTCCCTTCTTATTTATCCTTTGTTTGGAAACTTTGACTAGACTCCTTAATGCTGGGATAGATAGTAAACTAATTTCTGGTTTCAAGATTGCTAGAGGAGGCCCTATGATTACTCATTCTTTTTTTGCTGACGATAGTATTATTTTTCTCCAGGCAAATTATAAGAATGCTCTTAATTTAAGAGATATTTTGGATAAATTTTGCTCCTGGATAGGTCAGAAAATCAATGTCAACAAATCCACTTTGCTTACTTCTGCTAATCTGGGCAGGAGTTTCACCAAATGCATGGCTAATGCGCTTCAGGTTCAAGTTGCCAGTAATCCTGGTAAGTACTTAGGTATTCCAATTCAATGGTGAAGGATTAGTGAAAAAACTTATGCTGACATTTTTGATAAAATGTGTAACCGAATGCAGGGATGGAAGTATAGGAACCTTAACATAGCTGGTAGGTTTACCTTGTTAAGTGCTTGTATTGATCCCGTGTCTTACCATGTCATGTCTGTTGTCAAGCTTCCTAAAACGTTGTTGAATAAACTTGATAGGTGCAGGAGAAAAAAAATTTGGGGAGGTGACAAGGATAGAAAGACCATGCATAATGTGAATTGGTCTACTGTTTGTTTGACTAAAGATCTAGGAGGTGTGAATTTCAGAGACCTTGAAAGTAGCAACTTAGATGTTCTAGCGAAGATGGCTTGGAATTTTTTTTCTGAACCTGATAGTATTGTGACTAGGCTTTTAAAAGCAAAATACTACAGGGATCAAGATTTCTGGAATTCTGAAGTTAAGAATAGATCTTCCAAATGTTGGAGAAGCATTATAGGAGGTCGTGATTCCATTAGGCAATGCTTTAGATGGGCTATAGGAGACGTATCTAAGGTTGATTTCTGGAGAGATAAATGGATAGGTAATGATTCCATTGCTTCTTTATGTAATCTGGATAGTTCTAGTCTTCCCAAGGAGACTGTTAGTTCCTACATGGGTCCTAACTCCAAAGAGTGGGATTCTAATAGGATTGATAGTTGTGTTAATCCTGACATAGCTGAGGCAATCAAGTCCATTCCTATTTGTAATAGTCCTGAGGTTAGTGACCGTCCCATATGGGCGGCTAGTAAGTCTGTAAAGGTGACAGTAAGTGAGGCTTATAAATATTTACAGATTGAAAAACATGGAAATCAACATCAAGACAATGACTGGAAGTTTCTTTGGGATTTAAAATGTCCCTTCAAATATAAGTTTTTCCTTTGGAAACTTTGCCATAATAAACTGCATGTTAATGAGTCACTTTACAGGAAGGGAATTACTGACCATCCTGGCTGCAAGCTGTGCAATAGTGATATAGAAACTTGTCATCATTTGTTTTCTGGATGTCGCACTGTAGCCCCTGTTTGGAGGAAGTTAAGAGATTGGATTGGTTTACAGGTCAATATGGATGTGTTATATCCTAGTTTTTTTAAAAGACTGTGTTCTTATGATGGTACTGTTGGAAACTTGAAATGGAAGGATTTATGTCCTTTTATTCTCTGGGATATTTGGTATCACAGGAATATGTGTGTTTTTGAGAACAAGAGGTTCAATACCTTGTGGGTGCTGGCAAAGGCTTTGAGAGTGGCTAGGGAGTTTCATCAGATTAATAACACTGTGGAGATTGGAAGAATGCAAAAGGAGGAGACTCTTATTGCTTGGCAGGCTCCCCACCACAATTTTTTAAAGTTAAATACTGATGGTTCGTCTGATGGTAATGGTTTTGCAGGGATTGGTGGGATCATTCGGGATGAGTCTGGAGGCTTTGTTGCTTGTTATGGGAAGCACATTTTCAAGAATAACAACAATGTGGCTGAGATCTGGGGAATCAGAGATGGATTACGTCTGGATGTGCACATGGGCATACATAACTTGGAAGTGGAGAGTGACTCTTGCTATGCTGTTCAACTTTGCAATGAAGAAGCTCAACCTCAATGGGACACCTTTGGTCTTGTCAAAGAAATCTGCGATCTCAAGTCTTACTTCAATCATGTGAAGTTTACTCAAAGATATAGAGAAGCCAATAACATTGCTGATAGATTGGCTAAAGATGGAGCTTCTAGGAAGCATGAAGGAATTTGGATCGATAGTCTACCAGATTTTCTATCTGATTTATTTAATTTTGATGTTATGGGTGTTGCTACACCTAGAATTTTTTTAAGTTCTGTTGTTTAGGTCTGGTTTTCAGTCCTTCTTATCAAAAAAAAAAAAAAAAGGAGATTGTTTTAGACAGGAGGGAGGTGATGCGTTAAGTTACGCCACATGCCGACTTACCTCCAATCCTAAAGATTTACCATTCATGGAGTATGATTTTACTTGTTTTAGACAGGAGGCAGTATTTTTTTTTTTTTTTGCACCCTATAACAAGAGGAATTATTTTGTTGAGATTATTAGTCCCACATTGGATGGGAAATCTAAGATCTTGCGGTTTATAATCCTTTCGGCCTCTGCACTCATTGCCAATTAATTTTGAATTGGATGCCCATATTCTAATAGTTAGAGTCCTAAATCCTCCAGAAGTAGTTCATGGATGGAAGGATTGGCCCTTATACATTTTCAGTGTAAATGAACAGAACAACCTATACCCTTGGTTTATAATCCTGTGGGCCTCTCCACTCATTTCCAATTGATTTTGAGTTGGATGCCCATATTCTATTCTAATAGTTAGAGTACTAAATCCTCTAGAAGTAGTTCATGGATGTCAGAATTGGCACTTATACTTTCGGTGTAAATGAACAGAACAACCTGTACCCTTCTAGTTCGTAATCAGGGAGTGAATTAGCTAGCTATGGAAACTGCTACAAAGTCTAATATTTTAACGTGGCAACGGATTCCACGTTCTAATAAACCGATCCCAAATATTAGGCCGCTATTTTTCTAATCAGGATTGGCACTTATACTTTCAGTGTAAATGAACAGAACAACCTATACCCTTGGTTTATAATCCTTTGGGCCTCTCCACTCATTGCCAATTGATTTTGAGTTGGATGCCCATATTCTAATAGTTAGATTCCTAAATCCTCCAGAAGTAGTTCATGGATGGTAGGATTGGCACTTATACTTTCGGTGTAAATGAACAGAACAACCTGTACCCTTCTAGATTGTAATCAGGAAGTGAATTAGCCAATTAATTTTGAGTTGGATGCCCATATTCTAATAGTTAGAGTCCTTAATCCTCCAGAAGTAGTTCATGGATGGCAGAATTGACACTTGTACTTTTGGCGTAAATGAACAGAACAATTTGTACCCTTCTAGTTCGTAATCAGGGAGTGAATTAGCTAGTTATGGAAACTGATACAAAGTCTAATATTTTAACGTGGCAATGGATTCCACGTTCTAATAAACCGATCCCAAATATTAGGCCGCTATTTTTCCAATCATATTACAGTAAAACATCTATAAAATAATAGGCTTGGGACCACCTAAATCATATTATTTTAAAGAGATATTACTTAATCGATAAAATAATAATTTATTATTTTATACATATAATAATAATATATTAATTTAAAGAATAATTCTTAATTTAAAAAAATTCTTTGGAAAAAACAAGAATTTCCATATTAAAAGAATAAAAATAAAGTATCTTAGGATAAATACCGAAATAGATTTTTAAAAGTGGAAATATAGAAAAAGATGAAAAAAAACATTAACGGAAATATTTATAGAACGACATTCATTTGTTTTTTAAAGTAATAAATCTTATTAATTTCCATGAAAAAAGATTTTTATACACAATATTATTATTTGAACTTCAAAGAAAAACAAACCAACATTGAATCATATTTTGAAAAAATTTAATGTATATGAAAATTATTTTTTATTTTCTAATGGAATTATTATTTTATATAATATTTGAGATCTATTAATGTTTAAGGGGAACTGTTGAAATGTATTATATTATAATTTTATCGAATTTATTATTTTATCACTATTGGCCCGAGTCGGGACCGAAATTTTTTATTATTTTAGCGAGATTATTATATTATCGAGTATTATTTTAAAAAAAGTTTTACTGTAGTCTATTGTTGAGTACCTAAATATACCACTGAATTTGGTTTTTACCGTTGACGAGCATGGTTCGACAAAAGGTAATACATGTCTAGGGAGTATGGAGATTTTCCTAATGTTCGAAAGAGAACTATCAATTTTAGTTGCAAGTTTGGTGTTTCATTTACAATACCTTGAGCTTCTTTCTCTACTATAGTACATTTTAACACATAACTCCAACTCACAGATAAGTTAATATTATGAGTTCTAAATATTTGGTGCATGCATGCAGCTTGTTATTGCGATCATCCTTATTAATCGAAAAAAATATACCAAATCTCCTACTATCCTGAAACATTATGCATTTTCCTTCTTTTCCTTCCTGTTGAAACTTGTCAATTTGGATCAATTTTCGTGGAAAATGATGTGGTTTTCTAATCATGTGTGTTTTTGTTTTCTTTCACCGGGGCATTTTATTGGGCTACAAAAACGCATTAGCCAAAATCTCTATCTCGGTAAATTTAACATTGGTAATGTGACAGTGAGGTTCTCAGTTCAATTCGTGATCAAATTAAAAATAATTACTTCACCACTTCTTATCCCAGCAAATAACATAGAATGTTGTGAGCAGCACATCTTACTTGATTTTCTTTGCATCGGATTTTATTTATTATCCCGCTACAATTTTTGATTTTTTTTAACATGCTGAATTTGAGAACAACCTTTGAGACTTGGTTAGGATTCTATGTTTACCAGTATGGGAAAATTGCTAGAAGGCATGGGCTTGATCTTCAAGATAACTGATAATAATTGGTGACCCTTTTCTAAACTCGGGATAGGTGAAGTGAAATTTAGTTTCCACCCATATCTCATTTTATAAAAATAAAACATTTTAGAGTTACCCATTCGTGAAGTGAAACAAAATAAAGTGAAATCCCGGTTATGGAGATTTATACAAAAAAAAAAAGTGATTACATGCAGAAAAACATCTTCAAAATAATTGAACATTTGTGTTACTCTTCATTTTACAAAAATGTAGTCATAACCCAATTATGTATACGCAACTAAGTTAGGAAAGAATTAAATCTATGATGAGTTTGTGAGGATTACTAACGTTTGGAAACTGGGTGAGAGGAATTTCATGTCGCTGGAAACAGTGAGATGTGCTCCATATATAGACGTCTCAGCTTTTGCTGATGGTTGGTTTGTTGTGGGGTTGCCCGTTTAGGTGTTTGGACTTATGATGGCATTGATGTTACATTATGAAACTCAATCATTCCGCAAAGACCAAACCATTTTGAAGTGTCAGGATTTACATATATCAAACTCTTTAACCCTTCTTTTCGTGAATTCCGACCCAATCAAAACCATTCTCTGTGTGTTAGCTAGTATGCTTTTCTGTCGAATTTTTTCATGTCGTTGCCATAGCAAACGACGAGGCAGTTGAAGTCGCGCGACACCAAATAAAAAATGCATCGGGACGAGGCGAGGCGATGCCAAGCCACACCAAATAAAAAATCCTAAGTGATGGGGCGAGGCAAAGCCGAGCCACACCAAATAAAAAATCTTTAGCATGTAGCGGGACGGGGCGAGGCGAATCCGAGCTACACCAAATCAAATATCCTAAATGTGCATGGGGACGGGGCGAGGCAAAACAGTTTTCGGGTCCGCTCGGTGCGCAGCAGGGCACAAAATCTAGTATATACTATATACTAACACCTTTACAAGGTTCAGGAATATAATCAGACAGAAAAAACCTCGAAGAAATTATAGAGAAAGTTCAAACACATTTACAAATAAATGCAATTGTTCCTCGACAGAAACCGTTACTTTGGGTCATATTCCCGGAAACTGGAATCCTGGGGCATATCTCCAAAATGAAGGTCGAATTTGGGCCATATCCCCAATCTTCCCCTTATTTAATTAGTCGTCTAGTTTATGCTCGGAAAGAAAAAAAAAAGGTATTAAGACCTTATTCACTGCAATCTTTTCTTTTCCTTCCTGCACTTGATTAATATCTATTCTTTCATATCTTTCTCCTCTGTCCTTATCGCTGCCATCTATTTATTGCATTCTTCTCAATGTTCTCATTCTTACTGTTATCCATTAGTTGGTACCAGAGCACCAGTTGTTGTTATGCCGGACTGTTAAGCTCTCTGAGGTGGATTGTGATGCTTCTACTATTGGTATTGGTGCAGTTTTATCCCAAAAGGGACGTCCGGTTTCTTATCACAGTGAGAAGAATTCAGATACATATAACGGAGATGGTCTACTTATGAGTTAGAATTGCTTGCACTTGTTCAAGCCCTCAAAGAATGGCATATTTATTTAGTTCATTATGAATTTATTATTAATAATACTGATGATCATGCTTTGAAGTTCTTACAGACTTCCGCTAAGATTGATCGAATGCATAATCATAGGTTCCCAACCATTAACAAATATACTTTCTCTGTAAAGCACAAGAGTGGGAAGCCAAATAAAGTTGCAGATGCTTCAATTAGACGGGATTATCTTCTTGCGACTATCCGCAATGACAGTTTTGCGTTTGACAATATCAAAGACATCTATGCTACTGATGATGATTTTAAATTGATATGGGAAAAATGTGGTTCTTGGGTTCGTGGTGTTGATGATTTTTGCTTTATCATTCAAGAAGGTTCTGTTCTCAAAGGCATTCGTCTTTGCATACCAAACGGTTCCTTACGTCTTCATCTCCCAACAATCTTATGGCAAATATCGTGCAAGAAATTTAAGTGTTCAGGTCTCCAGTGAGAGAAATTTAAGTGTTCGTGGAGTATTATTTTTTTATGGGGTGATACTCTACAATCCTAATTGGAGCTATTTACATTCCTGGTTTCGAACCATTATTCTTGGATCAAACATTGATTGTCTCGGTCATGATAAGCTGGTGAGGAGGATGCAGGCAGCAGGACAGTGTCAATGACCAGATCGTGTTACATTCAAATGCTATTTTGGTATGATAGAAGGTAATCGCAGCCTTATCACAAAGATATGCAAGGACATCCAAAATACGAGGAAACAGTTGTAGTTGAAACTAGGAGCGAAAAAGATTTTCAGGAACCTTAGAACTTAACAAGATGGAAAGCGCAGAACAAAACTAGTGATAATGGAAACAATGCAGGAAATCTGCTAAGAAAACAAAGCAATATCTCTAAGATGAACAATCTAGAGCTCTAGAGGGACCTGATTTTCTAGCTAAATTACAATATCAAGCACTTGAAGAAAGCTTGAAAATTACTGAGTGGCTGTAAATTAAGAACAAGAGTAGCTAATGGTCGGAAATCAATAAGATTCAGTAAAATATTTTTGGTGCATATTACCCTCAATCTATAGTAACGAACATTGAATAGTATTAAGTGTTTACCCCAACCAACATAATTGAAAAGCTTGTAATAAAAGTGAACAATGTTTTTAGAATCTAAATAACTAGATAAATCGCATCACAATATGCAAATGATATCTCTGCCACATTTTTAGTCAATAGGCGGGAATGAAGACCTGGCTTAGCTGGCCCAGCGTCTACCACCTACACGGCCAAAGCTGGGACATCCTCGAATCAACCTTGACAAATCTGCAAGGGCATAAAAGTGCATCAGTAATCAGCAGAGATCGAAAGTTGTCGATGGACATCAACCATGACAGATTAACAAATTATTGTAATGTATAAGATATTTTACCTCTTCCAGCTTTGTTCTATAGTTTTCCACGTTATACCCTCTACGAGTTGGCCTCTTATTCGGTCTCTGCCATACGAACCTCGTACCAGAGTTAAGTCGTTGCCTCTTATTCGGCCTCTCTAGTTCACTGCTACCAAGAGATTTAAGTGAAAAAAGGCTCGGCACATAAACCTCTGCATCAGTCCACTCCTCATCACCACGGACCTTCACCTGTCTGATTCTTTTGTTCTCTGGGTCATACAGAACTAAACTAGTATCAACCTGCAATAAAAAATTATTTTTCTCGAAACTCCGCATCGGTCTCGCAAATTCTATACCGTCATAACTCCATGACCGACCAAACACACTCATGTAAATCACCTCTGCGGAAATTGTAAAACTTTTAGACCAGGATTCCTTCGCCCCATACTCCTGCATTACCCATAAATCAATCTGCTTATGTCTAATATTGGAAACTACACTAAGGCATCCTCCCAACTCCCCCACAGTTGTCACTCCCCTGTCTTCTGAAGTTTCCAAAGGATCTTTCGGCAATGCCACTTCCACAAAGTTCTCACTGACAAAATCAAAAGCCACTATAATTTCACCTTTACGCGATTTATCCTCCCACCGATCCGCTACCCAATGACGCAATCCATTAAGCATCACCCCGTGATGACCCTCAAATTTATATTTTATACTGCCAATCCCCTTCCATTCATTCGATCCTCCTAACGTATACACCTCTGCCTCAAAACTATCCATCCACATCTCAACCTTCCTAACTCTCACCACCTTATACTCATCATTACCAGAAACATACCCCAACCCGTACAAACTATACGAAATCCCTTTAGAACCAGTAGCAATCTCCTTGTACTCTTTCGTCGCTGGATTAGCAATAAACAACCTCTCTTTACTCCCGGCATAATTCTGCTCTCTGTCGGCATAAATCACTGCAGCACTCATGAAAACCAAACCATTACAACTACAGATTGAGTACATCTGATAACCATTAGCAGGTATAAACGTGTAATCAGTCTGATCTTCGACTCCCCCGCCATTACATTGAATTATAGTCGATGATGCATAATGCGGATGGTGTCTGTAGTCACGATCACACCTATCTAATCTCTTATAATCATGGAGAATAATGCTTGGATTGGTGTCTGTTTTTGCGATGGAATGATCGAGATATAGTTTCTTGAATCTTTGGCTGGATATTAACTTGTAGTAATACTTGTTTAGAGATTTGAGTCTTAACACAGATTTGACTGGTAGTCTCAAGAAGATTTCTTGGATGAAGAAGGGTCGTAGAATTGGGGTTTCCATTGGAATGTATTGAGTTTGTGTGAATGGGATGTTGGAGAAAATGAGTTTTTAAATATGTTTTAGTTTTTTGGTCTTGGTTAGAATTGACCTAAAGGTCCAAGGATGCTTACTCATTTTCTATGAGTGAATGAAATGCAATTGATCTAATGACCTAAAGGTCTAAGGATGCTTACTCATTTTCGATGAGTGAATGAAATGCAAATATAGGTGGGAATGAAACACTTTCCATGCACAATGCATGTATGCACATGCATAAGTTAACCAAGATTAAAATTAAAACAAGTTTTAATTCCAAAACGGATAAAACAAGCTTTTAATTTCTCAAGGGATTATTTAAAGAAGTTTTAAATTCCTTAACGGAATAACTAAACAAGATTTTAGTTCCTATTGTTCTTATCTTATTAAAATTAAAATGTTTTAATTCCTCAAATGCGTTTATGTTTATGAAGGAAGTTACCAAAAGTAATTTATGTCAAATTCATTTTCACTTCCTATAAAAGAAAAGGATTTCTTTATTTGAAGAATAACCAGAGCAGGATAATATTCCTAGTTATTTTCAGTACCTCTTGTCGCTTTGTTGTGCACTTACGTGTTTATTTCTCCTTCTAATCCTTGTTGTTGAGTTCGTAAGTGGGCAAGTGTTGTAGTGCTTATAGTACTTGTAACGGGCAGTTTTATCCTGGATACGGCTTCACCACAGGGTATAAGCATCACTCATTTTTGAGGCGTACCGGTGAACTATCGTGTTAAGGACAGCTTGATGATCAAGTGACTCTGTCCTCAGTGTGCGGTTAAATATTTGAGTATTTTATTTCTTTTTTAGAAATTTAATTTTAACATCATTTTTTAGTATTTTATTGTTGCAGTTCCAACAATCTTAACACGATAGAACTTTTCTGTAACAATTGAAAATGATGTTGAAAGACCAGAAAAATTTAGAGGGGAAGGACTTTAAGATATGTTTCTGGGTTAACATAATCTAGATGAATTTGTAAGAAAATAAAATAAAATTGGATGACTCGGTTAGGTAAAATTATATGGCTATAAATCATATACTAAATTGTTTGGAGGATGCATTGTAATCATACAATGCAAGAAGAACTTTACTACTTATTATTTGTGGGTTACTGGTCAGAGTTTCAAGCGTTTAGGTGATGGATAAATTACCATCTTCCTAGTTAAAGTACAAATGGAGATTGTAACATGAAACTGGTGAGGTCGGTATGGTTGAATCGAGTAAGATCTATGATTCAAGTGGAAGAATTGTTTTTCACCGAGGACAAAGATGTGTTGTCTGCAAGTGACATGGTTAAAAAGGCGCATGTGGCTGGACAAAAATTTTCGTAAGATGACAAAGGCAAGAACATCAAACGCAACTCTAAGCGTAGTCTTCATAAGAAAGGTATGTTTCGTAAAACTGAATCTGGTATTACTTCAATTAAGGGTGATTGTTATGTTTGTAAAATTCCTGGCCACAGGGAAATAATTTGTAGACAACATAAAAACCTTAATAAGTAGAAAGTTAATGTTAATTCAGTTGAAACAAACTAGAACGAGTTCATTGGCATGATGTCGGAAGTTATTATAATAACCAATATGAGAAACTGGGTTGGACTTTCGAGCCACTAAGCATGCTTGTTGAAACAGAGACATGTTCGCCTCCTATCCGAGGATAGGGTATGTCGAGTGACTCTATATGAGTAACTCATCTGCAACAAAGGTTGCATAAAGGGAAAGGTCGAGCAGATACTCATATCTGTAAAAGACTCTCACATTGAACGGAGTTTCCATATTCCAGGCATATGTAAGAATCTTGTTTCTTGTTCTGTTGTAGATGTTTAAGATTTAAAATTTTAATTAAATCTGTAGAAATTGTTGAAACCAAGGGAACTAATTTTTAGACAAGAGTTATAAGACTTAGGGTCTATATAAGCTAAACAGAAAAATTTGATAAAGTGAACATAGTTGGTTCTTATGCTTTCTTTTGTGTGTTTTTGAATGTTTGCATGGTAGACTTAATAGTTTATTAGTCTATGCATTAACTGGCTAGCGTAGCGGACGAACCCAAATTTAGTTTGGTTTCGAACACAAAAGTGAAACTTGTGTTTCGAACACAAAAGTGAAACTTGTGAAGTATCCAAATTTGCTTTAAAATCTTTTAGAAAAATTTAATCTCGTTAGACCTAATTGACTTGTTTTTAATCCTTTCTAAGGTGGTAAAAATTGGTTTGTAACTTACGTAGATGACCATACGTGGTATTGTCATATATACTTGCTTAGGAATAAGGATGATGCCTTAGAAGTCATAAGATGTATAAAGTTGAAGTTGAAAACCAATCAGGTGTTACCATTAAAAAGCTTAGGTCTGGACGTGATAGCAAGTATGAAATTCTGAAAGAGAATTTTACTTTTAAAATGGCATTATTCATAAGATCACACTTCTTTTTCACCATAGTTTATTGGTATAGTTGAATATAAATGAAAGAACCATTAAGTAGATGATTTATTCCATGTTTACTAGTTCAGGATTAAACCACCATCTTGTGGGGGGAGGTCGTTATCTAAAACTGTTATATCTTGAATAATTTAACCTTTAAAGGATCAGATAAACTCCATATGATTATGGAAAGTTAGACAACCTTCTTATGCATGCATCCAAGTGTGGGGGTGTTTAGATAAGGTATACCGAGTACCCTGCTGCATATAATTTTTTGGTTGTGAGTTTTGATTATTCTGCCATTGGTGTGAATACTTTTATGAAGTCTAGGTATGATGAATTTTTTGAACATGCTTTTTATGAAACCTGTGTCTTCTTAAGATGTGTTGTTGATCCCCTAGATGTCTTTTAAACTAGTCAGAATTTACCTTCAAATAAAGATGGAGTAGAGTTGATCCTAGGAGAAGTAAAAGGATTAGAACTGAGACTTCTTATAGATCTGACTTCATAATACGCCTAGCATTGTCTGAGCTCCAGACACGTAAATAAGCCATAATATTTACTAATTGAAACCCCATTCTGGTAAGAAGCTTCATTTAGAGAAATGGACTCAGTCCGTCAGAACCAGAATTGGGAGATTGCTAGTTTGCCTCCAGGGAATAAGACCATAGAGTTTAAATGATTCTTTAGGAGGAAACGTAAGGTAGATGAAAATATGGAAAATATAAGGCTAGGTTGGTAGCTAAAGGCTATAAACTAAAAGATGGTATAGATTTATTTAATTCTTATTCACCTGTGACGAGAATTACTTCCGTTGAGATGTTAATTGATTTTGCTGCGTTAAACAACTTATAGATACATCAGGTGGATGTTAAGACAGATTTTCAAAACCGTGAATTAGATAAAGAAATATACTAAGGCCAACCTGAGGACTTTGTGGTGAAAGGTTGTGAATACAAAGTGTAACCTGAATAAAATTTTGTATTGTTTTAAATAAGCACATAACAAGGACATCAAATTTTTCATATTGAGATAAAGAGTAGTGGATTTAAGTTAATGAATATGACAAGTGTATTTAAAAGTAACTTGTTAAGGATGCCTGTGTGATTGTATGCTTGTATTTTGGTGATATGCTTATACTTGATACAAACATAGATGTGATTAATTCCACTAAAAGCATGCGTTCAATGAGATCTTTGACTTGAAATACTTAGACCCTTTCGATGTAATCTTAGGGATGATGATTAAAAGATAATCAAACATTTGTAGTCTTAATCATTCACATTATGTTGAATTTGTGCTTAAGAGATACAATCAGTCTTATTGTATGCCTGTTTGTACTCCATACGATTCTTCTTGTAGACTCGAGAAAAATAAGGGTAATGGAGTATCTTAACTTGAATACTCAAGAGTTATAGGATGTCTGATGAATTTAATGAACTGTAAGAGTCCAGAAATTTCCTATATTGTGAGTAAGTTAAGTATATATACTTGTAGTCCAGAGCAAGAGCATTGAGATGCACTTAGTAGAGTATTATGGTACCTAAAATACTTTATTACCTTTTGTTTGGTTTATGAAAGGTATCTGGTTGTCCTTGAGGGATTTTGTGATGCAAACTGGATAGATGACTCAGAGGAGTCTAAGTATACGAGTGAATATGTTTTCACTCTAGCAGGAGGGTTTGTTTTTGGATGATTTCCAACCAAACATATATTGCTCAATTCATTATGGAATCTGAGAGTATTGCGTTAGATAAAGAACGAGAGGGGGCCGAGTGCCTAAGATGCTTTTTTAGAAGACATTCCTCTCTGGCATAGGCTTGTGCCAGCTATATCTATACAATGTGTTAGCCAAGCTATAATAGCTAAAGATGAAAATAACTAATCTCAATTGGCGTTATTTCCATTGATTGGATAAAGTCCAAGGAGAATATCGCGGATCCTTTGACGAAAGGTTTATCCAAGGAGATAATTAGAAATGTATCGAAGGGGATGGGGCTTAAGCTCATTAATTAAACTTGCCATTAAGGATACTCAACCTTGCTGACTGGAGATCCCAAGATCAAGGTTTTGAATGAGACAACTAATTTGTGGTGGGTAAATGTAAACACTATCATAGAATTTCATTCTCTGTACCTTCCCTATGGTGTAGATGTGATATTGTGACTGCATGTGGAGGATGACTTTTTAATAAGTCTTAATAAGTTCTATAGTTTCAATTTAAGATTGAAGTGGGGTGTAGCAGTAAACACTCTTGATGGAACTCACCTATCTGAATGAAGAAGTGGGCAGCTTCTTATGAGAATGGAGCTGATTCTCTAAAGAATTCTGAGAAACGGGATATGTCCAGGGCCAAAATGGACACAACGGCACGAACTTGACAACACCTAGAAAGATATCACGCGTGGTTATTATCGCGGATTACACCAAACGATGGCAGTTCAATACATCGCGTTCACTGTCCATCAAGTAGTTCCAGCAATTTCTCACTAATCAAAGGTTCAAGACCTCATGGACACCTCTTGCCTAAGTGGTATTTCTCGCTTTCCGTTTTTTGATTTTTATCGGTATTTCATTCATGTGGGGGATTGTTGGAGAAAATGAGTTTTTAAATATGTTTTAGTTTTTTGGTCTTGGTTAGAATTGACCTAAAGGTCCAAGGATGCTTACTCATTTTCTATGAGTGAATGAAATGCAATTGATCTAATGTCCTAAAGGTCTAAGGATGCTTACTCATTTTTGATGAGTGAATGAAATGCAAATATAGGTGGGCATGAAACACTTTCCATGCACAATGCATGTATGCACATGCATAAGTTAACCAAGATTCACTAGGCCAAATATCAACATAGGTGACATTTCAAAACTGTCACTATATCAATTCCATGACGGTTCAGGTGAAATTTGAAAGTGTCACCAATGTCGATGTCACCGTAGGGGTTATCTTATACTGACGCTTATGAACTGTCACATAACCGTCACCAATTAGCCTTCAAAACTGTCATGAAATATATTAAACCGTCATTGTAACAGACATCCACGACGGTTTTTTATTGAAAACGTCACCTTAACGATGTTATGGTGACTGTTTTCCCAAGAAACCGTCAATATAGTGTTGAAAAGCGTCAGCATAAATATTATTTCCAACGGTTTTCTTATACAACCGTCAATTTACGTACATTTTGCTGACGTTTTTCTTTAAAAACAGTCACTTTTGCACTCTTACGGTGATTCTATTTTATATAAAATAGTCACAGCATCTGTGTTTTCCTTTGATAACCGTCATGGAATTACTTCGGTGACTTTTTAAATTTACATGCGAAACCAAATTAACAACTTAATGAAATTGTATATTATATTTGCTGGCTTCAATTTACATTCTGATATTTTAAGAAAAAAATAATTACATTCCCATCTTGCTCATATTACGACCCGCTTTTTCTTCATTATCAGAACCCAAGGAATTATCACCTCCTCTGAAGTGACGGAGTCACCCATTAGCTGAGCATGGGATACTCTTTTCCAAACCTTTTCTAACATTTTTATCCCCTTGTTATTAGAAAAGTTTGAATTTGAATTTGAAAAAGACGAAATTCGAGGCGTAACTTCCGCATCCTTAAAAATCTTCCGTATGGAATATTTTGTCTAGTTTGTTGGGTCCACACCCCTTGTAGAATATCATGACCTACGCAGTTATGATGATGAGGGATCACCACCTTTTTCTCCACTAGGAATGCAAAATATCAGAACTTTCTTCTTTCCCTTTCGTGTAGGCAATATATTTACAACTCTATAAAAACCACCTGCCGGTTACAAGTTCCATCAATACTATTCCCATACTGTAAACATCGCTCTTCTCCCTCCGTTGCTTTCAGTGTATAAGCATACTCTGCAGAACATCAAAAGAACAAAACAAATGAGACTCATTACAAAATGTATCAACAAACATTATTTGAATCGGAACCAAAAAGGATATATTCAACAAAAAAAATATATATATATATATATATACAGTACAAGAGATAAATTAAAAAAATACATACATTATTGATGGAAAATAGCTAATATTGGGCATCATATCATCTTCTTGTAATGCTTCAAAAAAAAAAAAAAAATCTTCTTGTTATCCATAAGCAAGTAGAATCTGCAAAAGATGAAAACTTCCAATATTAAAAATTGAAAACAGAAACTTGGTATAATCTTCTCTTATTTTTCCTACCCAAGAATCAAAATCAGAAACCCATTTCTTCAAATTAAAAAACAGACATACCTATATCAAGATCTAATCAATCATTAAAAACCAGAGGTATTACCAATAACTCAGTGACTCAACCGATTTAAGAGAAGATTAAATAAATAAAGAGAACCAACCAGCGTCTAAATATCTCATCCATGTTCATAGCTCAATCAAACGAACCACCGAATTTTTTTTGAAAAGAATTTTGGTTTATCGGTGGAGAGATGGGAATGGGAAGATTGTTGCGGAAATAAGGAGAACATATGTTTTGCTTTAAAAAAAAAAAAAAAGAGTGTTTTGACTTGAAAACTAAAGTTCCTAGTATACCCTCATTTTTTTTCTTAGAAATAAAGTTGACCACGTAGTCTGTGCAGTCAGCAGTTGCGGTAGTGGGGCGTAATTCGCGTGAAGATATATTGGCAAACTCAAGAAATCTTGAAACAATCAAGGGTCAAACTGCTCTACAGCTAAAAAGCAACACGTCAAAACACTCAAGGTCAAACAATCAAGGTGCAAAAAGTTAATAAAGCAAAGGATGAGAGTGTGACAGCTAAAAAGAAACACGTTTTGTCCACCAACAAGGTCGACTGTTCTACAGCTGATAAGATTATTCTATCGGTGGGAGTGCTAAATACCCATGCTTTGAAAGCTAAAGGTGATGGACCATCTAATCATGGTCGGGTGGAGTCTGATTTGGGGGGAGACACCACGGACAGAGGAATGGAATTAAAAAAGCCTGAGCTGGGTATTTTTATTTTTTCAAAAGATGGTGAACAAGTTTTAACAAATAAGGTTAATATAATAAGACTAAATTGAGTTTTATAACAAATAAGGTCTGGAGAGTTTGTGTTTCAGAGGATAGGGTTAGCCATTCAAAAAGGACTTGCGGCGCAGCTTGTTGCTCGCTTTCCTTCTATGTAATAACTCGTGAATCTGTTTCAATATTAAATTTCAGGGTTCATATAGCAAAGGACGATAGGGTGATAGCTAATCAACATGCCGGAGTCTCTACTGGAATGAGAACGCACGAACAAGAAAAAATAATTGGTATTTATTTTTATGGTGATTCAAAAAAAAAAATGGTGTTAGAAAAATCTAGCTTTACGATTTATTGGGCAGTCATGTTCTTCTTGTTATTTAGAGAGAAATCGGAGTATATATGATTTTATCCATTCAATTAACATAATAAGACTAAATTTTATAGCAAAAATAAAATAAATTAACATAAGTAAGACTGAAACCCAAAATGACGAAAATTTAATGTTTGTGCACTTTAATATTCAAAATAATATATATCGGATTTTTTTATTTTATTTTATTACATAATTTTTTTAATAAATACACGTATCCCATCGTATCTCGTATCCACATTTTATGAAAATTGACGAATACCCGTATCGTTGTCACCGTATCGGTATCCCATATCGTATCGATGCATCATAGATTCCACGTCTCCTTCTTGAAATTCGATCAAGAACTCAATCGACAATTATCGCATGTACTCAATTTCGGTGTTGATTGCAGCGGCAGTGTGGAGGAGACGAAGAGGAGAGGAGATGAAGATGGAGCAAAACAGATTGAGCTCGACTGGTTGAGGGAGGGTTTGGTTGGTGAATGAAAAATATGGACGGACCAGATTTCGTTTGATCCAATCATACGGATTGAGAAAAGAATCTGACGGTTGAGATTGTATTTGTTATGG
The DNA here is from genome assembly GCA_023529315.1 of Papaver bracteatum. NCBI lineage: Eukaryota > Viridiplantae > Streptophyta > Magnoliopsida > Ranunculales > Papaveraceae > Papaver > Papaver bracteatum. The sequence goes on along the minus strand of JAJJWX010000795.1, from coordinate 670,670 downwards.
TCATACAGATTGAGCTTATTTGTGTTTCTATTTGTGCTACTACGATCTGATGTATTTGGTTTTATCAACCTTCGAAAATCCAAAAAAAATATTAATAAATTTAGGACATTGTTATCGACATTCTGATATAAAAAAATCCAAAAAATATATAAGAATGAATAGGAAAAATGAAAAATGAATTCGATAATTGGTGTGTTTCTTTGTGCTTTCTCTTTGTGTTTTTGTACTTTTTCTTTGTGCTTCCGGTTTGGATTTCGACTAGCCGCATAGGTCATGAAGTAATTTTGAAAAGTCATGCAGATCATGAAGTAGCTTCAGTTCACACTGGTAAACTCAGGTTAGCATGATACATCATCGAAATCGATAAATATGAAGCTCAATGTCGATTCGAACTTAAAATTTGGTATAACGGCATACAAACTATGAACCGAGAAGCTCCAGGAGGGTTCAAACTTCAAACTTAACATGATACATCATCTAAATCGATAAATATGAAGCTCAGTGTCGATTCAAACTTCAAATATGGTATTATGACATAAAAACTATGAACCAAGAAGCTCTGGGAGGGTTCTGACTTCAAACGTTTCATGATATATCATTGAAATCGGTAAATATATATGAAGTTCATAGTCGATTGGAACTTCAAATATGGTATAACGACATAGAAACTATGAACCAAGAAGCTCTGGGAGGGTTCTGACTTCAAACGTATCATGATATATCATTGAAATCGATATATTTATGGTCAAAAAATGTATACATATATTTATGACTTCAAAAATGGTCATAAATATATAAATATATATATATATATATATTTATGTCAATAATTATTTGATCAACTTAACTCAATTATTTGGTCAATAATATATTTATATATTTATGGTCAAAATGTTCTTTCATTGTCGTGTATTTATCGTTATACATGATGGCACAATTAGCAACGATTTTAATAGGCAAACGTCGTTACGAGCTATTGTGAGAGTTAGTCCTAAACCGTTACCATTTACTACAGGCTATTGTGACATTTACCACCAAAACCGTCATTATAAATGATACTGTGACGGCATAGAGACAAACTGTCATTATATATCATATGTACATGACGGTTTATAAGTGTCACCGTAGATAGGTCAATTATAACAGTTTACATCAATCACCGTCGCAGTATGCAGTTTCCTTGACGGTTATGTCAACCGTCATGATTTGTAATAACAATTGGTGACGGTCACCTTTATGAACCGTCAGCTATACTTGACCTACAATGTATTGTGACACTTTTTTCTAAAACCGTCATGGTAAAAAATTTCCAACCGTCACCAAATCCCACATTTGGCCTAGTGATTAAAATTAAAACAAGTTTTAATTCCAAAACGGATAAAACAAGCTTTTAATTTCTCAAGGGATTATTTAAAGAAGTTTTAAATTCCTTAACGGAATAACTAAACAAGATTTTAGTTCCTATTGTTCTTATCTTATTAAAATTAAAATGTTTTAATTCCTCAAATGCGTTTATGTTTATGAAGGAAGTTACCAAAAGTAATTTATGTCAAATTCATTTTCACTTCCTATAAAATAAAAAGATTTCTTTATTTGAAGAATAACCAGAGCATGATAATATTCCTAGTTATTTTTAGTACCTCTTGTCGCTTTGTTGTGCACTTCCGTGTTTATTTCTCCTCCTAATCCTTGTTGTTGAGTTAGTAAGTGGGCAAGTTTTGTAGTGCCTATAGTACTTGTAACGGGCAGTTTTATCCTGGATACGACTTCACCACAGGGTATAAGCATCACTCATTTTTGAGGCGTACTGGTGAACTATCGTGTTAAGGACAGCTTGATGATCAAGTGACTCTGTGCTCAGTGTGCGGTTAAATATTTGAGTATTTTATTTCTTTTTAGAAATTTAATTTTAACATTATTTTTCAGTATTTTATTGTTGTAGTTCCAACATGGGAGGAATTGGGTTTCTTTTATAGATTTTGTTTTTTAAAATTTGTTGTCGGGAATAACACGATTGTAAAAGGAAACCGTTTTTACTCCGAATAATCAGCAGATTAAATAACTAGTGATATTTGTAAAAGGAAACCGTTTTTATTCCGAATAATAAGGTGATCAATAACTAGTGATATTTGTAAATGGAAACCGTTTTTATTCCGAATAATCAACGGATCAATAACTAGTGGATACTAAAGTAAAAACTGGCTATAGTTGGAAAGTCCAAGACGTTGAGGTCGCTGTTACCAAATTATTCTGGAGTTTACCAAAGCCATATAAGAAAAAAGAAAATCACTATTGGATCCAATGGATAGGTAACCCCCTGTGTAACATTCTTGAACATTTTGTCTTTTGATCCTAGTTGCATGGAATTCGTGTTGTTTTGTTTGATAACTCAGATGGAACAAACAATCTCTGGAGTCTGGACTTCAAATTATTCTGTAAAGGAAAATTTCTTGTTTGGTCCTAAGCCCACAAGTTTATTTATAGTATGGTCCAACTGGAATTTTTTTTTATCTTGAGGTCCAAAATTAATTAAAACATGAAAATGACCATAATACCCATTGTTACCAAACGTGTGTGTTTACACATTCATTATATCGAGTACATATCTATTACACTGATTATAAATTCGAGTACATATCTGCTACACTGCTTATAAATTCGAGTACATATCTGCTACATTGCTTATAAATCTGAGTACATATCCGTCGTGCTGCTTACAAATAGAACACATATCCGCTAAACTGCTTACAAATTCGAGTATATATCTGCTGCTTAGAAACTCGAGTATGTATCTGTTGCACTGCTTACAGGAAAAGTACATGTTTGTTAGAATCAATGATAAATAAATTATAAAATGTTTTACATCACATATATTGTAGGATCATACCAATTAATCTCTAATATTTCTTTAATACAATATTAAATCATAGGAAAAATAAAGGAAATCTTGTAGTGGAAATGTACGGAAAGGCAAAGAGGCAGAGAGTTCTCCATTCATTAGCATCAGTAGGTTACATAGAAAAGTATCCTATATATACATGTAGGAAGTAAACCCTAGATACTATATAGGGCCGCACATCCATGGGATATAATCCCTACAACACTCCCCCTTGTGCGGTCCAGTAGAACTCTGTTTGTAGTGCTTAACGTATAGTGCTCCGAATGTAAGTCTTCAAATGTCGTCCTCTTCTTGATGACTTGTGCTAAAATCAATCGCCTCACTAAAACTTTCACAAGGAAAAACCCAGTGGGACAAAACCTAGGTACAGTTCTTCACATGTAGTACTTCACATGTTGTCTCCTACTTTACATGTAGTTCATCACATGCAATACGATCTTCAAAGACCGACGAGTCTAATTTAATTGCCTCGTTAAAACTTCGTCGGGGAAACCCAAAGGGACAAAACCTGAACTAAAGAAAAAGAGTACAATATTAAGTAAACTTAGAACATAATTGGATTCAATTATGTTGCCTCATTAAAACCTTGACAAGGAAAACCCAGTGGGATAAAACCTTGACGAAGGGAAAAGAGTACAACATGACAGATGCAAGTAAAAGTTGATCCATTGCAGATGATCACTTTTCTCTATTAAAGTTGACTAGTTGCTTCACAACTTTTAAGGTAGAAAATCCTTGTGGGAAAGACAATATCCTTAGCTGGGAAATTACATTCCCGGTGTTTGTTGTTGTCTCATTAAAAACCTTGCCGAGAAACAAAACCATGTGGGGAAAAGTAACCTCGGTGAAGGAAAAGAGTTCAACACACAATTAGATGCTCCCTCTGATGTCAGACAATTTCCATTAGTCTAATGTAGTCAAAGGGAGTTTATCACACATTACTTTGGTGACTTGAATGTTTATAAGACTCTGTTGTTGATTCTGGAAGTTACGATGCTTAACAGACTATCGCGTTTTGTTTCTTTGATTCAGATATTTTGAGTAATATCAACGCGATCTTTATGTCTATAACGTTCAACATACTTGATGTTTTTAGTGTTGTCTCGCTAAAAACCTTGTCGAGTAACAAAACCCTTTGGGAAAAACTATTCTCGATCGAAGGGAAAAAGAGTACAACACAGCTTTAATTTCGAATTAAAATATGTCGACATCATATCCTTGGATCCCCCTTCCCTGATGTCGGCATCTCCCCCTGATTACTTTCAGAGTTGTTCCAGACAGTTCCTTTAGTCATGTACTTTTCGAAACTGAATATCGGTAATAACCTAGAAAATAATCTACCATATCTCCCTCTGATTACTTTCATTGGGGAAGAAATTATTGTTCCTTCATAATCAACAACTTTTGGATTGCACTTTCATTAGCATTCCTTTTAATGTCTTTATAGGGATAAAACCAATTTTTGTCAATGGTTACTTTTAAGTACATGATTACATTCACTATACCATTCCAATGACGTTGTGTTGGCGCAGATCTATATCTAGCTAACAAGTTCCCTGAGGATGTAAAATTTAATCGAGTATATTATTATACTAAGTACAACAATGCGTCTATTGTACTTAGATATGGGAATTTAATCTCCCAACACATATTCGTCATCTTCCTTTAGACGAAATTGTCACTTACTTATATTTGAACCTCGACTAATCATGGGAGTGCTATCAAGATGCATGTCTTTGTTAAATTTCCTGACAACTTTAGACATATGCAAACTGGTGGAATAATATACCACATGCTCAGTATTCGATCGAGCTTTCCCTAGATTTTTCATCTCAAATTCGGATTTTAAATAGCTTTTAAAAGTCTCTTATTACATCAAGAGTACACATCATGTATGTAACATCAACATAAATAGCTACAATTCCAAATCAGGAACTTTCTTATGAATACGCAAGGAAAAATAACTTACTTGTCTATCCCCTACAAATCAAATAGCCACTTAGACGGGTATACCACATCTGCCTGATTGCTTGAATCTATAAGTGAGCGTTATATCTAAATGTAAATGCATTCTGTGGTTTAGAGTCATTTGATTTGGGAAACAAAACTCTATCAAGTACATTTGTAAATATCTTCTATCTCTTGATTCTTTCAGAGATACGTAACAACCACATACATATGATGCATTTCAAGTCCTTTTGAAATTACCAAGCTAACTAAGTAGTAAAATGCTATAATGCTCATTACAACAAAGTAAACAATTCCAGGGCTTTGTGAGATACCTCGCGCCACAAGGAGAGTCTTTATACCATTACGACTTCATTATTCTCACTGCGCTTTGTGACAAATAATCATGTATGTCCACAGGCTTTACACTTAGTTGGTTAGCACTACCACACCAAATACCTATATATTTGTCAAAGAATCAAATTCTACCTGGATTGTGTAGGCCAGATATGCTCTTTATTGTTGATACTCAAATAATAAGAAGCATGGTTCGATCTCATCGTGCTCGATTTCCTTTAGCAACTGTATATGAAAATAATAATCATTAATATGCTCACACGATCTTTCCATTGACTCGTGTGTGTTCTCATAATCCACTTGGGAGGTCATTGTTCTCTAGAATCGTTAAACTTCGGAGCGTCCTCCAGTATAGATTCATGGACATAGCCAGAGACAATCAAATGAGATGATTTCATTAATGATACAAATTAGATTGTGCCTTACTCATCTACTTCCTTTCTAGGTGAGTATTGATCGAACCTAGTGGCATATCCATCTTCCTTTATGGAGCCACGGCCTTAACTACACTTCCACCAAGTGTAGTTGCAATACCTTAGTCTATGGTGTACCCCATACTGATGATTTCTAACCTTGCAGGAATATTTGCAGCTGGTATGAGTGATCTTGTCACTTTAGCGACATCAATGTACATTCTGAAAACCGATTATTCTTTGTCACTTCACATTTACATTTGTGAAGTACAAGAATCAACATGAGACATAGTGGGAACACACCACGACAATTCCTGTCGTTCCCTTAGAAAATACTTTTTCTTATCTCCCCCTAACGAAGGGAAGAATGTCTCATTAAAATGACAACCCTCAAATCTAGCGGTAAGAGATCTCCTGCCAAAAGTTTTAAAATGCGGATAATTGTTGGGAACTCATTTCCAACATAACTACTTAACAGTTTTGAAGACCCATCATAGTACGATGTGGAGTCGTAATGGCACATATATAGTGTAACCAAAAATGCGTAAAAACACGAATGTCAGGCTTAAATCTAGTTACCAACTGGTACGCAGAAAAGGTTGACTAATATTGGGTTCTAAAAACAAAGTAAGTAAGATGTGTGTAATATTGCATATCCCCAAAGCAATAAAATATAGGTTGGTACGCATAACCTATTCCTAAGACACCATCTTTAAACTTTGATGGTAGCCTCTGTGAGACCATGGGGTATAGGATGCTCTACATTGATCCTATTAAACATGCAATAACCATCAATTCCTTTTGATGTATATTCTTTAGCATTAACAAGGGTGGTAAGCCTTTGCACTTTGCATTGTGTGCTAGGAGTTTTCAAACGCAAATTTCTTGGGAACTATCACTAGTCCAAAATGTCAAAACATTCACCAGATCCATCAGTTACTTTAATGGTCCGCATTCCGCATGAATATTTTTCTAAAGTTCACCTTGTTTTCTTTGTAATATGGAATTTTTACCATTTGCATCTTAGGATGGTCTCGAGCCTGTTTTACTGAAGACTTTGTAAAAATGAGTGATGTGCTCTCTTACTTAAAAGCATAATGTGAGGGAGGAGGAGGTTGTGCATCTGGTACTTTAGAAAACACTTGTTGAGAGATATGTCGTCACTTTGCACTCTGTCAATATTTTTCCCATTTTCGTTCACTCAAATAAAGTGATATTTGTATGAGTTCTTTCAAAACAATCATCATGTCACAACCAAAGTTTCTTTATGGTTATGCCCAAAGCCTGTATGAGTCAGTTTCCAACATTTCATCGTCGGAGTCAATATGATTCAATAATCCAAATATTAAAGTGAATTACATTGCACTAGATTGACTCATTAGTTTCTCTAAAATATATTTCCTTCAAAATATATTAGAGACTATAAAAGATGCAATCAATTACATTCTCATCATTTTGATGTTCCACATGATATCCATTTGCACTGGTTATTGGAAATTTAACAAGGTGTGATTATCTCTTGGTATATCTAGAGATTTTTCTACGTCTTTGTTCTATCTTGGAAGAAAAAAAATGAGCAGTACTGCGCTCAATAAAATAATCAGTTGGCCAGGCAAAGTTCTTGTTGCCATTAAAGTTGGTGTGAAAATTGGTTGTTACTATGATACACATAATATTGTATATACCAACACCTATGACCAAGGTGCTTTTCCAACTCTTTTATATATGATGGGAGCTAGAATTACATTTTAGCTGATCCCATGTTCAATTGATACCTATACTTTGGTGTCATTACTGTTGGGAAAAAAATAATATATATATATATATATATATATTCATGATATATTCATGATATATGTCCCTTTTCACATGCTTTATACGAGTCGGTACGTCTAACCCTCATTACGTAGGGGTTCTTTCCATTTTTAATTTTTCTACATTTAGCTTAATTTGAGAAATTTCTTTATCTCAATAGGCTAAGAGAATCTCGCTACACATGTCAACCACTTACTTTAGGTTGAATATATTGCTAAAGATAATTCTCTTGTTGTCATACTTCAACATATACCGGTTCGTTAGTATTATGGATGAAGTAGAGAAATGAAAATTTCATGACTCATATCATCTTTTGTGAGTTCTTCCACAAAAATGGGAATACATGTGATTTTATTTGCAACTCTTTTGAAACTACTGACTTTTTAATAGTCTAGCACGTTGATTACATTTCACGAAACATTCAAAAAAAAAAATTGGGGGGAAAATATCAAGTATCCAATAATAGTGCTCAAGTACTTCTAAGCCCCAAATGAATACATTGGAATCGAGTTGGTACAACCAATTGAACTAAAAAAAAAAAAAACATCATTCAACTATAGCCAATATAATATTCAAGAGAACAAGATAACAATAAAACCAAAATTCTTAATGGTCCAAATCAATAGTCATAATTTAAATTGACCGTTTATGGATTTATCTTAAGGAAAAAAAAGAAGAACTAGGCATGTTCTAAAAGATAAATAAATAAGCCCAGCAAAAATTCGATGTAAACATTAGCTACATACCTCACATTTAATTTTTGGTTCCCGTCATACATAGGTAAACCCGAAACAGCCTTGATCGAGCACAGGCAGAAAACTAAAACCAGGCCAGAACGGGACAGAGTCCGGAACGTGACAGAATCCGGAACGGGACAGGGCATAGGCCGGAACGGGACAGGGCAGAGGCCGGAACGGGACTAGATCAGTCTAAGTTGGAACGAGACTGGATCGGTATGAGTTGGGTAGGACCGGACAAGACCCGGACACCTGCTGGACCGGACAGGATTGTTCGTCTACAAGAATCTCTGTGGAATTTTTACAAGCTGCTGGTGTGCAGGCGAGGGTCTCTTCGCTACCACTTCGATTTTGGACAACACGCTTCGTTCTCATCTCAAGTGTTTCAACGGAAACCATCTTTTTGAACTGAAACCACACATCCAATAAGTCAATCAAAACTCTGAATGTAAAAAAAAAAAAAGGAAACCAGAGTAGTTTTGAGTCGTAAATATTTTGGTTAGAGAAATAAATGGGACTGGTTGAGAGTAATAACCAATCCAAACAAGTTTGTTTGCGTAAGATTTAGATATGAATGAAAATTACATCATGCGGTTTGAGATTCTAAAATTGATTATAAAAGATTAATCAATCAAAATAATCCCTAATTCATAATCAAATCAATTTTCACCATTTGTGCCAAATTCAAAGTATGGGAAAAGAAAAAGAAAAAGAAATAAATCCAACTTAGCTTATTTGATTCCGGCGTTGAAGGAAATCATCCATTTAAAAAAAAAATCGATCGCTCTACGGTATAGCATTGGGCATGATAACGTCTTGTAGTGGAAATGTACGGAAAGGCAAAGAGGCAGAGAGTTCTCCATTCATTAGCATCAGTAGGTTACATATAAAAGTATCATATATATATATGTAGGAAGTAAACCCTAGATACTATATAGGGCCGCACATCCATGGGCTATAAGCCCTATAACAGGAAAACCTTTATATGCACTGTAAACACAGAAAAAGCCATACAAAATTAGCACATATTTCAGTATTTCACATACGTTCTCATGGATCAAAGAAATAAAAAAGTGGCAAAACTCTGAATACAACCGAATCATAAGAAGTTTCTATCAGTACACCATATATGTACTGCGTATTCATGAACTAAAAATCAACTTCATGTAAAGAAGAATTGATGAATTCATGAATATAACATAATCAAAGAACATATTTCAGTGTTACACATACGTACTCATAGATCGAACCCAAAAACAATGGCAAAAGTATGAATAAAACAAAATCAGAAGAGGTTTCTATCAGTACACCACATACGTACTGCATATTCATGAACTAAAAATCAACTTCATGTAAAGAATTATTGATGAATTCATGAATATAACATAATCAAAGAACATATTTCAGTGTTACACATACGTAATCATAGATCGAACCCAAAAACAATGGCAAAACTATGAATAAAACAAAATCAGAATAGGTTTATATTAGTACACCATATACGTACTGCGTATTCGTAAACTAAAAAATCAACCTCATGTAAAGAAGAAGTGATGAATCCATGAATTTAACCGAATCAAAGCACATGTTTCAGTATTACACATACATGCTCATGGATCGAACCCAAAAACAATGGCAAAAATTTGAATAGAACAAAATCAAAAGAAGTTTTTATCAGTACGTCATATACATACTGCGTATTCATGAACTAAAAAATCAACTGCATGTAAAGAAAAAGTGATGAGACCATGAATGTAGCCGAATCAAAGCACATATCTCAGTACTACACATACGTACTAATGGATCAACCCAAAAAAATGGCAAAATTTTGAATAAAACATAATCAGAAGTATTTTATATCGGTACATCGTATATGTACTATCAATTCATACAGAGTAGCAAACTGTAACGAACCTAAAAACCTAAAAACGTCATGAAAATCGATTTGATCTTCATAATAAAATTGAAAAACAAATCAAAAGAAGAAAAACGAACAAAATAATCAAAGAAGATGATTAGGAAACATACCTGGAAACACAAACAAATCTTCTCGTCGTAAATCATAACATGCATCTTCTTCTTCTTCTTCTTCTTAATAAACTGGGTTTCTGTCAGTACAGGATATACGTACTATTGCATCATATGCAAAAACCAACTGAAACACATCTAAAACTAACAAAATAGAAGTGGTATAAGTAAATCTAATAACGAAATGAACAAAACATATGATTATTCATCTAGATTTAGTAAATAATCAACAAATCAAACATAGATATAAAAAGCGTAATCAAACACAACAACGATTAGATCGTGAAACCCTAAAATAAATAAAAACGAGAAAGATTGAAGAATTTTTTTTGGATTTGTTCAGAATCCATTCGCAGCAGCTGTGAGAAGAAAAGTGAAGAAGAAAACGAATATGAAATGCCAATATTCTTCTCGTGTTTATAGACCTGTTAAATAGTAAAGGTTATTTGTGGTATTTTTAAATTTCACACACATGATCCCGCACGTGTACAGGACCTGGGATTAAAAAATTGGGTCCTTTTTTATGTTTTCTTTTTATTATGGACCTCTAGCTACTGGGCTTTAGTGGATGGACCTTCCACTAACTAGTATCACTAAACTAGTACCTATAGGTAATTCCTACTTCTGTAAATGGCGAATTGGCGATTAATACAATTGTGACAATATTTTTTGTTTGGAAATACTGGACCTACCAAGTTATGTAACTAGTTGGGAGCTGTCTAAAATTACGACCATAAGAAAAAGTACGGGCATGACAAGACAGGCACCGAAAGTAAAACCGACGAATAGTGTTGTTTTCCATGTTTCAATCCTACTAGAGTTGCTTTAAATTGTACACTTTGTTGTGTTCGTCATAGTTTTAAATGAAAAGTGCTAGTTAAATAGTTATACATGTAAATGCTCGAAAACTTGGGTACAGTGCTAGATACTGGAAAATTATAACATTCATACTAAAACAGTTCATAAATTTTAAAAATTCGGAGTCACTGGCAATACAGTTTCATGTTAGTTATAATATCTTGACAATATAGTGTTGGGAGAATTACCGATCCGGGATTCTATTCACAATATGGAACCTACACAAGAAATAATACGCAATCGAAAATGATATATGGCACCCAGATTTTGTGCACCCAATGCACCCACCATTAGGTAGCATTGAAAGGTCCCACATATTCATTTCTATAGAAAACAAAGTAAATCACCATTAACTATAGATATCGATTCAATGGTTTCGAGACTTAGTATGTATCTCAAACTGATGGTTTCCTGTTTTGACGAATGGCGAATATAAATTATAGGAACTAAGATCCATTGAAAAATAAAATGAATTATAAGAACAATTCTCAGGTACAAGAGGTACTCAATCGCGGATTCTAATTTCAGGAAAAAAAATTCGCTTTGCTCTTTAGATTATTTTTAGATGTTTGGTTGAGTTTTCTTAGGTGATTGTAGGTCAAAATCGAACCAATACCTAAACACATCATTGTTTCAGATTGAAGGAGTGGACACTAATGGTTCTCATTATCGATATATTTGGGAAAAAGTTAACTATTAGACCTCATGGTTATAAAAGTGTTGTCGTTGGTGCTAAGGAAGCAAACACAAGATTTAATATGTTTTTATTTGCTAACCATTTGCTAACAGAGTTAAGAAATTCTAATTCGATATTTTTTGTGTGTTCGCGGAGACTCAGATTTGAAGTGTTCATAACTTCATGTGTTGAAAAATAACTGTTACATAGTCAAAAATTGTTTGATCGATACACTAGATACATCATTGCTGCTAACTAAAATAAAACAAGAAAGGGAAAGGATGATGAGTTAGTTCCAACGTGAACACCACCTAATAATGGGTGCATTGGGTGCACCAAACTTGGGTTCCATATATCATTTTCGGAACGAAATACGATGAAAATAAAACTAATCACACAGTACCAACGATTAAGGGAAAAATTTCACTATGACAAATAATGGGATACAACGATATCTCCCAAATTGGGGTTTCGCACAATTTCAAGGTGCATATATCACTTGGATAACTATGCCCTCTTTCTCTATTCACTCACCGCTAACGATGGATAACCAAACTCTTTACCAAATACTTAGGTAGTTTCAACCAATAACAAAACAAGGAAGATGAGAAACTTACTACTACTAGGATTTGAAACCCTAGAAACCCTTTGAAGAGATGTAGGATGCGGTGGATAAATCTTCACCAACAAAACCGGGTCTTCGCTAGAACACCCATCTTCTTCAAGCTCACAAAATCTTCACCGTAAATCCCTAACGGCGGTTGCACTTCTTTTCTCTTTTCTTCTTGTTTTTCTTCACGACACAAAGACACGTTCCCATATTTTTGGTTGCGGCTTGCTGCTTCTTTCTTGTTCTCACGGATAAGAGATTACATAACAAAATTGGAAAAATGCCCCAATATGGGGTGCAATGTTGGAAATCTGTCCCAATATTTAAAAGTTTGGAAAAATGCCCCATTCTGTCAATAACCCAGTTAAGTCACATGTGTGAGCCCATACACGCGAAAAAACCTCCTTCATAATTCAAGTTTCAGGGTTTAAAATTCAGGAATTAAGTTGAGGGTTCAGGGTATAAGGTTCAGGTGGTAGTGACGGTGGTTTTTTTAGTGGTTTTGGTGGTGATCGTGGCCTTACACATGTGACTTAACTGGATTGGATGACAAAGTTAACGGAATGGGGCATTTTTCCAACTATTTTTAACATTGGGGCATATTTCCAACATTACACTCCATATTGGGGCATTTTTCTAATTTTCCCAATTATCTTCCCTTATTCGATAAGGGACAAACTTGCTGGACCCATACGGAGTGAAAAAGCCCAACAATCTCCCCCTCACGACTTATGGAGAGGTACTGCATCTTCCTTGATACAGAAATGTACATGCTTGTACGTCGTTAGTGATTTTTTCATCATATCAGAATCATTGTCATCGGTATGGATCTTCTCAACTAACCCCCTTGCTTCTTATCCTCTTTCATGATCATATCATTGCAATCAGACATTAAAATAATATCACCATCATCTACTGCAACACATATAGCCTCCTTGTCTTTATTATTTCCATTCCTAGGTTCTTGCTTCGGCTTCTTACATTCAGTTGCATAATGACATTTTTTGTGACAGTTCCAACATTCAACGTCTTTTCTGCTTTTTCTTCTCCCCTGTTTCTCTGTAACAAGAACTTCTGAATGAGATGACGTTGATGATTTCCTTCTTACTTCTTCATTCAACAAACTATTTGTTGCAATATCCATAGTTAACTTCTTGTCTTCAGCAGTATAACTTAGAGACATCCTCAATGCTTCCCAACTCTCTGGTAAAGTATTTAGCAACAGATAATCTTTCATTTCATCGGGAATACTCAAATCCATAGATGTGAGCTGATTCATGATGCCCTTCATCTCATTTAAATGTTGCTCCATTGAGCTTTTGTCCTTGTATTTTAATTTTCCAAGATTTGAAAATTGAAAAGCTTTTGCGCAAGGAAATTGCTGGACATATATCTCTTCCAACTTTGTCCACAAAGAATATGCTAGTGTCTCACTAGCCACATGATGAAAATAGAATCATCAATCCATTGTCGAATAAAACCAACAGCTTTACGGTTAGCAAGACGCCACACATCTTCGTCTGTCTTGTCAGGCTTTCATCCCTTTTTTTCTATAGGAGCATAGATATTTTTTCAGTATAATAAGTCTTCCATCTTCGCCTTCCATATCATGTAATTCTCACCGGTCAAACTAACCATTCTAGTACTAGTTCTACTTTTCATATTGCCCACGGTTATCCCGACCAACGTAGCTCTAATACCACTTCTTGGGGGAATTACTGACCCAGGAAGTTATGCACAATATGGAACCTATACAAGCAATAATACGCAATATGATGAAAATAAAACCAATCACACAACGCCAACGATTAAGGGAAAACTTCCACTATGACAAATAATGGGATACAACGATATCTCCCAAATTGGGGTTTCACACAACTTCAAGGTGCATATAGCACTTGGATAACTATTCACTCTTTCTCTACTCACTCACCGCTAACGATTAAAACCAAACTCTTTACCAAATACTTAGGTAGATTCAACCAATAACAAAACAAGGAAAATGAGAAACTTACTACTACTTGGATTTGAACAAACCCTAGAAACCCTTTGAAGAGATGCAGTGGATAAATATTCACTAACCAAATCGGTTCTTCGCTAGAACACCCTTGTTCTTCAAGCTCACAAAATCTTCACCAAAACTCCCTAATGGCGGCTGCACTTCTTTTATCTTTTGTTCCTGTTTTATTCACAGCACCAAGACACCTTTCCCTGTTTTTGGTCGCGGCTTGCTGCTTCTTTCTTGTTCTCACGGATAAGAGATTATATAAATATTTTTTTTCCTAACTTAAGATAACCTCCTCTAATTATCTTCCCTTATTCGATAAGGGACAAACTTGCTGGACCCATAAGGAGTGAAAAGGCCCAACATATACTACACCAAAACGACCATTTAGGGATGTTTATAAACGTTGTGCATAATTTTTGCATCGGAAATAAACGTTGGCAAAATGGCGTTGTGCATTGGTGTGCAACACATATTATCAGTTGCAAAAATTAATTTGTACAACACTTATAAACATTGCACAACCGTTGCACCTTTTCTTATTTGTGAAACGTATAAATAATTTGTGCAACAGATATTATTTATAGAATAACACTTTTGTGGATCCCATTTTGATTTTGTCAACGTTTTATTTATTTGGTTACAGTTACATCCGTTTCTTATTTCCGGTAATTTGTGCAACGTATAATTGTACAACGTTTATATCCATTGCAAAGTAATTTTTAGGTTAAAAAAAAAGTAACCGCCGGCACAATTTCCGGCATTTTTCTGCTCCTGAATTGCATTCGACCAAGAACAATTATTGATCATCACAATCCATCAAGAACGATATATATATCAACAAATTAAGTAGCTAGATAGTATCCAAATTATTTTCAGGTGTTTTGTGGAAAATAATTCTGGGAAGTCTAATTTGAGTTTGATATCCATGTCAAACATATGAAAACTCAGATGTCATTGAGAAAGTTAAACTGTTTTACCTGGACAGCAATATGGGTAACACTGGAAAAGTTCCATCAGATCTCACGAAACATGAAGAGCATGTAGGAATTTCTCTTACAATTATAAAAATGTAATGCTTATAAGATGCGGACTGGATTTCCCATGGTACTCTTCAAGTATAAGCACCTCACCTGATTCAACAAACAACAAAAAATAAATTAATCAATATTTGACAAATATACTCTCAGAGATTGCAGAGCATAAACAATTATGTTGAAAATCATACTATGTAGATTACCCGTCTAAGTAGGCACCAACTAATCATATAACAGAATAACCATTATGTTGAACCATTTTGATTCAACATATTTTGATCTCATATAACATAGCAAAATCATGAATAAGCAATTCAAAAGCACCAAGAAAAAACCTAAGAAAACTCACATTTTGCCAGTTCTTTTCAACAATAATACTAGAAAGTTGACACTGAGTTGAAAGTTCTGGAAGCTATTTCAGGAACTCTGTGAAGCACTTTGGAAGCTTCTTCTCAACTGTGTAAACTCCATCAGACTTCCACAAGTTTGAATCACGGCTCCACTGGGGATAGCATCACACATCAACTCTAACACACATACCATTTCCTTTGTTGATTTTACTTCACAGAATAATATCAAACCAAACTGCACTTTTCAGATTCAAAAACCCATTTCAGCTCAGTTGTCCTTCTGTGTATCTACTTCCAATAACCCTCTTCCTATTATTGACTTCTAAGACTCAGCTCAATCCAGTGCAAACACAATAATATTGCAAGCAGCCACACAAACCATTGCAGCAACAACCCTTGCGTACAGACTATTGGTTCACAGATATCTGCAGAACAAGCATATTCTTAAATAGGTTGCAAGAAATTTGACAAAAATAAGAACTTGGGTCCTCAAATGTTTTCATGTCTTGATATCAGAAGAAAACTACATGTAGGTATAAAATAGGTCGATAGAATATCTTCACTTTCTTTCCTTGTGTTCTTAGTTTGTTGAACAACTACCCTTCCAATGGATAGAAAGCTTATAACTATTATATAGAGTTAAATGAGAAACTATGCACAAATCAGGAGGTGAGAGTTCAATAACCTTGTTGTAACCCAAGTCGAACTTCAAAAATTCATCATCACAGTTCTGAACAAATTTTCAAGCAAGAACCTACAAACAAGTTTGCAGAACAGAAGACTAAGATATCTGAGTTGCAAGGACTATTCATGTTATAAAAAAAATGCAGTTAGTAGTGTCTTGTGTACTGACCTGAGTATGCGCGATATCTGAGTTACTGGTTACTTTTACCTCTACATCTGAAGAATCTTCTGAACTGTCATTAGCTGGCTGTTACATTGGTGGATGTTTTTTAATCACTAAATCAACCAGCCCAATGAAACTAATAAGAAAAATCAAATAAGGTCACTCTCACCGGATTTATCATTGCTGGACTCTTGTTTCTTCTTGGTTGCAGGTGAAGGGGATTTTTGTTTCTTGGGCTTCCATTAAAGGAGGTTCCTACAAGAGAAAGAAACACAAAAAAATCTTATAAGAAAAAAAGAATTGCATTGCAAAAGTTGTAGGACAAAAGTACACTGAAACATGCATTAGAATTATGCGGTTGGAAACTATCAATCATAATGAATATATTTGCATTACAACCAACTAAACTCTCATTACAATAAGATCAAGACCTCAACAACTGAAAGCTCCACTGTTTGAGAAGGACGAGCAATAGATGAGCCATTAAAAATGAGTTGAACAAGTAATAATAATTTTTCCTACACTCATAAATGATACTCATTAACGAAGTTCAAGATAGTAAAGAAGTTAAGGCATACATGAAGATAAAAAGCAAACAATCAATTAATAAATACTCCCTCTGTCCCACTATTAGATGACCTAGTTCAAATTTGCACGCTTTTTAAGACAAGGAAAGAAATGAAGTATTTTTTACAATTATACCCCTATGATAGTAATTTGTAAAATTTAGAATTGATTTATCTCTCAAACTATACGATGGATTTTCGTAAACTTCGTATTATTGAAAAGAATTTTAAAACACCTACATGACGAATATAAACATGGATATCAAATTATACATATTTATTATACTACCGATAATCAATCAAAAGGGTAATTTTAGAAATATCCTCTTGTTTAATGAAATAGGTCAACTAATAGTGGGGAAAATTTTTAAACTAAGTAGGTCATCTAATAGTGGGATGGAGGGAGTATAACATAGGTGACGTCTCCTCAAAAGTCATCATATAAAAAATAAACTTTTTAAAAGGCAAATAAAAATAAACCTAAAAATTAATAATCTAAAAACAATTCCGCATAATCCAAAGTAGTAATTAAGATTAGTTTCAAAATAATAAAAGAGAGAGTCATACTTAAGAATCAAATGTTTTCTTATTTTTTTGCTAGATCCTCAAAATATTAATTGATTATACTAAACAAAGCATAACCTATCTAATTGAATCACAACTGCATAAATCAATTCAAAACAAGTGCAAAAGTCATATAGAAAATAAAACAAATTCACCCATGTATAAAGTTCGACTTCCTCGTCGACCCAGTGTAGGGGTCTAGCTTCTCACCATTTGGGCCTCTAAAAACAATAGGTCTCACGGAATCATGCTTGAATCTTCAACCAAAGTTCTACAAGGCAAGAACTTTCTTTTCCCGCCAAATTCTTTGCTGTTTTCATCAACTACAAATGTCTGAGAAATTTGGGTGTAAAAAGCAATTCTTGGGGCAATAACCACAGGATCCAAATAACAAAGAAGGTGGCCCTTAGCAATTAGACACCCCTTAGTAATTGAGGTGCCCCTTAACCGACATATAGTTTACAAAGAAGATTATTAGTGATAAAATGAGTCCTAGTTAATTTTGCTCATCAATAGGTCTAATAGTGGGATGGAGGAGCATAGTTGATGATATGATCGATTTCCTGGGAATGGATCCAAAAATCATCAATCAATAAGAGTAAGTAGTTCCTTATAGCTAAGTAACTTGCAGTGTTTCATTTCCTGACGAAAGTTGAACTGAAAAGACAGGACAGATATAAACTGAAAAGTTCATAATTTGTGCATTAACTACTATCCAAATCACAAATAATTGAATAGAGTTTCTAAGTACGTACCATGTAAATATGCAAGTCACTGGGGATTCCTGCGCCAGATCTCTCGGCTGCTTGCCCCTTTAATAACCTGAAAATCATCCAATATTCGTTCATTATGATCACCCCAACTAGCAAGGTATTGCATGCAGAACTACACTAGCTAGCATAGAACTGTGAAACTGCAAATGCAGCTTTATACTAATTAAGCATAACATAAGACTGAAACCAAAATCCATAACAAGGGCCATGTATTTGACCAATGAACAACCTATAAATCAAATTGTGACATATTGATGTGCATGTGTACTGCACACCAGTATGATCAGTCCAATTATGACATACTGGTGTGTAGTGCACATGCAATCTTCTAAACATGCATTGCACGCTATTATATATAACTTGAGTTAAATTTGGCAGTTGTAGAACTGTGAAAATGTGAATACTACTAAGATATGACAACATCCATCCATATAAGTAAATATATGTGAAAAACAGAATTGTTCAGTAATGTGCCATATAAATATACGGTCCCTGGAGCCTCCTGCGCCAGATATGTTGATTGCTTTTCCCTTCAACAACCTACAAACAAAATCATCGGATCATCCAAATACAACAAAATAAATTTTAAAACGCTTTCAAGTACCGCCTGCAATTGTGCAAGCCTCGGACAAGTTCGCAAAGATAGTGATGGGAATTCTTTGAGAAGCTCTATAATAAAGTGTCTCATCCACTATACCCAATCTTCCTTAGTACCCCTTGAAGAAGCCTCACCAGCTTTCTTTAATCGACCAAAATTGACCTGTAAGGAAAAAGGTTAAAACTCATATGACAAAAAAATGAAACGATCTCAAATGGTGACTGGGAGGGTAAGAATACCATGCATCCAAACTGACTTAGGGACTTGCTACCTGAGAGGCTTTGACAATGTACACCTTGAGAGCATCATCCTACCAATGCATCTTTTCGCACCTACTATAGTAAATCCCACAGAACCACGTGATTAGAGTGTCTCCATGAATCAAATAAAACGGAAACAATGAGTTCTAAAACTACAGTTAAGCTAAAACCAGAACACAACAACGAATTGAAAAATCAGTGACACAAAAGTTAATAGGTTATCATCACCAACACCATAAACATCCGATCTCCTGATTAATAAACAAAGAAAAATTTAGGAAAATAAATTACAAATCTAGGAATTTAAAGGAAAATTATAAGGAAAAAAAAACTAAATCTGACAAGGATAATAGATCTATGACTATAATATTCATACAAAACCGGATCTATCAGTTCATCACTAGAGAAAAATATTCAGGTTGGATTCAAGCGCCCCTTACAGAATCATTCAACTTCACAAAATAAGAATTTCTAGGGTTTCAGTTATTGAGGTATTGGGTTTTGATTTCTAGACTCGTTTTGATTCATGAGATTCGATTAGGAGATATGGGTTTTGATTTATGAAAAGTTGGGTTTAATTTGGAGATCTCGGCTTAGGGTTAGAAGAGAAGAAAAATGGGGGGGGGGGACTCGATTTTTCTGAGAGAATAGAAAAACGAGAATAAAAATAAAAGAATAAATAAGAAAAACGAAAATAAATTAGATAATATGAATTAGATAGACTATTTTACCCTTAAACTAGTTTAATAATGACAAGCGCATCTTGCTTTCCTATTTCTTCTTCTTCTTTCCGGAATAATTAATATTTTGTGCAACGTATTTTCTGGTGTGCAACGTCTATATCCATTGCACATCCCCAAAATTGAAGCGTTGCTAAAAACAGGATATGGTGTAGTGATATAGAGCGCCCAGCCACATTTTTCATGACTTCAAGTCAAGAATATAAAGCATAGCATGAACAACTTAGCCTAGATAAAGAGTGGTCAGGATGCATTCTGGGAAAAGCTAAATCCATGGTTTTGGTTGTGTACGTCATTATTGTATCATTAATTACTCATAATAAATATTTTATTAATCTTACTTCATAAATAAAATATTTACAATCAAAAAATATATAAAACAGAGCATGGACAACTTGGCCTAAATAAAGGACGCTCCAGATTCATTTCGGGGAAAGCTAAATTGATGGTTATGGTTGTGTACATCATTATTGTATCATCAATTTCTTATAATAAATATTTTATTAATCTCTTGTTATAAATATATTATAACTACATCTTAATAAATATATTTTCATTAAATAAATAATAAATTTGTTGATAAAGAAACATAATAACTTTTAAATTCTTTTCAACCCATTATATTTTTCTAAATATATTTTTATTAAATAAATAATAAATTTATTAATAATCATATTAATAGAAATTAGGAATGACCAGGGTGGTGTTTGAGAGTGGTGGTGCATAGAGCCGGTGATGATAGTGATGGAAGTCTCGTGATGGAAAAGGTACACTAGTGGAAAATGGAAGTTAAACCACTGCCAAGAAAAGAGGTATTATCATCCTAAACGACTGTTTTTAGTAGTTGGAATCTGGGAGTGGTTTTTTCCAAAACGACTGTTTCTAACAGTCAATTGATACCACTGACATTCACAGTGGTTTCTAAAGTTTTAAATTAGAAAATATAAAAATTAATCGGCAGTTTTGAGAAGTGGTTTATATGGGCTGAATACTTTTAAAAAAACTGATTTGTCTGAATCCCAGTCTGACTAATTTTTCATCTGACTGGTCTGAAATTTTAAATTTAGAAAATCTGATTCACAACTTATTTCTGACTGGCATAAAATTTGAAATTCACTAAATTGAACTTTAATAGATGCTTATTTGATAACAAAACATTCACCACTCAATCCAAATTCGAAATAAGTTTACAACAGTAACTCGATTTACATCAATCGAGCTGACAATTAGTAAAAAATACCAAAAAGTGAATTTTCACAAGTAATGAATTCACCGCATTCTAAGTTATAATTATACTTGAGCATTCTTAAAACATAATTTTCTTACAATCATTGAAACCCAACCTATAGACAAAAGATGATCTGAGCTCCACAACTGAACGGAATTTTATCCTACATAAAAAATAAGTTTGGCGTTAAGCTTTAATAATAATAAAAAAATCCTAACAGCACCTAAACATATTCCTAACCACTTCAATTTCAAACCACTGTTGACCTCTTACAGACAAGTGCATGTTGAAGGAACCAAAAATCTGCAACAATCACTACACCCATTCACAACTAACGGATTATGGAAAAAACAACACACAAGAATGTGGATTGATGTGCTTACTGCAAACCCAAAGGATAGCATAAAAATACAAAGAGACACAAATAGACAGACCATTACATTTTATGCAAGCATTTCCAGTATATAGAATATAAAAATAAGAAAAATTCAAGCATTCAGTCGATATATATTACCTGATCTCTATCCAATACTAGTCGTCAGCTAAAGATGTTAAAGAAAGAAGGTTGATTCGTGGATGCAGCAAACACATATGGATCTTCATAAGCATTCACCTTTAGGCCGGATCTTTTGGGAGATTCTAATAAAAGATGCCAATGCTTTCTAGTCTCATCAGTGCAATAAAAGACTTGGACAGCTTGAGAAGCATGAATGAAGGGTTCGTCAACTTCTTTTGAGCTTCTCTTAAACTTTTCGAAGTTGACGAACCTCGAGTTTTTCTCTGCATCCACATATGATCCTGTTGTTTTGTCTTCGACACGGACCCAGTCACAGAGAAAAACAACTTCTGTGAAGTCTTCATAATCGAGCTCAAGTATCTTTTTCAAAATGGCAAAGTAAGAAGTATCATCGCCCACCAAGTTGGTATCTTTGGCGCTCGCTCTAAAGCTGGTGAAGGCATTCATTGTCACTCCACTATTTTTTGTAGTCATAAGCTGCTCTTCCTCTGCTGTATAAAAAAGATAACCATTCACCGAATACGCTCTATAGGAAACTGTCTTGAAGGATGGACCAAGTACGAGCCTATGAAAATATGTCATGGGAGTTCCTAGAAGTTGATCTCTTAGACAGGGAATGTAATCCTGATGCTTACTCCTTGATCTTCGTTTAAAAGTATTACAGTATTCCTTGTATTTCCTGTGAAACAATAAAGACAATGGTACATGATAGGGTTACTTCATACTATACAGATTATATGGTCAAGATGGTGTAAAGAAACTGTTGACAGACAAAGTTAAAGATTTTACTTACTCTTCCAATTCAGTATTTTCATCTGAATGTCTCAATACCCAAAGACGAACTTGTTGATGCTGTAAGGAAGTTAACTGGTATGTTTTTCCTTGTGAATTAGGAGGTTCTGGACCTTCATAAACCTCACCGTGCAATGATTTCTTTCCATGACACTTATAAGACGTTTGCTTACCCTCGGGAATGAACTCCATCCAATGGCGCGCTCCTTCATCGACCTCATATTGTGCAGTTATAGACCCTTCAATATAGGTTTTGTTCCGACCATAAACCTTGTAGGTTCTCATCATCCTGCACATACAATGAGTAACAATATATATATATATATATATATAAGGTATACAAAAGTTCATAAAGTAATAAAGAAACTGAAAGGGTCAACAGTTAGAAGAATTATACCTCTCAAAAGGGTACATCCACCTAAATTGAACTGGTCCCAATGTTAGTGCCTCTTCGGCCAAATGTACGACAAGATGAGTCATCGTAATAAAAAAAGCCAGGGGGAAGTACATCTCAAACACACATAAAGACTCCACAACATGTTCGTGCATTAGACGAAGCTCTTCACGATAAATAACCTTAGAACAAAGAACTTTGAAAAACAATGACAATTGACGTATTGCCTCACGCAAAAGCTTATGCTCTTTGAAACAGTACATTAGAAAAATTGGCATCAAACCCTGCATAAGCATGTGGTAGTCGTGGGACTTCAAACACTTAAATTGTAACTCTTTCATATCCACTTTGGTTTTCCAGTTTCCACTATAACCAATAGGAACTTTTAGTTTGCTAAAAAATTGACAGATTAGTTCTCTTTCAGTCTTATGCAAGCAATAAGGAGCAGGGGGCGTTCTACTTTACCATTTATTTCCGTCAACCACAAGCCAGGTTTTAAGTTTAGAAGTTCCAAATCTTTGCGCACTGGATCCCCATCCTTAGACTTATCTTTGTGGTTCATGAAAGTCCCAAACAAGTTCTCTGCAAAGTTATTTTCTACATGCATCACATCCACATTATGACGAATTTGCAGAAACTAAAGTTAAGAATAACTAAGTTAGCAAAACTTACAAATAACAAGAACATATTGATTAAAGTTATCAAATGCCTAAAAATAACTACATATTCACATACCTTCCAATATGGCAGATTGTATAGAATTGATCTCTTCGAATACGGAGAATCAACTAGTGACCGCCTTACCATCTTCCCGAATTCCTTACTTATTGTTGCAGTCCTATCAAACAATTCAACGCCACTCAAACGAATTGGTGCACCTCTCTCTTCCTTAAATCCATTGAACTTGTTGGTTTCACGTCTGTAAGGGTGAGACCGATCTCTTAAAAATCTTCTATGACCCATGTATGCAAACTTATTACCCCATTTCAGCCTAAGAGCCTCACTATCTTCACCACACGCCGGACAACCAAATTTTCCAGATGTTATCAGACCAGACATATACGTATAAGCCGGATAGTCATGTATACACCACATTAAAATTGCTCTCATTGTAAAGGAAGTCTTTGTGTGTGCATCATACGTAATCTTTCCTTTTAACCATAACTCAATTAACTCATCAATTAAGGGCTGCAAATACACATCAATATTGCCATTAGGACCACTTGGACCAGGAATAAGTAGTGCTAACAATGTAAAATCTTTTGACGTGCATAACGATGGAGGAATGTTAAAAGGAAAAACCATGAAGGGCCAAGTACTGTGCGTAGTCATCATTCCAAAAGGATTAAAACCATCGGTGGCTAGTCCTAGACGCACATTACGTTTCTCAGCAGCAAACTCAGGCCACTTCCTATCAATTGACTTCCATGAAGAAGAATCCACAGGATGTCGCATGTGTGTAATACTTTCTTCAACATTAGAATGATAGTACATCTGCTCAGCAATCCACGAAGTACCATACCAACACTGTAACCTTTCAGTAATTGGGAAGAACCTTAGTTTCTTCACTGGCACTTTTCTAGAATTTGGATCACTTCCTTCAGGAGGTACTTGCCATCTACTTGCATGATATTTAGGACACTCATCATAATTAGCATACTCTTTTCAATAAAGTATGCAATCATTAGAGCAAGCATGGATAATCTGTACCGAAAAATTAAATGGCTTAAGCATACTCTTAGCTTTAGCACATGTAGATGGTAACGTATTCCCTTCCGGTAAAATAGTTTTCATAAATTTTAATAATTCTGTAAAACAAATATTGGAACATTGATACCTTGCTTTCATACTAAGCAGCTCAATCACCGTCGACAATTTTGTATGTTCACCACCACAATCTGGATATAGGGGTTGTAATGCATCCAACATCCTATTTCTGAAATCGACATCAACACCATCTTCATAACTAGCACCATCACCTCCTTCTACATTAGCACCAGAACCTTCCTCGACATTAGCATCAGAACCATCTTCATCAACAATACCATTTTCATGGTTACCATACTCAGTGCGACCTAGTGTGTCCAAGAACAAGTCGACCATTCTTGGAAAAGAAGCTTCATTCACAACATTATTAGTGGGTAATGCATTAGCTTTAATAGTGAAATTATTGTCACGAGGTTTCTCACCATGATGGATCCACGTTCGGTATGTCACATCGAACCCATGATAAAGAATATCCCCATGTATTTCATCAAGAGTTTTTGGTCGACTATTGTAATTCTGACATTTCATGAAAGGACAATGAAATTGATTTATATCTTCCCCAAGACTGTCAGCTGTAAATTGAATGAAAGATTTAACGCCTTCAACAAACCTCGGTGAACCCTTACGTGTGGTGAACCATTCTTTACTAGGAGGATTTATACAACGTCCTGACATCTAAAAGTGAATGACAAAAGCAATCAGTAGAGACTAAAGTAAGAACACCAATTACAGACTAAAGTAAAATGCTACAAGACACCAATTAAAGACTAATGTGAAGATTCACTGACAAATAAAAAATTATGCTTCTCCTAAAAATAACAAGCAGCAGGATACCAATTTCCAAAAGTTTTCACCACTAGAAACCCCAAATTTAAGAAATCAATTTATCTAGAGTTTTCACCACATAAAATCAGTTCAAAAACCTAATTAAATAAGAATTTATCTAGAATTTCCAACTGAATTAGAAATCAATTAAGATATAACTAATTATATAGTTGAACCAAGTAGATTTCCTAATAATTTTGAACTCAAGTACATACCCTAATATGAGATCCGGAGTTTTGCGATCTGATATTGTGCTTAGAGTTGTTAATCCTTCATAAATCCCCTGAAATTAGAAACCGACAAGTAAATACGTGCGCAACTCTAATAGATTTATCTCATGTATGTGTCATTGGTTATATTCAAAATTTGAGAGAGAATGAGAATAACATGTTTCTCATATGGGAATAGATGGGAATGAGAGAGAAAGACGAGATAAGGTTTCTTTTTTCTTTACAGATTTGTTTCAAAACCTGACTATAATAGTCTAATTTGAGTCAGATGAAAGCATCACCTTACTGGGCTGAAACCTTGACATGTCTTTAGAATCCTCGTTGATGTCCAATTACATATCAACAATACTTTCCCTATTGCCACTCAGCTGATAAGAACCTTGTGGACAAGTTTCAGAGGAAGAAAACATTTTCGCCGTGGATATATCAGAAGTTTCACTCCTTAAGCCATCGCTAAATTTCTCAAATAGTTTTATAAAGGCCCTTAAAATCTTCTCAATAGCATGCCAACAACCACACAAATTTTGGCAAATGCATTTTTATGGGAACTGTAATAAGACTTGAGATCACTGGACATACTACAAATAATGGGATCTGTAATCTATAAAGCCAAACTAAGTTACAAACTACAAGTACTGGATTTCAGCAATTTATAAACAGCAAGAACTGAAATTGATATATGAATGCACTTCATATGAACTGATAATGGGATCTGTAATCTATATATGATAATGGGATCTATAATCTATATATGAACTGACATTGAACAAGTGATAAATGACCATGATAATATTTCATTAGATAATAGCAGGGATATAAAACCTGCTGAAGCTACATAATAAAGATTGGGATTTGAATTTCTTCTTTACAAAGAAGAAAAGAGACTACAAAAGAAGAGAAGAAACTCAAAACCACAAGTTACACCATATCCAAAATACTCGCATCGGGATCAACTGTCCCAAATTACTTACACCATATCTATATATTCCTTCAAAAATATGCATCAAGTACTACTGTCCAAGGTCCAACAGAGTGCTTGGGCCACAAAATCTTGTCACCATGTTTCACACTGGAAAGAGTTCCTTCTCCAACGCAGAGCGGATCAGTGTGTATCACTACTTCATCAATGAGGACGAGAAAATAAAAATCATCATTTTCATCAGCATTCCTATCAATACGTCCAAATGCAACTGCGCCCTTGCACATATTTCTTAATAAAACGTACTGGACTCTTAGACCATCCACATTCATTGGCTATAAACAGAAAAACATCCAATAATAAGAAACAATCCAAACTAATTGTTTTAAGTTGATCATTTTAGTTTAAATAGGACCGGTGTTCATTCATTGTTTTCCAGTGCTAACTAAAGGTGTTAAGAATATATACCTGAGTCATATTATTAGCATTGTTGGTGGCACAGTTGAGACTTAAGGCTCTTATCTCCTCAACTGTCTCCTCAAGATTACGGACACGATTTTCTACTGCAGCAGTCTTCAATTTCTCCTTATGCAGTTGCTCCCTACTAACTGCAGATGCACGTAACTCAGTCTTAGAGACCCCACCTCCAAGGCCTCGAACAACACCCCTTCCATCACGGCCAAGTACCTATCATCAGATATATAAAATTAGTTAGTACCAATTTTATTATAAAATACATCAATATATAATCATCTCAACACACCTCCGCAACTGCATCCTTATCTAGATCGGTCTCGCCTCTAAACTCATTTGTTTCATTCAACTCCCTCACTTTTCGCTGCACAATATAATCAACATTATGCATATATAAGAGGATAACAAATAGTGGAAATAGTCAATCCAATTTAGTCATTAAACATAGAACTTACCACATAATCTCTTGATGTTACTTCATAAGATAGGGGATCGAACTGTACACGTTCCTCTTCAGACATTTCTCGGTACACATGTGTAGCCACTACACCATATCCTGTATTTTCCAACACATCAGTTTCGGAGGTGTGCAACGGATATTGGCGTTGCAACCGTGTGCAACGCTAATATCCGTTGGACACCAAAAAATACGTTGGTCAAAATGGATAATATTAATAAGTTAAATAAAATTAATGGACCAACGTTTTGTCTAACGTTGTAAAACGTTGTGCATAGTTGGAAAATATGTAATATCAGACAATTTCATGCGCTTTTAGTAGTCTCGTTTATTTAATCTCAATTGTTTTTTTTACTTATTATTTCTCTCTCTCTTATTTCACCCAAAGTTTCTCATCGTTTTTATTCTTTCTTTCAGAACCAAAACCCTCAGAAAGCCTTATACCAAAATTTGCAGAACCAAAACCCTTCTCTCACAATGAAACCACAAATCGAAACATGAATTTCAGTAATCACAACATAGAAATCTCGATCTATTCTCAAAACCTAGAAATCTCGATCCTCTAGAACCTTCAAAAAATTCCTAAACCTAGAATGCAAAATCAATTTTGTTACTGAAAGCTGAAATCAATTCATCGGATAGTTGACTATCATCAGGTATAAACCATTATTTACTAATACTGTTGTTTAATTTTGATTTTGTTGACCTAATTCTGTGAAGTTCAAGTCTTATTGCATGTACAGATTTCGGTGATTTGAAGTTAGGGTTCTACTCTTCCGTTGTTTTTTTTTTTTTTTTTGGTATTATGTAGAATTTCAATCCATGGGAGCTGGAAGGTATATCGAAGATGGGTTATGGATAAATATGAATTGAGCAGAGTTCTAGCAGTGAGAAAACAGTGAAGACACCAGCAGTTTTTTCTTGGTTTTGTGCTGTTGAAGCCATGGTTTGAAGATGATTAGTGGATGTTTTGCAATAAGTGGGACTCGATTTAGAAGTTGTGAAGATTATGGAGCTTTTAGTGCAGTGTGGTTTGCTGATTTAAGCCAACTTTGTTACAGATTTGGGTCAATATGTGCCAAAAATCAGTTGCACTGCATTACATTAGTAAAAGTATTCAATATTTTATACCCTTTGATTTGATGCTTATGACTTGTAGCTTATGGTTGTTGCATTTTCACTGGGATGTGTATTATTTTTCTCCTTCACTTGTGTTGTATTATATCTTCAACTTATGGGGGAACATCACTTTGCTTTCACTTCTGCTTTTGTTAACATGATTTGTTATTGAACCTGGAGGGATATTTATTAGCGAAACGATGCATATTCATTAAGCTTTATGCTTGATGCTTTGTCTATTCAGCACTCATTGTAGGTTCTTATCTTCCTCTTTATCTTCCTATTTACATCTTGCTACACTCATCTTTTTTGGTGCTAATTGAACTGACAAAACTATCTTTGTGATAGAGAAGCTCATTTGATAATGTACATCTTCTAATTTATCCTTTTGGTTTCCCTAGTTAATTTCTTTACTCATTATCCTAGTATTTAGTCTAATGTAGGCAAGGGACATGCTGACATACTTGTTATGTATCAATTTGCAGGGTTTCCTTCTTCCTTCCCCTAAAAATGCATCTTGTGCTAATTATGTGAGATGTGTAAATCAGATCTTGCAAGGTTTAAATAAAATACATGAACTGTGCTCGTGATTTCTATATTTCATTCACTGCATGATTATTATTGTCGCTTCATGGTTTTTAGTAGACTTTAAATTGTTCTTCTATTTTATTTTTTTCATAACAGTTGTGGCTGAGGATTCCGTTGGAGAAGAAGGATGATACTATGGATGGGAACTCTGATCATTCTGTGAGTATAACCTGATCGTATATGCATCTTTTTGGTTCTACAAAAGGCACTACTTGGATATTCTTTGTCGTTTATTCCCACCACTCTCATAAATATGTCTTAGAGGATTTGAAAACTGTGATACGCTATACTCCACATACTTTCTTGTTTGAGGTCCTATATCCTGTCAGTGAACTCATGTCTTAAACTTCAGAGTGATGGTGATGTTGACTCGTGGGAGTGGTGGAATTCGTTTAGGATGCTCTGTGAACATCACAACCAACTTCCAATAAAACTTTATGCTTGGTAAGTTTTTGGCTGGATGTAGCATGAAACTCTTTGACCAGCATAAATATAAAGCATACTACTATTATATTAAAAACTCAATTCAACTTTTTCTTCTTCAGGAGTACTCTGCCATCTGGAAACTCACCTGGACGTTTGTTCGGTGAGCCAGTTAGAGCAACCATCCTTCATACCAGTGTAAGTTTTTCTGAACATGTCGAGGTTGCCAAACATTAGCCACAGTGCAAGCCAATTTCCAAGCATTAGCCACAACGCTAAAGATTTTGTAGTAGCTTTCATTGGGCCATTACCACGGTGCTAAAATCTATTCCATCTTCCAATCTAGTATCTTAACTTGTATGATCTGGTCATTTTACAGGAGCTTCTGGATTATCTATGTCCTACATGCTAGAGCCATTGCTTGGTCATCTCATTCTAGAAAAAAGACTAATGTGCAGTTCCATGCTAACTCTTCAATGTTTTGTTTGTTTTTTGTTGGTACGTCATCTACGGATTTCATTGAGCTAGTACCTGTCATAGAATTTGTTACTCAGATCCTGAATAGAGAGGCACTTGCTAGACCCTTATCTGATGTTGATTGAGTCAAGGTATACAACTTACTTCTATTGGTAAACTTTCCCTGTTCTCTACTGAACTGATTTGAACTTTTGAATTTTATATACGTCCATCTACCAAAAAAATATTGGGACTGCAGATCAAAAAGGCCTTAGTGGTGTGAAGGTTGAAGTAAGTCATCGTAGAAATATGTGCAGGATGTACCATATATTCAGATTAACATCTCATTAAACTCAAGAGCTGAATGACTTTTGTTCTAGATTCTCACTGAGTGATATTTACAAAAGATGATGCTCATTTGAGATGATGATGAAAGTTTAAACAAGTCAGCTGAAGCTAAGGTGATCCAGTTTCACTTGGAGTAGTTTTTAGTCATTTTCTTTTGTTTTTGGAATGATTGTTACTGAATTCATTGGGTTTTAGTCTCTTCATTAGGTACTTAATTCCATATCTTTCATAAATGTGCCATCTATTGAGACAATCAAGGAGAAGTTGTGATGCACCACAATTGCCTTTTCTTTTGAATATTCCAACGCTCGGGTAAAGCCCCTTTTCTTTTCTCCTCTATTTTATGCCCTTTTGGATTACCTTTTCTTATTTTTAGTTGATAATCAGTTCTTACTTTTTAAGCAACTTGGATGAGCGAACTGTTAAAAAAAAATGTTTTTGTAGAGTTATAGATCTGTTAAAAAAATTGTATTTATCTTTGATTATGCTCTTTTTGGTGTATCCTCTGGCAATCGAATTCTGGGTTGCAGTAAGTAATTGTTTTTCTTCTTCTTCTTCATTAAATTTCTTCAGTTCTTTAATATGATCAAACTTTTTTCCAGTTACTGCACGTATTCATGGAGATGGCACAGAAAGGTGTTGCGACATAACTGAGATGGATTACCTCGATGCTGAATTGGCTGATCTTAGTGATATGTTTATCCATACAATAGTGGACAAGGTTGAAAAGATGTAAGTTTTATCTACCTCTTTTCAGGCCTCAACTTAAATATTAGACAAATTAACTTTCATATTTTCGAATTGAGAAACTTGGTTTAGTGACCATTGTTAGTATTTATCTTTGAATCAACCAAATAATTGTATGGTTTATTATAGTTCATCTGTTACATACTTCCACTTAAGGAATTCATACGATTCATATATTTATTACAAATAATTCATATATCTTGATGCATCATGGATTGTGATGACCAACTATATATGGAAAATTGGGTCTTCTAGTTGATCTACAATGGTATATGAAATAATATATACTCGGGTGCAGAAATCTGCCGGAATTACCGTCGTAATTTATTTTTTTCACCTGTAAATCGTTTTGCAACGTATATAAATGTTGCGCAAATTAGTATAATACGTTGCTTAAATTAATGTAAGCGTTGCACAAATTCAAGAATGCGTTGCTCAAATTGCAAAATAAAACGTTGCTAAACATGTTGACCAACGTTTATATACGTTGCACAAATTAATTTGTTCAACGGATTTTGGCGTTGGACAAAAATTTGCTACGCCATATTACCAACAGATATATGCGTTGGTTAAATTCGTTTGCAACGCTAATAAGCGTTCCAAATCGGCCATTTTGGTATAGTGAGCCAGGTACACGTCAACCCTTAATACCTTACCAGTAGGACTTGATTGTTCCATTTCATGTCGACGTTATGCAATACCACGCCTACCGGTACTGTGTGCAGCTTTAAGCTTTGACCTTGCTGTCTTCATCTTTTCCCTAACCTCCTTATCTTCGCCTTTACTAACAATATCAACAAAGGCATCCCAGTCTTCTTTCTTCAAATTTTTGGGTATCTTGTTTCTCATTTCAGCAACACTGGAACAGTCATCACATATCTCCCTTAGTTTAGTCTTTGCATTTTTCCATGAAAGATTTTCCATTTTCAAATCTTTAGACTTGATATATTCAGGAACCATGTATGCATTGGAGAGACTCCTCCATATTTCTTCTTTCAATGCCGGGGGAACTTTCTTCCAACTTTTATATGCTGGTGGGACGAGATTTCTGGTTATTTTCCCAAGCTTGGTGGCATAAGTCCTTTTGGTAGGTCCTATAGGTTGGCCTATGTCATTAAAATCAATTGGTAGACGCTGATCACCTATACAGAACAATACAAAGTCATTAATTTCTAAGAAAACTTGAAATAAGTAACCAATTTAGGGAAGTAAGATAAAACAGCTACATTACCAATCATGCTTTCTTCACTAATTTCAGGTTCACTATTTATATGACATAGAGCCTCATGCCACGACTCTGAACCTCCACTAGGAGAATGTTCACCCTGAGACGATGGATGAGACCCAGACCCTCCACTTGAAATCGGACTTCTTCCATGACTGTCTAAACCATTAGTAGATGGAGACTTTCGTGTATCAACCAAAGTAGTCCAGGTTGGTTGATTTGTGGTAGGAGTTCCAGACCGACGAGCTATGCTGCTACTTCTAGGTCCCTTAGCCATATTATCTGATCAAAAAACCCATAATAAGCATCAATACAAAAACTGCAGCAGTGGTACACAATATCATGACACAAAACGATTATATGTAAACATCTTAACCCATCATAACTAACGCCGCCACCATCGTTGATGTCGCCGAAAATGGTGGTTACCTTCTACTGTTCTACACCCTAGCATTCATTCTCACATGAGGAACATTTAAACCAAACAGTTAGCATGCATTCTTTACCATCCAGACAAACAAAGCATAGACCGACGTTATGGGGTAAATAACTACTATGGACCTATATGATAATTAATGGAAGCGAAATGCTCATATCAACAAGTCACCAATGATTTCATACAGGTCACAATAGGATACAGAGCATTTCTCACAACAGACGTATGAGTAGTAATGACCAACTATCTATATGAGACGTCAAAATGAAAGCTCGATTCATGGACAAGACATTAACATAGCATCTTAGGATGAATGACTGCAAGCAATACGGAGAATCCATGTGGGGTATAATACCAAAGTATAACGGATCAAATCAGACTACGATGGACTTTCACTTGTGATTATTATTCATTCAAAAATCATGAAGTATTTGGTCGATGTATATATAAGACATGAATCAAGTTATTAGCATATGAACTCGATCCGAGCAAAGGCAAGATCATGCACAACACAACTTGCAAAAGAACAAAGAACAGAGTTAAAAGAAAATCATTAATCAAAAGAGATCAACTGTACTTTTATTAGTTATCACATGCATCCATCATACAATTGCCATTTTTCTCATAAATGATATTAGGTTATAGTCTCAGGGATTATGATGTCGCTTAGATAAGGATGATTCAACAAATTATGGAAACTCATCCTGAATCTGGATTAAATTCACATTTTGGATCTTCTATAAAAATCTGTTGGTTACATTTCACTGAAACGAACGTCCAACTACAGATCTTTACAACAAGACGAAGACCCACAACAAAATATCTCTTTAAATCGTTAATGGTTGTGTTGTAACTGTAGACGGTGGGTGGAGCCTTAGAGGTGGTGGTAATTGAAAATTACGCTAGCTATATTTAATTTGTTACGAAATCTGAACCTTTTCCTATAGGCCACATGTCTCTTCCACGTGTATACTAACCACAATGCAATCCGATATATAGCTACTAGAAAAAAAAAAGGGTCTAAATATTGAGTGAGGCGATGACATTTCAGGGAAGTGAACATGAAATCAAAAGCCAAATGTAAGAACATGAAAGGTGGAGCCAGGAATTTAACAGAGGGGGTGCAGATTTCAAAGAGATGCAAGTATAAATAGTGTTGGTAGCTAACTAACTAGGATAGATAGCATTCAAACTCGATTTGCAATAACCTTGTTGTAACAGATGGTGTGATTACAATATCAAACCAGCTGGTGGGAAACAAAGAAAAACCCCAGCAATGTAAATGGTTTTATGAGCTATATAGAAAATAAAAACTCCCAACGATAAGAAGCATGACTTAGAAAAACCTTAAGCAGGTGCAAATATAAAACTTGAGAAACCATCCAAAGAAATCTCATATGGAAATCACTAATCCCAACAAATACCACTATGGACCCAGAGATTGCGTATCTTCAAAGAACCACATGCCGCATAATAGAACAGATCAATATAATACTTAGTACACAAAAAATAGCATGCCTGATGATAGTTGATAGATGGAAATTTTGAACAAGTGTTTTGCGGACCAACTATTTATGCATAAGAACATGTCACCACCATTTCAAATCAATTCTACGTTCCTAATCAAAACAACCAAAAGATTGTTACCATGGTACATGGACCTAAACAACTACCAGTTCTTAGTTTCTATTTGAATGAATACCGAGGACCAAAATCACATATTGGGTTTAGGTATTACGCCCATTCCCCTTGAAAATTTCTTCAGAACACCACCCTCAGAAACATTTCATGTCTCTAGTAAAATGCAATTTTTCCAGTCTAACAGATACATCATGGAATACAAGGGCATGCATATCAGCAATGTTCAAATTTCAAATCCAAAGACTGCAAGGGTACTGAATCGTACATACTAAGGAGTGCTAGTTAAAACACAAAAACCAAATACAAAAGGTCATGAATACAATTTCACAGGAAACAGATTCTTTCAAAGTTTCACTATTCAATAAATCAAAATCTCAAAAACCTATTGCAATGGGGTTTTCATGTATTTATCATGGTAAGAACTAAGGAGGACATTGCAATAGACCATCAAAAGTAAACTTGCCGAAAATTACTTTTGAAATAGGAAATTGGATAATCCACAACATGGTAAGTAAGTTACATGCATCCAGTAAGGCCGTCATAAGAAATTCAATACTATACAAAGAAATAAATTCAACATCATAGAAGAAAGTCAAGACCTGTAGGCTTCAGAGATACGCTAAGTCAGATAGAGATCTTTGAGAAATTACTGCACCTCTTCTACACAAAATTAAAGACAAAGGAACTTCAATTAAAACCCTAACAGATAAATTGAAGAAAGGAACTGGACAATCTATCACGAAATTAACCTCTACCAAATTCAAATAGAATCAAATTGAAGGAGTTATTATACCTGAAGATTAATCTGCACCTGAAGGACTTCTATATTCAAAAATAAATAAAAAAAATAAGATTCAAACCCTAACATCATAGAAATTGAAAACAAAACAAAAAAAATTACTTTCTAAAACCATAACATCACCTGATGAAAATTGAGGTTATGAAGAAAAAGGATTTTGAACATGCGACGAAGAGAAATTGGGTTTGAGAAAAGGGGTTATAGATACAGAACAAAACTAGGTTTTTGAGAAGAGGGGTTTACTGATATAGATGAGAAATAGGGTTTTGAATCACTAGTTAGACATGGATTTTTTCAACCTGAAATCATTTTTCTGGCTTTGATTTTTATTTTTGTCTCTGGGATTTGTTTCTTGTGTAAGAAGAAGCGAGAGAATTGAGAGAGAAAGAAGAAGTGAGAGAAACGTGTAATAGAAAGGTGAGGGAGGAGAGAAATATATATAATCGATATAACCGAGGATTCTAATCTCTCACCGTTTATCCATTTAGTCTCATCATCTAACCCATTGCTTCTGGCGCGATAATTCCCGCCAAAAACATGCATCATAGAAGCTTCTTTTCCTCCCAGTCGTTTTACTAGTCAGACAAATCGTACCTGACACCACTAAAAATTTGCCTTTATAAAAAAACTGATATTGTAACTAGTTTATTTTTTTTTATTTTTTTTTTGATAAAACAACTGTGAATGAAAGTATGGATAAGTACTTCAGCCCAACAACAGTTGATTTTGAAAAGCCCAGGAAGTTGTAAAAAACCAATAATCCACTAGTGGTAGTGGTAATAGGTGGTGCTGGTGGTGGTAGTGCAGTTCAGTGCGATAATGGGAAAATGTTTATTGTATGTTGTTTGGGCACAAATAACATTATTACAGAAGTTTTGGTTGATTTTTTTAATGTGAAAATAAACTGGTTATAAAACATAACAAAAATTGTCCCGAAAAACATGTTTCACTACATGTAGTGGATAATGGATCTACCATTGGGGTAGTGGATCTACCATTGGGATAATAAAGGTTTTCGGTTGGTCCCACTACATGTTTCACTCGATTGCTTTCTCGAGACATAAAGTTCGGTCAACCGACCTGTTCTCCATAAGCAAACTTAATAATTAAAAAACATGGAAAACAATTGTCCGTTTATATAGAGCCAACACGAAAATGAAAAGGGTTAAAATTGACATAATCTTTTTAACTTATTATGGACAATTGTCATTTCTATTCATGAAATAGATAAATCTAAGGTTGCAATTGTTTCTCA
The DNA here is from genome assembly GCA_023529315.1 of Papaver bracteatum. Classification (NCBI taxonomy): domain Eukaryota; kingdom Viridiplantae; phylum Streptophyta; class Magnoliopsida; order Ranunculales; family Papaveraceae; genus Papaver; species Papaver bracteatum. The sequence goes on along the minus strand of JAJJWX010000795.1, from coordinate 633,950 downwards.
TTACTGAAGGTCATGATTGGGATTATTAATTTATCTAAAGGCTAAAATTTAATTACCATATTATTAATTTTTCATTAGTTTTTCATAATGAATATTATACTAATTTTCCATAGTAGACGTTGCATCAAAAACGATAATAATTAGATTATTCTATTAACTAATATTTTTACTAAATATAATTTTATTCATTAATGAAAAGAAATCTTTTTTCTCTATGCAACTCTATCTTGAAAACAGATGGTTATCTTCATCCAATGCACGATTATCTTCATCTTTTCCATTGTCGTCTCAAGATTTCATTGGTATTTAAGATCCGGGTAGGGTAATATAGGTTATGTACATAAATCTAAACAAAATTGCATTACTAGCAATTTGGGTTTCTCTTCTGTATTTTATTTTCTAGTAGATATGGTAGATTATTGCCATTATCATTTCCTATCCACTCTTTAAGTGATTTATATTGACTTTTTTTGGTGGTACTTCATCATCATCGAGCACATTTCAAGGACGATCTGTTTTCTATAACGTATTGATCAAATCAGACAAGATCAATAGAATTCGAAATCGATCGGAGCAATTCAGGCATATCACTTCTTTATGGAGGCATATAAGTTCTACGGCGAACGTCTTCTACAGTGGTTTCAAACCATCAAGACATCAAGTTCCTTGTTGGATTATGAATATTCAGTATTTTCTCCATTGTTCGTTTCTTTAAGCTTTGAATTATGTAAATGTACTTTCTATCTTAATCCGTTTACTGATGTAATCGATATGATTGTAAACAAATTTTCTTATTAATGAAAATTCCGAGGCATTAGCCTTTTCCATCAAAAAAAAATATTTATTAACTAATATTTAAATTGGCTAACATATCTTAAGTAGACCACAATTGTGGTCGTGGTGGTGTAAAGGAAAAAACGTTGTGGTGTGGTTCAAAATGGTGATGAAAGATATTTTAGTAACAACAACAATGGTGGATGATGTTTTTGTATCGGTTTATATTGGTTAGTAGTGGTGGCCAATGAGAAATTTCGCATCGTCTCACGTATTTCTTAATAAATGGTTGAACATTATTTTTATTCAATAATAGTGGATAACAGAGTTTATTGTCATTAGGTCAAGTGGTTAACCATTTGGCTGCTAACTATATTTTTATGCTGCGAATAACCTCATATTTAGAATGTCAATAACGTAGATTGTCTGAGAGTTTTGAAGAATTTGAGATATATATTTTCTGAGTCGAATGGGTTGTCATCTGAAATGTCTCAACATGTTATAATATAGTGTCTTAGATAAATGAATTAGTATTTATTTGTTTTATTCATATAGTAAGAACATACGATGCAATATGTACTGTAGAGTCCATTATGAGTTTTTATCTTTTTGGACCATTTTTAAAGGGGACAAAATCCACAAGTATCTGGACGTTGTTAATACGTAACCAATTATTTATATGACGAATAAGTTCGAGTGATGTAAATTTTTTTAACCTACATAGTTCGATGTTTTGGTTCTGTGCCGTCACTGAAATAAGGGAGATGCGTAAGGGTAATACCATTTCAAATGATCGATAATATATCTTTGTCTTTGAAAACTATATAACATAAATAAAAAAATCATTGGTTTTTTTGTGAAAGAGTATGTGAAAAATAATTCTGATAGGATATAGCTCGGGCAGGTAGAGGCATTATTTGGGAGAATGTCAAAATATCAAACATACTAGAAATGATTCATATATAAGTACATGAGAAAAGATTTATGGACTGAAAAGTAAATATATCTATTGGTTTTTCCATCACTTTTTTATTGATAAGGAGAGTAAACTCGATAATTGATAAATATTAAATCTAATATCCAGATAAACATTATGCCCGTGTCATTTTGGCATAGGTTAAACGCTAGTTATTATTATTACAAAGTACAAACTAGTTGGCCGTGAAATAAATTACAAATCAAAAAATAAAGTGAAAAAATTAAATGTTACATCCAAAAATTTTAAATTTATTTAATTATTCAAAAATAAAAATTAGTATTATTGTTTGTAGTATCAAATCATCATTTCATTCATAGTGAACGTATTTTTTTATCTCCCTCTCATATAAAATAAATTTTAAAAAATAATAATAATTTATTAGTGTTGAAAGATCAACAGGATAATGGAAACAAATTTTTTTTTTTTTATCAGAAGAGAAGATTTTATTAGACAGAAAGAATGTACAAAATGTAGTCTACCAAAGGTAGACAAAAACATAAATGGAAACTAATTAAAGACGGTATTCCAATTTGTTACAGTATAAGAAATATTTAAATGAGTCATCTTCCCACCAGCTGCATCCCAAGTCAGAATCAGTGTCTTAGCATCTGCAATAAGACCCAAGTCTATCTTAAAAGTGTAATTCTCTTGAAAGATGTGGAAATTTCTTTCCCTCCACAACACCAAAATAATTGCAGCTGGAATTAGATCTCACACCACTTTTTTCGTATCAGAAACCACATTCAAACCCCAAGTATGAGCAAAGGAAAGTAAAGTTTCTTGGAACACCCAAGCCCAATGATGATCAGGTGTTATTGCAGACCAAACTTTATAAGCTACTTTACAATGGAGTAGAATATGATCCTGAGAGTCATTACACTCTCCACACAAGATACATGAGCTATAAATATCCATCCCCTTATATTGTAGCATATCCATAGAATTTAGCTTGCCATGCACGACACTCCAAATCAGAAAGCAAACTTTTGGAGGCACATTAGGATTCCAAGTAAACTGATGAGGAAAGTTATCCATACCTGCACCTTCAATCATTTTACCATAAAGCGTCTTAACAGAGAAAACATCTGAAGAATGTAATGTCCATCTCCTAGTGTTTTGTAGAGTGTCTGTCATGGGAGGGTTTGGGCCAATCAAATTAAGCATTTCTGCAAATTGTACGGCTTCAGTGTCAGTTAAAACTCTTTTGAGATTGAATTTCCAAGAACCATCATCTGTGATGTGATCTACAATACTAGCAAACTGCAATCTGTCTAACTTACAAATAATATCAAAATTGTTAGCTAGACAAGATGTGCAAATCCACTTGTCATGCCAAAGTGAAATAGAATTTCCTGAATGAATGTTGAGACTTGAGTTCTGAGAGATGAAAACATTTGCTTCAACTATTGTTCTCCAGCAAGAAACTCCATGAGGATTATGAACTTTACCAGGAACCCCAGTAAGAGAAATTAATGCCATATTTCTCCACAATCAACTTGTACCAAAAATGGTTCTTCTCTACTCCAAATCTCCAACACCATTTAGCTAAAGAGTTAATTTGTAAAAGGGTCGCAACTTTTAGGCCAAATTAGGGCTTGGGTCATGAAAGTTGTAGTTAATGTAAAAGGGTCGTAGGATGACTTTTGACTGTGAGTGAACTGTTAGCTGACTTTTTAAGTTTTCCAAAGCTACAGACTGTCAATTGACCTGTGTTGACTGTTTTGAGTCTCGTCAAATCTATAACTCTTTAGTCTCCTTCTGTCTTCTTCCCTTACTAATACTGAAATCATGTTTGATTCTTCTCCTCGTGCAACTTTAGTATTGTCCATCAATTATGCTTGTAGGAAAGATTATAATATGCGAGATTTGTTAGGATATAGTAACTGATTAGGAATTAATATTTTTTTTAAACTGAATTGAAAAGCCAAAACTTCTCTGCGATATGGTTCTTCAAATTTTACGGAGCATTTAAAATTGAATTTGTATGCAAAACTTGTATGAGATACTGTCTCAATCAACTTCTGTGTCAAATTGAAAATTGATTAAAGGGGTTCCATATTAAATCTAGTGACCACAGTGTGGATCTTTGGCTAATTAACCTGGCTGCAATTCTTATTTTCTTCGAGATTCAGAGAAAGAAATGAAATTACGAGACATGTTGAAGTGATAACAAGTGGAAAGCTTTTATTCAAGCTGCTGAATCGTCGGGTCCTGATGCTTTTCTGACGGAAAATTGTTATTCCCGGTAGGTTTTTTATGTTTAGATTGAAGAACTTCAGTTACATGTGATGAAATATTGGTAAAAATTTTCAATATCATCTGAGATGAAATGTCACCGTAAAGCCGGTTAAGTTTTAAATGAGTTGGTTTTGAACTTAATTTTACAACTTCTTAAGGACGTTTTGATAGTTTGACGGTCAAACTCATTCTACGACCCTTTAGCATCAAGTGCAATTTCTTCGACCTAAACCCTAATTAGATCATAAACATAAGACCCTTTTACAAAATAACTTTTAGGTAAAAGTGTTTGGTTCATAAGTCTTAAGTTAAGCACTCCAAGACCTCCGTTTTCTTTACTAGCCCACACAAAATCCCATTTGATTAGATGAGAGTAGTTACTACCTTCTTTGAATTCCCACAAAAAAAAATCTCATTTTCTTTTCAATAATTTGAATGACAGAGATTGGAGCCTTGAAAAGTGAATGGAAACAAATCTTCTTCTTCTGGATATGAGCGGGATTCAGTTTCCACCGGCATCTCATTTAATATGTAAAAAAATTCGTTTGATCCCACCGGGAATCATAAGTGACGTGAGAGATGAAATGAGATTTATGGAGCGGATTTTATAAGACAGGATCCGACAGAAAAGATGTTGCATAATAATTCAGACATTTTGTGTTGATAAATTACGATTAATACTACAAAAAACATGACTTGTTATTAGTATGACGATAAATGTTTCATACTACACGAGGAAATTGTGACTGCATTTGAAGGCTAGAACAGGCTGTTGGTTGTTTGTTCGGTAGTTGTTGGTTGTATCTTGGTCGATGTTATGTTCCAATGCACTCAGTTCGAGTTTTCCATCAGTATTTACTATAGTTGTTGTAGGATGTCCTGTCTCATTGATGCCATTCAGGCATTATCAACCCACAAACGTATCTGTAAAAATAATGTGATTGAATCCAATCATTGTTTCTTCATGCGAAAACTAATATACCGATCTGAAATTAAGTTGCATCATAACCACAATGGCACCAAATATAGTATATCTTCGATAGCGTCCAAAGAATGTATAGCCAAATTTTAATATTTTTCATATATGGTATTGTCAAATATTGCTATAGGCCTATAGCGTATCTCAAATTTAATAAGAAAGTGTTTGATGGCCGCACCCAATGAGACTTGTTTGTACCCCTAATATTCTACACAAGAAAATGGGCAAGTTTTGGCCTTATAACCCCCATGTCCAAGACCATGGTCAACAAACAAAGCTAGGCCTAGCTAACAAACACTCAATTCGCAAGCCCATGAGAAAAAACTCCAACTTGGGCTAGAAGGTTCCGCATAAGGACCGCCACTCCACGAATTTCCAGTCCGGCAACCAAGTCTGCCACGACAACGGCCAAGTCCAGCGGTCATAGCCGGCGACTGAAGCCAGGGGTAATCGGCGGCGAGTAATTAGATTTTCTGTGAAATCGGCGATTAATACCCGATTAATCGTGCAGCATAGATCCGAGGGTGCTCGGTGTATTGTAATCCTTTATCCCCATATAACGCCGTTAATGACGGCGTCAGCATATACCTAGAATATTCCGTTAACTGTGAACGTCGTCAGCATCTTCGGTTAACTTTAACGCCGTTACTAACGGCGGCGGAATATACAGGAATATTCCGTAATGTGACGGACTTACAGAAGCAGGTAACCGCCGGCGGCCTCTTCGAGCGGTAATCGTGCAGATTAATCATCTCTTGATCGGCGATTGCGGAATACGGAGATTAATCGCCGATTAATCATATGGATTTATAATCCAGCGTTTCTCGGAACAACGAAGTCCCGTAGCCCCGGATGTTTGCACCCCAGTTCAGTTTCCTTTGGGATTCTCGTGCCCCTTCAGCTTACACCCATTTCTCTTACACCTTTGGTTATCCACACCCAATGTGATTCTTTAACCATAATGATGGAAGTTTCTGGAATTAATATCTGCATGGGATGTTACTGCAGGGAGGCATGCAGGGGATGTTATTGCAGGGAGGCATGCAGGGCCAGTTATGGCAATTGATATCTGCCATAAAGTTAAAGAAATAAAACTGAAATGGGCCACATATAAATGGACAGTTTTATAACCAAGAGGGTAAGTAATTCATTCCAAAAAAAATACTCCTCTAAGAAATCCTAACACTGACTTTAGCATCGGAGGGTTTTTTGCAGGTACCCCCCTCTCCTCAATAATCCAATCGAAGATCGAGCCAGAGATCGATTTCCAACAGCAACATCATACAAAATTCTGTGTTTGGGGTAGAAGCAATTTTACTTTACAAACAGTGGTGCCGACTAAGGGTTTCGAAAAAATAAAATCGTGTTTTACTAGATCGAGATATGGCAATAATAAGATAGACTGCACGAGGGTCTGATTCTGAGAACAATTCCCAAGCGCGCAGGAGACGCGAAATGGAGAGGGACGATATTGAGGTTCAATCTGCACCTGTTATACCCACTGGAAACAGACAGGGTCAAGATCATACTCATAATAGATCACTGAATCGTGGACGAAATCGAGATCGTTTTCATGACGGAGCTACAGATCCAAATCGCAGAAAGGAAAAACAACCAGTGATCGATAACGAAGTGATCGACGTTGATGTGGAAAACCAAGATGTTCGTGGAAACAGAGGGTATGAGTTCGGCAGCCCCTCTAGGAAGAATCGAAATCGACAAGATTTGCGTGATGGCCGCACTGCGACTCCCAGTACAGAGGAGGAACAGCTACGGCATCGGCTAAAGGAACTAGAGAAGGAAAATGCTATCCTGAGATTAGAACGTGAAAACCAACCTCGACCTGGGACTGGTGTTTTGAATAAACAGAGGGTACGATCTGTATGGAAACGCCTTGGAGGTCGAATTGAACCACAAGTCGCAGATCCTAATAGATAAGTAGTCGATCTAGACCGAAGAGACAAGAGGTTACTGGTCACCGGAGATTTACCGAAATGACCTAAGCAAGCAGGGGATCGGATAGCTGCAACACAGCAAAGTGCGACCAGAAATACATCTCATTCAAAACGCCTCAGAAATGAGGATGAAGAGGTTCGAGATTGGAACGATGATGAAGATTTTTCGTACGATTACGGTGTTCATTCGGAGCAAAGAAAAGCTGGAAAAGAACCTACTGGACCCCATAGTAAAAAAATGAGATCGGATAATCATATTCCAGAGGACCGGGATTATGAACAGGAAGGCAGTTCCGCACATGAAAACCTAAACGCAATAACAGAAGCTCGTCTTGCGAGGATGATCGAGAAATTAATGATGAAAAAATAATCCAGAGAATAAAAGATAGACATGCTACATCGAGCAGCAGGAGCACCTTTCAAGCAGAATATAAGAGAATTCAGACCGCCAATGAATTTTCTAGTTCCAAAATTACCGAAATTCGACGAGAAAACTGATGATCCAGATCAGCACGTTTTACACTATGAGACTGCCATGTCCTTGTGGCAGTACAACGACGAATTAATGTGTAAAATGTTCCCGCAATCCATTACGGGAGGAGCTATAACGTGGTTCAACCAGCTTCCAGCAGAGTCAATCGGGACTTACCATAAGCTGATTGATGATTTTTGCTTTAACTAAAAGTACAACAAACGTGATCGGAAAGGATGCCATTCACGGTTCCTTCTAGGAATCCGGAAGGAGGAAAGAATCAGACAATTCACTAGGCGTTTCAAGCAAGAGTTAGCGGACGTGGATGGAGCCAACGACCAAGTTGTAATTGCGGCATACAAACAAGCTTACCAGCATGATCAAAGAGGTGTGTACGGTTCTTTGGTCAAGAGACAACCAAAAACTTTGGAGGAACTATATGATCGAGTTGAAGAGTACGCCCGAGTGGAAGACGATTCTAAAGCCCGAGAAGAAGTTAAAAGATCATCCAATCATCCAAATGATGGGAACAAGGAAAAATACAAGAACCGTTCAAACGGACAGCATACCGATCGTGGCGATGCTCGAGAGAAAAATCAAGGTGAACCCACCGAAACTGGGTACCATAAATTTCACGATATGAATCTTACCCCGTTGAACGTAAGTCTTACAGAGCTGTACGAAAAAATACAAAAGGATTTGATCCCCCCACGTCCTTTGGCAGTAGAAACAAGAGATAAACGTGATAGGAGCAAATACTGCAAGTTCCATAAAGACCATGGTCACAAAACTGAGAACTTCCGCTCTTTACAGATCGAGATCCAGCGAATGATCGACGCTGGAAAACTGAAACAGTACGTGAAAAGGGACTTTGGGAAAGGTCCTGGTCAGTTTGGTACTGCACATGTGATTAACGCTCGCGTGATTAATGTCAGTCACGCCAGGATTCATTCAATGACCAGGCGGGCATCGGAAGACGAAACCAGGAGAAAGCTCAGACAGTTGAAAGAATGGTACTTGACAAATCACATTGATTTTGTCAGCGGTAATGGAGCAGAAACTAAGGAGCTTGGGTGCAAAAATATCGAGTTCTCTAATGCAGACATGATAGGTATATATGCTCCACACAACGATGTTGTCGTTATATCTGCTTGGATTGGCATGTTTCGTGTGCACCGGATTTTAGTGGATACTGGAAGTTCGGTGAGTGTGCTCTTTTCAGGAGATTACGCCTCTATGAATCTACCACATGACCTGATTGAGGAGGATGAAAACCCAATTATCGGTTTCATCGGCGAAGTTACAAAGGCAATTGGAAAAGTGAAGATACCAATAACAGTGGCTGACAAGTCCGTCTTGGGAACTTTCTTGTTGCTGGATTGCAAAGCACCCTACAACGCAATCGTAGGACGAGACTGGCTGCATGAGATCGGTGCAGTCACATCATCTAATCATTAGTGCCTGAAGTTTATTACCCCGGACGGAGTTGTGAAAGTTAGAGGCGATCAGATGGCCGCCCATAAGTGTCATGAGAATGCAATGGATGAGTACAAGAAGTTAGTAGTCAGTGGAAACCAGATCATGCGAGTCGAGCAGAAAAAGCAATTACAGAACCCTCTCCCTCTAGAATCATATAGGGGAGAGGACGCAGCTGAACCCCCGACAGTCGAGAAACTAATCGAGGTCCAGATTGGAGATGAGGAGCACAAGACAACGTTCGTAGGGGCAGATCTGCCGGCACATGAACGCGATGATTTGATTACATTGCTAAGGGCAAACGCCGACGTTTTTGCATGGAGTTTTGCTGAGATTCCAGGGATAGACCCGAATGTAGCCTGCCACATGCTAAATATCGATGAGAATTTCCGTCCTGTTCGACAAAAAATCGGGAATATGGCGCAAAGAAAAAAAGATGGAGTGACTGAAGAGGTCGAAAAACTGTTGGAAGCAGGATTTATTCGACCGGTGCAATATCCTCGATGGCTGTCCAATGTGGTATCCATTCCAGAGAAGAATGGTAAAATTCGTGTCTGTATCGATTTTACCAATTTGAATAAAGCGTGTCCGAGTGATCTGTACCCGCTACCAAAGATAAGAGATTTGGTGGAAAAAACCGCAGGGTTTGAAAGAATGTCATTCATGGACGGTTTTTCTGGGTATAATCAAATACCTTTGTTCGAGGACGATCAAGAGCATACTGTGTTCGTGACTGACAGGGGAGTTTACTGCTATACTGTAATGTCGTTCGGGCTAAAGAATGCAGGGGCAACCTACCAGCACTTGGTGGACCATATGTTCAAGGATATTATCGGGAAGTCGATGGAAGTATACATCGATGATATGGTAGTGAAATCTCAGCAAAAAGAATCGCATTTTCTTGATCTGCAAAAGACAGTCGATATCTTAAGACAATATCGTATGATGCTCAATCCAGCAAAATGTTCGTTCGGGCTGTCATTAGGAAAATTCCTTGGATACTTGATGACACACAGAGGAATCGAGGCAAATCCAGATCAAATCAGAGCCATCAGAGAAATGCCATCCCCAAGAACGAAAAAGGAAGTCCAGAAGCTAGCAGGACGATTGGAAGCCTTGAACCGTTTCATTTCACGCTCGTCGGATCGATTCAAGCCATTCTTTGATGTTTTGAAGAAAGCAGTGAATTTTGGTTGGACGGCTGGGTGCGAAAGGGCTTTTGATGAGATAAAGTAGTATTTGTCAACCCCACCGGTTTTGGTGAGTCCAAAAGTTGGGCAACCTATTGGAATTTATTTGGCTGCAACGGAGAACGCTGTGAGTGCAGTGATGTTTGTTACGGATCCATATGAGAAGCCTGTTTACTTTGTCAGTAAATCCTTGACGGGGGCGGAAACACGGTACAAGAAAATTGAGAAGATAGCACTTGCACTATTCCATGCATCTCGTCGCCTAAAGCCTTATTTCCAAGGAAGGCAGATCGTGGTATACTCGGAATACCCGCTGAAGCGAATCCTGGAACGTGCTGATGATTCCAATCGACTAGCCATATGGTCAAATTTTCTGGGGGCGTATGAGATCAAGTACGAAACCAGAACTGCAGAAAAAGGACACGTACTGGCTGCACTGCTAGCAGATTTTCTGGTGGACGATATAGAAACGGTTGTTGGAGAAGAAGAAGAGTTATTCAAAACCACCGAGCCAGTCACTGATCAGGCTGGGGGCGAGACTGCAATGGAGATCGATACACCAGAATCATTGTGGACCGTATTTACTGATGGGTCTTCAAACGTCAGTGGTGCTGGAGTAGGATGCGTAATCCTTACTCCCGAAGGTTCGAGGATCGAGAAAGCGACCAGGCTAGGTTTCCAAGCATCAAACAACGAAGCCGAATATAAAGCTGCGATTATCGGTTTAAAAGCTGTCAAGCAGTTAGATGCGAAGAACGTGAAGCTGGTGACAGATTCTATGCTAGTGGTTAACCAATTTCTGGGGACCTACAGAGCAAAGGAGGAGAGAATGGCATTGTATTTGGACCATATGAAAGAGCTGGAAAATGAGTTCCGCCGATTCTCTATTGGGAAGCGACCGCGATTGGAGAACAGGCACGCATATGCTTTAGAATATCTGTCTTCCGCAGTGCCGACAGATACCGCCAGATTCGTGGTAGTAGATTTCCAAGAATTACCTAGCATCTCCGACAGCCATTTTGTTTTGGCTTTCGAACACGCTAGTGGGGGAGATAGGGCAGCTATATCAGCACAAGGATAAACGGAGAACATCTACAACAATATGGATATTGACAGTCCAATGACAGACAGTTCAGGAGGTCATGTTGAAAACAGTGCAGACTGGCATCAACCTTACATCCAATACCTAACAACTGGAGAACTCCCTGAAGATGAGAAACTTGTTGCAAAGGTGAAAAGGGATTCATGGAGATACTCAATGATTGAAGGGCCGTTATACCACAAACCTGTAGCTTTGGATCCATTTTTGCGATGTGTATCAGCCGAGGAAGGACAACTGATTCTAGCAGAGGCTCATGAGGGAATAACTGATTCTACTTACCCAGGGATATTTCTGGCCATACATGCAGAGAGATACTAAAGAATATGCACAAAAATGTGTGCCATGCCAAGAACACGCTCCAATTCCGAAAAGGCCAGCTAACGAGTTGCATCCAGTTTTCAGTTCCTGGCCATTCTCTATGTGGGGATTGGACATCGTCGGACCACTTCCAAAAGCTCCTGGAGGCGTCAGATTCGTATTATCCTCTACCGACTATTTCACCAAATGGGTCGAAGCAGTGGCACTGGTACACGTTACCAGGTATGATGTGAAAAGATTCATATGGGAGAATATCGTCTGCAGATTTGGAATCCCAAACGCGATAATATCGGACAATGGGAAACAGTTTGATTCCGGAGTAATCAAGGATTTCTGCAAGGGGCTCAATATTTGCCACAATTTCTCCTCTCCATACTATGCTCAGAGCAACGGGCAGGCAGAAGCGACCAACCGCGTTATTATGGACAATCTCAATAAACGACTGGAGAAGTCGAAGGGAAAATGGAACGAAGAATTCCCAGGAGTCTTATGGTCCTATCGAACAACCCCAAAAAAATCCACTGGTTTTTCGCCATTTACATTGGCGTATGGGACGGAGGCATCCATACCCACCGAGGTGCAGCTGAAGACTACCAAAACTCGTGCTGTCAAATCTGGAAAAAACGACAGCATACTGGCTCTAGATAAGGAGTTGCTGGAAGAGCAGAGAGAAACAGCCTTGCAGAATATAGTTCGATACCAGCAGGCAATCAAGCTGGTATATGATCGCAAGGTCAGAGAACGGTCATTCAAGACATGGAAATATGTCCTGAAGAAAACCCGAGCGGCCACAATGGAACCGAACTGCGGGAAGCTCGGAGAAAAATGGGAGGGTCCATACATAGTGGATAGGCCATCATCTCGGGGATCCTACTACTTGAGGAACCTCGATGGAAAGGAGGATTCGAAGCCATGGAAGCCGTGGAATTCGTTCCACTTGAAGAAGTTTTATTATTAGGAGTAGATTCAAATCCTGCTGTGCTGCACTCTTTTTCCTTTTTGATGGTTTTATCCCATTGGGTTTTCCACTCAAAGGTTTTAATGAGGCAGCTGTTGTCGTAGCAATAGGTGTTTATCTTGTTATTTCAATTAAGAAATTCAATTCAACATTATTTCGGTATTCCATACTTTATTTTTCGAATTAATTATAAGTTGATGTGAATAATCGAATCCATAATCAACCCTAAATGACAAAACAGTACAGTTCGAGTCTGCTGTCAGCCGACACCTTGCAGATAGGGTGAATGCACGGTTCGAGCATTTTCACCATGTCTCAATTTTATCCCCATCATGCGGGACAACAACAAAAGTGGCGAACGTTTTCATCTGTCCAGGCACATGAGAATGTACACGTCCCAAACACTGCGCACATCTTGAATAGAAGTATTGGCCCCCTGTGCAGATTCAAGATGGCAGAAAAACTCAACTTTTCACTCCATGCGCAATCGAAATGCAGTAGGGAGGTGCACCCCAGCGGGAGCATTGAGAAGCATGATACAAAACAAACTGGGGGCGAATTGTATGTCACCCCAACCATTTGGGGACAGGATGTATGCCACCCCAGCTAAGTCATCACACTTCTGGGGGCGAGTCATGTAACACTCCAGAAAAATTTGTAGGGAAACTCGAACTTCTTAACCCATAACAGGTTATGGATTAAGAGTGGGAGATGTTTGTACCCCTAATATTCTACACAAGAAAATGGGAAAATTTTGGCCTTGTAACCCCCATGTCCAAGACCATGGGCAACAAACAAAGCTAGGCCTAGCTAACAAACACTCAATTCGCAAGCCCATGAGCAAAAACTCCAACTTGGGCTAGAAGGTTCCGCATAAGGACCGCCACTCCACGAATTTCAAGTCCGGCAACCAAGTCCGCCAAGTCCAGCGGCCATAGCCGGCGGCTGAAGCCAGCGGTAATCGGCGGCGATTAATCGCCATTACTCGGCGAGTAATTAGATTTGCTGTGAAATCGACGATTAATACCCGATTAATCGTGCAGCATGGATCCAATGGTGCTCGGTGTATTTTAATCTCGTAGCCCCATATAACGCCGTTAATGACAGCGTCAGCATATACCTAGAATATTCCGTTAACTGTTAACGTCGTCAGCATCTTCGTTTAATTTTAACGCCGTCGGGATATACGGGAATATTCCGTAATGTGATGGACTTACAGCAGCAGGTAACCGCCGGCGGCCAACCCCGGTGGCCAACCCCTGCTTCCAAGGCCGGCGGCCAACCCCGACGGCCTCTTCGAGCGGTAATCGCGCCGATTAATCGTCTCTTGATCGGCGATTGCGGAATACGGAGATTAATCGCCGATTAATCAGATGGATTTATAATCCAGCATTTCTCGGAACAACGAAGTCCCGTAGCCCCGAATATTTGCGCCCCAGTTCAGTTTCCTTTGGGATTCTCGCGCCCCTTCAGCTTACACCCATTTCTCTTACACCTTTGGTTATCCACACCCAATGTGATTCTTTAACCATAATGATGGAAGTTTCTGGAATTAATATCTGCATGGGATGTTATTGCAGGGAGGCATGCAGGGGATGTTATTGCAGGGAGGCATGCAGGGCCAGTTATGGCAATTGATATCTGCCATAAAGTTAAAGAAATAAAACTGAAATGGGCCACATATAAATGGACAGTTTTATAACCATGAGGGTAAGTAATTCATTCCAAAAAAAAACACTCCTGTAAGAAATCCTAAAATTGACTTTAGCATCGGAGGGTTTTTTGCAGGTACCCCCCTCTCCTCAATAATCCAATCGAAGATCGAGCCAGAGATCGATTTCCAACAGCAACATCATACAAAATTGTGTGTTTTGGGTATAAGCAATTTTACTTTACAAACAAGACTCAACCTAGGAATAAATCCTTCCTAAGCTCATTCTAAGTCTAGGAAAATATCTACAAGCTACCTAGGCTCAGTCTCATAAATGAATTCGTTTGGGGTGGACCCCTCATTTATATATATATATATATATATATATCGGTATTTGTATCGTACCAGGGGCGGAGCCAGCCCATTGCAATGGGGTGCACTTGCAACCCCTACCCAGCTGGATCCAAAGCCTAATTTAGGCCCAACATAAAAAAAATATAATACCCAAGCCTAATTTTGTATTTTTGCACCCCCTAAAAATTTATTTTGCACCCCTTAACAAAATTATTGGCTCCGCCCCTGTACCGTACAACCTTGATTTTTACCATGCGAGGGTTTTTCAGATGATACACTTTCTTTGTATTCACTTCATATTATGATGTATTTGCTTCACTTTAAAACTATCATGTAAACATTTATTATGAAATGAAATATTAATGGTTTGATGGTTAAAAAAAAAAAAACTTGCGAACACTGTCTTAACGCGTGTGAACACTCTCATGATCTCACTCTACTCCATTAATAACCTAGCGAGATTGGGGCATACCCAGATTAATTGGGGTATACCCAATAAGACAAAATAAGATCATTATGAAGTAAAACCAAGCCACCCCTTAACCTTGTATTTTCTAAATGGCTAATATGCCCTTGGTTACTTAACACTAAAACTCTGATTAGGTTAACTAATTGAGTTTAGATTAAAATTTTGAAAATAAGAAATCAGTATATTAAACCTTTCATCTGTCTTATTATTTCGATTTCGATCAAAAAAAATTGGTTTTGAAAATTTTCAGAGGCCTGCAGGGTTATAGTTTGAATAAAATGCCGGCTAAGTTTCACCGGCATGGTTCCCTTTGAATAAGATGCCGACTTTTATACGCCACCATTGTCTCGGTTGAAGAACACGCCGAGTATATTGGAACATAATTTTACGTTCGGCATGGTAAAGCTTCCTACAATGCTGGCGGTCATAACGTCGGCAAGCAAATATTTTTTTTACCTGCCGGCTGACATGTGGCTGGCAGGTTATGGATTTATAACATTTCCGACCTTTACTTATGCCAAATAGAAAACAGAAACTATGGAAGATGTAATTCACTTTATTCGTGCAATTTTGGTTACTACATTGATTGAAACATAAAAACGAATGCACTTAGCATGTGCATCAATCCTTTAAACCCCTAGGCGACCCTAGTGGACGAGTTATAGTCTCGTGAGGGCTTACATAGAGGTATACCCACAAAACCTTTACAAAAACTTCTAAAGCCATCAATCTTCCTCCGACGAAAACGATACCGCATCCAAGTAGTCTGGGTTATCCACCGGGATGCTATAGGCCAAGAATTGATAGCTTGCATCGAATGCGAATGCTTCCCCCTTTACTTCCAAGTAGCGCGCTTTCACGGCTTCGTGCTATAAAAAAAAGCTTACATTTGTTAGTGGTGTTTTGTTGGAAGATAACACAACATGGGGTACGTAAAAAAAACCACAAAATTACTTACAAATTGTGCAATGGACAAGGTGAAGGGGCGAGTATTAAAAATCCGGGGTTGGAGAGCTAAAAAAGTAAGTATCGCATTTTCGATTACTAGGTGCCTAGCTTGGACTTGTTGAATACTTCTTGCATTAGGATTCCCAAACTCGCCGCAAAATTTGTTGTGTACCCTAGCCCAAAATGTTTTGGAATCTTCCCTTTCGGAGGATTGACGTCTAAGTCGATCTTCCCCGTACCAAGCTTTGGTGATTGCAAAATCTTCATTTGAATCAAACGATGCCATTGTTGTTTGTATAGATCTATTGAGTGAGTTAGATGGAGTGTATGATGATATGAGCTTTGGAGAGTATATGCAAATAGTTGTGTGTTGTTTTGTAGAGAGAAGTAGTGTATTTATAGGATTGTACCCAAATTTGGCCGTTATAGTGCTCAAGTACAAGTCAATCAATGAAATTGTAATTGCCAAAAATTTGAATTTTGATTCCGCCGGCGAGGTACAAGTCAAAACCAGACCGGAAGGGTCTTAAATTTGTTACCATGCCGGTCGTGTAAGATTTTAGGCATCAGGAGAAAAGTTGTTTTGCAACAAAACTGCCGAAACTATATTGGGTCAATACATTTCCGGCTACGATTCAGCCGGAAGGGTTATCATTTTGATACATGCCGGCCCTGATAACTACACAATTTCCTTTGTCAGGGCCGGAACTCTGACAGTTCACCACCTTGCGGGCCCTGAGACACCCGGTAGGGTAATTTGAAAGAAGCATTCCGGCTTATGCATTAAAATTTTACAAAGCAAAACAAACCATTCATTCAACAACTATAAATCCAACACTTTTTGTCCAAAATGAAAACACGTCCCATAAACCTTAAAAAAACATTTGTCCACACCATTAACTTAAACATTTGTCCACCATAACATAAAGAAATAAACTACGAAAGCATTCATTGACCACGGCCACGTCCACGACGAGCACGGCCCCGTTTTGGAGAATTACCTTCACCACCACGACCACTGCTGCTACCTTCACCACCACGAGTCCTCTTTTTATTAGCCTTCATCTTGGCTTGTGCTTCTCTCCTAGATTTTTGTTCAACCTTTACTTAAGCCTCAAGTTGCTTGAACATTTCATTGGCATCCTCATTGCCAACACTGTTAACATAGTCAATGTACTTGCTTTACTCTTCAATCGACAAAGGCTCTCCTTTTTCTCTCGCACAACAACACCTTCCCAAAGGTCTTCAAATGCTCCTTCTATTTTCAATTAAACAACAAACAATGAATATAATGATTCAGTAATGCAATCAATATTAAAATAGTAAGATCAACTCTAAATATACTTACAAAGAACTTAAACAATGTTGATGGGTCTTTCACTTCCAACTTCTTCTTTAGAGCCAATTCTTTAGCAGTCATTTTCCTAATCAAAGTAGGACGATCCCATTCCAAGTACCACGCCATGTATTTATCAGTAGCTTCATGACCGGTGGTCACCTCGTCCAAAAGACTCACATCGATCTGACGGTCATGTCTATTGTCCCAATGTTCTTGAGCCGGCGGTGGAGCGTAAGAGACGTTAATTATTTTTGGGACGTGGTGCACTCATCCCGGTTCACAGTAAAGAACGGGTTATCTTCATCGAAATGAGGTTCTTCTTGGACGTAACCCAATTGTCGCATAATCCGATGTGGATCGTACATTGAAAATCCTTCAAACACAGTCATCAAGGGTCCATAGTATAACGCAACAACTTCATTTCTATGATGGATTAAACCTTGATTTCTAACATCCCGATACGGATCAAAAATAACCTCCTCCGCAGTCAATTCGTCGATGGCACTTCGGAGTTTCATAAGCTTTTGCGGCATTTCCTTATCCTGAGTACCCTTAAAACTGTACCTTTGAACTCTTGGCCTATTAACCGCAACACTCTCATCCACTTTGATGTAGGAGCTGTCTTTGAACAAGGAAGGAAAGTGCTCATATATCCAAACCTATGCAAAAAAAAATTTAGTAAGAACTTTATCTTACGAGAATATTCGGTAATATAAATTTTTTATACAATAAAATTACCTAGAAGAGACATGTGTTTCAGTTAACTTGCTTAGTGAGTGCCCTAGAACATTTTGTCAACTCATTGTTCAAGAAGGAGACCACCGTAGTACCCCAAGAATACTCACGCATCTTATTTAAGGGATCCAATAGTTGCAAGTAACCGGCCTCGACTTGGTTTCCGGAACTTTCGGGGAAGATACATTTTCCCAGGACGTATAGAAAATAACCGGCCGCGACAGCATTAATTCGCACCAGGTTAACCATTCATTCCCTGTCAAGGATTTACTGTGTATTCCATAATGTGTCCCTCAACATATTCACATTAAACTTCTTGGTTAGACGACCATCCTTCGTGTCAAGAACAGCCTCCGTCTGAACTTGATTCCAACTGAACAATTTCTTGCTCAAATCGTACATCTTCTCGAAAGATATCAAATTATCGAATCCATCACAGACTGATTTTCCCTCAACCTCGAGGCCTAGAATTTGTTGAGCATCATCGAAAGTTATCTCCATCTCACCGAACGGGAATAACATGGTATCAGTTTCTCCGTTGAACTTTTCACAGAACACATGGATGGTAACTTTATCAAATTTAATATTCGAACTCTCAATCGCAGGAATCAACCCGGAGTTCCTCACAATCACTTTCACATCCTCACATTCCTTGTCAAGATCCCAAGTATGAGCCACTGAACACGAAGCTTGGAGCCTCATGAGACAGATGGCATTCTTGTGATCATAAATAACAAAAAAAAAAAATTTAAAAGATATACAAAGACGCAAATTTAATTAAGATAGTTACACACTTGAATAAAGAACAAAGACGGATTAAGATTACTTAT
Organism: Papaver bracteatum; assembly: GCA_023529315.1. Lineage (NCBI taxonomy): Eukaryota > Viridiplantae > Streptophyta > Magnoliopsida > Ranunculales > Papaveraceae > Papaver > Papaver bracteatum. The sequence continues at coordinate 615,183 of JAJJWX010000795.1, read as the reverse complement.
GATAGTATTATGGATCGTACATGCCCATGAGTCTTTGTATCCAAAAAGAACATTTGCACCATCTCTTGGGGTCCCCCTTGGAGGCTCACCCTCTTTCAGTGTAACCATGAAGTGTTTGGGAGGCATGTGAGAATTAGATGGTTTAGTGATCACCCTTTTCCTCGCTCCGGTTGAAGTTGAACCCGAAGCTTCGGTGGGTTCAACAATTTGTTCTCCATATCCTCCTTCTTCTTCTTCTTGTTCCTCTTCCTCTTCAATAATTTCATCTTCGACGGTATTCTTACCTTTATCTCTATTACCATCATCATCATCATTACCTCTTCCAACAGGTGGCATGTCTTGATCACCATCATCATTGTTTCCTCCTACAGTAGCCGGAATTGTTTCATCAACATCATCATCATCACCTCTTCTACCAGATGGAATTGATTGGTCTTCATATGGAGTGTCGTCTGAATCACTGAGTTCAGATGGTGGTTCTGGATTATTCCTTATAATGATCTTTGCCGTTCCAGGCTCAACATATGCCCCTCGATGTTTTGAAGGAAAGATTTTATCACCAACACGAGGAGGGTTTGAAGGAGGACTACTAAGAGCTGCTTTCAGAGCAGCTTTCTTCTTTGCCGTTCGCAATCTGAACAAGAATAATTCAGAAAACAAATCAAAGCCCGGCAGGGTCTACAAAAAAAACCTATCTGGCGGACTAATAACCGGAAAGGTTGACCAAAAGATGCTTACCGGCTACGACACACCCGGCAGGGTGTCATCAAAATATCCTTCCGGCCAACAAACAAATTTACACAGTAAATACAAGGAATTTTCACTAAACAGGTCGGGAAGGTCCATTAACCATGCATTTCCGGATGACAAAGCGCCGGCATGGTTTTAAAAAATAACCTTCCGGGACAAAATATTCTAGGCATCATGAGACATTCAAAGAAAAGTAGCCGGCAGGGTAAAAAACGAATAAGATGCCGGCTTCGTTAAAACTAAAATAACGCCGGCAGGTATTTAGTTGAATAACCTGCCGGCCCTGCTAGTAGAAGTTACAGAAACTACACAGCCGGCAGGTTCTTCAAGCTTATACCATTCCGGCCAAACCCTAACTATGAAACCCCGGAAGGGTCGATAAAAAATACATTGCCGGCGTCTCAACTGCCAATTCAAAATTTCGAATTTTCTAACCTAATTTGACATGCAAACATGAAATCGAAGTACTAGAGTGAGTTTAAACAAGCCCTTACTTTCTTAATCGCACCATTTCGCGTGTTTCAGCGGGTTCAATCTCTTCTTCTTCAACCGTTTTTTGCTTCACTTTCTTTTGAACCAAACTTCCAATTCCAGGGTTGTATTGATTGGGTTTTCGATTAGCGTCTTTCATACGAGTTCCCTTACGCCGTGGTGGATCCATTGATGAAGATTAATCGGAGTTTTCGAATCGACGATGTTAACGAATTGATCGATGAGTTTTGGTGGTGGTGGGGTGATAGAGCCGGTAGGGTAGGGTTGTGGAGGAGAATAAGAGAAGAAGATGAAATGAAAAAAAAAAAAAAAACTGATTTAGGGTAATAAGTTTTTAAAGGGTAAGGGTAGTTTTGTAAATTACCCATTAGGCCTCCCCCTAAAACCCACAAAAAGTGTCCCTTTAAAATTGGGTGTACCCCAATTAATCTGGGTATACCCCAATCAAGCCAGGATTAATAAGGGCATCAATTACTAAACAATAAACAAATTTTCTATATAAAAACAGAGTTTTTTCGAGCGACGTGGTTAATCGGAGCTTCTAGTTGATTCTGGCCCCCACCATATTTTATTTATGGTTATATTAGAATTTTCAGCCAATCATATAGAATAAAAAATTACCTAAAACAACTAATACTATAAAATTTCACAATATTGCCAAAAATAAATTAAAAACTTATTATGAATATATTTAATCCTAATTTAAAGAGTTGTTATATTTGAAATCAAAATTCACAAATAAATCACATCAAAATATTTGTTGTTCATCATGATTTCATCAAAAAATATCAATAAATAAAATTAAAAAAAAACAATGTCCAAGTACACTTTTTACAACTAAAAAATAATCCTAATTACAATTCAAGTCCACTAAAACTAGAATTTTTTTTGATTAGTTATAATTAAATTTTAAAAATCTTTGATCAAACTCCGAATGTAAGTCAAAATCCAAATACTTGTATATTGAAGGATCGATTTTTCCTCTTTTGTATGTAAATTAATTATTAGTCCTGTCCAACAATAAAAATACAAAATTGTTAGTACGAGATCGAGAGCATTTGAAAAGAACATTAAGAACAAAAAATCAAATAAATATAGGTGCAATAAACAAGAATGAATTGGTTTCTATCGTATTTTCTTAATACTGTTCCTTCCGTAATTTTTCCTAAAAACGAATATAGAAAAATAAAGGTCTTTTTTTTTGTAAAATATAGAAATTTTATTTTATTTTTTACTCAAAACATAGTTATATTGGCCAGGAAATTATATTTTGATATTTTCTGAAACAAACTATCTAAGATTATATTTTTTAAGTTAGGTAAAAATATAACAAAAAAATTTCTTTTCACAGAAAAGGGGTTTAATATATTTACGGTTTCTATTCAAAAATATATTTGTCCATATTTAATAAATCACGGTATTCCTAATTCCATAAAAAGTAAATATTAATTCTATTCTTAAATCTTATGAATACTTTGGACAAAATTAAATAAGCATTTCCAAAAATAAATAAAAACTATAGATATTTTAGGTATTGATTAATACTATTACCATGACAAAGTATTTTTATTTTTTTATGGAATTAGTGGATTTGATGTCTATATAAAGAATCCTTGCAAATGCTAAAACCCTATTGGTAGGTTTTTCTTGCGATTTTTTTTTTGTATTGTTGTTGTTGTCGTCTGATCTTCTTTCATTGTTTTTGTTTTGCAGGTATTGATAATGCACCTATTGTAGCTGGTATAATCAGGCATGACTCAAGCAATATCAAGGTATAAATTAACTCACCTATTCATGTGAATATTCTTTTTTCACTTTTGGTTAATTTTCCATGTCTAATATAAATCAACTTATCCATCATGTGAATATTCTTTTTTCACTTTTGGTTAATTTTCCATGTCTAAATCTAGGGAGAATTGTAGATTGGAGTGGAAATCGACCAGGAGGAAAATCTTGAGGAGGAAAGTTTGACTAAATTTCCATGCCCTTAATCCCTCATTTTTCTCTGCACAACATCGTTGACCAGAAACCAAATCTTGCAGGCTCACTGCTCATATATAAAGGTACTCTTCTTCATGTTCACAAAACCTTTTTTTTTTTTTTCTCTTTTCTCATTCTTCAGGTTTTACATTTTTTTTATTTATGATATGCGTTGGTACTACTACAAGTTTAAAGTTTTCTATGCAAATGGGTTAATAGGGAACAAATTTAACGGGTTTGTCGGTGGTAATTGCCAGTGGTCTATCCATCGAGGCGATGCTGATCTCTATTGCAAGGATAGAAGGGAGTGGCAGAGAAGAGCAGAGTGGCATTGATGCAGCTTGATTCGAGTTAGTATATATATTTACTTAGTCTTAATGATGAAAATAAAACAAAGAATTGATAAATAGACCGAATATTATTTTTTGATATTCACGGGAGTTTTCATATATTATTTTTTAAAGCATGAACGGGAGGTGCCTTCATATAGAGTTTGAGGAAATGTCAAACCCATTGTTTCAACCACTTCTCTGTTTTTATTTTGTCTTGCATTTTGTACTTTATTTTCTAATAACTGGTCGTCGTTTGATTTGCAGGTATTCTCGAGAATGTAATCAATATACGCTGTTTTTCTCGCTCGCTTTGAAGTTTGTTAGTGTACAAATTGGTGAGGTTTTGTTCAGTGATAAAAATCGTAATCTGTATTTTAATGTTTTAGTATTCAATATATTTTTTTGTGCATGATAAATAGGAATGTGCCTTCGAGTTAGGCGATTATCTAAGTATTGCTCTTTTATAGTTCTATCTTTTGGTGTTTGGCAGTTGTTTTGATTTTTGTGTTATTAGTTCTTTTGGCTTTCTATTTATAGACTATGTTTGCACCTTGCAGGAAAGATTTAAAATGCTTTGCTATCGTTTCTACTGAAACAGTGTATGGTCATGCAGCTAAACATATTATATTATTTACTTTTCTAATTAGGTTCTTACTTGCAAGGTGCAAACAAATTGTGATGATGTTCAATGAAATCCAGAGCTTCAATCTTAGTCACATTAACTCTATTGTTGTATGTAAGCTTCTTATATTTGTTTCTCATAAGCATATGCATCATTACTTGGAATATTTATAAGTTTCTCCGTTAATATAAGCAGACGTTATACTTCATCTATCTTTTCATTCCTGATGTATTAATTTGTAATAAATCATCACTGGTGTATTAATTTCCATCATTCTCGGGCATGATGAAGTGTTCGTGTGTCCGTGTCTTTTTTAGGGGAAGAGTCCATGGTGTCAAATCCGAAGGAGACGTTCAAAATATCTTTTATCGAAGCAAATGATACAACATCTTCAGATTCACGTTGTTTTTGGGACCCCAATATAACTCAGTCAAACTTCAAACATGTGATCCCTAATTGAGGCGTGAGTTATTAAGTTGCTTTGGGTTTCCTATTTTTAGTTAAAATATTTCCCATAGCTGAACAATCATATATTCTATAATTTTTGTAGTATGATACTATGGATGAATAAGCTCATAGTAGAAGTTTAGAATAAATCGGACATTTCAAATAACGAGACAAAATAGAGAACTTAGGAATTACATGCACTAAGATGTGAACCTTTTCGGGGTACAACCCAAGCTCTGTGGGGGTATTTTTCATCCAGTAAGCCTAGATTTTATATACAATATTTTGCACAAGAGATGTTCACGAGAGGGGAAGGGAATTTCACTACTGTGAACTCAATATATATTAATATCTTAGACAATATCTTACTGTATCTCCTTTTTAAATATCTTAACGATGTGAATTCCCATGCTTAACGATGATGAGACTCATACTTCTTACTGGATCAAATTTCCCTTTGGTGCGCACATTTGGCAAAGCCTGATTGGCTCAAATATTTTAGGGAAACTCGACTTTTTGATTAGTTGTCATCTTAGAAAACTGGTGCACTTTTTTTATGACGAATACTTTATACAAGGGCCAGCGTCACCTACAGTGGGTGGACAACACTTCAGATTGAGGATCTGTGTTTAATCATTAATTTTACATCTCATTAGAATTCTAAAGATTTTCTCTCCCTTAGTTCTTTACTCTACATCGACCCCCTATCTATGATCTCCCTCTTTCCTTTTTTTTATTTTCGTAAAACCGAATAGCTTATCAATTTAATGAAGTTTATAACGAAAAGTGTTAGTGGAAAATTTTAGTATACCGGTCTAAAACTAAGTTAAATCACTAATTCATCCAAAAAAAAAAACCAAATGATATATAAAATTTTCGATAAAATCATATTAAAATACATTATAATTCTATAATCCGAGATACGTTGGATGGCAGAATATACTATGGATTATGGAATTAGTATTAAGGTTTCTTATTATTTTCAAAATTTTATGAGTTAAAGTTTGTGTTAACACTATAAAATTAAAAATATACGGATTATTATATACTTTCAAAATTATTAAGCAGACATGCGACCCCATATGCCACCGTTGAAGTTGTCCTGCTTATCATTCATGGTGTTCATATATTTACTCAATATTTTCAGTTCTTTGTTTTTCTTAACAAAATTTTTGCCACGGACATTTTCTTATAGTGTATTTGGATGCACACTCATAAGTTTCTTTTCGACTTCTGGAAGTCAAAAAGTCAGAAGCCAGTTTAGCAATAATATTTCAGAACGACTTCTAGAAGCAGAAAAGTCATCTTTTTGCGAAGCAAAATAGTTTTGCTTCTGACTTCTGCTTCTCTATTATCAATATATTTTGTTCTGAATTTGTATTTGATTCCGTTTTTCGACTTCTTATTTTCTCTATATTTGGTGATTTGCATGAAAAAATACTTTTAGATTTGTGTAAAGAAAAGAAAAAAAAACATGAACTCCAAAATTTAAATAACATAAAGTTTGGAAAAAGACTGAAAGAATATAACTTTTGGTTAATTTTTGAAGATGGAATAAGTATTGTAAGGTTTGATGATGTTTAACACAATACTAGAATTTCCTTAAAAATTCATAAATTTTCGTATTATCTTTTTTGTTAATTAATTTATTAAATGATTTATTAGTTTTTAGAGTCATGAGCTTATTAAATATTTTAAACATGGTTACAATATTCCATAAGCAAAAAATATATCTGTGCATCGCACGGGTGATAAACTAGTTTGATAAGCAGGCCAGAAAGGGAGAGGTAGCTTAAGTAGGTCACCCTGATTAGATGACTATCTTGTTTCGGTCGACCACAACGAAAGCCCAACTAGCGAAAAAAGGGTAAATCCAAAGACGGTTGATGTCGTGGAGGGACGGTTTCCTTGAAATTCATCCGCCTTGCGAACCTCAACATCATCTAATGGAAAATAACGGACTACAGGTACGCCTCTCCTCGCCTCTCTATTTTTCTTGTAATATTTATTAGATTACCTCATTCAGATTGAGGTTTGTATTGCTATATAGCAGAAGTGGTAGATAAACATACCCTTTTGTTTCATCATAATACATTGCACAATAATACAACCAATATACAATGTGAATCCTTTGATCTATATGAAACCAAAAAAAATGGAAAATACTAATCTGAGTACTCATATTTTGATTATTCTTCGACCATTCAGAGGCTTCTTCTTCAGTGAAATGAAATCCGTCAAAGCAGTTTCCGTTAATCATTGTAATCACGACCCATTCCGATAGCCATGGATCTTCTTTGTATAATTTTATATCGTCGTCACGTTGGAATCGATCGTCTTCAAAGATGTGCTTGAATCTCCCATTGGATTTCAATTTAAGAGTACATAGGCTATAATGAAACGCACTAATGGCGATTAGAATTGAAATTATAACAAGGCATGATATCGCCATTAAAACAACAAAAACAGAAGAACAATAAAATAAAACTAAAATTCTAAATCCTAATCACAAAGTGATTTTTATTGAAATCAGGGAAGTTCACTATACAATTACAAACCTAAATTTATTTGTAAAATCTGATATATCATATTCAATCCTAGTAAATCTAGGTTTGAAGAAGAAGAAATTTTAAAGAAACTAGATTAGGATAATTTTTTGGAAAAAAACGGTTATGAAGAGGATTTTGGAGAGAGAAGTTTTTATAAGAGACAAAGTTCTTTAAATCTTCGTTATTCTTATAGAATCATTATAAGATCTCTTCTGTCCTACAGGGGTCAGCATCTGGACCAAAAAGAATTGGATATCATGTCTCTTTTCTGTCCCCACCTTAATGGTGCCATGAAAATGGAAGTGCAATAGAGGCGGCAAGAAAACAGTCGAGAAGTGTATATTTGTTGAATATCTTCTACGGATTGTGAGAAGATTGAAACATATATTTATAGCATTCAGATTACAATATTCAAAAACTGTAAAGTAGAAATACTAGGAGATCCTAGATATTAGTCGGAGAAGGTTATAGACTAGACTTGGCTTTGGTTTGTTGAACTGTTTCCAATCTTTGAGCAGCTGACTGACAGTTAGATGTGGCCTACTGATTACTTGTGCTGACACCCTCCCTCAAGTTGAACAGGAGTTGACGAATGTTCAACTTGTCTCTTATATGCTGGAACCGTGGTGAAGATAAACCTTTAGTGAAAATATCAGCTAGTTGATCCCTACTGCTTATAAACTTAACATGAAGTTGTTTCCGAGCTACCCTTTCACGTACAAAGTGGTAATTAATCTCAATATGCTTAGTGCGGGCATGGAATATTTGATTTGCAGTGAGGTATGTTGCACCAAGGTTATCACACCATAGGGAAGGTGTATGAGGAAGAATACCCAATTCAGCTAACAAAGACTGGATCCATATAAGCTCTGAAGTGGCAATAGCAACACCGCGATATTCATCTTTTGTACTTGACTTTGAAACTGTTTTCTGCTTCCTAGCACTCCAAGAAATTAGGTTACCTCCAAAATAGAGACAATACCCACTGGTAGATCTTCGGTCATCAAGACTGCCTTCCCAGTCTGCATCCGAGTACGCATGAAGCGAATAATCCTTGCCAGGTTTAATGAACATCCCATATTCTATTTGCTTCAAATAGCGCAGAATTCTTTTCACCAACTCCCAATGTTCAATATATGGGTCATGCATATACTGACAAGCCTTGTTAACTTCCATAAAAATATCAGGTCGAGTAATATGCAAATACTGCAAAGCACCTACCACACTTCTGTATAGTTTCGCATCTTGAAACTTTTGAGACCCCAGTTTTTGAAGTTTTGTATTAGCCGCCATAGGAGTGCATACTGGCTTGATTCCATCAAGATTTGTGCGATGCAATAGATCAGCTATGTATTTCCGTTGTGAAAGAACCAGTGTCTTCCCTTGTTTCAACACCTCTACACCTAAAAAGTAAGATAATTCTCCTATGTATTTTACTGCAAATTCGTTGCCCAAATGTGTAATCAGATCATCAACTAGATTAGAGTGTGAGCCTGTTACAATGATATCATTTACATAAATCAACACTTAAGTGACATATTTTACATTCTTTTTAATGAACAATGAAGAGTATGCAATTGAAGCCGTAAACCCCATCTTGAGAAGATGATTGCTGAGATGAGTGAACCACGCACGCGGTGCCTGTTTAAGTCCATATAGAGACTTATGTAACTTGCACACGCGATTTGGATAATTTGGATCCATATATCCTGCTGGTTGCTTCATGTAAACCTCTTCTTCCAAGATACCATGTAGAAACGCGTTCTCAACATCTAGTTGACGCAACGAACAATGATTCATAACAGCAAGTGAAAGAACCAATCTAATCGTGCACGGTTTAATTACCGGAGAAAAAGTTTCACCAAAATATATGCCCTCCTACTGGTTGAAACCCTTTGCCACCAAACGAGCCTTGTACCGCTGTATGGATCTATCTGGGTTTCGTTTTATTCGATAAACCCATTTGGAACTAACTATATTCATGTAATCCTGATATTTGACAAGAGAGTATGTTCCATTACGAATCAGAGCATTAATTTGAGTGTCCATAGCATCTTTCCACTCAAGAATTAAACATGCTTTGGAGTAACATGTGGGTTCCATAAAGTCTTCATCTTGCAAGGGATGCTTTGTGGTAGTGAGACATAGCTTCTGAATTGGTTTTGTTATCCCATCTTTTTCTCGTGTTATCATAGTGTGCCCTGGCGCCACTGTTGATTCTGTTGACTACACATCAGGAGATTGCATTGTAGATGATGGAGGTTGTGTGGGTGGTATAGCTGACGAACCTGAAGACTGCGGAGGTGTAATATTTGTAGTCGGTACAGGTGAGTTGGGTTGTTGTTACTGGTTCTTGAAGATGCAATGGTGATGTTTGAACTGGCAGGAAAACATACGAGAACAATATATATGTGCTTGTACATTGAGTTTGTTGACTTACCTCAGGAGCTGACTGTGGAGGAGGAGAGAATGGAAAAGTGTTTTCCTCAAATTTAACATGCCTTGATATATACTGTCGATTGGTTGGAAAGTGTAGACAGATGTAACCCTTGTGTGTTGAACTATAACCTAGGAATATGCAAGGTAAGGATCTAGGTTCTAGTTTGTTGGCATTATAAGGACGAAGACACGGATAAGCCAAGCAACCAAAGACACGGAGAAAAGAGTAATCTGGTTGTTTATTATAGAGTAGCTCAAGAGGAGTTTTGGGTTCAGTTGAAGACGTGGGAACCCTGTTTATCAGATAGTAGGCAGTAGTAAAAGCTTCAGACCAAAATTCTTTGGGAAGTTGTGCATGAAAAATCAATGCTAGACCACTCTCAGTAACATGTTTAATTCTACGCTCAGTAAGGCCATTTTGTGCTGAGTTATGAGGACACGAGAAACGATGTTGAATCCCTGAGTTGTTAAGATAATAAGTGATCTTTTTGTATTCAAGTGCATTATCAGACTGGAAAATTTTAATTTTGTGACCAGTTGGGTTTTCAACCTGTTTATGAAACTGTGTAAAGACATGGAAAGTATCATAACGTTGCACTAAAGGAAAGACCCATGTATAATGAGAGAAAACATCCATTAACAACATGTAATAACGAAAACCATTTCTTGAAGTTTGTGGAGAAACCCATATGTATGAAACAATAAGACTCAAAGGTGTATCATAAGTAGTGGTACTACGAGAAAAAGGTAGACGCCTGATCTTGCTAATATGACAAGAGTGGCAAAAATCAAACATCTTATTTATTACTGGAAGGGAAAAATTGCTAATGATTTTTGAAACCATGCTTAGCATTGGATGACCAAGCCGCTGGTGCCACACAGGTAGACTTGCAGAGTAAAAAGACTTTGGGGACAACTGATGGTTTATGTCACCTACACCGTCAAACACGTACATCCCATTCTAATTCCTCCTCTTTAGCAGCATTGCTCCCGTGGTTATGTCCTTCACAACAAAGAAGTTTGTGTGAAACTCAAAGTAAACATGATTATCCTTGCAAAATTGATAAACAGATAGAAGATTTGACTTGATCTTTGGCACATGATAGACATTATTTAAGCAAAATTTGCGATTATTAGATGTGAATTCTGCGTTACCAATATGTGCAATCTCCAAAGTATTACCATTACCAACTTTGACTTGGTCTGTTCCATCATAGTCATAAGGAATACACAAGTTCTTTACATCAGCAGTCAAGTGGTGAGTAGCTCCTAAATATGTGACCCACTGAGCACCATACGAGTCACCAGGAAAAGCAAGATAAGCAGCTGGAGCTTTGTTCTGAGAGTTGTTCTTTTGCTCATAACGAAACCAGCAACGATCAGCAGTGTGGTTTCTCTTCTTACAGATCTGACAATAAACTTCTCCATGAGCAGCACTTTTTTGCTGTTGTGGTTGTCAATGATTTTTGTTGTTTGGAGGAGGTGGCCCTCGTTGTTGATTATTAAACCTTTGTGGTTCATTCCTGGTGTTTGCACTGTAACTGGATGCAACATAGTTTGCAACTGGTGCCTAAATCTGGGCAAGCTGTTGTTCAACTCGCATCTCAAAGGAAAGCAGATGAGAAGTAAAGGTCTGGATATCCATGTTTTCAACAGTGCTTAGAGCCGTAACAATTGGACCATAGGTTTGATTCAATCCATTACTGATACACTATTTCTTCTCATCAGCTGTGACATTGTAACTGGATGCTGCAAGCTGATCAAACAAATTTTTAGCATCATGGAGATAAGCTTTCAAGGACTTATTACCTTTACTCATGCAGTGGAGCTTCTTCTTAAGAGAGCTCTGATGAGCAAATATTTTTGGAGCATACTCAGCTTCCAACTTGTCCCATATTTCTTTGGCAACGATGAGTTCCGAAACTGTGCTTAACACTTCTGGTGTTAGGGTTGAATTCAACCATCCAACGATCAAGGAGTCTTGGGATTTATAAGTAGTAAATGCTGGGTTTATGGCTTCACCACCGGGAAGATTTCGTGCAGGTTTTTCTTTTGTTCCATCTACAAATCCTGTGAGATCATACCCTTTGAGAATGGGTCGAAATTGTGCTTTACAGAGATGGTAATTTGTCTCAGTGTGTTTCAAAGTGACAAGATGATGGATCTGAACTTGACGTAAAGTGTTTGTTGTATCTTCCATTGTATTAGGGTTTTTGGTTTTTTTTTTTTTTTAATGTTTTGCTAGCGGAAACGAGCTTGGATCGAAGGCTGATACCAAGTCGAGAAGTGTATATTTGATGAATATCTTCCACGGATTGTGAGAAGATTGAAACATATATTTATAGCATTCAGATTAAAATATTCAAAAACTGTAAAGTAGAAATACTAGGAGATCCTAGATAGTAGTCGGAGAAGGTTATATACTAGACTTAGCTATGGTTTGTTGAACTGTTTCCGAGCTTTGAGCAGCTGACTGACAGTTAGATGTGGCCGATTGATTACTTGTGCTGACAAAAACATTCTTCACATCTGAGTACAAGAAAGAAAAACATATATTGGGATTGGAGGCTGCATAGTAGAACCCGTTTACATGGACTTCAAGGGTGCCGGTAAATGTCTCTGCACCTTGCTCTCCTTCTACCTTGGGAAAGATTTGAAGGCCAGTTAAAGTTATAACATTGGCGGCCTTTTTCTCCATCTGCAGAGTTTTGGTTCTAAATACTTCATACTTATCGTCACATCATGAATATCCACTTACGATTCTTATGCCTCTTGAGACTACATGTTTTGTCTCGGACTGATTCCCCCGAGAAATTATTTGTTCACGTCTTGCCTGAATACGCATCCGCTCAACTTCCCGTTAAGACATGCGAATATCCTCCTGCACTTCCCCGTCAGTACGTTCATGGCCGTATACCTTTCTTCGGTTGCAAATGGGCATCTATGCCGATCCATTGGAAAGTGATGATTATCGAACAACAATTTGGAACCCTAGAACACAAAATTAGTCGGACAACTGAAGAAAAAGTTAATTTTGTCCAACTTTGAGTTTGGTGCCCAGTCTTTGTTTGACCGTGTTGACCATCTGATTTAGAATTAAAATTGTGAACTGACCAAAGAAAAAAAAGACTTTCGATTTATCATGACCCAATTATTGATTTTATGATCAATATGACCCCAAGTGTCTAACTTGGTAACGTTAGTAAATAAATCAAAAGTATCTTCTTCATTGGTAATTTCGCAATTTTAATTCTAAAATTGGATGGTCAACACGGTCAAACAAAGTCAATATATCATTTTATTGGATACCAAACTCAAAATTTGACAAAGTTAGGCACCAAACGCAAAGGTGTACCATTTAATGGGCACCAAACTCAAAATATCCCGGAGTTAAAATAATAGACAAAGTTGGAATTTCATGAATCAAAAACTACTTGCACGATTCATATGATACATACCAGAAACGCCGTCTCAATCAAAAGAGAAATCTGAGTCAGTTTTTGCCATACGATCAAAAAATAAGATAACTAAGATAATTAGTCGTTGCATTTAGTTTGAGGGAGGATCCATAAACAATCTCCGTCCAAAATTGAGTTGAATCCTCCTTGAGGGAGAATCCATGGACAATCTCCCTACAATATTGAGTTGAATCCTCCTGGGTTGATGACCCCTACTGATTAGTAAGGAGGAATCCATTCTCTTCCTTCCAAAAGGAGAATGTTACAAGGATAAATCTTCTTCAAAACTGCTGTCATAGCCGTTCCTGCTCTCTCTGGTGAAGCTGCGCCTACTTAATTAAAAAGCCTAGTAGAAAGTACCCATTCCTAGCAAGAAGAATTTTTATTTTCGTTCCCTTTTAGCCACAATCCTAGATCGGCTGGTGGAGAGAAGTAGTAGTTCGTGGCAGGATAGACACCTAAATATACTTTTTGTGCATTGTAGTCTAGGTTTCAAGCCTCGATGCCTGAACACTTGAATTTGATTTTACGTGGGAGTTTGAAATCAGGGGTTGATGACGGCCACTGATGATTTGATTCCACTATTTTATCTTTCTAGGTGGTGGACATCAATTATATTTATATTGTGTCAGTCTTACTCGCGCATGTATTTGTCCAGACAACTGGACCCAATACATTTATCTAGCCAAACCTACAACTCTATAAGAATATGATTATCTCCTTCAATTTCAGTTCTGGTTCGGGTACTGCTCGATAATATGAACTTCTTCTTTTTTTTTTTTTTTGCTAGAAATTAAATTAAATTATAGAAATGAATCAAATTACAGAGTTTGGAGTAATGAAGTGAGGCAAATCAAATTTCCATTTACCTGATACTTTGTTTTGCCTACAATGCTTAGCTGCTTTATCAGCTAGCGAATTGAAACTTCCATGAATGTTTTGGAATTCAAAAAGTTGAAAAGACTCTATTAATATTGAGCGGTCATCCAGAATAGACTTGCTGTACCAACTGGTTTGGTCTTGTTTATTTAAAATATAAGAAATAACATTCTTCGATAATGTGAACTTTATGTTGATGTTATGTAACTGCAAGGACATTCCGCTTCATGGTAAAAATTTAACTACCAATCATATTTGAACGTTTATGTCTGTTGAAACATTAAGTACACTCTCGGATCATAATAAAGAAATACTTGTTAATTCTAGTTGTGAATTTAATTGGTACAAAATATTCCCCAAAAATTTCTTGTTCCCTTGAAGAAAAAAAATTATACATAATTTCATGTTCAATCATAGAACTTATCCAAAAAGAGAATCATATTTTCATTTCTATATACAATATATAGTTATTAAGGTTATTCACCTTTATCTCTTGTTTTTATAGGTGGTAAACTGGAAAAATCAATTAAAATGTAAAATGATTGCGAGGATGGGAAATAAGGAAAACCTTTCAAATAGAAAAATAAAACAATATACAAAAAGAAAAATTCAAAATCTATACAAGTCCAAGGATATCAATAGATACGAATGAACCTTGTACCAAATAGTTTGAGAAACCAATATTGTCATTTTATGTACCAGCTTATTTTAGTTTCCACCAATATCTCATTTTATAAATAAACAGTTTGGATTTCATCAACAATGAGGGGTTCTATGAATTAATTTTTGTAACTCTTCTATGACAACAAGTAATGTGAAAGATTAACAAAGTTGGGGAAATTTATAGAACTAGAAACATAAGAATAAGAGAAAAACCATTACCAAACATATTACATGTGTGTAATACATTTCAACAGACATTTTGTGCGGAAATACAATATGAGCTATACCTTTGTACCTCATACTTCTTTTAACCTGGCCACACTAGAAAAATATGATTTCTTGTTGTACACTGGAGATTGCTTTAGACAGGAGGGAGGTGATGGGTTAAGTTACGCCACATGCCGACTTACCTCCAATCCTGAAGATTTACCATTCATGGAGTATGATTTTACTTGTTTTAGACAGGAGGGAGTTTTTTTTTTTTTTTTTTTTTTTTGCACCCTATAACAAGAGGAATTATTTTGTTGAGATTATTAGTCCCCCATTTTTTGGGTAATCTAAGATCTTGTGGTTTATAATCTTTTCGGACTCTCCACTGATTGCCAATTAATTTTGAGTTGGATGCCCATATTCTAATAGTTAGTCCTAAATCTTCCAGAAGTAGTTCATGGATGGAAGGATTGGCACTTATACTTTCAGTGTAAATGAACAGAACAACATGTACCCTTGGTTTATAATCCTTTGGGCCTCTCCACTCATTGTCAATTGATTTTGAGTTGGATGCCCATATTCTAATAGTTAGAGTCCTAAATCCTCCAGAAGTAGTTCATGGATGGCAGGATTAGCACTTATACTTTCGGTGTAAATGAACAGAACAACCTGTAACGTTCTAATAAACCGATCCCAAATATTAGGCCACTATTTTTCTAATCATATTAGTCTATTGTTGAGTACCTAAATATACCACTGAATTTGGTTTTTATCGTTGACGAGGATGGTTCGACAAAAGGTAATACATGTCTAGGGAGTATGGAGATTTTCGTAACGTTCGAAAGAGTTGAGCTTGTTTCTCTACTATAGTACATTTTAACACATAACTCCAACACACAATTCATCCAAGACACGACACGAGTGCAAAGATAATATTATGAGTTCTAAATATTGGGTGCATGCAGCTTGTTATTGTGATCATCCTTATTAATCGAAAAAAATATACCAAATCTCCTTCTATCCTGAAACATTATACATTTGCCTTCTTTTCCTTCCTGTTGAAACTTGTCAATTTGGATCAATTTTTGTGGAAAATGATGTGGTTTTCTAATCCGGTGTGTTTTTGTTTTCTTTCACCGGGGCATATTTATTGGGCTACAAAAACGCATTAGCCAAAAAAATCTCTATCTCGGTAAATTTAACATTGGTAATGTGACAGTGAGGTTCACAATTCAATTGGTGATCAAATTGAAAATAATTGCTTCACCACTTCTTATCCCAGCAAATAACATAGAATGTTGTGAGCAGCACATCTTACCTGATTTTCTTTGCATCGGATTTTTTTTATTATCCCGCTACCATTTTTGATTTTTTTAACATGCTGAATTTGAGAACAGCCTTTGAGACTTGGTTAGGATTCTATGTTTACCAGTATGGGAAAATTTCTAGAAGGCACGGGCTTGATCTTGAAGATAACTAATGATAATTGGTGAGTTCCTTATGCCTTTCCTAAAGTAACCCTTTTCTAAATTCGGTATAGGTGAACTGAAATTTAGTTCCCACCCATATCTCATTTTATAAAAATAAACATTTTAGAGTTACCCATTTGTGAAGTGAAAGAAAATAAAGTGAAATCCAGGTTATGGAGATTTATACAAAAAAGTGATCACATGCAGAAAAACCATGCGCAGGGGTTAACATTTACTTTTTACCACATGTTTCTTTTAACATGGTCACACCTGAAAAACACACTACTCTTAATACCTCCATTTCAACAAAAATATGATGATTTTATGCATAAATTACATATGAAATTAATCTAATATTTTGAAACGGAAGGAGTATTTTGAAACAGATGGAGTATTAGAAAGTGAGTAGTGATGGAAGAGGGAATACCAGTGAGATAATGGCTAAGGGGGTGTTAACTATTTAAGCTTAGCTCGAGCCCTGAGTGCTGTGAATTTGAATATCCTCTTGGGCCTAGTTAGCAATTCGGAATTCGAAAAACGTACGGAACGGCAAACGTACGGAACGGCAAACGTACGAGTATTATACGGTTTTGTAAAATTCAGATTCGGTCCAAGATTCGGTCAACGGGACGTGATTCGTCAGTAATTCGGAACGGCATATGTACGTGTATAATTCAATTTATAAATGTGAATTCGGCTCTGAAAATTCGGTATCTATATATACTAAATAATTTATATTTATAAGGTTATAGACCAATTTTTATGCATATGTGTGAGTTATTTAAAGAAAAAATAAAATTAATGTGATGATATTAATAATATATACAACATTAGTCATCCAAGAGGACATGGTATAGTGGTTTAGATACTTGGTCAGTGAGTTTGAGATCTCTCTCACCTTCACCTTCAAATTTTTTCAGTCATTTTTATTTCATAAAAATTACAATAACGTCTAATATTGGGTCGTGTATGCCCGGGAGGCAGTAAACCCCAAAAAGTGGGGCCTTTAAAAACGTAAAAGCTAAAGAATTTATGGCGAATTAAGCGGGCGTATCATTCGGGATACGTAAAATTCGTGAACGATTCGCGAATAATCCGGAATACCACATAATACACGACTTGGGTTTGGAGTTGCAAACGTACGCGAATAAAACGGTAAAATTCGTGATACGGAAAAATTCGTGAATGATTCGCGAATTTACTAACTAGGCTCCTGGGTTGATGACCCGTAGGGATTTTATTCTGCTATTTTATCTTTTTTAGGTGGTGGACCACACTTATATTTAATGATCTGCAGGCGTACGTGCGTATGTATTTGTCCACATAACCGGACCTAATACATTTTTATGGTTTGGTTCTGGTCACACACATCTCCAGAACTCCATGGGAATAAAATCATTTTCTTGGAATATCAAAGGTTCTGGTTTGATCGACAATGCCAAACTCGTGTTGATGTTATGTAACCACAGCAAGGACATGCCAATTCATGGTTAAGATTTTAGTGCCAATCACATTCGAATAATTATGTCGTTTTTGAAACTTTCATGACATTTTGGAATCGGAATAAAGCTAACAAAATAATCTGATGAGAAAAAAACAGAACTTGTCCATTTAACACCAAATATTCACTGTTTTTTTTTTTTTTTTTTTTTTGAGGAAAAAGGATATATTAAAAAGGAAAAAAGATAATTACAAAGAGCTATACTTTTTTGATTCAGAAAGGGCTAAATTTATTGAAAAAAACTACTCCATCACCAAGGAAGTAATGAAGATAGTGTACACAATACAAACCACAACTTATAAGCAGTTGTCAACCAACGAAAACAAAATTTATGAAAAACAGAACAAGTATTAGCCAAAAACCCCTAATGAACAATCGCTTTCCAGTTTTGTAACACCATGTTCAAAGTGATTCCTTCAAAAATGTTTGTTCCTACACACCAATTGTATATGCAAGTCTTGACACTGTCCTTCAAATTTCCCATAGAGTTATACTTTCCATTGAAAACTCTAGCATTTCTCTCCAACCAAACAGCCCACCAAATTGCAAATGGGATTATGTCCCAAATTTTACTTCTCAAATTAAGATTTCTTCCCTTCTTTTTCCTCCATTCCCAGATTGTATTTCTAACATTATCTTGAAACACCCATTGTAGGCCGTACCCTTCCAAAAAATAGTTCCATACCTCTCTTGTTTTTTCACAATGTAGAAACATGTGGTTATTTGTTTCAGAACTCTTCTTACATAATAAGCATCCATTCACATTAAAAGAGTTCCTCAAACCGTCCATTGTTGGTGCAGCATAATAACAAAGAGACCAAACAAAGAAAATTACCTTTTGTGGTATTTTTGGATTCCACACACACTTGTATGGAAAAATCAGCAAACCATCCTCCTCCAGAGATTTATAGCAGTCCTTAACTGAGAAATTTTTTGTCCCATTTTGCCAAACTCTGTAATCATGACCCACTCCCGCATTGAAAGTAGAAAGTAGATCCAACAAATGTGCAATGTCCTCAATTTCTGACTCCTTCAAACCCCTGCAAAAAGCAAAATCCCAGCCATTCCCACTGTTTAAAGTCAACATTTCCTTTATTGTAGCATCTTGTACCCTGCTGATCCTGAAAAGATTTGGATTTACAAAGAGCTATACAAAGTGATCAAAAGATCAACCCAAGAAAAAAAATAAAAATAAAAAACCTCAATTACATAGCAATCACATCATCCCAGTTATGAATAATTTGATCCATCGAGAAGTCACGGAAAATATGAGTATCCATGCTCCACAAACAGATATTCAGCTTCACTGCATGAACCAATTCTTCCTTTGATTTAATTCTGCCACCATGTACCCTGTTGTTCCTCTCCAACCACAGCACCCACACAATCGAAAATGGTAGTAGCTGCCACACTATTTTCCTTCTCCTTGAGATAGTGCCAACCTTCCAGCTCAAAAGCAAAACCTTAATATCCTTAGACATCACCCATGGAACCTGTAATGAAAAAATAAACCTAGTCCAAATTGTGTTAGCCCAACTACAATGTAAAAACAGGTGCGCTATACTTTCCACCTCCGTATTGCAAAAAACACAAAGATTAGATTGTACTTCCACTCCCCTGTGTTGTAGCATATCCCTTGTTGGGATAGAGTCGTACAAAGAAGCCCAAACTAAAAACAACACCTTAGGAGGTACTAGATTAGATTTGATAATTTTATTACACTCCCAATCTGGTTCCGCATCTGTGAGCTTACTGTAGAAAGTTTTTGCCGTACAATCACCTTCAATTCCATCTTATTCCCCCTCCTGAAGTGCCACATTTCTAAGGTCAAATTTAATTTCCAAGAGATCAATTCGCTCCGCCGGATCTAACTCCCTTGTGAATAAGAAACTCCAAGTATTAGTTTTCATGCTTGCAACTGAAGCATTTGCCTACTAATCCTTTACAGTCTCGGATATTTGTCTTTGAGAGCTTTTTTATCAATCCACCAATCCTGCCAGAAGCGTATCTACCCTCCACTTTTAACCTGTATAGAAACCAAATCATGAAAATCTGCATTCGCCTTCAAAATTCCAAACCACAAGCTTCTACCAGCCGCTTCATTGGTCTGGCTTGGTACCAGAAATTGATCGTTTGACTTAGTTTTTTCGCACATTAACTTCCGCCACCAAGCTGTAGTTTCTTTACAGTAGCGAGCATGCCATTTGGACAGAAGTGATCTATTAATCTTCCTCAAGCTCCTTATACCCAACCCTCCCTTTTTAACAGGCTTACAAACTGTCTTCCAAGAAACCCATCTCATCTTTCTATTTTGATCATCCTCCCCCCACAGAAATGTTCTCATTATCTTATTCAACTTTTTCTCCACAGCCACCCGTAAATAATATAGAGATAAGAAATAAGTAGCAATACTTTCAAGGCTTCTTTTAATCAAAGTTACCCTACCTGCTTTGTTCAGAAATTTTCTTTTCCATGGCGCTAGTTTTTTCTCCATTCTCTGAATAACCACGTCCCAAATTGCTATACTCCTTCTATGTGCTCCAATTGGCATACCCAAATAAGTTATAGGTAATGCATCAACCTTACAACCAAGCTCTAACGAAAGCTCCTGCACAATGTCATCCGCTCCTATACTCGTCATTGAGCTCTTCTCTAAATTGAGCTTAAGGCCAGTCAACACCTTAAACATCAAAAGAATTATGAGAAGTCTTCTAACCTCCTCCTTGTTAGCATTGATAAATATAATGGTGTCATCCGCAAATTGGAGATGAGAGATAATGGAACCACCTTCAACCATCCTAAAGCCACTTAGCCTGTTTTCTGCAACTGCATCATTAATCAAGATAGATAAGACTTCAACAACCAAAAGAAAAAGGAAAGGTGAAAACGGATCTCCCTGTCGTATCCCCTTTGAAGGCCTAATTCTATTTGTAGCTTTTCCACTAACTAAAATTGAAAATTGCGCCCCTGTCACACACCAACCAATCAATTTCAGCCATTTTTCACCCAAGCCATTCTTCCTCAAAATAGCAAACAATGAATTCCAACTAACATTATCAAAAGCCTTCTCCATGTCTATCTTGCAAAGAATACCCGGAATATTCTGTCTCAATCTACTATCCACGCATTCATTTTCTATTAAAATCCCATCCAGAACCTTATTTTTCTTGATAAACGCGCCTTGTGCATTAGAAACCAAGTCGGGCATTACAACCTTCATCCTTTCTGCAAGTAACTTAGAAATTATCTTATAAAAACTACTTATCAGACTAAGAGGCCTAAAATCCTTCGCCGTCGCTGAATCTTCTTTCTTCGGAATAAGCTTAATAAAAGACATGTTTAGCCGCCAATCAAGCCTACCTTGACTGTAAAATTCGTTTACCGCTGCCTTAATGTCATTCTTTAAAAAGCTCCAACAAGCCTTATAGAATTCTAGATTGTAGCCGTCTGGTCCAGGTGCCTTGTTCACTCCACACTTCTTTATAGCACTTAACACCTCGTCTTCATCAAACTATCTCTCAAGCCAACTCTGCTGGACATCATTAATCTGCTTGAACGTCATATTTTCAAATGACGACGATATCGAAGAAGAAGCTGTAAACAAAGATTCATAATAATTTTGTAACTCCTGTTTAATTGTATTTTTTTTATTAAAAACATCAACGCCTGCAATCTCAAGCTTAGTTATACAGTTCCTTCTTTGCTTCGCATTCGCAATCCTATGAAAATACTTCGTATTTTTATCTCCCTCCCTGAAACCTTTCACCTTTGCACCCTGGCACTTTTAGGGGAGACCAATTTGTAATTAGGGGCGACACAAAAGACAAAATAGATTGAAAATACTTATATGCCCCTTCATAATCGGGAGGTTAATCCATAATCGGTAGTTTGGGGCAACTCTATATTCGGTAGTTATATGAACTATTTTGACTACCGATTATGGTAGATTTCGCCAAAGTTTATACTATATAATCGGAAGTCATGGTAACTTCATTTACTACCGATTATAGGCTCAACCAAATTCGAAAAATAAAGGATTTTGACAAAATTTGATTTTAGGGAAACTCTATATTCGGTAGTCATATGAACTATCTTGACTACCGATTATGGTAGATTTCGCCAAAGATTATACTGTATAATTGGAAGTCATGGTAACTTAATTTACTACCGATTATAGGCTCAACCAAATTCGAAAAATAGAGGATTTTGGGGCAACTCTATATTCCGTGGTTATATGTGTTGGATATTTTCAAGATTGTTTGCCGCTATCCGGGGGGTCCGGGGGGGCGTAGCCCCTCCCGGCTGTGTTCGACCTGACAGGTCAGGTCGTGGGGGTCTAGGGGGTAGCACCCCCTAGTAAAGTGCGAGACAGCGTCTCATGGAAATTTTTTTGGTTAATGAATTTGAAAACCTATTCGGTTTTCCAGAAATTTTCACAAAACATGTATGTTCCCATAGGGTTTCTTCAAGAGACACCATTGGTTGGATATTTGCAAAGAGAGCCGAGATAATCGGAAGTCAGGTAACACTACATTTACTACCGATTATAGGCTCAACCAAAATTGAGAAAAAAAGAGGATTTTTGCAAAATTTGATTTTGGGGCAACTCTATATTCGGTAGTTATATGAACTATATTGACTACCGAATATGGTAGGATATGTGCAAAGAGATCCACTGTATAATCGGAAGTCATGATAACTCTTCATATCTTACCGATTATAGGCTCAACCAAAATTCAGAAAATAGAGGATTTTTGCAAAATCTGAATTTGGGACTACTCTATATTCGGTAGTTATATAAACTATCTTGACTACCGATTATGGTTGGATATTTTCAAAGAGATCCAGAATAATCGGAAGTCATGATAACTCTTCATATCTTACCGATTATAGGCTCAACCAAAATTCAAAAAAAAAAAAAGGATTTTTGCAAAATCTGAATTTGGGACTACTCTATATTCGGTAGTTATATGAACTTTCTTGACTACCGATTATGGTGGGATATTTGCAAAGAGAATCATTGTATAATCGGAAGTCATACAAACTAAATTTACTCCCGATTGTTGATTACCTACCAATTGTATAGTTATCTACCGATTGTAAAGGGTAGTTTGGCCATTAAAAAAATGCCTTGGAAATAACCTTCCGATTGTGAAATAACCTACCTATTATTTGCTATTTTGTAGTTTTGTGTCGCCCCTAATTACAAATTGGTCGCCCCTAAAAGTGTCAGGCTTTGCACGCTGGTAAGCCATCCTGGCTCTTGTTACTTTCGCCTTATTTAACTTCAGCAACAAACTAGCCCTCTCTTCCACTAGCACATCCGACAACTGTGCATTCTCCTCCATCAAATTTAACATCTTTATCTTGTCTAGCAGCTCATCCTCCTCCTTCCTAACATTTCCAAACACCGATCTACTCCAGCTTTTTATAAAAAACTTCAGATTTTGAAGCTTTCTGAATATAACATACCCTGGATTACCAACAAAAACCATAGAGTTCCACCAATTCTCCACCAACTTAATGAAGTCCGGATGTTGCAACCAATGATTCTCGATTTTAAAAGTTGAGTTACTTCGAAAATCTGGTGACAAATCTAGAAGCAACGCATTATGGTCAGATATAGTACGAACCAATGCAGTCTGAGTTGCGCTACTGAATTTCACATCAAATGCCGAGCACAACAAGAATCTATCAATTCTGCATAGAGTTGGATCTGTCTGTTTATTTCTCCAGGTATAAGCTCCACCATTCAATGGTAAGTCTATCAATTCCTGCTCTTCAATGAACTCATTGAGAAAAGCCATATTACCTTATTTGCAACCAACAATCCGATGAGAGGGTCAGGGCCGGTCCTGACGTTTTGCTGCCCCAAAAAAGACCTTAAAAGCGTTGCCCCTTCTCTTCCAAAAAATCAATAAGCTTTTTATCAGTTGTGTTCCAATTACCTGGATCAAACATGTCTATATCTCTCTTAACTCAGCACTTTCATTCCCATTGTTCACATCATAGAACCACACCTGCACTTACCTTGGAGAGGGTGGCTCAAGTGGTAGAGGTGTAGGGATGGAACACCAGAAGGAAAAAGACGGTTTTGTAAAAAATTCGAGAAAGAAAAAAATGGCCTCTCGTTCTCTGTTATACACTAGATTTGTTATATATTTATTAATAGGCCTCTCGTTCTCTGTTATTCATTTTGTTTTGCAATTTTTTTAAAATTGTATCCAAGCACTCATGAAATTCAGTTAAGATTTGTTGTACGAATCTAACAAACTTTGAGTTTTACGGAACAACTGCAAAAGTAAAAAGAATTGACTTCTTTTTTTCAGTTAAAATCTGTTGTACGAAACTAAACAAGTTTTGGGTTTTACAAAACGACTGCAAAAGCAAAAAAAAAATTGACCTCCTTTTTTTTGTTTTGCAATTAATCTTTTTAAAATTGGTTTTTTTTTTTTTTTTTTTGATACAAAGAACCTTTTCATTAATGAAAGTTCAAAGTTACAATGGGTTTAAAATCAAAATTAAGAAAATACAAATAGACATACCGTACAAGTTTACCAAGAAATCCGACAACAAAAAGAAAAGGATTACCGGTGTACAATAAATACAAGCATGAATAAAAATCGATCAAGTCGGGAAAAAATATTTTTTCTCGGAAGTATATTCTAACCATTTTATTTGTTTTTCTTCTTCGTAAAGATGTGCTCTAAACCCTGTAATTCTTTTTCCTTTCAAACAAATTACGGTGGTTAATTTCCAATTAAACATTTTTTTTTACCATGGTCCCAGGAGCAGGATATCCACGTGCTGATTTTATAAGACCAGGACGGACGCCCCTCCTCATCTACCTCTTCCCAATTCCCGAAGCCTCTCCTCTCTGTTTATAAAAACAAAACGTCCAAAACCCCCATTAGACTCCTCTCATCCCAATCTACAGCCGGTCCATAAAAATACTCATCTTCTCATCTTTCTCTAATAGAATCTCACTCCCACATCCATGGCGTTGGAAATTTGTGTGAAAGCAGCTGCTGGTGCTCCCGATCTACTTGGTGACTGTAAGTTCATCCTGAACTATAAACCCTCGAAAAATTTCCTTTTTATTTTATTTTTTTGAGATTTTTTCAGAGTAATTTCATGGGTTTTGTTTGTTTTTCTTAAAATTTAGGTCCGTTCTGTCAAAGGGTTCTTCTTACTTTGGAAGAAAAGAAAGTTCCATACCAGATGCATTTGATTGACACTGCCAACAAACCCCAGTGGTAATTTTTCCTTTGATTTTTATAATTTCTCAGGGAGATCTTTGAAGTTTTGCTGAGAACTGAATAAAGGGTGTTTAATGTTTGATTAGGTTTTTGGAAGTTAATCCAGAAGGTAAAGTACCTGTTGTCAAATTTGATGGTAAATGGGTACCTGATTCTGATGTTATCACTCAAACCCTTGAGACTAAATACCCTGAACCATCTCTGGTTACTCCTTCGGAATACTCCTCAGTGTAATCTTTCTCTCCTTCTCTCTTCAAATAGTATGTTTATTATGTTGGATTTTGATTTGGTGGTGGAAATTGTGTTTCTAAGTGAGTGTAGTCAAAGGAATGAATTTGTGAAACTTGGGTCATTTGAAATTTAGAGTAAATTGAGGAAATTGGTAATTTGATTGCAGTGGGTCGAAGCTATTTGGATCTTTTGTTACCTTCTTGAAGAGTAAGGATGCTAGTGATGGTTCAGAGCAGGCATTGATCACTGAATTGTCTGCATTGGAGGAGCACCTTAAAGCTCATGTATGTATTTCATCAGTCTCTCGATCTGTGTGCTTGTTGTGTTGTCTTTGCGGTTTTCGTTATATTTGTATTTTGGATTGTCAATTTTTTGGGTTTTTTCTATGTTTCCAGGGTCCGTATGTTAATGGAGAGAAAATTTCTGCTGTTGATTTGGGTTTGGCGCCTAAGCTATACCACCTTGAGGTTGCTCTAGGACATTTCAAGAGCTGGAGTGTCCCAGAGAATTTGACTCATGTCAAAAACTACATGAAGGTGTGTGAAGTTCTTCTTCTTGATTATACATACTGCATATCGATTGTTCGTTTGTGTTTGTTGGCTTGTTGCCTGTTAAGTCCTATTGTATAACCAGTCGTTGGACATCGATATCTTGTAAATTTGTAATGCACACATGTAAATCGAAGGACTTTTTTTTTAGCTTTGGCAGTCTAGCTGTTCAAATTTTGACCGATTCTGTCTATTTGTTTGTTGCGTTCTGATAGTTTTAGGTGGTAGTTGTATGCTTATGACAAGCATGAAGAAAGTCCCTCAACTCTGATTACCTAGATTTGATTAGCGATTTTTCTCTACTCTTTTGGAGCTACTGCTCCATTTAGGAACTGTTAAACTGTTTCTTAATGGTTAAGAACTTGAGATGGGAGGAATAAACAAAGGTTACAGTGTTTGTATAACCGCACGGGGGTTATCTGAATCTTGTTTTGAAAGGGTTAATCTGTATCTTTGTGGTTGAGAACTTAGGAAAGCGGTTACAGTGTTTGTATTTCGTTGCTGATGAGGGTTATATGAATCCTGCTTTGTTTGCAGTTGCTTTTCTCTCGGGAGTCATTTGTGAAGACCCAGCCGGCTGACAAGAAGTACCTCATTGCAGGATGGGCACCCAAGGTTAATCCATGAAAAAGATTTTCAAGCCTATAAAAGTAATCTGATATAATCTACTATGTTATCTCCCACTTCTAGAACAATGAGAATGAGTTAACTGGCCATCATCATGTCGTAGTGAACTATTTATGTCCTGAAAGTGTATTCGGGTGTTTTCTCAAACTCTGAATAACTAGAAAATAAAGTTATCATATAAGATTACACTCCTTTCGAGCATTTCATTGTTATTTTACTGGCAAGGAACATAAACTTAGATTACATATAAGATTCACGTATTCTAGTACATTAAGCAACTGAATTTGATAAGAATTACCCCAGAATCATTCTTACCTAATTCAAAAAGCTGCGCATGAATTTTAGACACGGCTACTCCATAAACACTCCAACCCAACTTTACCTTGTCTCAGCAAAGTTTCAATTTCCTCCGGTGGGTTGATACCCAAAGTCTTAGCTCGTTCCCAACGAGCCAATCTGGTCATGCCGATGCAAGGTCCATACTTCATGTTCATGTCAAATTGCCTCAATATCTCCTCACTTTGATTATGATCACCTTTGAGATCATGAGAATCAAGAGAAGGTGGTTGTGTTTGATCAGATCCGGGAGTTGTTGCAGCTTTCTGTTTGTAAAACCCACCTTTTGACGCCATCTTTCTTGCCGGTTTTCTCTCATAAAATTTCAAACTTCTTTTTTCTTTGTTGCCGACCCAAGTATTAAGAAAAAGGCAAGGAAAAAGAAAAAAGTTGCACTTTTTATTCCCAGATCGGGGTATACCCATGTCAAATATTTTTGAGCAAATTTAGTATTTGTTATTTTAAAAAAATCCAAACATACCCTTTTACATTCTTCTTCTTCTCTCATTTCTTTTTTTCTTGGTTCTTCTGTCTCGTTCTCCCCACCACAATGACCACCGGCAACAACTTTTTTCTTCGTATCTCACTACTACCACCACCCTCCTCCGCCTCCTTCAATTTCTTCACCACCAACACCATTACCACCACCGTAAACATCACCCCCCTAAACTCCTCTCAACGTCACAACAACCATAATAAAAACCCTAACCATAGTTTCATCTTCAAATTCAGAAGGAAATATAGGTGGATCTGGTGATATTGTGATGTTTCTGTAAGATTAGATGAAGAAATTGTTGAAATTAGGGACTGTAACTGCAATTGAAGAACAAGAAGAGAAGAGATGGGTTGGTGACGAATTATGTCGTTCAACAAAAAACATCAAATCTCCCAAGATCTTAAACTTTTCCTGTAAATCATCTCCTGTTTACAACTAATCTCAGATTCTGTCTCTTTTTCTTCGCCCGTCTAGCTGCCGGTAAGTGAACTTTCCGTAGTTCTTAGATTTATTTTTTGATACGAATCTTACTGTTTGGAACACTAAATGGGAATATGTTGATTTTGTTTTGATTGATTTGTGTTTATTTCTTGAAATTGATTACTTGGTTTTTTGATTTGTTTAGACTTAATTCGTTGTTAATTTTGTATTTTGCTTTATGATCCGAGGTTTAATTTTATTTAGATCTCTATGTTGTTATGTTTTTGGGTTTGTGTAGTGATTGATTTAGTTGATGTTTAGCTTTATATGATAATGAATAGGAGAAAGATCTGGATTCGATTGGTAGGGTTGAGTTTCAATGACAGTGGATATGGTGGTGACAGATTAGATTTGATTTTGTAGGTGCCATTTATACAGTATGATTCTTTGTTTACTTAAATATCTTCACCGAAACGATAATCAACAACCAAGGCAACAACAAGAAGAAAGTATTCATATGTATAGAGCAACGGTGGATTCAACACGGCATTTTAGTCTGTATAAGGAGAGAATTGATGGCGAAGAATCTTCTATTCTAGTACGATCATGGCCAATTGTAGATTCTCGTTTGAGTACTCTTGAGATATGCTTAATCGCACTAGCAGCATTTTTGGGTTTCATTGTGGTTTGCTTATTGCTAGGGTTGTGCTATGTTATTGTCAAGGCTTCACGGACACGCTAAATTCCATGTCATAACCCATTAAGAGAGGGTTTGTTTGATAGGAAGAAGAATTTTCATAGAGAAATACATTGTCCAGATGATGAAGAGAAGAGGGTTAAATGTTTAGTACCTGTTCCTGTTAGGTATATGACGCCGTTTCAGTGGCCAGAAAGTAAGAAATTTGCTTGGTTTCAGAATGTGCCTTCTAAGAGATTGGTTGTTAGTAAACAATCACAGAATTGGGTTAGGTTAGAAGGGAATCGTTTGGTTTTTCCTGGTGGTGGTACTTCTTTTAAATTCGGTGTTAAAGATTATGTTGTCAGATTGGAAAATTCATTACATTGAAGTCTGGGTATGTCAAGACTGTTCTTGATGTTGGCTCTGGGGTAAGTCATAAATTTCTGTACAATTACCTAAATTCAATTCCTTTAAGTGTTTATTCTTTCAAGTAGTACTATAATTTTATGGGTGAGGACCATTGTTTGGTATAATTAGTACTGCAATTAATGAAACTTGGGAATTCAACTTTGATTAGTGATTTGATGTTTAATTGTAGGTGTTTCTTGATTCAGATTAAATTGTGGTGATGTATATCTTTAATCGTTGTTTGAGATGATGACTGCCACCTGGGAATAGAAAATATTAGTAGTTTGGTTTGTGCTATACCATCTTGTTCCAAACATATATGTAGGTAAGACATCTTTGTTCCTTGTTTGGGACTCATTTTGGATGCATTGGGTATGCTAATGTGTATGGTCTTTGGATGCCTTCTTTTGTTGTCTGACATTTTATTCACTCTTGTCTGCCTATAACTTATTGTTTGGGTTCTATTGGTTCTTAGTAAATCATTGAGATTAGGTGGATGGGTGCGTTGTAGTTGAGAGATGGAATTGGCAGAGTGGAGTTGATGACTGTGCAGTGAAGAAGGATTTGAAAGGCCTGGAATCAGCTAGGAGATGATCAGAAATAGACGGAACTTGGCCTGGAATCATGGTTTGTAATTTTTCTTGTAGTTGAATTCTGAAGAAACCAATTATGGTTTCATCTTATTTATGATGAAACCAAATATGGTTTCATCGTACTTATGATGAAACCAAAACTTGTTTCATCCTATTTTAGCTATGGAGATGATGGTAGTGGTAGTACTGGTGCCATTGGTAGTCGAAGATGGAGGTGGTATGTAGTCTTGGTGCAGCAGGGTGGCAAAGATGGCAGATTTCAATGCGACATGGGTGATGACGTTCGGCAGTGGAGGTGGGAGGCAACGGTGCTGGTAGTCGGTGATGGTGGTGGGAAGTCGTGGTGCAGGTGGCGGTGGTTGGTAGTAGTGGTGCAATGGCGCGGTGCTGGTGGTTGGTGATGGCGGTGGACGGTTGTGGTGCTGGTAGTTGTGCTGGATGGTGGATGTGGCTGGTAGTGGTGGTGCAATGACGCGTTGCGGCGGACTGTGGTGATGGTGGCGGCGCGGTGGTGGTGGTAGTTGGTCACGGTGGTTGGTGGTGGTGGTATTTTGTCACGGTGGTTGGCGGTGGTGTTGGTCGCGATGGTTATTGGTGAAATGACAATATGTGGAAAAATGATGAAACCAATTTCGGTTTCATCTATTTTTGGTGAAACCAATTTTGGTTCCATCATTTTTCAGTTTGATTTCATCACCAATTTTGGTTCCATCATTTTTTCAGTTTGGTTTCATCATTTTTTCTTATTTCAGTTTGGTTGCATCATTTTTTATCATTTTGTTGAACATTGATCAATCAAATTAATTGTTTGTGGTGGTGGCGGCTGGTTGGTGGTGGTATCGGTGGCTGTGGTGGTAGTTGGTGACGGTGGTGGTGGCGGTTGGTGACGGTGGTGGTGGCGGTTGGCAGTGGTGGCAGAGGTGGTGGTTGGCGACGGCGGTGGTGGTCGTCGGCGACGGCGGTCAACGGAGGTGGTGGTTGGCGGCGGTGGCGGTGGCACAACGACGGCGACGGTGGTGGTTGGAAGCGGTGGCGCGGCGGCGGCACAATGGTGTTTCTGCTGGTGGTGTTATTTTGTGGTGGTGATAATATAATAAAAATTAATGGCGGGGTTGATTTTTATTTTTGTTGGGGTGATTTAAAATTAAAGGTGGGGTTGTTTTTATTTTTGTTGGGGTGATTTAAACTAGAAGGCTATAGACAGTTTATGTTAAATGTGGTTTTTGTGAACAATTTTTTTTGTTGGAGTTTTTGTATATGGATAGGTACACCTTTGTGGTTATAAATCGCGGACCGTATACCTAATGAGACAAAACCTGAGTCATTTTGAAGTAAAACAAGCCACCCCTTAACTTTATATTTTCTAAATTGCTAATATGCCCTTATTTAATTAACACTAAAAATTCTGATTAGGTTAATTAATTGAGTTTAGATTAAAATTTTCAAATAATGAATTCAGTAGAATAAACCTTTAATCCGTCTTATGAGTTCGATTTCGATCAAAAAATTTGGTTTAGAAAATGTGAAAGGTCGGAAAGGTCTACGTTTGAATAAGGTGTCGGTTATGTTTCGCAGACATGGTCGACGTTTTAATAAGATGCCAACCAAGTGTAGCCAACATGGTCCTTGGATGCAGAAAATGCCGACCACTTTTAGGCCGAAAGGGTCTTTGAATGAATAATATGCCGACTATCTTGGGCCAGCAATCTAACGATCGGCATGTAAATATTTCCTACCATGCCGTCTATAATATTGTCGGCATGCAAATTATTTTTAACACTCCCAGGTGACCTATGATCGACATGTTAATGATTTCTAACCTTGCCGGCCTGTAATTATACTCAACAGAAAACAGAATATGGGAAGATGTAATTCACTTTATTCATGCAATTTTGGATACTACATTGATTGAAACATAAAATCTAACTCCTTGTCGACTGAAAAACGAATACACTTAGCATGTGCATCAAGCCTTTGAACCCCAAGACGACCCTAGTGGACGAGTTATAGTCTCGTGAGGGTTTACATAGAGATCTATCCACAAAACCTACACTAAAACCATCAATATTCGTTGGAGGAATCCCATTCATCTTCGGCATACATGAGATCCGGGGCATACTCCGGGATTTTGGAGACCATGAATTCATAGCTTGCATCGAATGCGAATGCTTCCCCCTTTTCCTCCAAGTAGCGCGCTTTGACGACTTCATGTTATAAAAACAAAACACAAACTTAATTTGTTAGTGGTGTTTAGTAGGAAGATCATACAACATGGATCACGTAAAACAAACCACAAAAACACTTACAAATTGTTCAATGGACAAGTTGAAGTTGGTAGCGTTGAGAATTCCCAAACTCTTGCCTAAATTTGTTGTGTACCCTAGCCCAAAAGGTTACGTCATCCACCATTATGGAGGACTACCTTCTAAGTCTAGTTTCCGCGTACCAAGCTTTGGTGATTTCCAAATCTTCATTTGAATCAAATGATGCCATTGTTGTTTGTAGAGCTATTGGGTGAGTTATATGGAGTGTACGATGGTATGAGCTTTGGAGAGTATATGCAAATAGTTGTGTGTTTTTTTGTAGAGAGAAGTAGTGTATTTATAGGATTGTGCTCAAATTTGGCCGTTATAATTCCTAAGTATAAGTCAATCAATGCAATTGTACTTGCAAAAATTTGAATTTTGAATTCGTCGGCGAGGTTTTTGTTTCCACAGTATGCCGACTACTTCCGGCCGGCATGGTCGAAATTTTGTTACCATGCCGACCTTATGATGATTTTAGGTATCAGGAGTTGATTTTCTTATGTTTAACCGTCGGAATGGTATTTGGTCAACAACGCCAGACTATGATATTGTCGGCAAGATCGTAATTTATAACCATGCCGACCTTATGATGGTTTTAGGCATCGGGAGAAGGTATTTTCTGCAACACATAGCCGGAAGGTTCGATAACATAATACCTTTCCGTCTATATAACAACCGGCTAGGTATTGGTCTGATTACCTTGCCGACCCTAGTATGCAAATAATTTATGTTGTCAGGGCCGACAGTCTGACAGTTCAAAACCTTGTCGGCTCTTGTGCAGTCGGCAATGTAACTTAAAAAAAATATGCCGGCATAAGTATTGAAACTTTACATAGCTAAACAAACCATTCATTCAACAACTAGAAATCCAACACTTTTTGTCCAAAATACGAAAACATATCCCATAAACCTTAAAAAAAAAACATTTGTCTAACTGTTAACCTTAACAATTGTGTACCACAACATAAAGAAATAAACTAGGAAAGCATTCATTCACCATCAAGACCACGACCCCGTTTAGCATTATCACGACCACCACCATTACCACCACCATCACAACGAGAACGAGCCCTCTTTTTGTCAGCATTCATCTAGTATTGTGCTTCCCTCCTGGCGTTTTCTTCCCTCTTTACTTCAGCATCAGCTTGCTTGAACATTTCATAGGAATCCACATTGTCAATATTGCTTGCATAATGAATATGCTTAGTTTGCTCTTCAATCGACAAAGGCTCTCCTATTTCTCTCGCGCAACACAACACCTTCATAAAGGTCTTTAAATGCTCCTTCCATTTTCTGTTAAACAACAAACAATTAATAGAAGGATTCGATAATGTAATCTTAAAACATTAAGAGAAACTCTAAAATACTTATAATGAACTTAGGAGTTGTTGCTGAGTATTTCGATGCCATCTTCCTCTTACGAGCCAATTGTTCAGCAGTCATTTCCCTAATCACAATAGGACGAGCCTAACCCAAGTACCATGACATGTATCTCCGATGAGCTTCATGACCTTCGGTCACCTCGTCCAAAAGACTCGTATCGACTTTACGTCCACGTATTCTGTTCCAATGTTCTAGAGCTGGCGGTGGAGCGTAATCGACGTTAATAGTTTTTTGGGACGTGCTTCAGTCCTCCCTTAACACTTTAAAAAACAGCTTATCTTCATCGAAATGAGGTTCTTCTTGGACGTAACCCAATTTTCGTATTACCTGATGTGGATTGTACATTGAAAATCCATGGGAGAACAACAAGGGTCCGTAGTATAATGCAACATCATCTCTTCTTTGGATTAAACCTTCATTTCTAGCATCTCGATAAGGATCAAATATTACCCACATCAGCAATCAATTTGTCCAAGGCGATTTGCACGTTGATAAGCTGCTGCGGCATATCCTTTTCCTGAGCACCCTTAAAATTATATCTTTGTCCTCTTGGCTTATCAATCGCAAGCTTGTCATTCACTTTGACGTAGGAGTTGGTTTTCACCAAAGTAGGGAAGTGCTCATATATACAAACCTATACGAACACAAAGTTTAGTAAGAATCAAACATTACAAGCATTTTGCAAATATAAATTATTTACATAATAAAATTACCTGGAAGAGACATCTATTTCCGTTAACTTGCGCAGTTAGTGCCCTTGAAGACTTTGTCAACTCATTGTTCAAGAAGGAGACCACCGCAGTACCCCAAGAATACTCATGCATCTTATCTAAGGGATCCAATAGTTGCATATACGTGGCATCGACCAATCTTCCAGAACTGTCGGGGAAGATACATTTGCCCAAGACATAGAGAAGATAAGCTGACGAGGTAGCATTGATTTGCACCAAGTCCACCCTTTCTTTGTTATCATAAATTTCCTTGGTCCCAGATAATGTATCCCTCAACTTCTTCAGATTAAACTTCTTGGTTAGATGACCCTCCTTCATCACAAGCATAGACACTGTCTCAACCTGATTCCAACCGAATAATTTTTGGATCAATTTGAAGATGTTCTCCCAAGGAGTGCCATTATTGAATCCCTCACTGATTGCTTTTCCCTCAACCTCGAGGCCTAGAATTTGATGAGAATCATCGGGACTTATAAACATCTCACCGAATGGGAATGATATTGTATCGGTATATCCGTAGAACCTCCACTACGGGAAAAAACAACGTTTACAACACAATCTAAGAGTTGTAGTACCCCTACGACAACTCCATTTCATGGGTTATGGAAGGGGGGTATTGTAGAAAGTCCAAGCTTTTCTACAATACTTGACTAAGAGTTGTAAAGGGTGATGTGATTCATGGTTCGACAATATTTTTCCGTAGTTGTGATTCTCTTTCGATTTTTTTTTGAAAGCCTAACACCACTCTTGCTTGTGTTGTAGGACTATCTTGAACGACACAAGCGGGATATCGTGAAAATATATGTAACAACAATTACTAGTATTATGAATAAGATTTGCACGACTCTTGTATGAGATGTCGAACTATCTTGGACAACATATAGTTATGTTGTAAAGAAACTATTTCACAATATTTGGCTTGTGTAGTTGAAATCTGGAAGACAATATCTATTAGTATTGTGAATATGCTTTGTCACAACACTTCATTGAGTTGTATAACCTGTCATGAACAACTCCGATGATGTAGCAAGATTTTATTTTACAATGATTGTTGTGGGTAGTAGAACTTCTTAACACAACACTTATTAGAAGTTGTGTGCATAAAATTATTTTGAAAAAAATAATTTTATAGCTGAAACCGAATTGCCAAAAGCATTTCACATTCATAATTTCATATTAACCTGCCAGTATAACATATTTACATTCATTCAAGACCTTCCACTCAAATTACATTACCTATCTAACTTCAAATCACATTGAATGAAAGTGTGTTGCGCAACGAAAGAAAAGAAAATGATAGCATCAGGACCACAACGAACTGAAACTAAGTCTTGGCAAAAATGCCACAGACCAACCCATCTTGCCATGACTTGTATCAATAATCTTTTCCAATTCCTGCAACCCATACCCATGGAAGAGCACTTATCTTCTTCTTTCAATTCAGAATCAAACCAGTTTCTTGTCCTTTCTAAACTGATCATGACTTATCATTTTGCATCCTCCACATTCATTTGCCTAAGGGTACATTTCAGCTACAATTTCAGCAGCTCAGGCCATTTAGCATTTTCATTCCAAACTATAGCTCTAGCACCAAGATCCATTCCCTGCATATCAGCACCATTCTTCTATTTTATTGCAAGGTTCGTTCACAACACCCAACTTGACCTATAACCACCGTAGACACTACTTCCTACTTTGTAACTTAAGTACGGGCAGCAGCAGGAGGAGCTAGCTTCACCAGGAGTGGCACCAATGAATGCACCACCAATCGGACGTGCGTGCGCCTTGTCCTGGATTAGCTGCATCGTCCTGTACATAAAAAAAAGAAAATCAAATAAATAACAAATCAACAACAATAATTAAAATATCAACAATTCAACTTAACTGAATCAAAGATATAATCTCACCAATAACTAATTAAAGTCTTCCCAGTCTCAACACAACTTCGATTTAGACCCAATTCATAGTTAAGGTTACCATTTATTTTTTTCTTTTTCAGACAGAATCAAATTCATTATCTACTACCATTTGTAATTACGATTTTGTTCCTTTTCGCTTAACTATTGATGATCAACAATAAAACGAATCCGAAAAAAAATCCCTTTACATCTTTAATAATGGGACCAAAACTTACTAATTGAGTAATGGGGTTAGATCGGCTGAAGATAAGAAAAAAAAATGGTAACCCTTGCTATCTAGCTAGTAAGGAAACTGAAATATTGATAATGGGAACGTTGGGACAATCCTCATTAAGAGTTCATTCCTTATACTTCATAATGGGACCAAAAAATGAACTTATTAGTTACATTTTGCTGTATGCTAAAAATAAGCTATTAACAAAAAATAACAATATTGAATATTCTAAAGAACTCCATAAGTTCTAATGATTTGGAAAGGAATTGCGGAATAACAATAAATCAAACTCTAGCCTAATAATTTATTGACTATTTAAAATTACCTTTAGTGATTCCTGCAGATTCCAGCACTAAAGATTGTGAGAAGGACGAGAATATCGAGAGCCATAACTTGGGAATTCTGGGATTGAGTAATAATGGTGGCTGTGGTGATCAAATCCACCATTGCCAACTGAATTTCTCCCTGGGTGAGACTAAGTGAAGCTGAAATCAGCACAGATGATAATGATTTAAGTTACCAATAAGCAAATTCTATCCTACATGAGCTCAATTCAGAAGCTAACAATATTGCACGACATTGTAAATCACAGAATGTACTAGTGATCTAACACAATGTACGAATTACCAAAATATGTAGCACTAATCCTGTATTTGTCCGTCTGTAGTCACACCATCTGCAATGATCATATGTAGGATTGGGTTTTAAATTTTCAAAAACCTCTTTATTCCTACATTTCCAAATAGCGAGCCCAGGCATAAGCCATTTGTGCACCACTGAAGATGATTTTTCCCGTAGTGCAGTATCATCTTCTGTAGATTCACAACCACCTTGGACATGGAAACAACTCACGGAGAACCACATAAACTACCTGCAACTTGGATTACACAACACCTTCAGTTCATAGTGGAAAAACTGGGCAGAAATGTCGCAAAACTGACGTCTCAAACAGCCTGCGTTGTCGAGGCTCCACAAACTTCATTATAATTCCAAATTCTGAGCTTCACCCCAATTCTAAAACTAGAAAGACCCATCTTTCAAATTCACCTGAAAAATCCAGATTTGAGGTTCGTTTGGTCTGTGAATAATATGCGCAAAAATGGTCACAGAACTGCGAAGCTACAGATTTCAGTTCTGTCAAGCTGTGTTTCATGGGACAGATCTCCTAAATGATGAATCCAAAATCTAAGCCCTTTTAACTCATTATAGTGGAGACATATATGAACATTTTATGTCAAGGAAGTACTATCTAAATCCCTTCCTATTGGCGGCAGTTTCGCAGATAAAAGAGCACAGAGAACAAGTGACATAAAAACATGGTCTTCGACATTCATTTTACATCTAACTCTCAAAGACAAATCACCATTTAATAAATCCTTTAACGTGTATAAAATAAACTTATAGGATAGTAATTCACATGTCTAAGTATTCCACATTGATTCCTTGAAAGAAAAACACCAAAATACATACTTAGCCTTGAAATCAAAGAAAAACACCATGGTACATATGACGCCAAGAGCAAATACTTGTATATGGAGTACTTAGCCTTGAAATCAAAATCCGATAAACATAGCATACTAATTGGAAAGCTAGTAGTGTGAAACATTACCTTTGAACAGCTGAAGAATTTTCCTTCGCTAGCTTCTTTCCGTTCTCGGTTTCCTCGTGTGCAAACTTCATACCAGAACGGCCGAATTCCATGAGCACCAACTCCTGAATCACAAAATCAAACACAACAGTAAAAACAAATTCGGTTCATAATGTATCAAGGCTAGCTAATTTATATCATAATTACTAAGGTTCACTTGCTGAATGACAACCCCATCTTTTCCTGTATCAAATCAACACACAACAACAACAACAAAAAATCAAAATCTAATCCCATTACCTAAACCAACACAGAACATTGTTTTCAAATTAAAAAAATCAAAATCTACATGATAACTCAAATCCAATCCAAACCCAGATTCTAAATCTTGTTGTAGAACCCGATTCTCCATTTTTCGATTCAAACCATCTCACATCAGTAACATAAAGAAACCCAATCTATGATCATTGCAACACCAACTTCACAAATTATCCCTTGATTTCCTCTCGAGGTTGAACATAAACACAAATCTATCTCTGTATTTATTGAAACCCTAACTTCTCTTCTTCAATTTCTTCATCCATCAAACCCATCTAAGAAACCTTCGGAGAAACCACCATCACTTCCTCATCTTCATCTAGTTCCCTGGATTAGGTTAATGCTTATCGAGATTTAGGCTTTGAAGGTCGAATCGGTCGATTTTTTATATTCGATTTAGGTTTTTCAAATTGATGTGAATTGAATCGAGTATTTCCAATGCAGATTTGGGTTTCTGAAACGCAGATGAGAAGAATAAAAAATTCCCAAATATCCCTGAGTCTGTGTTCTTCCCTGAGTCTATGTTCTTCCCGACCAAGACCTAACCTAACCTAGGATAACCATAGAAAGTAATGGTTTGATTTTATGTAAAATAATTAGGGTTTTTGAAAAGATTTGGTGAAGCAGGTGAAGAGAGGGAGAGGATATGGCGATGAAGAGTAGAGATGGGTTGAGTAGTAATGCCGCCGGTCATCTGTGGTGTGTGGAGGAGACGAAGAGTAGAGGAGATGAAGATGGAGCAAAACAGATTGAGCTCGATTGGTTGAGGGAGGTTTTGGTAGGTGAATAAAAAATATGGACGGACCAGATTTACTTTGATCCCCTCATACGGATTGGGAAATTAATCTAACGGTTGATATTCTATTTTTATAGTCATACGGATTGAGAACCATTTGTTTTTCTATTTGTGTTAATACGATCTCATGTATCCGATTTATTATCAACCTTCGACATAAAGAAAAAAATCCAAAAAAATATTAATAAATTTAGGACATTGTTATCGACATTCTGATATAAAAAAATCCAAAAAATGTATAAGAATGAATCGGGAAATCAAAAATGAATTCGATAATTGGTGTGTTTCTTTTTTCTTCAGATATGGTATAACGGCATACATACTATGAACCAAGAAGCTCCGGGAGGGTTCTGACTTCAAACTAAGCATGATACATCATCGAAATCGAAAAATATGAAGTTTATGGTTGATTCGAACCTCAAATGTGGTATAACGACATACAAACTATGAACCAAGAAGCTCTGGGAGGGTTCATACTTCAAACTTATCAGGATACATCATCCAAATCAATAAATATGAAGCTCAGTGTTGATTCGAACTTCAAATTTGATATAATGACATTCAAACTATGAACCAATAGTCTCCGGGAGGGTTCTGACTTCAAACTAAGCATGATACATCATCGAAATTGATAAATATGAAGCTTAGCGTTGATTCGAACTTCAGATATGGTATAACGACATACATACTATGAACCAAGAAGATCCAGGAGGGTTCTGACTTCAAACTAAGCATGATACATCATCGAAATCGATAAATATGAAGCTTAGGGTTGATTCGAACTTCAAATGTGGTATAACGACATACAAACTATGAACCTAGAAGCTCCGGGAGGGTTATGACTTCAAACTTATCATGGTACAACATCGAAATCGATAAATATGAAGCTCAGTGTTGATTAGAACAAATATGATATAACGGCGTACAAAGTATTATCCACAAAGCTCCGAGAGGGTTATGACTTCAAACTTAGCATGTTACACCATCAAAATCGATAAATATGAAGCTCAGTATTGATTCGAACTTCAATATGCGAGAACGAACCCTATTCTGGCATATTGTATGCATACTCTGGATCCGAGATCGAAACATGGTCGTGAGTGGACCACTATAAGCTGAAAACCTTATAATTAAGAACAATAAATCCATCCATTTACAGATATTATTCCCTCGAAATATTCCCCAAAACTTTAAACAAACCCTATTCTGGCATATTATATGCATAACCTAGCTCCGATGTTGAAACCTAGCAATGAGTGGACCACTATAAGCCGAAAACTTGGTAAGAAAGATGAATCCATCCATTTATGGGTAAGATTCCTTCGGAATATTCCCCAAAACTTTAAACAAACCCTATTCTGGCATATTGCATGCATAACCAGACTTTAAATTTGGTTAAAGGGCATACGAACCATGAAACATCAGTGTACGAAGTGGTTCTGACTCCAAAATTTGCAGGATATATCATAGAAACTGTGATGCCCTGATTTTCGTGTCCCGGATCCCACGCCCGAAGACCCGAAGTGCTACTTGGAAACCATAGCCGAAGTTCATTCCCACCAATTAACAAATAAAATCACTTAATTATCAAAACACCATCCTAAGGTAAAAGACTATTTCACCCTTTCTAGTAATAAAATCACCGATTTACTATGCCAAGTGACATCTTCTCTGGAATATTCCCAGAAACTTTAAGCAAACCCTGTTTTGGCATATTGTATGCATAACTTGGCTCTGAGATCGAATCTTGGCCGTGAGTGGACCACTATAAGCCGAAAACTTGGTAAGAACGATGAATCCATCCATTTACAAGTAAGATTACTCTGGAATATTCCCCGAAACTTTAAACAAACCCTGTTTTGGCATATTGTATGCATAACCTGGCTCTGAGATCGAAAACTGGCCGGGAGTGGACTACTATAAGTCGGAAACTTGGTAAGAACGATCAATCCATTATGGAGACTGTGAAAAATGACCAGGCTGTGCTTATCGAAAATAGGTAAAGTAAATATCACAGAATATGAAAATGACCATATTACCCTTAATGGAAATAAGTGCTATAAATATAAAGGAGACTGTGAAAATGACCAGATTACCCTTATTGGAAATAGGTAAAGTAAATATCATAAAATGTGAAAAATGACCATATTACCCTTAATGGAAATAAGTGCAATAATTATTATGGAGACTGTGAAAAATGACAAGACTACCCTTATCGGAAATAGGTAAAGTACATATTTCATAATATGAAAATGACCATATTACCCTTGATGGAAATAAGTGCAATAAACATTATGGAGACTGTGAAAATGACCAGACTACCCTTATCGGAAATAAGTTAAGTAAATATTATAAAATGTTAAAATGACCATATTACCCTTAATGGAAATAAGTGCAACAATTTTTATGGAGACTGTGAAAAATGACAAGACTACCCTTATCGGAAATAGGTAAAGTAAATATTACAGAATATGAAAATGACCATATTACCCTTGATGGAAATAAGTGCAACAAACATTATGGAGACTGTGAAAATGACCAGACTACTCTTATCGGAAATAAGTAATTTTCAGAGAAGGCTTCGCGCTGTTTGCGGCTCAGTCACCTGAGCATTATTTTATTGGCATTACATTTTGTTTTACAACACTTATGAAGGGCTGTCATAAAGTTAGTGTATTAAAGAACCACAAACTTGACAGAACCTGTGATAGTGTAGGATGGTTAGTGGTGTATATTTCCATGCCCGAGGCTCAGGATCGAATCCCCCTAACCTCATATTTGCCAACATTTTATATTTTTACTTCAACAACACTTATAAGTGTTGTTATAGGTTTCTATTTAAAAAAATGAAAAAAAATCAAAACTTGTGAACTGAAAGGATGGTTGATGGGCTAGACTTCCATGCAGTAGGCTCAGGTTCGAATCCCCCCAACCTCATTTTTTCCAACATTATATATTTTTACTTCAACAACACTTATAAGTGTTGTTATAGGTTTCTATTTAAAAAAATGAAAAAAAAAACCAAAACTGGTGAAGTGAAAGGATGGTTGACGAGCTAGACTTCCATGCAGCAGGTTCATGTTCGAATCTCCCCTCTAACATATTTTCATTATCATATTTTTTTGTTCTTCAACAACATTTGTGAGAGTTGTGATAGGATAAGTCACTACACTAATAAAACAGAGTTGTTATAGCTAAATGTCGTCACAACCTTTTTTCCTAAAGAGTTGTCGTTTGTTTTCTTAGCGCAACCCCTTGGTCCTAAGTGTTGGTAGTGATGATATACGACAACGCTTCCTTTGAAATCAGTTGTAAAAGATAGGACTTTCTACAATGTTTAGAAAAGTGTTGTAAAACCCCAGTTGTAGATGTGTATTTTTCCCGTAGTGCTCTCACAGAATGCAGATACGGTAACTCTATCATACTCAATATTCGAACTATCCACCGCAGGCCACAACCCGGAGTTCTTGACAATCGTTTGCACCTCATCATATTCCTTGTCAAGGTTCCAGTTCTTAGTCACTGAACATGAAGCTTGGCACC
The DNA here is from genome assembly GCA_023529315.1 of Papaver bracteatum. Lineage (NCBI taxonomy): Eukaryota > Viridiplantae > Streptophyta > Magnoliopsida > Ranunculales > Papaveraceae > Papaver > Papaver bracteatum. The sequence continues at coordinate 572,997 of JAJJWX010000795.1, read as the reverse complement.
TCAAGAGATGGATGGCATGCTTGTGATCCTAAATACCAATACAAAATGAAAAGAAATACAAACACTTGACGTAAATTTAAGATAGATAAGATACACTTAAATAAAAAAACAAAGAAGTATTGAGATTACTTACGATAGTATTTTGGATTCCACATGTCCATGAGTCTTTGTATCCAAAAAGAACATTTCCACCATCTTCTGGGGTCCCCTTTAGAGCCTCACCTGGTTTCAGTTTAACCTTCAATTGAGAGGGAGGCATGTGGGAATTAGCTAGTTTAGTGATAACCCTTTTATTTTTTCCGGTTTCACTACTACTTGAAGCTTGGGTTTGTTCCCCAACTTCTTCTTCTTATTATTATTCTTATTTTTCTTCTTCTTATTCCTCTTCCTCTTCAACAATTTCATCTTCTCTACCCTTACCTTTATCTCCATTACCATCATCATCATCATCATCATCACCATCATCATTACCTCCTCCAACAGGTGGCATGCCTTGATCACCTCCACCATCATCATTATTGCCTCCTCCAGCAGCCGGAGTTCTTTCATCAACATCATCATCATCACCTCTTATACCAGATGGAATTGATTGGTCTTCATATGGAGTCTCGTCTGAATCACTGGGTTCTGATGGTGGTTCAGAATCATTTGGTACAGAGATCTTGAGCGTTCCCGGCACAACGTATGCCCTTCGATATGTTGAAGTCAATAGTTTATTACCAACACGAGGAGGTCTTGAAGGAGGACTAAGAGCTTTCAGATTTTTCTTATTTTCCTTTTCCAACCTGAACAAGAACAATTAAGAAAACAATTATAAGTCGGAAGGGTCAACATATACAACCAATCCTGCGGACCAAGGTCGGAAGGGTGGATATCGAAACAACATGTCGGCTAAACAATGGTCAACGGGGTTTTAATCCAATAACTTTCCGTTTTTTAACAACTATGAACACATGGTTTCTAACATCAATAGTCGGCAAGCTCTATAATAAAAACAACACCGGCTAACATAACGCTGGCAGGGTGGTATTTACATACCATTCCGACTTTAAAAATTTAAGGCATCATGAGATGCTTAAAATTTTAAACTACAGTCGGCGTGGTATTTGAATTATAACTCACCGACAAAAAAAAAAAAAAACTAACACTGACAAGATATTAGGTTGAATTACTTTCCGGCCCTGTAAAAGCAGTTACAAATACTAAACAGACGGCAAGATCTTCAACCTAATAGCTTGCCGTCCATACCCTAAACATGAAAAGCCGGAAAGGTCGTGGAACAAACACCTTGCCGGCCAGATAACTGCAAATTCAAACATTCGATTTTTCTGACCTAATTTGACATGAAAATATGAAATTGAAGTACTGAAGTGAGTTTAAGTAGGCCCTTACTTTCTTAATCGCACCATTTCTTCATTTTGAGCGGGTTCAATTTCTTCTTCTTCAACCGGTTTTTTCTTCTCTTTTTGTTGAACTAATTTTACAAATCTAGGGTTGTATTCATTGGGTTTTCTATTAGCGTCTTTCATACGAGTTCCCTTCCGCCGTGGTAGTTCCATGTTTAAAGATTAATCGGAATTTTTGAATCGACGATCCACTCGATTTAATCGTCGAGTTTTGATGGTGGTGGTGGGGGAGGTCGGTATGGTGGTGGAGGAGAAGAAGAAGAGAAGAAGGAAGATGAAATGAAAATAAAAAAGTTAATTAGGGTAATAGAATTATAAAGAGCAAGGGTAGTATTGTAACTTCACTCATATTTGGCCTTCCCTTAGTTAGGGCACTATGTCCACATAAAAATGGGTATATCAAGCCAGGTTTTTATTCAACAACAATTTCATTTTCTTTTCATTAATGTGACAAATGCACAAAAAAATATTTCTACAGTTCATTCTTCTGCTTCCTCATTTGGGCATCACTCTTAAGGCCTGAGAGCAATTCCTATGGTATGAACAAATTCCATGTTTGTTTATTTTGCTCCCACTATGGAATGAACAAACATGAAAAATGGATGTTCAAATCAACAAATCTGTTGCTTTGAACATTGAGTTGGACCACACAGCGCGCGCTTGAGGGAAGGACGCTCGTGCTAGCCAAAAATGCTGGCGTTGGAAGCACCAACGCGTGACCATGCCAAATCCACCAGCGACTTTCTCATTCACGCCCGCGACTCTTGGATTCACGCCAAGTAAAATCCCTGATTACTTTAGTACTTTTTATTCTTATTTTATCTCACTTTATCCTATTTTATCTCACTTCATCCTATTTTATCTCACCTAAGTGTTATATTTTATTTTTCATCTTTATCATTCAATACATTTTATATTAAAAAGAAATACTAGTGGGGCCATAGAAAACCAAATCTGTTTATTTTCCCGTGCTTTACCATAGTGGAGAAACCCGTTTGGCCATCCACGTGGCTCAACAAAATTTTGAGTTTGAACATTACCATAGGAATTTCCCTGAAGGTTCTAAGGCCTAGCAGGTGGTGCTTTGGGCTTTGCTACCGCCTTGTAGTGAAAATTAGACACTACGGGGTATTGTTTAGAACCATCTTTTGGGGACTACCCAAAAAAGTTGGGGGACTACCCATCAGTTTTTGTGGAGGATATTAGAAGTAATATTTGGTCACCCCTTATAATTTTTGTTTCTAATACCCATTTTACCCTTGATGATAAACTTAGTTAGTGATTAATGATTAGTTAAAAACTGATTAGTGATTAGTTAAAAACTGATTAGGGATTAGGGATTAGTGATTAGTGTTTTATAAGTTGGATTGTTTTGTTTTTAACATTTTTTTTGAGAGAGATAAGAAGAAGAAGGAAATAGGAAGAACAAGAGTATGATGTTTTGGGTACTCATGGATACTTCAAATTTAGTTAATGGTGCTTGAATTGGCCAAAACATTCCTAAAAATGAACAATTTACAAATTGATTTTCGTTTGGTTTACAAAGTTCGGCTACAACATTTGAAGAACAGGTTACCGAACTTATCTGCAAGTGTAGTTCGGTTAACGTTTCTAAAAACACAGGTAGCCGAACTCAGATTTAAAGGAATTTTTAGTTTTAGAGAACAGTTCGGTTAGGAATTTTTTTTTACGACGTAACCGAACTAAAAGTGCGGCTGGGAAAAAAAAATGAAAAAAGTTGCGACGTAACCGAACTCAATATATAGGTTTTCAGAGAAAAGTTCGGTTAGGAGAAAAAAATTGCGACGTAACCGAACTTCAGTTCGGTTAGGAAAAAAAATTGCGACGTAACCGAACTAAAGTTCGGTTAGGAAAAAAAAATTGCGACGTAACCGAACGTGTGTTCGGCGTTGCCCCCTAGAAACCCCCACCAGGGGCGGTCTCCCCTGGACCCCCACGACCTGACCTGTCAGGTCAACCACAGCCTGGGGGGCTACGCCCCCCAGGACCCCCCTTGGATAGCGCAATTGAAAATATTCCAACAAAAAATTTACCTTGAAAGTGAAATTCTTGCCGATAACTAATGTTTGTAATGTTTCAGGTGGATTATGCCCTTAAGTTTCCCTTTTATGCTCATATAGAACGCATAGAGAACAAGAGAAATGTGGAGCACTATAACTCAGATAACTTGAGCGTTCTTAAGACTTCATATAGGTACATTTCCTGCAGGATTGAAAAACAAACGATATGAACATTTGTCAAATAGACTTCATATAAGACTTCATCTTTGGTTCGTCATCCGGTTCAACGCCGTTTTGAAACTATGTTAAATGACAAAGTCTTTTTCAGAGAACAGTTCGGTTCGGAAGAACAATTTACGACGTAACCGAACTAAACATTCGGCTTGAAGAAAAAAAAAAAAAAGTTGCGACGTAACCGAACGTTAGTTCGGTTAGGAAAAAAAAAATTCTATGTAACCGAACTGTTCTCTTCTCTTCTCACACATGGAAAATTGTTTGATCAAACCTTGTAGACCTTGGCAAGTTGAGAATTTTTCACATGGTCCAGTTTTCTTAGTTTCCTCTCTATCATATGGTACGACGTTACTCAACTTACAATGACATTTTCCCTCATATTTTGTTGCTCAAAGGTAGTTCGGTTAGGAAAGAAAAACTTGCGACGCAACCGAAATAAAGTTCGGTTATGGAAAAAAATTGTGACGTAACCGAACTTTTCTCAGAAAGAAAAACCTCCATTAAATGTTGAGTTCGGCTAGTTCGACAAAGTTTTTCGCATAATTCCTAACCGAACTTCTCTCTGCAACTTACATTTTCAACTCATTTTAATGATTACTTCTCATTTTTGCAACAAAAAACGAATGACAAATAATGGGTTTGTTATAATTTTGATTTTGATTTTGTTAATGATTTAAATTAAGATGTATATATAGAGGCGGCTGTGGTGGTGGTTCAAGGTGGTTGGTGGTGGTGGTGGTCGGTGGTGGTGGTGGTCGGTGGTGGTGAGCGGCGGGGGTGATGGGAGGAGGTGGTTATAAATATAGGTGGTGAGGAGATGAGGTGGTAATATATATATAGGTTAAGGGTAAGTTAGTCATTTCCACTTTATGAGACACCCCTTATAATTTTTTGTGGATATTTGAAGTAATGGGTAGTCCCCCACTTTTTTTGGGTAGTGCCCAAAAGATAGTTCATTGTTTAGCTCAAATATAAGACTTCACTTGGCTTAGCTATAAAGGGGAATACAAATATCATTCGTTGTAGGTAAGCGATGCCTCACGGAAACTCATATTACGTAATTTAGTCAATACAGAAACCGAGATACCGTCACGAAATTGATAGTATTATTATTTGTTTGATGGTCTTTTTTTGTTGCATCGCTCTCACACCAAATCTTAACCATTATTATTTTTAAAGACCCTTTGTTCTCCTCTGCCGAATCCCAACATATATGTTTTTAAAATCACACCTTGTCCCAACAATCATATGAGTTTCATTGATTTTCTGTTGAAAAACTAAAACAGTCCCCCATAGCTTAACTCCTTAGACTAGATCCTAATATAAGGTATGGTGCCACTTCGTTCATAGCCAATTGGTTTTGAGTTAAATGCCCTTATTCTAACATGGTATCAGAGTAGCTATCTATGTCGAGTCATTTGACCGCACCTTACTCCGCGTCACCTGATTTATTGTCCAGGTGTTAAACCCAACAAGGCACACGTGAGGGGGCGTGTTGAGATTATTAGTCTCACATTGTCTGGGCAATCTAAGATCCAACGGTATAATCCTAAGGACCTCTCCACTCACAATTGGTTTTGAGTTGGAAGACCACATACTTTTATAAAAGTATCAGAGCTAGGCCCTGTATGATACGTAAGACCAAGTAAGACCCAAGAAGGCAGGGAAACCATACAACGGTCCACGACGTAGAGGACTCACGGACTCATGGAGCCCTACACGTAGAGTGGGCATGTTGAAGAATTGAAAATAAACCAACATAACTTAACTTCTTAGACTAGATCCTAAATATAAGGTGTGGTGCCATTCCACTCATTGACAATTGGATTTGAGTTTGATCCCACATACTTTTGTCATTTTCTTATCTCTCTACTACTCAAATTCTTTGATTTTTTTATCCTTCTCTCTACTACTCAAATTCTTTGATTTTTTTATCCTTCTACATATCTACTACTCACATTCTCTTCTCGTAATTCAATGCAATATGGTTCATAGGAATTTTAGTCAACAAAAAAAAGTAAATATTGTAGTTGTATTCATTTATGTGGGAAATGATGAAATTATTAGTGCGCAACAAATATCATCTCTATTTTGGAGACATATTCATGCTGATCTTTGTCGCTCGGAATGGAGATTCTTATAAAAGGGACCTTGCTTCCTTAAAAAAGGAGTGAGATTTACTGTACATTTTTAACGCTATATATCGGCAAACTAGAAGTGATGCTTCACATAAATATTTGTTAAGCTCTATTAGAGCTTTTCCTATTTGTTTATTCCCTGAATACTAAAACTAAATTTCTGAGTTTTTGTCTCTTTAAACTAGAATCCTATTATTGGGATGCTCCCCTTTGACTTTTTGGGGGCTAAATTGCTTTGGGGAGCCAAAAAATTGATATGGGGAGATTTCAAGTGTTAAAAAGTCAGATTTACCCTTTCCTAATAAATCAATTTTAAAAACAAAACAAATCTTATATAATTAAACCTATTCCTAATTCAAGCCCCCGAAATCAAAACCATTTCATTTTCTCTTCTCTTCTTCTCAAACACACTCTCCAAAACCTCTCAAAAACACTCTCTAAAACCTAACAATATCTCCCTTTTTGCTCCACTGAATTCTGAAGAAGCTTCAGATGGCAGCAAGATCAAGAGTGACAAGATACGGGCGATTGAACCCTGATTCCGAAACAGGGCAAGTTATTGATGTTCCTTTTAATGGAGATGTGGTGAACCAATCTGTTCAAACACATGAGAATCCTCCACAAATGAATCCTACTAGGTAAGAATCGAAAAACACACCTGTTATTTTACCATTAGATTGAAAAACTAGGTTCGATTGATGGATTTAGGGTTTCCAGAAAAGGTTTTCTGAAGAAATTACGGCTGGGAACTCATATCGTCCTGGACGTAATTGTATATAATGGTTGGGACGTCAAGAACTCCCAGCCGTTAATGTCTAATGCGGTTCGGAAAATTTGATAACCCAACCATTAAATACATTTACGGATGGTTATTTCCCAGACATAATTTGTCATGTGTTTGTGAAGTAAAATTGAGTGATGAGTGTTTCAGCTGGGAGTTTCTAACCGTAAATAAACTTTCATATCCGTTTTTTTTTATTTGCTAGCCGAAATTGTTTTTACGGATGAGTTGTATGTTATTTCCAAACCGTAATTGTATCACTCCTTTGTGAATTGGTCGTATCTTCTGATATATTTTTCATAATTTTTAGGAGGAACTCTGAAAAGGAGAAAGAACCCCAGGAACTACCAATGTGTGATGTTGCTACGATGATGGTACATAGGTTAAGTATATGATTCATTTAACTTTTTTTGTATACGTTGCTCAAATTATATATGATTCATTAATTGAACGATGTGAAAATAGGCCAAGAGAGCTAAGTGGATTACCAGGGGACTGATCCGTAACATTGAGGAGGTTCTATATTTGGATTGCGAAGAACAAAGAACACTGATTAGGAGGCTTCAGGAGTTACATAATCCAACGAAGGATGATCTGTATACTAACGACGAGGATGATTGGATCAGTCTTTCCCAAAATCCCGACAGTTCTTCATCATCTTCTGAGGAAGTTCCTTCGATTGTTGGTCATAGTGGTTGATTGTAGGTTATGTACTTGTTTAAGTCAGACTTTTAGCATGTTTTAGGTTATGGATTTGGGTGATTTACTTTTCAGACTCACTTTTCATTATGCAGACTTAACTTTGAATGAATGGATACTAGTGTTTTGCTTCTTAATGTATCCGGTTATTGTTTAAGTATAATATGATACTAATTACGGCTGGAATTTCCATCCGTAAAATTGACAGTACCCATATTTACGAATAGGATTCCTGGCCGTTTTGTGTTTTACGGTTTGGTTTCTCAGCCGTAACTAAGTATAAAATGAAACTAAGTATATGAAAACTTACGGCTAGGATTACCATCCGTAAAATTGACAGTACCCATATTTACGGGTAGGATTCCTGTCCGTTTTTTGTTTCACAGTTTGGTTTCTCAGTCATAACTAAGTATAAAATGAAACTGAAATTCCAGGAAGAGTTACGGCCAGTATTATAAGCCGTAGAACTAACAGTACCCAGAAATACGGCTAGGATTCCTGGCCGTTACTTACTTTTCGGTTAGGTTTACTGGCCGAGTTGCATAAGAATAGATGAGTTGGGTCATTACGTCTAGGTCGTGTCAGCGTACGACCTGGCCGTAAATACCTATAAATACCACATTTTTATCATATCATCATTACAAACACATAGTAAGAGTAAAACTAGATTCTTCATATATATATATATATAATGAGTGATTCAAAATAAATTGGTTCACACCACATTGTTATCATATTATCATTTTAATCACCAACCTACAAAAAACATTATTATCATATACCTTCACACCACATTTACTCACAGTCATCCTCATCGGAACTCATTAGCACACACATCGGGCCATCCCTCGATAACTGTAAATCCTCCCATAAATGAAATCGTTCCTCGAACCTATGACACCAACCCATTGGTATTTCGCCGTCACATCCGTCCACCCTCCTTAATTGAGGTAATGGGCATCCATATTTCAATTGGAGTTCTATATAATGGGTCATCATCACGAACCCCATGATGACTATCTTTGGAGATTCTTCTTCGGTAAAAATACGTCTTGTTGGTGCGTAAGTAACAATATGTGCATAGGAGATGGAATGAATAATGCAATGGAATGCGTTGGCGAGCAGATGGCCACATATTGGCATTCTCATCCAATATTCACTTTTCAATGTAGTGTTTCCCATTAAACGCCGTTCAAATGCTTTGAACTCAGCATTTAGCATCGCCTCCGTGTCAGTTCTTTCGAATCTCATCACTGGCTTGTAGAAATCGGGGAAACCACGTAGTTCAAGCAAACAATTTTCCTTACATAGGTAATTTGGTCGTCACCCCATTCTTTTGCCTGCTCAAAAGGTCCAAGTTGGTCTACGAACACATGGTAACCACAATTTCCGTTGCCCTCAACATCGTCGGTGGACTTGACGTACTGATGAATAAAATATGGTAAAAAAATGAATATAATTTTTGTATATCGTGTAAGTAGGTCGGATATAATTACCTTCCTCATCTATAGGGGGTGATTTCATCGGACCTACATCCAATAAAACCGTCTGTTTCTCACCGTCAAGGTTACTAACAACTCTTTGTGGAGTGATTTGCGATGGTTCGACCATCGGTGCTTTTCCTTTGACATCATTACCTCGGATTCTCGCTAATTTATTAATACCAACCGGACCACCAACTTTTCTTTGGACACCACTAGCTTCTTTTGTGCCGTAGGGCATTTTCTCTTTCGAATCTCATCACTGGCTTGTAGAAATCGGGGAAACCACGTAGTTCAAGCAAACAATTTTCCTTACATAGGTAATTTGGTCGTCACCCCATTCTTTTGCCTGCTCAAAAGGTCCAAGTTGGTCTACGAACACATGGTAACCACAATTTCCGTTGCCCTCAACATCGTCGGTGGACTTGACGTACTGATGAATAAAATATGGTAAAAAAATGAATATAATTTTTGTATATCGTGTAAGTAGGTCGGATATAATTACCTTCCTCATCTATAGGGGGTGATTTCATCGGACCTACATCCAATAAAACCGTCTGTTTCTCACCGTCAAGGTTACTAACAACTCTTTGTGGAGTGATTTGCGATGGTTCGACCATCGGTGCTTTTCCTTTGACATCATTACCTCGGATTCTCGCTAATTTATTAATACCAACCGGACCACCAACTTTTCTTTGGACACCACTAGCTTCTTTTGTTGTTGAACCTTGTTGGGATGGAACTTCCGGGTCTTTAATTTTGACTCCACTATCAACTTTTCTTTGGACACCACATTCTTCTTGCGGATTTTTACCTTCATTGTAGTAGCTCGGCTTTGCGGTCCTTTTTCAATTTCCTTTCTTTTAAGGGTATAAAGCTCGTTCAACTTCTCAAAACCCGATTGATCTCTTCGCATTGAAGGAGTCAATTTTGGACCCTCTTGAACCTTTCTCTTACCTTCCGCCCTTTCCCGTTTCTTTGTTATCTTCTTCTAAGGCCTAACCTTGCCTTGCCTCTTGTTAGGTTCTAAAATATCATCTCTAGTGGATGGACGGGTGAATTTCCGCATTTCATACAACCAAAATTGTCTTTGCTCCGGTAGTAAAGAACCATAATTTTCAAAAAGTTCCTTGTGTACCTACGTGTCGCAAAAATCATCCCCAAAACCTTCATCGAGTGATGGATCTTTAATTCCTAGTTGTTTCCAAAATGGATCTATATCTTGGATCGGAATCATCCTTGTGGGATAATTTTCTACTGCATGCCTACATGAGAGTCCCATAGCCGACTTAATGGAACAATTTCCCAGTGGGAAATTGTGTTCCTCCCAAGCCTCCACTTCCGTTATTATTTTTAGGATTGCCCATTGAGAAACATATAAACTTATTCCCCAGATCCAAGGGCTTTCCCGATAGTCGACAACCAATCTAGATCGTCTCTTTTCAAATTCCCTACAATTCTATCGAGATCATGCTTGAAATACTCGACCATAGCTTCAAAAACAACAACGAATCCACCATCACACCCATTTAACTTACTCTTGAACCGATAATGAGCCGACTCTACCGTTCTTGTGGCTTGATTGTCATAATGTCTATAACGGTTTACCCATGCACTAACGAACTTTTCTTTGTGGGGATCCAATAACTCGTTCTTCAAATATGTTATAACATCCGGGTAGGTTGACCATTTTTTCATTACAAAACTCTCCCTTTGGAAATATAATGCTTCGGTCAGCGACCATATTAGTTGTTCCCAATCATGTAGAAATTCAGCCCAAAGCACCTCGGCTATCTTGTCATTCATCTCAAAAATTTCTTTTTCTTCTTGTTGTTTCTCCAACGGTAGATTTTTAATCCTCTCCATCTCGGTCTTCTTTGATGGCAATAAAATCCTCTTGCAATTAGTTTGCATATTGTTCCATATATGAAACGTGCAAATATGATGATGCGCGTAGGGGAAAACACGGGGTATGGCCCATATCAATGCTCACTCCTTATCCGTAATCAACACCCGTGGAGTATAACCTTCTTGATACAATAACTTCACCTTTTGCAATGCCCACAAATAACTTTCCTTCGTCTCGTCTTTCAAGAAACAAAACGCAACCGTAAATGTCGACTTGGTAGATGTTTGCCCAACAAAGTTCAATATCGGCATGTTATACTTGTTAGTTTTGTACGTGCAATCCATAAAGAGAATTTGATGAAAGATTCTTTCCAATTGTACACATTCCGGATTGGAAATGAAAAGATATCCCACTTCATTTTCTTCATTCGTATCATAGGTGGTAGAGTACTTTGCCTCCTCAAACAAAAACAATAATTCTTGCATAAGCACTCTCTCTTTCCATGACTCTTTTCTAAATTTTTCTCTTTTGTTATAGATAGTTGACAATGAGGATGAGTTTTGGTGGTTTAACAACTTCACGCCACTAAGAATATCAATAGGTCTTGTGCGTATTTTACTCAACACGTGTACTAACTCCTTTTCTAAGTGGTTAAGCCTTTCCAAATAAGGATGGTTGATCAAACTCTTTGGAATAGGATGATTATGATTACCCGAGACAACTTTAACCATATACCACATTTTCGTATCGGCGTTACATTTAAATTGAAGCTTAAAAGGGAATCCGCACTTCTTCGTATTATATACTCCCTTCTTCCTTGTGGTTTTTCGTACATAATCACTACCCTTTTTCCAATGGCTCTCATACTTTCCACTACACTCGCAAACCATTTCAAAACTGTCGGATTTAACTTGTTTATTCTGGACTATGATGCACATCTTTTTCAACCCATGTGCTCGAGTCCACTTCTTTGCATCTTCCTTATCTTCTCACTGATAGTTGTTTGCATAGTGAACACTTGTGTTCTCGGAAACTTGCACAGGTTGGGGTTGATATTGCTTAACCTCCTCTTGCTCTTCAATAACCACCTCTTCATCTTCTATACGCACCTTTTGGTCTTCCACCAGAATGTACGGTATAATCTATAATAGAATGACATATGTCACATAATTATTCACAAAAGAAATTTAAACACTCACAAACGTCTGGGTAAACCAGTGATATTCCAGCCGTCATAAGTAAACGACTGGGTAAGTAAGTTATATCCCAACCGTCGTCATGTATACGGCTGGGTCGATGATATTTTCCAGCCGTCAAATAATATACGGCTGTGTCGAAAAGTACAATTCTGAAACGTAAACCTGTTACGTCCAGGTATTCCAAGACGTACATTGTCCTATAACTGCAAGAATATGCTTACGGCCTAGAAAACGAGACGTAAAAAATTTACGTCCGGGTAAACCAAACCGCCACCGATAGTATTAAATGCTTCCCATGCACGTAAAAAAAATCTGGCCGTAATTTATAAGTTACAGCCAGGAAAATTCATCGTCCCAGCCGTAACTCTTTGATAACGGCTGGGAGTTCATTAGATGTGAGCCGTAACACAGGATAACGGCCAGGAGTTCTAGGTTTCCCAGCCGTGATTAGTCTTGGCGGATTGAAACCTGGGGTTTTCGGAACGAAAAAAACGAAACTTCTTGCCACTCTGACCTTAAAAACTGAAATTGGAGTTTGAATAGAGGTATACCTGGTAATCTTGAGCATTGATCTCTTCGATTTCTTTTGCTTCTTGGGTTGGTCCTTCAAAATCATCGTAAGGTTCTAAGGGTTAGGTTGAGTTTGAGAAAAAATTTCTTGATTTTCTGAAAAATCAGCAAAGAACTCATCGTTGTTGATGGGTATTAATATGTTATCATATTTTGAAGATGAAGGCTCACCTACATCAAAAGTCTTGCTTGAATCACTCATTTTCCAAAAAAATCACTAATTTTTTTTTCCTCTTCTTCTTCTTCTTCTTCTCTTCCCTCTGATTTTTTTTCTTGGTTTTCATTTCATCTACACTTAACTTAAAGACATGAATTAGCCTTAATTCATCTTCTAATCATGATTAATAATGTTAATCAAGTTTATTATCTAAAATCATTGGGGGCACTTTAGTCATTAGATAAATATTAGATAGGGAGTAACTCAATTGCTATTTGCTAACCCAAAATAGCCGCGACAGACCAAGACTTTTTGGGACTTTTTCAACCCAAGAATAGGATTCTTAAACTAAGCGAAACAGCTCTTACAGGGGCAAGCAAAATGGCCGACCATAGTGCTTGGCCTAATTGTTTGTTGTTTACGAAATATTAATTTTTAACTTTAGGAGATGCCGTAAATGGAGAGGAAGCCGAGAAGAAGATCATGTCACGACTGTTTGGTCTGAGCTACAGCAGATGATTTGGACTAGAGAGATAGGTAAGTATGTGACTGTTAGGTGATTTGGGACTGGCTCTCTGCTCCAAATTCCTAAATGAATTTTTAATTTTTTTTTTTTCACAATATCTAGGCACTTTTTGGAAAACATCAAGAAATCAATAAAGAAAGCCAATCAAGTAGGCACCCACGTGATTGTGCAAGAGAATCAAGAAAAATCTCTATGAGAGTCTGCTGTTTATATAATCGAAACCCCCACTAGACTCTTAAACCTCCATCTTTCAACTCCCTACTCAATCTCACAGCAATGGCCTTGGAAATCTGTGCGAAAGCAGCTGTTGGTGCTCCTCATCTCCTTGGTGATTGTAAGTTTGTCCACAAATCAATAAACATTTCCTCATTTTTTTTGAGATTTTTTAGTGGTTAATCTCATGGATTTTGTTTTTTTTTATGATCTGAAGGTCCTTTTACTCAAAGGGTTCTTCTTACCTTAGAAGAGAAGGAAATTTCATACCAAATGCATTTGATTGACGTTTCCAACAAACCCCAATGGCAAGTATTTCATCTTTTTATTATGTATCATTTTGATTAGAAATCTGTTGGATTTCAATGAGAACTGAACAAAGGGTATTAATATTTGGTTAGGTTTTTGGAAGTTAATCCAGAAGGTAAAGTACCTGTTGTCAAATTTGATGGTAAATGGGTTCCAGATTCTGATGTTATCACTCAAATTCTTGAGGAGAAGTACCCTGAACCATCACTTGTTACTCCTTCGGAATATGCATCAGTGTAAGTATGGTTTGTTGCACTGTAAGTAACCTTGTGAAAACTCGGGTAATTAAAAAAAAATTTGGAGGGAATTGTTGAGAACCGCTTGTAATTAAATTTCAGTGGATCGAAGATATTTGGAACTTTTGTTACCTTCTTGAAAAGTAAGGATGCTATTGATGGTTCAGAGCAGGCATTGATCTTTGAATTGTTTGCATTGGATAAGCACCTTAAAGCTCATGTATGTGTTTCTTTCTGTCTATATGTTCTTGTTCTGTTTTACATGTACTTAGTTTTTGTTCGATTGTAGCTGTATTCTTGATAATTTGTGATTGTGTTCTTTTTGATTCAGGGTCCTTTTGTCAATGGAGAGAAAGTCTCTGCCGTTGATTTGAGTTTGGCGCCTAAGCTTTACCACCTCGAGGTTGCTCTTGGACATTTCAAGAACTGGAGTGTTCCAGAAAATTTGGCTCATGTCAGAAACTACATGAAGGTGTGCAAAAAGCTTGTTATTCTTAATAGCGAAATGTTTGGTTTCACGCATTTGCCATTTGTTTTATTCTTAATAGCCAAATTATTTTGCTAGACAACAAAAAATACAGTGTTCATATTTTGCAACTGATGAGGGTTATATGAATCTTGTTCTGTTTCCAGTTGCTCTTCTCTAGGGAATCATTCATTAAGACCGTGACATCTAACAAGAAGTACGTGATTGCAGGATGGGAACCCAAGGTTAATCCGTGAAGATTGTTATTTTCTGTTTTAAGCCTTCAAGAGTAATAGAATTTTATGTAAGCTGTTGTGTTGTCTGGCAGTCTAAAACTAGGAAATGAGTCAACTGTCTCGCTATCCTCGTGTCCTGGTAAACCATTCATCTGTGTCTGAAATGTATTAGGGTATAATAACTATCAAAATAAAGTCGTCTTACTTCTAAGGTTATATATGTTACGCTTGTTCATGATCTTTTATTACCTTCTTAGTTCCAAGTAATTGTGAAAAAGAAAGAAACTAACAGTCAGTTATCTAGTACATGCAGACTTGAGCAATCTCATGTACTTGGATAAGCCTAATGTGATTGTTGCAAATATGTACGCCGCAAAATTCGAGAAATAATAGGTTTGATGGTTCAAGAATGGTATGGAATGATTTCTTTCATCTTCCGCTATCCATTACCTCCCAAACAAACGACCTACATGTCACACAATGCTCGGGTCGAAATTGCAAGACAATGGTACCAAAAATTAACAGTGACAACGGACAATCAAAGCAAATAAACCTATAAAAAGAAGAGAAAGGATCGGTTGACATGCTCGTAGTTTTACAAAGATGTTAAGATAATTTAAAAGTCCAGAAATATTTTGGAAATAAAATTTGAGAGCATCATTTGCCCCTAAACATATCATGAATTGTCAAGGATGCACAACGAAACACAATAGCAATCATGATCTTACTTGTTTTGGGTGATTAGCAATTCTTCGATCTTTTAGCATCTCTTGTTTCAGGTGAAGGTACTGTCGCAGAATCTTTTGAAGTAGCTTGTAACATCAGTTTCTCCAAATCTTTCAAAGAAGTAACATTTTTTTCTCCCAAATCTTTCAATGAAACAACGCTCTGCGTGTGAGGAATTGCATTAGTGTACCAATATTTCATAGCCTTAACATCCCAAAGATTGTTCAAGGTTGAAGTTTTAGGGTCATAGCAATAGAGTCTCGTTTCAAAAGGTGTGCCGCGTTTGTACCACAACAGAATTTCATTGCTCCTTGTGATTGCGAATGGTTTAAAATATGACCCATCGCAACGTACACTAAACTCCTTATTCCAGGATGAAGAACATTTGTTTACCCAAATCTCAAAGCGAGAAGCTTTATATTCGTGAACCAAATACAGATTATTATTCCCTCCAAGCAACTGGAGAGAAATTAAACTATCATTGTATGGAGAATATATATAAGGTGGCGATGGTATGGAACTGAATTTCTCATCTTCCAAATCAAAGACTACAATCTCACTTTTTTTAAACTCAAGGTCGCCTTCGTGAAGCCAGTGAAGTGCTCCATTTGCATAGATCCCTGAAGAATAATAAAATATGAGAGGGTCATAACGGTCGATAAGTTCAATGTATCTCCACCCATCACCACCACCAACAGTATATACTTGAACATGTCCCTTATTTTCCCCCAGATGATAATATATTGTAACAACTTTGTATTGATTACTCGAAGGACAATAACCAAAAGCACCTGCTATATAACCATACGGAATCGTTGTGCGTGATACACCCCGAGGCAACTCAGAGTAATTATATTCCGGAAGAAAGACGGATTCTCTGGTTAACGGGTTGCAGATTAGAAAAGGTACTGAGCCAAAAGCACCTTCATAACCCTTGCCAAAACAAACCAAACCATTGCATGAGCCGACCATGAGCTTTCTCCGGGTGGATTTGTTAACAGATATCGTGTGTTGTATCTTCTTAAGTGTGTCGTAAGAGTAATAATAGTTAATCTTTTCATGGTCATAATGATCATATTCATCTTCATAGAAAAACTCTTCTTTGATACCTAACATACCATGTGCAACATCATGAGAGATTTCGAAAACAAAACCGACCTTATGAGATTTATAATTTCGGAGGAGAGCTTTCCATGTTTTGCTTACATGTTTTGCAGGTAAAACTTCCTCGATAAGTAATCGATTAAATATGTTTTCTATGATTTCATTGGGAAGATTCTCCATCTTGATTGATCAAGCTCTAAACCTAAAGTTTTGCACGTATCTAGTGAGAAGCTATATATGTGGATGGGAGAGACAAAATAAAAGGCCGCTTTATTTCTTGTACCCTAAACCTAAAGGCAGAAGACCCGAGCTAGGTGTGTCGACGGGTCACGGTAGTATACTACCCGGAACCGGTTATTATACTCGGCTTCGAGTCCGGTTCCTAAATTAATGGATGGAGAACCGGACCCTACGCTAATCTCTCCTTGTATCTTTTAAAGGTGCTATCTTGGCACCCTATTATGTTTTCTTTGCCTTTTTCTAAGAAAAAAAAGAAGAAAAAGGTCCAGTGGTAATACACACACCCTTTCTTATGGGAATGACGGCTGGATCAGTCATGCAGTTTGTGTCATCAGGAAATGACCCAACCGGCTAACTTTATGTCCTCTAGATCAGCAAATGATTCCCATGCATGATGCTTGGCTCACCCGTTCAATTTTTCGATTCGGTTCTTGAGAAAGTTGTAACTCCAGAAATCATGGATCCGATATGAATA
Source organism: Papaver bracteatum (assembly GCA_023529315.1). Lineage (NCBI taxonomy): Eukaryota > Viridiplantae > Streptophyta > Magnoliopsida > Ranunculales > Papaveraceae > Papaver > Papaver bracteatum. Next base: position 555,931 of record JAJJWX010000795.1, on the reverse strand, counting down.
TGAAAATCAGATTTTCACTGCGAAGGACTGTTCCTTTGAAGGTAATACCCACCCTTGTTGTTTTAGCTGCAAATGATGAGATATTTTGGTATAAGCTAAGCTAATTCAAAAGCCATACCTGCCCTTCTCATTACGAGAGAATATTTATGTGTGTATTCTCATCAGCTGTTTAATAACAGTTCTTGTTTATCATGTTTGTGTATCCAAAATCTACTTGTGTTTTCTTAATGTGAAGGTTAATCCATGAAGATTGTCGTTTTCTGTTTAAAGCTTGGAAATCCTGAAGGTATGCTGATTTGGAAAAAAATCAAGTATTACTGAATCCAAATTTGTAGCCCAGAATCATGTATTAGTTAAGCCAAATTTGGTTGTTGAAAATCTGTAGGTTCTCTTTGGCAAAAGTCGACAATAAGCAGTTGGGTGGCTTTTATCTTCCGCCGCCCAAACAAACGGAGTAAGTGTCATGGAATGCTCGGGTTGAAATTGCGTGATGTATAGCAGTACTATTTTAACAGAGACAATGGATAATCAAAAAGCAGACAAATCTATAAAAAGAATTCCAATCCACCCACAAAGATTTAAAATGTCACTAGAATTTAAGAGCATGAACCTAAACATATCATGAATTGGCAGGGACGCACAACTAAACATAATGTCGATCATGCTCTTACTTGTTTTGGAGGCTTAACAATTCTTCAATCTTTTAGCATTTCTTGTTTCGGTTGAAGGTGTTGTTGTAGATTTGTAACCGGTTACATCATCTTTGCCAGAATGTTCTGAAGTAGCTTGTAACATCAGTTTCTCCAAATCTTTTAAAAAAGTAACATTAGTTTCTCCCAAATCTTTCAAAGAAACAATGCTATGCTTGTGAGGAATTGCCTCAATGTGATCACATTTCATACCCTTGGCCCTATCATCCCAAAGAGATGCGGCGGAACTTCTCACCTTCCAAACCAAAGGCCACAATCTCAGATTTCTGTACCTTATGATTACTTTGGTTCAACCAGTAAAGTATTCCATCTGCATAGATGCTTGAAGAATAATCAAATATGTAACGGTTGTAACGCTCGATAAGAATAATCAAATGCTTGAGGTATCCTGTGGCAATTCAGAGTAATTATATTCAGGAAGAAACACAGATTCTCCAGTTAACGGGTTGCAAACTAGAAAAGGAACTGCACCTATAGCATCTACATTATATTTGGCAAAACAAACCAAACCATTGCAAGACCCAACCATGATATTTCTCGGAACAGATGCTGTAATAAATCTGTCATGTTTTATTTTTCTAAGTGTGTTATAAGAGTAGTAGTGGTTCATCTTTATATTATCATACTGATCGTACTCATCTTCATAGAAAAGTTCTTCTCTGACCTTACTGCCAGCACTATGAGAGAAAGCGAAAACGAAACCTACCTTATCAGATTGGTAATTACGGAGGAGAGCTTTCCAAGTTCTGCAAACACGTTTGGCATGTAAAGCTTCCTCAATAGGTAACCGATATAATATGTTTTCTAAGATTTCAGTGGGAACATTCTCCATGAGTTACTGTTGATTAAGTTCTGACTAATTGTATCCACCGGGAAGAATCATGTTTTGCGTTGAAAGACGAGAATTTTATTCTTATACCCTAAACCTCAACTTATGAAACAAAGGCCGAGGACCCGAGCCCATTTTAAAATTTCTCATGCAGTTGTGGACATTAAGGCCCAACTTTTATGGGATCTCTATGGTTGAGTATACCTAGTAATAACTAATAATGTTCCCCATGCAAAATGGCGCCGGTGCCAATTATTTCCCATGCGCTCATACTTCAGAAAGAAACGAACCTACACTACGTACGTTTGGTTAATGATACTGCGATCATTGTTTTGGTTCCACAAAGCCAATAGCCTTCTTTGCCAGTGGTTAGTTTTTTTTGATCGAAATAGAACGGAGGAATGTACAATGAGTTCTACCAGAGGTAGATTAAAACAAAGAAAAGAAAGTAAAAACAGAAATCTAAGAATTACATGAAGATTGCACTCCAATTAGACAGCACTGTGTTGGAGAAGTTCAAATGAACTCGATGACCTGCAGCTTTTTGTTTTACCACATCACCTAAACCAAATTCGTTGTTACGGAATGCTCAGGCAGAAAGTTTAAGATAGTACCATTTTAACAGTGACAATGAATAACTAAAGCAAACAAACCTATAAAAAGAATTCTTATCCACAGATAAAGATTTAGAATGTCATATATGATAAAAAAAAGTTTGAGAGTATTGCAACTAAACATATCATGAATTGTCGAGGACGTGCAACGAAACATAAAAACGATCACGATCTTGCTTGTTTTGGATGATTAAAAATTCTTCGATATTTTAGCTTCTCTTGTTTCAGTTGCAGGTAATGTTGTAGATTCGTAAACGGTAACATCATCTTTGCCAGAATCTTTCGAACTAGCTTGTAACATCAGTTTCTCCAAGTCTTTCAAAGAAGTAACGTTTTTCTCTCCCAAATCTTTCAAAGAAACAGTGCTCTGCCTGTGAGGAATTGCCTCAATGTAATCCCATTTCGTTCCCTTCGCCATACCATCCCAAAGTTTGTTTAAACTTAAAGTTTTAGGATCATAGCAACAGAGTCTCGGACTCGGTCCAAGATACCACAATAAAACTTCATTGCTCCTTGTGATTGCGAATGGCTTAAAATATGGATTTTCCCAGCGGATACCAAATCTCTTTATCCAACACGGTGAACTTCTGTCGTGGCAATTCTGTTCCTGATTACACTCTTTCATTGTGTAATTAGCTCTCGTACTATTTCTCTTGTATACCCATATGTCAGTGCGAAAAGCTCCATAAATTTTATGCACTAAATACAAATTATTATTCGCGCCAAGCAAATGTACTAGAGAAAGAGAACAAGATTTGTACTCGGAATCTACAGAACTTGGCAATGGGATGTAATCAAACGTTTCATCTTCCAAATCAAAGGCAACAATCTCGCAGTTTCGTACCTTATCGTGCAGCCAGTAAAGTGCTCCATTTGCATAGATGCCTGAAGAATAATCGAGTGAGTAAGGACGAACAATGACTCCAATGTATCTCCAATCACCACCAACAGTATACACTTGAACATGTCCTTTATTTTCCCCATGGTAATTATATATTGTCACAACCCTGTAGCTATTTGTCGAAGGACAATAACCAAACCCACTTGTTAAACGACTTTTGGGAGGAGTTGTGCTAGATGTATCCGCAGGCAATTGATCAGAATAATCATATTCAGGAAGAAAGACAAATTCTCCGATTAACGGGTTGCAAATTAGAAAAGGATTTGTGCCTAGGGCATCTTTATTTTGTTTGCAAAAATAAACCAAACCATTGCAAGACCCAACCATGATATATCCCGAGAGATATTTTGTAATAAATCTGCCGTGTTGTATCTTCGTAAGTGTATTGTAAGAGTGATAGTAATTCATTTCGCATGATCATAATGATCATATTCATCTTCGTAGAAAAAACGTTTTCTACTGATTCTAATCTTACTGCCACCACGTTCACGTTTAACTTTACGAGATAAAGCAAAAAAGAAACCTGGTTTTTCAGTTTTAGAACGAAGGATTTCTCTCCAAGCTGTGCATACTCGTCTGGCATGTAAAGCTGCCTCAATTGATAATCGAGAAAGTATGTTTTCTATGATATCACTATGAAGATTCTCCATGTTGATTAACTTATAACCGAGCCTATTGAATCTACAAAAAAAATCTGCAATTTTTTCTTTTCGAAACTTTTGCGCTTCTGAATGGAGCTTAAATTTATACTTCCTTTACCCTAAAAACTTTCCCTAAAAACTTGTTAGAAAATTCACGACAGAGTTAAGACCCAACCACTGTGAGGCCCTTTATTAATTGCGGCCCTTTATACACTTTGGAATTTTTGCATGAAGGGTATGGAGGAATGAGAAGTGGTTCTTGGTTTCCTTCTCTAATAAAATTATAGCCTTTTCCTCCCAAAAAATTAAAAAATAAAAAGAACTAGTACCTGCGCTACCCATATGCCAGTGCAAGAAGCTCTATCGATTTTATGAACCAGTACAAATTATTATTCTCTCCAAGAAACTTGAGTGGACAAAAGGGGACTTGAGTGGACAAAAGGGGCCATAAGATTTGTATTTAAAAATAAGTATAATTCAAAAGAATCAACACCACATTTAACCCAAATTCAGTCTTAAAAAAAGCTACATGCTTTGAGAATGTAGTACTAATTCTTCTCCCGAGCTTCAAAATGTGGTTCAGGGGCTGACCACAGGAGACACTTTGATGACCACTGCTTTTCTGTAGGGACTGACCGTATACCAACCAGTTCTACTTCTTCGGCAGAATTGGTTCGAAAAACAACAAAAACAGTGCATAAGTTTTTCTTGAGTGATAGTAGATATCCCCCGCAGTACCTTCAATCAATAGAACCCAAAGTCCAACCATTGTCAGTGTTTATGCTAGTTTTTTCAGGAAATTTCAGGTTCCCTTGGTAATCCAAGAATTTCATGTTGTAGGGTGGTGGCCTGAGATGTTTATGGCTTGGTGAGGTAGTGTAATGTTTTTTCATGTTCTACCTTTTTCCTCTCTAGAGGTCAGGCAGGTTCTTGCCACTCTCTAGCCCTTGTTCTTTTTTATTTTTTGCTTCCTATTATCAATAAATTCTCCTCGGAGAATAAAAAGGATAATAATAATAAAAGAAAAAAAGAAAAAAAAATACTAGCTACAAAATAAGCTACTTCAAAACAAAGTGTGTAGACCTATTAATACCTGCTGCACATGATACTAGTTTGGACTAATTTGATTAATAGCAGCATAACATTAGTATCACTTGAGACATAAAAATTGAGAGCATGCACCTAAACCAATCGATTGTACACAGAAGATTTCATACCTTACTTGTTTTGGATGACTAACAGTTCTTCGATCTTTTAGCACCTCTTGAACTCCCTGGTTTCTCTTCTCCTTCATAAAAGTAACTCTTAGTAGCCTTTTCGCTAGACTCACGAGCTTTCAAAGAAACAGCATTTTCTTCTCCCAAGTCTTTCAAAGAAACGACGCTCTGCATGTGAGGAATTGCCTCAATGTACCCACATTTTGTACCCTTAGCCTTATCATCCCAAAGTTGGCGTAAGGTTGAAGTTTTAGTGTTATAGAGTCCCATCTTATAAGATGAGAAGTGTTTGTACCAAAATAGAACTTGATTGCTCCTTGTGATTGCGAACGGTGTAAATTTTGGATACGACTCTACCCAACGTATGCTAAACTCCTTATTCCAGGGTAGGGAACTTTTTCCGTGGTAGCTTTGCTTCCGGTTAAACTCTTTCACGTCGTACTTAGTACCACGGCTGATATTCTTTCTCTTGGATACCCATATATAGTGCTAGAAGTGCTATAGTTTTCATGAACTAAGTACAAATTATTATTCCCTCCTAGCAACTTGAGTGTAAAACTGAAAGTTACACATGATAAACCTCTATAACGTTTCAAAGAGATTCGATGAAACTTCTCATCTTCCATATTGAAGGCCACAATCCCACATTTTGGAACCATGTCATCATCACCTTTATGCAACCAGTAAAGTGCGCCATTCACATAGATGCCTGAGCAACAATCAATTCTGTTACGGTCGATTACTCCAATGTACCTCCACTGACCACCAACAGTACATACTTGAACATGTCCCTTATGTTCCCGAGGACGATAATATACTGTAACAACCTTGTATTTATTAGTAGAAGAACAATAACCAAACCCACCTGCTAAACGATCACCGGGAAGCCTGGTGCTTGATATTGTTGCGCTAAAACCTTTTCGGAAGCGATTTGCACAGCTACAAACGGTACTTCATAATATTGCCAAGAACACAAACTAAAGAAGAAAAGAGATGATAAATTACGTGGTTCGGCAAGTTGCCTACATCCACGGGAAGAACAAGATATTCATATATTATCACAAGGGAGAATACATATAAACCTTAAGAGAGAAAGAAGAATTTTTGGTGATATTCATTTGCTTTCTCTAATGGCCTATTTATACTAGTTAGCTAGGGAATAAATTAGCCTCCAAGTGACCAACTCCAAACTGAGTTCTACCTCCTTAGCCTACAAACTAGAACTAGCCTACAATTAGACTTCCTTTGCCTTCAAATTAGGACTCAAAGACCTACCTTGTTTGAATGCATGAATTTATAAGTGTGAATGGGAAAGCTATGGAACTCTTCCACCAACCAATATTTTTCACATGGTTTTATTCCCACCTACCTACTAGCCACCATCCAAACATGCACCGTCCAACAATCTAGAAGGCACCGTCCAACAATTCTCCACCTCGGATCATGCATTCATGCATTCATGCATGAGACGATCAAGAGAAATCTCCTTCGTCTTCCAGCATCGATTGCGCCATAGGCTGCCTACGTATCCTTTGCAAGGAATCAAACCGACCGTAGTTCACTCAATGTCCTAGCAAGAAGGCCTCCACCAGGTTCCTAAGAACCTCTACCCCAAGGGGTATCACCAAACCAGAAGAATGTGGATCAATTTCGAGCAATGACGAAACGTGACCCCAGATACTACTTTCGTTAACATATCAGCTGGATTGTCTTTGGTATCGATCTTCACAAGTAGAATGTCTTCTTCTTCCAGAATTTCTCTAACAAAGTGAAATCGAACATCTATATGTTTGGTTCTGGCATGATGAACTTGATTCTTAGCAAAGTAAATTGCGCTAAGACTATCACAATGCACAGGAAGTTGTTCCTGCACAACACCCCAGTCATCTAGAAAACCTTGTAACCATATAGCCTCCTTAAATGCCTCTGTCACTGCCATATACTCCTCTTTAGTAGTTGAGAGATCCACAATAGACTGCAAAATCGATCTCCAACTAACCGGTGCTCCAGCCAAGGTAAATACATACCCTGTAGTTGAACGCCTTTTGTCCAAATCACCAGCATAGTTAGAATCCACATAACTAACACACAGCTGATTGTTCCCATCTTCCTTCACAAACTCCAATCCAACATCAACAGTACCATAAAGATACCTCAAAATCCATTTCACAGCTTTCCAATGTCCTTTACCAGGATTATGCATATAACGGCTGATCATACATACTGCATGTGAAATATCCGGCCTTATACATACCATCGCATACATCAAGCTACCAACAACACTAGCATATGGGACTTGGGCCATATACTCATGCTCTTCTTCAGTAGTATGAGACATATGAGAACTCAACTTAAAATGAGGACCAAGGGGATTACTTACATATTTAGTTCCTTCGCATATACTAAATTTCTGTAACACTTTCTTCAAGTATGCCTTCTGAGACAAACGAACTTTACCCTTCTATCTTTCACGTTGAATCTCCATGCCAAGAATCTTCTTAGCTTCTCATAGATCTTTCATCTCGAACTAAGATGACAATTTCTGCTTCAAATTATCAATCTCTTTCTTGTTATTCGATGCTATCAGCATATCATCGACATACAAGAGCAAATATATGAAAGAGCCATCACGTAGATTCTTGAAGTATACACAATGGTCATAGTGACTTCTTGTGTATGTCTGGCCAATCATAAACTGATAAAATCGCTTGTACCACTGTATTGGAGACTGCTTCATCCCATACAATGATTTTTTCAGCTTGCATATACAATCTTCTTTTCCAGAAACTTTGAACCCACTCGGCTGAGTCATATAGATCTCCTCTTCTATATCACCATGTAAGAACGCCGTATTCACATCTAGCTGAACTAGGTCTAAATCATACTGTGCTACCAAGGCAAACAAAATTCGGATTGATGATTGTTTCACAACTAGAGAGAACACTTCATTGTAGTCAATCCCTTCTCTTTGGTCATAACCTTTCGCAACTAACCTTGCCTTGTAGCGTACTTGATTCACCTGAGATCCTTCTTTCTTAGCATATACCCATTTGCAACCAATGGCCTTCTTACCGTTCGGAAGATTCGTAAGAACCCATGTGCCAATCTTGTAAAGAGACTCCATCTCATCCTGCATAGCAGCTTCCCATTCTTGATGCCCTACACTGTGTATAGCTTCAAATAGGTATTTGGAATGTCTTCTTCAATAACTGGTAATGCATAAGCTATAAAATCATTCATCCAACCAGGTTTCCTGGTTTGTCTTCTCGGTTTAGTGGTTGCTATGGTCTTAGTTACTGTAGCTTCTGTGTCTTCTACTGCTTCATGTTCCTCTTCATCCAGCTCGTCACTATCATTTGGAACTTCAGTATTTCCCTCCCTTGTAGACGCCACGCCTTCGAAAGTATTCGTAACAGATACAAACTTAGATGGAATTAGTGGAGTTGCATCAATCTCCACCTGCTGCAAAGGTTCACTAGTACTGGTGCTTCTGTTCTCCACCTGCCGAGAACCCCAAGAGTTCACCATAGACGCTTCATCAAATTAACGTCTCTACTCATGACTATCTTCTTCTTAACTGGATTCCAAATTTTGAACCCTTTAACTCCTTTCTTCACACCCATAAAGATCCTTTTAACAGCACAGCTGTCAAGTTTGTTTTAACTAACATGATACCAAGAAGGGCAACCAAAGATATGAATTGAGTCATAATCATAAGCTGGTTTACCATACCACTTCTCCATAGGAGTTTTACCTTCTAACGCAGCTGATGGAAACCAATTAATGAGGAAGCACGCATATGTAACTGCCTCACCCAAAAACGCTTAACCTAATCCAGTATTAGATAACATACATCGTACCTTCTCCGTCCAAGTACGATTCATGCGTTCAGCTACCCCATTTTGTTGCGGTGTCTTCTTAACTTTGAAGTGCCTCTGTATTCCCTCATCCTGACATACTTGCAAGAATGGATCACTTTTGTACTCTCCACCATTGTCCGAACGTAGTACCTTGATCTTTCAGCCAGTGTGAGTCTCATTTGCCTTTTTCCACCTCACAAAGACTTCTAGGACTTCATTCTTATGCCTCATGGTGTACACCCATACGCGCCTAGAATAGTCATCAATAAAAGACACGAACCAATGTTTCCCTCCCAATGATGCATTCTTGGAGGGACCCCAAACATCTGAGTGAACATAATCAAGAACTCCACTAATGTTGTGGATTTCTGTGCCAAAGCTTGTTCTTGTCTTCTTGCCTTTCACACAATGTTCACAAAACTCTAATTTGCAGGCAATAGCACCTTTCAATAATTCTTGACGAATTAAAGAATGTAACGACTTATCACCAGGTTGTGCAAGCCGCATATGCCATAACTTCGTGGTCTCCATAGCTGCAGTCTCGATGTGTTCTGAAATAGACACATCTCCCGTTATTGTACTCCAAGTTAAGTAATACAAGTTATGATTCCTTGTGCCCTTCATGATTACCAACGATCCAGCGATCACCTTTAGAATGCCATTTTCAGCGACTAACTTGTAGCCCTTAGCTTCCCAAGTTCCGAGCGAAATCAGATTCTTCTTCACAGCAGGAATGAACCGTACTTCCTTTAGCTCCCGAACCATACCATCATGCATCTTGAATCGAATACTACCAATCCCAATCACCCTACAGGTGTGATTATTCCCCACACACACTTCTCCATCAAACTCTTCAAAGTCTGAGAACTAGTCCCGATGAGGACAAATATGATAAGTAGCACCAGAATCTAATACCCACGTACCGTCAGTTACGATATAAGTTGATGGTACCACAGTCAGCGAGAAATCTGAAGCTTCATCTGAATCTTAACTTGCTTTAGAAATGTTCACCTCGGTGTTATCCCTTTCTCGATCTTTACCCTTGGTACAATCCTTAGCCCAATGGCCAAAGTCATGACACCATGCACATTCATCTTTCTGCAGACGCGCTCTTGACTTTGAACGCCCTTTAACTTTTCCACGATCACCATTCTTCTTTATCATGTCTGTTGAACGACCTCTTGCAAGAAGCAAGTCACTGTTAGCTTCACTTGACAGGTCTTCACGGTCCATCTTCATGAATTCCCCACTGCGCAATGCTGTAGTGACCTCGGCATATGTCATCTTATCCTTTCCGTGCAATAAAGACTTAATCACGGGTTCATACCTTTCAGGAAGAGAGTTTATTAGACACAAAGCGCTTTTTCCTCGTCGTTGATCTTCTCATCGTAGTTAACCATCTCATCAAGAAGTTTATTATATGAATCTAGATGCTCGGTTAGGGTCGCACCTCTCTTCATGGTATAGCGATACAAATTCCTTTTAAGATGTATCATATTTTCCACGTTCTTCACAAGGTATTCCTTCTCTAGCTTTTCCCAGAGATCCTTAGATGAAGTCTCGTGCTGATAATTAACTCTTACTGATGTTGTTAAGCACCCTCTAATCGAACTAAGACATAATTTATTCATCTTGTTCCACTGCTTGTCATACATCTCCGCTGGCCGACCTTCTAGAGCTTCTTCTAGGTCAAGATGAACAAGAGCATCTATTATGTATGTTCTCCATAAACCAAAGTTATTGGTTCCGGTGAACTTTTCAACCTTCAGCTGTGATCTATGCGCATGAAGTATTTCTTCTTTTGTTTATTTATCTTTATTTGTGGACTCCGAATGTTCTCCTTCAGGATTGTTCGGATCAACTGGTTTATCTTCGTCAACCATTGTTCTCAAATAACCAAATATTGATAAAAAAAACTGAACCTTTGAGATTAGTATTACCTCAAGCAATCTTCAGAAAAATACCTTTACTTCAACTGTAATCTGAGTACCCGTATCCAAGAGCGTAACCTTGCTATGATACCAATTGTTGAGGCAATTGGTATCTAACCTACAACTATGATACCAATTGTTGCGCTAAAACCTTGCGGAAGCGATTTGCACAGATACAAACGGTACTCCATTATATTGCCAAGAACAGAAACTAAAGAAGAAAAGAGATGAGAATTTACGTGGTTCGGCAAGTTTCCTACATCCACGGAAAGAACAAGAGATTCATATATTATCACAATGGAGAATACATATAAACCTTAAGATAGAAAGAAGGATTTTTGGTGATATTCATTTTCTTTCTCTAATATTGGCCTATTTATACTAGTTAGCTAGGGAATAAATTAGCCTCCAAGTGACCAACTCCAAACTGAGTTCTACCTCCTTAACCTACAAACTAGAACTAGCCTACAATTAGACTTCCTTTGCCTTCAAACTAGGACTCAAAGACCTACCTTGTTTGAATGCTTGAATTTATAAGTGTGAAAGGGAAAGCTATGAAACTCTTCCACCAACCATTATTTTTCACATGGTTTTATTCCCACCTACCTACTAGCCACCATCCAAACATGCACCGTACAACAATCTAGAAGGCACCGTCCAACAATTCTCCACCTCGGATCATGCATTCATGCATGAAACGATCAATACAAGAAATCTCCTTCGTCTTCCAGCATCGATTGCGCCATAGGCTGCCTACGTATCCTTTGCAAGGAATCAAACCGACCGTAGTTCACTCAATGGCCTTGCAAGATGGCCTCCACCAGGCTCCTAAGAACCTCTACCCCAAAGGGTATCACCAAACCGGAAGAATGTGGATCAATTTCTAGCAATGAAGAAACGTGACCCCAGATACTACTTTCGATAACATATCAGCTGGATTGTCTTTGGTATCGATCTTCACAAGTAGAATGTCTTCTTCTTCCAGAATTTCTCTAACAAAGTGAAATCGAACATCTATATGTTTGGTTCTGGAATTATGAACTTGATTCTTAGCCAAGTAAATTGCGTTAAGACTATCACAATGCACATGCAGCTATTTTTGCACAACAACCAAGTCATCTAGCAAACCTTGTAACCATATAGCCTCCTTAAATGCCTTTGTCACTGCCATATACTCCGCTTCAGTAGTTGAGAGAGCCACAATAGACTGCAAAATCGATCTCCAACTAACCGGTGCTCCATCCAAGGTAAATACATACCCTATAGTTGAACGCCTTTTGTCCAAATCACCATCATAGTTAGAATCCACATAACTAACACACATCTGATTGTTCCCATCTTCCTTCACAAACTCCAATCCAACATCAACAGTACCATAAAGATACCTCAAAATCCATTTCACATCTTGCCAATGTCCTTTACCAGGATTATGCATATAATGGCTGATCATACTTACTGCATGTGAAATATCCGGCCTTGTACATACCATCGCATACATCAAGCTACCAACATCACTAGCATATGGGACTTGGGCCATATACTCATTCTCTTCTTCAGTAGTAGGAGACATATGAGAACTCAATTTAAAATGAGGACCAAGGGGAGTACTTACAGATTTAGTTCCTTCGCAGATACCAAATTTATGTAACACTTTCTTCAAGTATGCCTTCTGAGAAAAACAAACTTTACTCTTCTCTCTGTCACGTTGAATCTCTATGCCAAGAATCTTCTTAGCTTCTCCTATATCTTTCATCTCGACCTCAGTTGACAATTCTTCTTCAAATTATCAATCTCTTTCTTGTTATTCGATGCTATCAGCATATCATCGACATACAAGAGCAAATATATGAAAGACCCATCACGTAGCTTCTTGAAGTATACACAATGGTCATACTGACTTCTTGTGTATGTCTGGCCAATCATAAACTGATAAAATCGCTTGTACCACTGTCTTGGAGACTGCTTCAGCCCAAACAACGATTTTTTCAACTTGCATATACAATCTTCTTTTCCATCAAATTTGAACCCACTCGGCTGAGTCATATAGATCTCCTCTTCTAGATCACCATGTAAGAACACCGTCTTCACATCTAGCTAAACTAGGTCTAAATCATATTGTGCTACCAAGGCAAAAAAAAATCGGATTGATGAGTGTTTCACAACTAGAGAGAACACCTCATTGTAGTCAATCCCTTCTCTTTGGGCATAACCTTTCACAACTAACCTTGCCTTGTAGCATACTTGATTCACCTGAGATCCTTCTTTCTTAGCATATACTCATTTGCACCCAATGGCCTTCTTACCGTTCTGAAGCTTCGTAAGAACCCATGTGCCATTCTTGTAAAGAGACTCCATCTCATCCTGCATAGCAGCTTCCCATTCTTGATGCTCTACACTGTGTATAGCTTCAAATAGGTATTTGGAATGTCTTCTTCAATAACTGGTAATGCATAATCTATAAAATCATTCATCCAACCAGGTTTCCTGGTTTGTCTTCTCGGTTTGCTGGTTTTTAGGGTCTTAGTTACCGTAGATTCTGTATCTTCTACTGCTTCATGTTCCTCTTCATCCAGATCGTCACTATTATTTGGAACTTCAGTATTTCCATCCCTTGTAGACGCCACGGCTTCGGAAGTATTCGTAACAGATACAAACTTAGCTGGAATTAGTGGAGTTGCATCAATCTCCACCTGCTGCAAAGGTTCACTGGTACTGGTGCTTCTGTTCTCCACCTGCCGAGAACCCCAAGACTTCACCATAGACGCTTCATCAAATGTAACGTCTCTACTCATGACTATCTTATTCTTAACTAGATTCCAAATTTTGAACCCTTTAACTCCTTTCTTCACACCCATAAAGATCCATTTAACAGCACGGCTATCAAGTTTGTTTTCACTAACATGATACCAAGCAGGGAAACCAAAGATATGAATTGAGTCATAATCATAAGACGGTTTACCATACCACTTCTCCATCGGAGTTTTACCTTATAACGCAGCTGATGGCAACCTATTAATGAGGAAGCACGCATATGTAACTGCCTCAGCCAAAAACGCTTTACCTAATCCATCATTAGATAACATACATCGTACCTTCTCCAGCAAAGTACGATTCATGCATTCAGCTACTCCATTTTGTTGCGGTGTCTTCTTAACTGTGAAGTGCCTCTGTATTCCCTCATCCTGACATACTTGCAAGAATGGATCACTTTTGTACTCTCCACCATTTTCCGAACGTAGTACCTTGATCTTTCTTCCAATTTGAGTCTCAGTTGCCTTTTTCCACCTCACAAAGACTTATAGGACTTCATTCTTATGCCTCATGGTGTACACCCATACGCGCCTAGAATAGTCATCAATAAAAGACACGAACCAATGTTTCCCTCCCAATGATGCATTCTTGGAGGGAACCCAAACATCTGAGTGAACATAATCAAGAACTTTACTAATGTTGTGGATTGTTGTGCCAAAGATTGTTCTTGTCTTCTTTCCTTTCACACAATGTTCACAAAACTCTAATTTGCAGGCAATAGCACCTTTCAATAATTCTTGACGAATTAAAGAATGTAACGACTTATCACCAGGATGTGCAAGCCGCATATGCCATAACTTCGTGGTCTCCATAGCTGTAGTCTCGATGTGTTTTGAAATAGACACATCTCCCGTTATTGTACTCCCAGTTAAGTAATACAAGTTATGATTCCTTGTGCCCTTCATGATTACCAATGATCCAGCGATCACCTTTAGAATGCCATTTTCATCGACTAACTTGTAGCCCTTAGCTTCCAAAGTTCCGAGCAAAATCAGATTCTTCTTCACAGCAGGCACGAACCGTACTTCCTTCAGCTCCCGAACCATACCATCATGCATCTTGAATCGAATACTACCAATCCCAATCACCCTGTAGGTGTGATTATTCCCCATACGCACTTCTCTATCAAACTCTTCAAAGTCTGAGAACCAGTCCCGATGAGGACAATTATGATAAGTAGCACCAGAATCTAATACCCACGTACCGTCAGTTACGATATAAGTTGATAGTATCATAGTCAGCGAGAAATCTGAAGCTTCATCTGAATCTTCACTTGCTTTAGAAATGTTCACCTCGGTGTTATCCCTTTCTCGATCTTTACGCTTGGTACAATCCTTAGCCCAATGGCCAAAGTCATGACACCATGCACATTCATCCTTCTGCATACGTGCTCTTGACTTTGAACGCCCTTTAACTTTGCCACGATCACCATTCTTCTTTCTCCTGTCTGTTGAATGACCTCTTTCAAGAAGAAAGTTACTGTTAGCTTCACTTGACAGGTCTTCACGGTCCACCTTCCTGAATTCCCCATTGCACAATGTTGTAGCCTTTCCGTGCATTAAAGACTTAATCACGGGTTCATACCTTTCAGAAAGAGAGTTTATTAGACACAAAGCTTGTTCCTCGTCGTTGATCTTCTCATCGTAGTTAACCATCTCAACAAGAAGTTCATTATATTAATCTAGGCGCTCGGTTAGGGTCGCACCTCTCTTCATGTTATAGCGATACAAATTCCTTTTAAGATGTATCCTATTTGCCACGTTCTTCACAAGGTATTCATTCTCTAGCTTTTCCCAGAGATCCTTAGATGAAGTCTCGTGCTGATAATTAACTCTTACTGATGTTTCTCAACACCCTCGAATCGAACCAAGATATAATTTATTCATCTTGTTCCATTGCTTGTCAGACATCTCCGCTGGCCGACCTTCTAGAGCTTCTTCTAGGTCAAGATGAACAAGAGCATCTATTATGTTTGTTCTCCATAAACCAAAGTTATTGGTTCCGGTGAACTTTTCAACCTTCAGCTGTGATCTATGAGAATGAAGTATTTCTTCTTTTGTTTCTTTATATTTATTTGTGGACTTTGAATGTTCTCCTTCAGGATCGTTCGGGTCAACTGGTTTATCTCCGTCAACCATTGTTCTCAAATAACCAAATATTGATAAAAAAACTGAACCTTTGAGATTAGTATTATCTCAAGCAATCTTCATAAAAATACCTTCACTTCAACTGCAATCTGAGTACCCTTATCCAAGAGCGTAACCTTGCTCTGATTCCAATTGTTGAGGCAATTGGTATCTAACCTACAACTCTGATACCAATTGTTGCGCTAAAACCTAGCGGAAGCGATTTGCACAGCTACAAACGGTACTCCATAATATTGCCAAGAACACAAACTAAAGAAGAAAAGAGATGAGAATTTACGTGGTTCGGCAAGTTGCCTACATCCACGGGAAGAACAAGAGATTCATATATTATCACAAGGGAGAATACATATAAACATTAAGAGAGAAAGAAGAATTTTTGGTGATATTCATTTTCTTTCTCTAATGGCCTATTTATACTAGTTAGCTAGGGAATAAATTAGCCTCCAAGTGACCAACTCCAAATTTAGTTCTACCTCCTTAGCCTACAAACTAGAAATAGCCTACAATTAGACTTCCTTTGCCTTCAAACTAGGACTCAAAGACCTACCTTGTTTGAATGCATGAATTTACAAGTGTGAAAGAGAAATCTATGGAACTCTTCCACCAACCAATATTTTTCACATGGTTTTATTCCCACCTACCTACTAGAAACCATCCAAACATGCACCGTCCAACAATCTAGAAGGCACCGTCCAACAGATATATCCCCATACTTGGGAAGAAATACGGATTCTCTGGTTAATGGGTTGCAAATTACAAAAGGAACTACGCCTAGGGTATCGTTAACGCCTAGAGTATCTTTACTATATATTACAAAACAAACCTAAACATTGCAAGACCCGATTATGAATGCCATGGGGGAGGATTTCTTGAAATATTTACCATGCTCTATCTTCGCAAGTGTGTCGTATGAGTGGTAGTAGTTCATATTTGCATTATCATATTAATCATACTCATCCTCATAGAAAAATTATTTTCTAACCAGCTTATGGGCGTTATCACTACCAAATGAAGTTCCAAGAGATGCAAGCAGTTGATTGACATCAGACGCATACGGTTCAATTCCCCCTGAGAAAGCGAAAACGAAGCCCGGCTTTTCAGTTTTACAACGGAGGATTGCTCTACAAGTTTTGCATACTCGTTTGGCATGTAAAGCTGGATGAATAGTTAAGCGAAAAAGTATGTTTTCTAATATGTCTCTGTGAAGATTCTCCATCTTGGTGCTGCTGGTGTTGGTGTAGCTGATTAAACTTCTCACCAATTGTATTAACTAAATTCTTCCGTCTGCTGTTTTCTTTTCTAGGAATTTTCTTTGACATATGGCGAGAGTAACCAATTTTTTAAGGAACGCCTTACTTATATCTTTGTTTTCTGAACCCTAAATGGATCCGTTCCCATTTATGTCCCTCATCCGGGCTCACCTTATACTCATCCAGTTATGTGTCCTCTGACGCAGAAAAAAAATCTGACAAAAACACAAGGTCTGAAGTTGAGGGTCATACCATTAAGAGTCCTTCGACCCAGACTGCAGAAAAATTACCTGAAAACCATGTATCCTACTTTAAAAAAATTAAAATTAAAAATAAAAATGTAGATGCCATGTTACCAAAAAAATGTCCGCTTCATATGAATGTCACTGGTTTTTCCATATCTACGAAGGAAATAACATTTATTTCTCCAAAATATTTCAAAGGAAGTAGGCTTAAAAGCCTGAAGCTTTTTCATCATTTATACCTTTCCACGACTTGTTACCCTTTCAGTTGCATTACCTTGCTTTTGGAGCATTTAAAATCCAGGTTTTAGAGCCGGATCATGAGATTTGAGAATTAGGATTACTGTATTATGAAAACACGTACGGAGCTTTTGGACTTTAATTTAACCACATTACCTATTTAAACCAAATTCTTTGTTTCCATTGCCATTACCAGTTTGATTTCTACTGGGGCACATATCAACAAGTTTTCGGAAAACATTTAAATCATAGTTTGATGGAGAATCAAGAATCTTATGGAATGACAGAATTGACTAGCCAATGCCTTGGCCAATATTAACTCAAACTTAAGGTTCGAAATATGAAAGCTTAATTCATTAATATTCTCACCAATTTGGTGTGTATTTATATCTCTTACATATGAGTTAGAAGAGAAGGTATGGGAAGAAAAGAAAAAGAAAAAATACGTTTAATTATGGCACCACTTAATTATGTTACCACTTTCATTATGTCACCACTTCATCATGTCACCACTATGTTACCACTTTCATCATGTTACCACTTTATCATGTCACCACTATGTTCTCACTTTCATCTTGTCACCACTATGTTATTCAACACTCTCCCTCAAGATGGTGCGTATATGTCAGATATGCCCAACTTGATAAGTGAATCGTTAAATATATTATTTGATACGGCTTTGGTCAGAATATCTGCTAACTATTGTGTTATACGAATAAATGGTACTTCAATAATGTTTTCTCCGAATTTTTCATAGATGAAATTCATATCAATTTCCACATGCTTTGTTCGATCATGTTGTACCGGGTTTTCTGCAATTTTGATCGCTGACTGGTTATCACAAAACAACTTCATAGGTTTTTCAGTAGGAAAACCAAGTTCCTCCATAATCCTTCTTAACCATAATAATTCACAAATACCTTTCATTATTTCCCTTTATTCTTCTTCAGCACTCGACAAAGAAACCATCTGTTGTTTCTTAGATTTCCATGTTACTAAATTACCTCCGACGAAGGTAACGTACCCATATGTTGATCTTCTCCTATCACCTTTTCCGCCCCAGTCTGAGTCAGTATAACATGATACATCAAGATGCCCATGTTTTGAAAACATCAACCCTCTTCCTGGTGCAGATTTTAAATATCTCAGTATTCTAGTGACTGCATTCATATGTTGTTGACCCGGATTATCCATAAATCTGCTCACAACACTCACATCATATGCAATATCAGGTCTTGTATGGGAAAGATAAATCAAATAGCAAACTAACCTCTGGTATTGCCCCTTGTCATCTGGTACTTGATTAGAACACTCTTCCAGACAATGATTCTGTTCCATAGTAGACCCAATCGGCTCACAACCAAGCATACCGGTTTCCTTCAACAAATCAATCACATATTTTCGCTGAGATAAGAAAATACCTTTCTCGGATCGTGAAACTTCAATACCCAAGAAGTACTTAAGTCCACCCATATCCTTCATATCAAAGTCGAAATACAAACAACTCTTCAGTTTATCCATCTCTTCGGGATCATTTCCTGTTACCACCATATCATCTACATAGATGATAAGAACGGTTATCTTGTCACCTACTCTTCTCATGAACAAGGTGTGATCAGTGTTACTTTGTGTGTATCCGAATTTCTTCATTGCTAGACGAAATCTTCCAAACCAAGCTCTCGGAGACTGCTTCAAACCATATAAGGCCTTTTTTAGTTTACAAACCGCGTTTGCAATGTTCGGAGCATTATAACATGGAGGTAGGGTCATGTAGACTTCTTCTTGCAAATCACCATGTAAAAAAGCATTCTTTACATCATATTGTCGTAGCGGCCAGCCTAAATTTGCTTCTAAAGACAACAATACTCGAATAGTATTGATTTTTTACGACATGAGCAAATGTCTCTTGAT
This sequence comes from Papaver bracteatum, assembly GCA_023529315.1. Classification (NCBI taxonomy): domain Eukaryota; kingdom Viridiplantae; phylum Streptophyta; class Magnoliopsida; order Ranunculales; family Papaveraceae; genus Papaver; species Papaver bracteatum. Next base: position 536,627 of record JAJJWX010000795.1, on the reverse strand, counting down.
AATCAATACCATACGTCTGGGTAAACCCTTTAGCCACAAGTCTTGCTTTGCACCTATCAATAGAGCCATCTGGATTATGCTTGATAGTATAAACCCACCTGCATCCAACTGGTTTCTTCCCTTCTGGTAATGATACTATTTCCCATGTACCATTTTCCTCTAGTGCCATCATCTCTTCTGTCGTCGGATTAGCCCACTTTGGATCACGTAATGCTTCTTCTACATTTCTGGGAATGGTAATATCTTCCATCTGGTAGACAAATGCTTTGCCATCTTCTGACAATCTATGAGTAGACATGTAGTTCGCAATTGGGTATTTCACCTTCTTTATTGGTTTGGGAGAAAAACGATCTGGTGGCACTCCATGATTATTCCGTTGTGGTAACTGATACATGTTTGTCTCATTTAATTCACAAGAATTGTTAGTATTAATCACAAGATCTATGTTTACCTCAGGGACATCATCAGGAGGATAAATGGTTGTAGGTATTGTTGTTGAAGAAAGAGAGGGGTCTTCGAGGTCCTCGACAACAAGTGTTTCTCCCTCTTGAACTGTCTCCTCGGGTTGCATAGTAGTCAGACCGAAATCAGTAGGAGCAGGTAAATTATTTGAACCTTCGTTAATTATGGAATGATGTATCTCACAATTAGATGGAAACAAATCTATCCAATTCGACTCTTCGATGTTGTTCTCTCCCTGAAGAGGAGAACTAGGATCATATGTTGAGTAGAACTTCTCATGCTCAGAGAAGGTAACGTCCATGCTAACATAAAATCTGTGAGAAAGAGGATGATAACACATGTAACCCTTTTGAAACGGATGATAACCAACGAATACACACTTTAGAGCACATGGGTCAAGCTTGCTGCGCAAATGTTTTTGTATGTGGACATAAACAACACAACCGAACACTTGTGGAGGAAGCTTAAGTTGAGAAGGAATTATCACAAACGAAGCCAACTTATCTAAAGGTGTTTGAAATTTCAAAACACTAGTGGGTACACGATTAAGGAGATATACTGCATTAGTGATAGCTTCTTCCCAGAAATGTGGATTCATGTTTGCTCCAATTAAACAAGCTCTAGTAATTTCAAGTAATTTCCTATTCTTCCTTTCCGCAACACCATTTTGTTGTGGCGTAGAGGGACAAGTGGTTTCATAAATTAAACCATGCTCCTGGAAATAACCTTGTAAAGTTTGATTGATATATTCTCCACCATTATCCGAACAAAGGACCTTTAGAGTGGTAGAAAATTGTGTTTGAATCATAATATGAAAAGATTTGAAAATACCAGAAAACATCACTTTTGTTTTTCATCAAATAAAGCCAGGTCATACGAGTGCAATCATCGACAAAGAGAACAAACCAACGAAAACCTGAATTACTAGTAATTCGACAGGGACCCCAAATATCAGAATGAACCAAAGCAAATGGAACTAATCTTCTGCTAAAACTATCAGGATAAGTAGTACGATGACTTTTTGCTAAGATTTTCACAATTAAAATCAGAAGGTTTGCAGCCCAAAAATAGAGATGGAAATAAATGTTGCAAATATCCAAAAGAAACATGACCTAAGCGGTTATGCCATAATTTTATCTGATCTTCATTTGCATGGGATGATCCCTTAGCTGATAAAGACCTCCCTTCACATACATCTTCTACATAATACAACCTCCCTTTCTTAGTACCATGCCCAATTATCTTCCCGTTGCTGAGATCCTGAAGAAAACAAAAATTTGAATAGATTAGTACTATGCAATTTTATTGTGCGGTCACTTGTGATACTGATAAAAGATTGTTAGAAAGTGAAGGGATCAGCAAAGTGTGTTCTAAAGTTAAAGAAGAATTCAAATCAACTTTCCCAGCTCCAGTAACTGGGTATGGAACTCCATTGGCATTATAGACCGTTGAACAATCAGGTGGACACACATCTTTCAAAATAGATGCTTAAAATGTCATATGATTAGTGGCACCAGAATCAAGAATCCAACCATGATCCTTGTTTGAGTTAGCAACTATTAGAGCTAGGCCAATATTACTTGATTCTTTGAGGACAAGATGATTTATAACATAAGGAAGTTCATCAACTATTGGAGTAGTTGTTGTTGATGTTGTCATCTCAGTAGAACAGATAGCTGCTTTGCCTTTTCCTTTTTCGGTTTTTGATCGATTATTCCACCACTCAGGATAACCATTCTTCTTTAAGCAGTTTTCGACAGTGTGCTTCCCATTTCCACAATAAGTACATTTCCCACCAGTATTTTGTGATGAAGATTGTTGTGAAAAATTTCCAAATTTGTTTACCGTCATTGCTATTTGGGGGGAAACAAATTGATTCATCGTAGTACTACGACGTTGTTCTTCACGCCTCACAATAGAAAAAGCCGTTTTGGGTCCAGGTAGTGAAGTACTACGAAGTATTTCTCCTCTGACAGAGTCATAAGAATCATCAAGACCAGCAAGAAATAAGTAAACTCGCTCTTCATCAATTTCTGCTTTCCGAATTTTAATCACATCTGCCTGGGTAAAAGTAATTGGTTTACGATAATCAAGTTCTTGCCAAATAATCGTAAGATCAGAATAAAAAGTATCCACGGGTCGACCTGCTTGCTTTGTTACCATAGCCTTTCGAGATAAATCATAAATAATTGATTTATCAGCCCCTTCATAATATCGTTGTTTCACTGCGTCCCAAACATCTTTAGCAGTAGTTAAACGAATGAATATATTCATTAATTCTGGCTCCATAGCACCAATAAGCCAACCTTTAATAAGAGAATCTTTCATACACCATTCATCATATGTCGATTCACCTTCAGTGGGTTGTTTGGTAGTGCCAGTTAAATATCCATATTTGCCTCTACTTGAGACAAACATAGATACAATTTGAGACCAAAGAGTAAAATTTTTGTCATTCAATTTTACACCATAAGGAATCGAAGTCGGCTCCTGAGAAGGTACCAAATTTATCACAGGAGTAATAACAGCTTCGTGATCACCATCAGTAGGCATGACGAAATGAAAGTCGAATATAAAAAAAATTACGATAAAGAAATCAAGATAGTTTCGACTTCTAAAAATAGTAATTAATTTTACTCACGTCCTTAGTAGATCAAGAACAATAACTTCAATTGTAGAACAATAAATATCACAGTAAATTAGTGATATGAAATAAGAGATTGAAGACAAAATAATCTTGTCAACAAAAAATTTAAAAATGAACCTTAAGATAGCAGCGGAATAATGATCGATAAGAAGCACTCACTCTATATTGAAATACTCAGCTTCACCATGGAAGCTCTGATACCGACTCAAACTTAAGGTTCAAAATATGAAAGCTTAATTCATTAATATTCTCACCAATTTGGTGTGTATTTATAGCTCTTACATATGAGTTAGAAGAGAACGTATGGGAAGAAAAGAAAAAAAAAACGTTTAATTATGGCACCACTTAATTATGTTACCACTTTCATCATGTCACCACTTCATCATGTCACCACTATGTTCCCACTTTCATCATGTTACCACTTCATCATGTCACTACTATGTTCTCACTTTCATCATGTCACCACTATGTTATTCAACATATTAATGGTTAAGTATTGGATTAGATTAAAAGATTGTGAAGGGTAAATCTTAAAAATTAACGAGTTCTCACTCACTGACAAAACATTTAAAATGTCTGTAGAAATAATGCGAAAATACATATAAACCAAATTATGTCTTAGAGAAAAGCTACATCTTCTGAGAATTCAAAAGTACTTAAAATGCAAAATACATGAACGTAAAATTTGATATATCGTTTCGCTCTGGTACGGGGCCCCAGAATCCTTCTTTCCAAACTTCAAAATGTGTTTTGATTGTCTAGCGCATGCATGAGACCTTTTGAGCTCCACTGCCTTTCTTCAGGGCTGACCATTTACCATTAAGTTCTTCTCCTGCAGAATTGATATGAGATAATAAAACAGCGAGAAGTATGAATTTTTTTCAAGCGATGCATTAGAAGTCATCACACCCAAAATTCAGACATTATCAGTGTTTATGCTCATTTAATGTTGCACTATCATTAGTATAAAGCATAGCTAGGATAAGTTTGCCTTTATTAGTGGTGATCAGGATTTGTCCAGACAAAGATAAATCAAGGGTTGTGGTTCCTCAGACCACCCCTTACAACTCACACATGTGGCGTTAATTCCAATATTATGAATGAAAAATGAATACTTAAGTCAAGATATGGAATTTTAAAAATTATAACGGGGAGGTTCAAACTCATGACCTATTGTGTCATAAGAGTGGCCTCTAACCAATGTTCCACCTTGGTTGGAATTGATAGAAAAGATAAATCAATAGTGGTGGTTTGTTCAACTTAAATACCATAACTGCTTTATTAATTAGTGTTTCACTAATTGCACATAATAAATAATATATTCATTATAAAGTGTTTTATTAATTAGTGTTTCACTAATTGCTCATAATAAATGACTAATTATTTTTTAATTATAAATATTTTCTTAATTAATTATAATATTTATTTCTATTAATAAGTAATTTTGATAAATAATATCAATAGATATTTTCTGCGACAATGAGTAGTAGAAGAGGTGGAGGCCGAAATATTGTGGTGGTTAAGGGCGGAGCCAACCACAATTAAATTATTTTTGTTCTTTTATCGTAAAATTGGATACAAAGTCCATTTTTCACATGTATCCAACTTGCCAAGAATTTTTTCTCCCTCTCTCCTCAAAATCCTGGCTCCGCACCTGGTTTGTGGTGGAAGAAGTAGTGACGGTGAATGCTGATGAGTAGTGATGGACAATATTAATTTTATATTTTCGTTACAACATCGATAACATCGTAGTGTGGAAAATGTGGTTGGTTATTTTTAACACTTTTGATAAATGAAGGTACCATATATTTCATGGATGATGTCATACAAGAAAATATTTTCATGATCGTAGTTGGATCACCCAAATGGTACCCCTGTTATCTTTGGTACTATATCGTATAAATCATGATTTTTTAATGTTAAAATAAAATCGATTGCAATACAAAAAAGAATATATACACAGAAGAAAAAAATGAAACTAATCAATTGACGAAATTTTGCTCAATGTAACCTCATACATGGCATTTGTGATTGAAAATTATAATTGCGTCCAACAACCTACATGGGATGGGAGGCAGTGATGGTGGCAGTGGTGGAGTCAAAAATTGACATTAAGGCCTTTTTTTTTTTAAAGAAACATGTAAACTTTGGTGGACTAAACCATAAATATATATGGACAAGGTACTATTTATAAAATAAAGTAAAACAATTATGTAGTTATTAAAAATTTAAGGGGTTAGAGCCAGGTTAGTCGACCCTTGGCTCCGCCACTAGGTGGCGGTGGATAAAAAAGTGGATTCATATGATTTTATGGTGGTGGAGGATATTGGTGAACAAAAACATATTATGCTAATTTCGTAACGCCACAAAATGTGTAACGTTATATTATAAAGTATAAAATGTGGTTGATCATTCTAATGTTAAAATAAACTCGGTAAAACACATGTCAATTTTAAAAAATTGGTGTAATCAATTGCCATGTTATGTAATAACTAAACGAACGACACGAATCAAGATCCGAACATATGAAATTATTTATTATAGATTTGTTTATGTAAAGAGTGGTCAGGATTTTTCCTTGGAAAAGATAAATTTACCGTTGGGGTTTGTTCAACTTAACCATTTTTAAACATGTTATTAATTAGTGTCTCATTGATTGTTCATAATGATTAATTAAATTTCTATTATAATTGTCCCTTTAAAATCTAACATAAATACATAATTTTATTAATAAATAATTTTACTAAAAACTATATTAATTCTAATGGTGGTAGTGGAAGTAGGGTTAGTATAAGCGGTGGCGGGTGTTTGTGAATGGTGGAGGAGGTAACATTACTATTGGTGGAAGAAATAGTGGCGGTGGATTATTTTTATGGTGGTGGGTGTTGTTAATAGTAGTGTATAATAATAGTTTTTGCTTTTTTAGTGAGTTTTATTGACCAAGTAAAAAAATAATCTTCACAAAACATGCAACATTGTATTGTGAAAGATGTAATTGGTTGTTTTTAGCACGATTGATAAGGACAAAAACCAAATATTTCGAGGATGATACCAGAACGTATAAGACAATAAGATCATGATTGTTCGATCACCCGTATTATATAAAGGCAATTGTTGTACCCGCGTAAGAGAACATTATCGCTCTCTCAAGTACTATTACATTCTTTTTCCTGAAAGACCATCAATGTCGAGTTGTTCGCGACAACTACCTATAAAGACAACAACTTTCACTCAATTCCCGATATAACACCTTATTGATGGGGAAAATGTATTTACATTCTAAAATATTTGTTTGAAAATTATGTTTGTTCATCAAAATCATCGTAAAAAAACTATCATAAATCTAAATTTCGCCTCCGATGTTTATAGAATATTTTTTATATTTTACATTCTCAAATTACGGATCAATATGTATAGGTTTCATTCACTGGGTTAGAAGGTAGAGTAGACACATATGGGTAGATCACACAATGCAGAACATGACTGAGAATACTTCAGTAATTTGGTCAAGAGATAAGGTCAAAAATTTAAGATTAACTTTCTATAGGACTAATTAGATCGGCTTCGATAGGAGCTGACTAAAATATGGATTAATAATAATTTTCACGTAAGACAGTTGCAAAACATAGTTTGGCTAACTCTGCCTATGTAAATAGTGGTCAAGATTTGTCCTTCCTCAATTGCTATATATGTTATGTGAGAAGTAGATGATATATAAGATTGAGGTATAATTCAAATATATTAGATTCATACCATTTACAACTGGATGCCTTGAAAAAAAATTGACGTGTTGTTATTATTATTACAGGCAAGGGATACATTTACATTGACCACACTTGCGCAAATAGCTCACTTCGCAAATGATTGGTGTTGCATGTACTGTCTAGAATGCAACGAGGAATTTGAGGAAACAAGGCACCAGAAGGAGTGTCCGGAGTATTTTGGATATAGTAACTTAGACCCGATGTAATATTATTTATTTTTTATAGTTTTTCCACAATCTATTTATTTAAGAAAAATGAACATTGCAAATACATAACATCAACAAAAATTAGACAGATTGCGTTTGACAATAATGGCTACAGATGGTCCGGAAACGGAAAAAGAAAGGAATTGTTGTAGAAGAATTGTTGGGATATACAATGGATTCCTTGATACAAATGAAAGAGGTATAAATATTTCGATTCTGAAATCACATAAAGTTCATAGTAGAAGATGACATCAAGTTTAAAGTTAGTAACAAACATAATATGGCTAACTAAAATGTTAAAAAAAATAACAAGATATATAAACTTAAAAAGCTGTGGGACTTGAAGAGGCCAATTTTGGAAACTACAATCTTAGAAAGCAACGATCCATAATACCATAAATTTTTTTTATAAATATTCAACGTAGAATATGTCAACTTTTGGTAAAGGATCTATTGACAACCTATTAATTTGAAATAAGATCAGGAGTACAATATGTGTTCAAGGTTCTTTATGAGGTAATGTGTAGCAAGATTGTATTCCAAGTGAAGGTAGGAACATAGGAAAGTGGCAATATGTCCAAGACTTTTGAAGTTACCAAAGCCTTCGTTAAGACGAATTTCTGGCACAATACTTTGTTGAAGATTTAATGGCAGAGGTTCGCATATATACAATCCCTTCGAAAAGATAATGGGTACACATTTTAAACATTGTCATATAATGGTTGTTGAAAAATTACAGGAAAATCATGTCACATTGGATAGTTGGTATCATTCTTTCGATGCAAAAAAAAATATTATTCTCTGCCTATTTGGAGGATCGACAACATGATCATGATAGATGAGTCAGCTGGAGCGAAATAGGAACATGAGATGAGCGTTGCTGATGACATATTTCCAAAAAATATTTAAACTTCCATGTTCATGTAGATCATTATCTCATTATAAGCAATGAACCTAAATAAAAAAGTGTCCGGAAGTTAAGATTATATTTCTTTCTTTTGAGCAAATCTTCGGCGGTAAAATATTAAAGGAAAAAACAAAGAAAAAAAAGAGAGGAAAATCCCAACTATTTTTATGACAAACACATATTAAATCATAAGGAGTTGATAAGTATTCGGGATACAAATTATACGATATATTAAAAATGAACCAATATCATTGCCCGTGCCGTTACGGCACGGGTTAAGGGCTAGTATTGCATAATACATAATCAATGGTTGTAAACCAAATCCTAGCACGCGCATAGAATAACCTTGTTTTACTGCGCTCCTATAGATAGCTGGTTTTGTACTTGACTCAGAAGCTACCTGAGTCAGAGGCAAGCTTCAAGACAGATGCAAATCATTTGAAAATCACTAAACAAACAGTTTGACACCTGTCAAAGGTTTAGTCAGATGAAAACAAACAATTTTTTTTTTTCAGGGTTCATTTACCGCTGGCTAATAAAGTAGCTAAATTTAGCAGATGGTCTAGAACCTCGGGTGAATGGTTGGGACATATCCCTGCATTCCTTAATCCTGCTATGTAATTCTTCTTATTAATATAAGTTCTTTTTTCTAGCCAAAAAAAAAAAAAACAAACAAACAAGGTGTCAGCCTATTACATACATGTACAGATACAGTATCTAGTGTTTACTAATTTTATTATTATAATCAACAGTTTATAAGGTAAGATAGCTAATATGTATTGCAATAGGATGAACGACACTAATATCATAGGAAATGTAAAATTTGAGAGCATGGACCTAATTTAACCAATCTATTTGTACATGCATATACGTGTTTGTGATCATACCTGTTTCGGATGATTAACATTTCTTTGATCTTTTAGCACCTCTTGAACTGCCTAGTTTTTCATCTCCTTCATTTTTAACCTCTTCAGATGTAGGTTTTGTCGCAGAATAGTAACGCGTAGTAGTCTTTTGGCGAGAACCATTTGAGTTAACTTGTAACATTAGTTTCTCACAATCTTTCAAGGAAGAAATATTTTTCTCACCCAAATCCATCAAAGAAACAATGCTTTGCCTGTGAGGAATGGCCTCAATGTACCAACATTTCATACCCTTAGCCTTATCATCCCAAAGCTTGCTTAAGGTTGAAGTTTTAGGGTCATAGCAGTAGAGTCTCGTCTTAAAAGGTGAGTAGTGGTCGTACCATAGTAGAACTTGGTTGCTCCTTGTGATTGCAAATGGTGTCAAATACGGTACTTCACTGCGTATACTAAACTCCTTAATCCAGGGGGACGAACTTTTTTCCTGGTGTTTTTGTTTCCGCTTACGCTCTTTGCCGTGGCCCGTGGTACTTTCTTCTCCCCTTACCATCTTTGCCGTGGTAATTTAGCGGATTCATCTTGTGATTAGTTCCATCGTTGATAGTATATCTTTTGTATACCAATATATCAGTGCGAGAAGATTCATAGTTCTTATCTTATCAACCAAATACAACTTATTATTCCCTCCAAGCAACTTGAAATCTTTATAATGTGGCAACGAGATGCGACGGAACTTTTCACCTTCCATGTTGAAGGCCACAATCGTATAGTTTGGTACCAAATGATTACTTTTGAGCAACCAGTAAAGTTCCCCATTTGCATAGATGCCTGAACAATAATCAATTTTATAACCATCGATAAGTCCAATGTATCTCCACTCACCACCAACAGTATATATTTGAACATGTCCCTTGTGATCCCGTGGATGATAATATATCGTAACAACCTTGTATTTTTTAGAGGAAGAACAATAACCAAACCCACCTGCTAAAGAACCATAGAGCAGCCTCGGGTTTTTTGGTATTTGTAAATCCCTTGGTAATTCAGAGTAATTATATTCCGGAACAAAGATAGACTCTCCGGTTAACGGGTTGCAGATCAGAAAAGGAACCGCGCCGAGAATATCTTCATCGTTTCTGCCGAAACAAATCAAACCATTACAAGACCCGACCATGAAATCCCTTGGGGAGGATGCTGTAATATACTTACCGTGTTCTATCTTTGTGAGTGTGTCGTAAGACTAGTAGTGGTTGATCTTTGCGTTGTCATAATGATCATATTCATCTTCATAGAAGAATTCTTCTTTAAAAAGTGTCTTCCCAACGTTCAACATTAGAGAAAGCGAAAAAGATACCTGACTTTTCAGTTTTAGTGCGGAGGATTGCCTCCCAAGTTGGGCATACTCGTTCGGCATGTAAAGCTGCTTCAACAGGTAATCGCAAAAGTATGTTTTCTAAGATTTCCCCGGGAAGACTCTCCATCTCGCATTGTTGCTGATGTTGTTGATTAAGTTCTTTACCCTAAAACCTATTAATCTCTTCTTCTGCTATTTTTTTCTTTTCGAGGTTTTTCCTTTGCTATTTTGTCTTCTTCTGTACCCTAAACCCTAAAGAAAAAAAGGAAAGCGGATCCAAGCCCAACTTTTACCCAACACTGACGTGGCAAAGTCTTTTTTTCTTTTGACGTGGCAAGGTCATATGACACGAGAAAGGTAAATGAACAGCACAATCAACTTGGCAAAGAGGATTTTTTTTTTTTTTGAAGCATGAAATTGTATTAAAGTTAGGAAGAAATAACACGAGGGTATAGAGTACACATAGAGTCTGACATTACAATAGGACCAATACACGATGGTGTTGTGTGATCCCAAATTTTTGTGGAAAGAAAGATTTCCGGATGTGCTGTCATCCTCTGCCTTGTTTGCTAATCCGTCCGCCGCCTGATTTCCTTCCCTGTAAATATGGTTTATGGTACAATGTGGAATTTGTGCTAATCTAAGCCTGATTTCTGCTATCATATTGTTTAAGTACCAAGGTGGTTCTGCTGCCGAGGTTAAAAACCTTAAAAGATTTTCCGAGTCCGTTTCGAATTGCACCTTTGGCCATTCTCGAGCTGTAGTTGTTCGTGACGCTATGAGCATGGCCCAAGTTTTGGCAGTAAGCGATGTGGTTATCCCTAATGGTTGTGCAATTGCTAATATTGTGATAGCATTTTCGTTTTGGCATATAATTCCTGCTCCTTCCAATCCCGGATGTCCTCTAGCTGCTCCATCTGTGTTGATTTTGATCCAGTCCGGGTGGGGTTTACTCCATCCTACTAAAATTGTGATTGACTTGGGAGTCCGATGCATAATGGTTGTAGAAGATTTCATTCCTGGTAGCACCGGTGGGAGGTTCTGTTGAGCCCAGGTGTATTCCTGTTGTAAGCGGGTAGTCATTTGGAGTATGTTTGTTGGGTTTGTTTGATTTTGGTTGTAGACGACGTCATTTCTATCTAGCCTGACCAAAGGAGAAAGCATAATGTGGTGGTGGATTCTTTACCGATTTTAGACTGAAGAAGTAGAGATACAGAAGTCTGTGGGTGTTGATGGTGGTTTTTAGATTAGGGTTAAAATCGTAAAACACTAAACCCTAACAGACAGTGATGTCACAACATTTAAAGTAACAAGCATTTACTAGGCATATTTACTGAAACCTTTAATGTGTCTCTAAATAATTACCGGGGTATCTTTTTCAAATTAGGGTTACGACAAGACAAACATTAATTCCCACGTGTGCCAATGGCAAATCATGCCAGCCACATCGACCGCGCCAAAGCATGCCAACCATGCTAGCCGCACCTCCGTGCCAATGAAAAATCATGCCAGCCACACCGACCGCGCCAAAGCATGCCAACCATGCTAGCCGCACCTCTGTGCCAATGGAAAATCATGCCAGCCACACCGACCGCGCCAAAGCATGCCAAGTGTAGGTGTAAATTCTCCACAGGGATAGGTGGCAACATCTTAAGCTATGATGTACCCAAAAATGAAGAGACGGGAAGCACAGGATAGAGGCTGACATGCGCGAGATTTAAGGAGCCACGTGGATCGGGAATGATCACTCCATAGCTATCGGACAAGACTCGACCCCAGGCCTCTAACAAAGATGACAGACAAGACATTCTCGGTCAAACAAGGAAAGGGATAAGAAGACAAACGTCACATCGGCCAGCAGAAAGGGTGACAAGATTGGAAGGGCGACATCGTACCCAGACAACACCTAGTAGGATCGGCTCGGACACGGAACTGCTAAGGAATCGAAGCACATCGACAATAACCACAGAAGAAGGGACGACACAAGCGGGCCCGAGAACAGGACTTCAAGTTAGATATGTTGTGACCAACACCCTAGTTTGGTTGTATGTAGCCTCTCCTATAAATAGAAGAACTTGTATCCAAAAGAGGGAAGATTGTATTTTGAGAGAGAGAAACTAGTAGTCATATGAGAAAGAAGTAAAGTCGAGAGATAAATCAACTTGTAAGTGAGTTCTACTTGGAGAGAAACACCATTGTAACACTTGAAGTAATAAGATTCATCCTTTCACCCCGTGGACGTAGGTAATCATACCGAACCACGTATACCCTTGTGTCTAATGTTTGGTTCTTGTGATCACTTGCATGAGTAGAAGTTTTCTATCCTTTGGATGTAGTTTGTAGTAAAATGCATCTACATTCTGGTGCCGACTAAGGAGATCCAACTAACATATCCGGATACCTTGCCTAGGAGACCTTCAGAGATGATCCAAATCTCATGTATACACGTTCAAGTGTTGTAGTTGAAGCTAGGATGAACTCTGATGGCTGAAATCGTTGCCATTTTGAGTCGTTTAGTTTACATGCATAGTTACAGCAGTAGCATCGTCTTCACAAGGTGTGGTAAAGTTTCCGTTCTTCGCCCACCAACAGTTTGATCAGCAGAAATTCTTCATAAGCTCACCGGTGATTATAAACACAGGTTCGGAGCTAGGTTGAAAATCTGCTGATATGATGACTGCTTATTTTCAGTGGATGATCGAGTTTTAATGGTAGATAAACTGTTTTCTTAAGATGGTTTAAGAGTTTGAGTGTTGGAGAGTAGCAAAAGGTCAAAGATAAGGTGTCTTTTTACATAACAAACTGTCGATCTCGAGGTATCATAACCGGCGATGTTAACCAGTCGTCGAAGAGTTCTTGGAGAAGGTCTAGGGAGGACGGCCATAATAATATTTTGAGGAAACAACGACATTAGAAACTTAATTTAACTTTTGGACTTACACGTCATACTTTTCAATCACCATGTGCATGATTTTAACGATTTGGAGCATATAGAATGAAGAACAAACTAGCTTAAATGCGAAGGTCAAGTACTGAAGGCGACGTCGTACGGAGTGATAGTGACATAGCGCAAAATCTGCCACAAAGTCATCTAGAGTCAAAATAGGGTAGATAGGAAGAACCCATCCGATAAAGGGAGTCGTCCTTGTGTCTAAAAGCTCTGATATTGTGTTTTTTTTTGCGCCAGTTGGATATATCTCACCCTTTTTGAACGTTTATTTCCAATACTAGGTCAAAGTAAGGTGTTCTTTGTATTTGCTGACGTAGGTAGGGACGATACTCGGCTCACCACGCATCAAATCCGATGGCTAGCAATTTAGGGGCGGGAAGGACATTAAGAAATCATACAGTTACTAGCAGCAACATGCAGACAGGGGTAACGGGGCCAAGACAAGAAGGGAGCTCACAACCACCACTCGAGGAGTCTCGGGAAGCTGCGCGAGGCATGCCAACTGTAAATGAGGGAGTGTATCTTGGGAGAGATGAAGACACCCTTCCCTTGGACCAAGTCATCTTGACCCAAAGGAGAGTTTACCAAGTCGACGGGCTTACAGCTTCAGACACAGAGGACGTCGAAGAAGCGCTTACAACACAAGCTCAGAGACAAAGATCAAGGCAACAAACCGAGTACCAGGAAGCCTTGGGAAGAGAACAAGAATGTCTTAGGAAGATTCAGTTGGGGCGAGGAGAAGCCATTAACGTAGGACCTGTACCTGCTCGTGCAACTAGACAAACAACTGGTCCGATACTACCTTTACCGCCAATGTTGGCACCATTACAGTCTCGGCCATCCCACCCTAATGGACATTCTAGTCACGAGAGCACAGACCCGATGTTGTTGGCCATTTTACAAAGTCAAAGAAGACAAGAAGCGGCACTAAGAGAACTCCAGTAGCGGAATCTCGCCTTGGAGTTCGAGAATTACCAGTTAAGGAACCAGCGAACCAGATCAAGAGGATCGTCTAGCCAAGGAACATCGAGCAATCGCGACCGATCAGAGCAACCACCACCCCCGGCTGGGCTGAGCTACCTTAATCGGTCTAGGCGATATCCCATACCTTTCCCAAGAGGATACGGACCACCCGAGGACTCGTCTACTGAAGAAAAGAGGCGAGGAAGGGGCGAGTGGCAGGACGGGGCGACAGAAACTAAACTCAAAGAGTTGGAAGCAAATATCAAGGAACTATCGGGAAATAGCGAAGAGAACAAACTGGCAGAGATTATGAGCGAGGCGGAGAAGACACCTTTTTCCCAAGAACTTGAAAAAATGTCGTTCCCCCCAAAGTGTACCTTACCTACGTTTCCTTCTAGATTCGACGGAACAGGAGATGCGGTCGAGCATCTGAAAATGTATACCATGTCGTTGATACAATGGAAAAGTAGTACGGTAGTCATGTGTAAATTCTTTCCGGCCAGTTTGGAAGGAGAGGCGAGAGATTGGTTTTACTCACTCCCACCCGGATCGATTGACGGCTATGATGCGCTAGTCGAGGCCTTTCTTGAAACTTACATGAACAACAGCCTACCTCGGCCAAGAATGAACAAACTATTCACCCTCGCCAGGAGATTCAGGGAGACCTTGAGAACCTTGAACGATAGGTGGAGGAAACTATGTACTGAAATTGGAAAAGTACTAGTAGATCAGGCCATCTTCGGATTAGAGAACGCATTGGGAAGATCGGACCCTATCTGGATAGCTATGTTCTCTGAAAAACCAAAGACCTTAAAGGAAATGCGAAGAATGCAAGAACATTTTATCGCCCTAGAAGAACTTCAGGCCAAACCAAGAGATAGGGGGTACAAGAAGATAGCGCAGAGGCAGCCGAGGCCAAAACAGTCGTGGACGATCCCTCTAGGCATCCCGAGAAGAGATCAGACCATCCACCGAGGAGCAGCGAGAAGAAGGAATGGGTGGATAAAGGGAAGAAGCCGAGGCATGAAGCCCGATCGTATACTCCTTTGAACGCTCCTTTGGAGGAAGTATTCAAGGAAGTCGAGAAGACAAACGATATAAATTACCCAGCATCAAGGGGAGTCCAGTTCCATGAGACCAAGAATCACCCCGAGTACTGTCACTACCATCAGTATAGGGGACACTCCACCAATAATTGCCGAGAAGTTAAGGACATCGTCCAACACCTTATTCGAGATGGATACCTGAGGCAATTCGTCCGACACCCAGCTCAGCCGATGGTAACACCCGATGCGCCGGTTCATCAAGTTCGCATTTCCAGGTCAACTCAATTTGTGAATACCATTTCACACTCAACTGTTCAAGACTACACTCTCGGACCAGCAATTACCTCAAGGATTCACAAGAGGGATCGTAACGGCAAAGAAATATTTAGCATGGTCAAGACCTTACCCATGGAATCTTGTTGTACACAGTAGACGCATTGTTGTACTTAGTATAATAATGTACTCGAACAAATTTTTCATCCTCAAGGAACTTGTTATCTAGATATAGCTCAGAGACAACGCAACGTCATTGGCATGGTATAGTGAATGTAATCATATACCTAAAAGTAACCACTGGCATGAGTTTCTTTTATCCCTTCAAAGACATAAAAAGGAATGCTAAAGGAACTGAAATCCAAACGTTGTTGATTATGAAGAAACACTAATCTCATCTCCAACGAAAGTAATCAGGGGGAGATATGGTAGATTATTTTCTAATCCATTACCGATATTCAGTTTCGAAAAGTACATGACTAAAGGAACTGTCTGGAAAAACTCTGAAAGTAATCAAGGGGAGATGTCGACATCAGGGGGGGATCCAAGGATATGATGTCGACAAACTTAATTTACTTCAAAATTGAAGTTGTGTTGTACTCTGTTTTCCTTCGATCGAGAATAGTTTTTCCCACAGGGTTTTGTTACTCGGCAAGGTTTTTAATGATACAAAAACAAACACTAGGAAGTAATTTCCCAACTAAGGCTATTGTGTTTCCCATCCTCTTATTTTCCATGTGTTTTGTGTCCCCCATCCTCTTATTTTGACCAGTGGAGCGGTGATACTGCATATCATCTTCACAGCTAAGCTCTCGGGGATGTATATTTGGCCATAACAATATTCCTTTGCAATACAATTAGCCAGGGCATGATTTATACTAATATTATAAGACAAAAGAAACTCAAAACTCAAAGAAAATGGGGAAAATAAATAAGAAAAAAGACGTACATCCTAATTCCGATGGGTTTCCATCATTCCCACTTCAAACTTAGCATAATTTCTCAGAAACCTTATTTTCCCAAAACCTGATTACAAAATCAAACATTTTTTTTTCTTATACTATTTATCTATTTTCTTATATTGCCTATTAATATTACTCATCGGAATTACATCACAATTGGGAGATAAAAAAAATAATTGAAGAAGAAGTTCGCTGCGTCAAAAAGAAAAACAAAATAAAGACCAAAACATAATTTTACAAATTATGGGTTTGGGAAAAAATTTCTTACAAAAAAAGGGGTGCACGTGACGTTTTACTCCCATGGGTTTCACAATGAAAAGAAACTGAAAGATAGGCTTGACCATAGTTTTCTTATACAGTCAAACCACACAGGCATACTTTAAGGTGAATGTCTAAAATTAGACTTAAACATTTGTCCTCACAGGCATTCCATTGTAGAACCAGGTTCTCCACTAGGGGTGAGAATTTAGCCTGTAATCCGCGGATTTAACCGGGCCCAACCGTTCTTTTGCGTATGGATGCCCAGACCGTTCGTTAATGGGTTGGATGCGGATGGAATTTTTGAAATCCAACGGATAACGGATCGGGCCCGGATGCAACTATGAAAATCCGTTTGACATCGGCATTTATATAGTTCTATAAAATACTATGGATCATTTAAGAATTTTTAAGATGTTTTCTTGGGGTGTTTTACATGATATTTTTATATTTATATACATATATAAGATACACAGGTTTTATAAGGAGTCATTTGTGTTAGCTTTATTTCCTGGCACTTTTAGGGGCAACCCCAACACAATTAGGGGCGACACTAAAAGACAAAAAATGTCACCCAAACGTAAAACTAAGCTACCCCTTATCCGCGATTTTTCGAAATGACAACTATGCCCTTACATAATCGGTAGCCAAAACAACAATCGGTAGTTTAAAATGAATAATTATCTATCGATTAAAGTACGGATATTTCGTCTAATGTTCCCTTTTATAATCGGTAGTTAATTGGACCTGTAAACCTACCGATTGTAAGTTCAACCTTGACCAAATTCCACAGGTTTTAGGGTACAGAGCCATCCCTAACCATTTGGTTCGTGTTTGCGACGTATCCATAATCGGAAGTTTAACAACTTACATTTCCTTCCGATTATAGGTTGCCCCAAAAACATATTTTTCATAAATCCTTCATCTTGTGAATTTTGGAATATGATATATTCGGTAGATAGTCTAACTTCAATAACTACCGATTATATGTAGCAAACCATAGATTATGGGGGTGCAGAGGCAAGCATGACCACTTGGTTCAGGGTGTAGAGGCAACCATAACCAATTGGATCGTGTTTTGGATGTAGCCATAATCGGACGTTTAACAGGTAACTTGATCTTCCGACAATCGGTAGTTTCATGATGTTTATTACCTAACGATTGTACAATCGGTAGTTTCATGATGTTTATTGACTCCCGATTATGGTAGTGCCCCAAATTCGAAATTTTTAAAAACCAATAGGAATTTTAGATTTCTTTGTTTTAACAATCGGTAGTTTCTCGATGTTTATTACCTACCGATTATACAATCAGTAGTTTCATGATGTTTATTGCCTCCTGATTATGGTAGTGCCCCAAATTCGAAATTTTCAAAAACCAATGGAATTTTGGATTTCTTTGTTTTCAAAATTGGTAGTTTCACGATGTCTATTGCCTACCGATTGTACAATCGGTAGTTTCATGATGTTTATTGCCTACCGATTATGGTACTATCCCCAAAATTTAATTATTTCAAAAACCAAAGCTAGGAAGAAAAGAACATAGTCACAATCGGTAGATAATTTTTTTCTTCTAAACTACCGATTATGAGGCATATTCCTATAGGTATGCCAAACTCATGTATTTGGCATATATGCACCCACTATGGGTATGCCAAACTCATCTGTCAATATGTTATTTCTAGCGTATTGGCATACACGACAGAGTTTCCAGCGAGTGATAGAGTCTCTGTCGCTCGATGGTCAATGAATCGCTCGATGGTCATTAAATCGACATCGACAGTCAAGATGTCGCTCGATACTATGATAATCTCTCATCAGATCTTCATCCAACGGATACCATTTCCCCCCTATAAATACCTGATTTCAATTCCATTTCAACTCATACCAGAAATTCTAAATCTCTCTTGAATTTCTCAATCTCCAATTCTTCTGATCTTCTAATGCGAGTATAGCTGATTTCATAGCAAACCAACATGCTGCGGATATTCAAAGAGTTCTCATTAGGAGGAGAGTACCAAAATTTACAATTGCGGAAGATGAATGTATTTGCAGAAGTTATGTTCATTGTATTGAGACTTTATTCGCAAAAGAATCTTGTCAAGTTATTTTTTGGGATAGGATTTTAAGGAGATTTGAAGAACAAACAATGAACCCCAACAATCGTGATGTTAAAGGGTTGAGTGATCGCTTCACTATAATCAGTCATCAAGTTACTAAGTATCTTGCTTTACTTCAGAAAGAAGGTCCAAATCTAAGGAGTGGTGAAACCTATTTGGAACTTAAACAAAGGCGTCGTGCGGAATATCATCGCATCTACAAACAAGACTTCGAATATGGAAGTTGTTTCGATATTTTAAGTTGCTTGCCCAAATATTGTCCAATTTATAAGTGGTAAAAGTTATATGTCAATTCCTAAAATTTCGTTATTGTCCACTTATTTCTCAAGTCCTAAAACTTTTAATATTTTCAGTATAATTAAAATTCAAGATTGGATTACGAATATAATTAAGCTTAATTTTAAACAATACTCAAATTTTCAAATTCAAATTTCAAACTTCAAATTCCTTAATAGTAATTTTTACAAGACATAAAAACTAGACCATATAAGTTCCAAAATAAATATAACTAGACTTCAAAAATAAAATTTGGGACAATGTTCTTCATCTTGTTAATCTTCTTCATTTCACCAAATTTCCAATCAATGCGCTCATGAACGGAGTCTCCTTTGTTTATCTTCTTATTTGGCTTCAAATTTGTTTTGCCTTGATTTTCCTTGCCTTTAACCTTTCTTTGCCTTATCTTAGTTGCGGTTTTGACTTGGTTGATATCCTAAACTTGGAGACTTCTTTGCTTCTTACTTATTTCTTTAAATCTATCACATATCTTCTCAACGGCACCTTCAAGCACTACTCAAGAAAAATCAAGTTGTGTTGCCGAATCAAGTTGGCTTAATTCTGCCATTTGGAGAAAATAGAAGAAAAGAGAAATAGATTGAGAAGAAGAGAAATTTTTTGTGTAAAAAAATTGATGTAATTTTTGAGTTTGAAAGTTACATATTTATAGAGATGAAGAACTAGCCGTTGGCGCTAGAGTGAATATCGCTCGCTAGGAATTCGATCGATCAGAGGTTTCCCCATAGTGGCGCAAATGGTTTGGCATGCCAAACACCATTTTTTTGGCATGTGCATAGGAATAGGCCTGAAGGGACATATAAGTATTTTAAACCTATTTTGTCATTTTGTGTCGCCCCTAATTGTGTTGGGGTCGCCCCTAAAAGTGTCAAGCTTTATTTTCTTTACTATAAATTTTAACTAAAACAAATTCATTGGATTATCCGCATCCAATCCGTCCATTCATTGGATGCAAATCCGTTGGACTTGGATTGGATGCGGATGGAAAATTTGAAATCCGTAGTGCAATGGATTGGATGCGGATGAGGCGAAAACCGGTCCATACATGCCCATGTTCACCCCTAAATAATCTCCACAACAAATTTGTAATGAGCCGTGTGAGTAGGGGTGAGCATGGGCCGGTATGTACCGGTTTTCGCCTCATCCGCATCCAATCCATTGCACTACGGATTTCAAATTTGGCATCCGCATCCAATTCAGATCCAACGGATTTGTATCCAATGGATGCACGGATGGACGGATTGGATACGGATAATCCAATGGATTTGTTTTAGTTAAAATTTATAGTAAAGAAAATAAAGCTAGCACAAATGATTCTTTATAAAACCTACATATCCTATATATGTATACAAATATAAAAATGTCATGTACAACTCCCTAAGCAAACATCTTAAAAATTCCTAAATGATCCGTAGTATTTTCTAGAATTATATAAATGTCATTAGTTTAACGGATATGGATGTCCAACGGATTTTCATGATTGCATCCGGGCCCGATCCGTTATCCGTGGATTTCAAAAATTCCATCCGCATCCAACCCATTAATAAACGGTCCGGACATTTATCCGCAAAAGAACGGTTGGTCCGGTTAAATCCGCGGATTACGGGCCAAATGCTCACCCCTACGTGTGAGTTTCTTTCTCCTCGTCAAAAACAATGTTAGGAAAGTGGATCCAAGCCCATGTGTGGTGCACCCGTATAACATCTCCCTTGTCCGATCCCACCTTCTAAACCAGCACCGATTACGTGTCACATGACATGGCAAGATCAACAAAAACAAAACACAAAGTCGAATTAGAAGGTCACACCAGTAAACGCTTTTTCATGGTCTTCTCCGTAAAATTAAATCCCCAAATCAAATTTCTAGGGTTTCTCACAAAATTCTTTCAGAAAAAAAAAATCTCTCTCAAGTTTTACCCTCACAGTCTGCAGATCAGATCTTGGGATTTTGGAAGTTTTGATTCATCTTCTTCGTAGAGATGACCAAAAGGAAGTCTAGAAGACCTACTCGTCAGTGTAATCAACCAGCGATGGACGCCATGGACGAACCTCCATCTTCTAAAACCACTCAAGAAGGTGACTCCGTGAGCGAAAATCTTACTTTAGAATCACAGCAATCTGAGAATGTTCAAGAATCTGAAACCCTAGATGAAGGGGGAAAGCAAGAACGTGATGAAGACGAAGGTATGGTTGTTTCTCCTTCACCTTCGCATTCAAATCAATGTATAGAAATGTCCGATGATCAAGATAGTTCTTATGTACCTCGTGTACGTGCCGCTACTGGTACTACTAGTAGTACAAGTGTTGGATTTGACCTAGAAAGTCCTTTACCTGTTGTATTCAAAAGAGGTCCTGGTCATAGAAAGAAAGCGTTAAACAAGAAACAACAAGCCATGTTAATCAAGAAGTTTGAAGAGCTTAGGGATAATTTGTGTATAATTCCGTTTGTTCCTGCTAAGAGACTTGATTTTGATAAGCATGAGGAGATTTTGAGGAAACTTCAGTTGTGGGATTTTGTTCATGTTCAGTTTGACAGGGAAGTGAATTTGGAGTTGTTGGCGTCGCTTATTGTGAATTATGATCGCTCTGCGAGGAGTAGTACTGTGAACAGTTGCAAGATTATGGTGAATCGAGCTGATTTGGCAAGGGCTGTGAAGCTTCCTGTGAAGAAGGTTACTCAGTCGGATGACATTGATGTTGGGGTGTTGTCTGCAGAGTCGATATCGTTTTTGGAAGAGTTTGTGTCGAATTGGATTTTGCTTCATGAGGATATGTGGGCAGTGGCGGATGAGGTTTTGGCTTGGACTAAACTTATTAGAGATGGGAAACCACAGAAGGTTGATTGGGCAGCAATGGTTTGGTTTATGGTGGAGAAGGAACTGGCAAAGGGAGCAAAGTTAAGAACGTGTTATTATGCTTCACATTTGCAGTGTTTAATGAGGTCTCAGCGTAGTGATCTGTTTAAAGAAGAAAAAAGGGTTGAGGCGAAGGTGGAAAGAGAAGTGAGTGTGGATATTAAAATGAAAAATGTGGAAGAAGTTCAGGTGAATGATTTGGAGAATGAAAAAGATACCGAATTAACTCTTGGGAAGGAAAGAAATGAGAGTAAGCCGCAGCAAGTGAGGGATGGAGAAGATGTCATGGATATCGAAGAAGAAGGTAAAGCACCTGCTCATCCTTCAGAATGGCCTTTAGATGGGAAGAAAAAGATGATTGGCCTTTCTTTGAGACCCTGCAGTTCGAATAAACTTGAAAAGTTCGAGGAGCCTTGTGAAGTGAATGATGTAGATGACGATGATGAAGTAGATGAGGCAGAGGAAGAGGAAGAAACGCATACAGCAGCAGAAATTAGAAAGTTGGCGAGGATGCCATCGGACCATTTCCTAGGATTGGAACCAACTGGTATGCCTTCTAACCCATCAATGCAGCTTCATGAAAACAACCCCATTGAAGATTTTTTTCATTCTGGGTCCAACAATGGCATGAGTCAGATGAATATAAGAGGTTCATCTATGTATCCTTGCAAAAGAGAGCTTAGCTGTGAAGATGATATGCAGTATCACCGCTCCACTGATCAAAATAAGAGGACGAGGAACGATGGCCAATGGGACAATAGTGCATCAGGTATTGACGTGTACTTAGACCAAATGAACAGCGCACAATATAGTGTCAGAGCAATGTATGTTGAGAAAGAAGCACTAGTCGTGGAGGCCGAAAGGAATCAGCAAGCCTTGATGGGTGAAGTGCAGTGTCGGGATAGGTTGATTGAGAGCCTGAAGGAAGAGGTGCATAAAAGAGATGCGGCGATTTATAAGTTTGACCATGACATGCGTCTTATGGGAGATCTATTAGAAGGTTATAGAAATGCTCTTAAAGATACACGAAAAGCTTTCTCTGAATACAGACAACGACACCCAGAGCCCGAAGAACCACTTTACATGGATGTTCCTGGATCTGGTGGGCTTGTTGTTAGTGTAATGGCGTTTGAAAAGATGCAATTGGAGCGTGCAGAAGAAGATAAGATGAAGCGTTGGATTATTACAAATCAGTTAGAGGAATTTGAACGTGATTGGACTGAAAAGTTTGAAATAAGTCTCACAAAGGTGCATTTAATAGATGAAAGGTTGTCCAAGTTTAGCGAGGATGTCAAACTACTGAAAGAATTAGCTGCACAGCGCAAGGTGGCAAAATCCGAATCTGAAGCATTCATTTTCAAGGAGGATGAAGAGGAGGTATAACAGCTGATACACACGACACATTCTGAAATTTGTTATACCTAGCAGGCATGTTGACTGTCTTAGCTAGTTGATTTATATATCTCATTGCATGTTCAACTGTTGTGCAGCGCAAGGTGTCAAAATCAGATTCTGAAGCAATCGTTTTTAAGAAGGATGAAGAGGAGGTATAACAGCTGATACACACGACACATTCTGAAATTTGTTATACCTAGCAAGGATGTTGACTGTCTTAGTAGTTGATTTATATATCTCATTGCATGTTCAACTGTCGCTCAGTGCAAGGTGTCAAAATCAGATTCTGAAGCAGTCATTTTCAAGAAGGAAGAAGAGGAGGTAAAAAAAACTGATGCACATGATACATTTTGAAATTGTTTTACCAACATAGCTAGTTGATTTATGTCATTGCTTGTTCAACTGTTGTGATGTAGTTATTAGGCAGGACCACTTACATGTCTCTGACACTTGCATGTCTTTGAACTTTAGTTTCTCTTTGGCACTATAAGCTTTAGAAGTTCTTCCAATCTATGTGATTTCCTTAGACCAGGAAGGATACCATTTTTTCTTCTCAAAGCCTCTCGGCAATATAAACTAAAGCTCTATTACTTCAATATGCTATCCATAAGAATACTTATCCTCTCCACTATCTCTCTAGAACCTCACTAGCACAACCATGGAGTTGGAAGTCTGTGTGAAAGCAGCTGTTAGTCCTTCTGATTCCCTCGGTGATTGTAAGTTCCTCATCCAGAACTTTTTTCTATAATTCTCTTTTCTTTCTTTATTGAGATTTTTCATGGTTAGGTTTTGTTTGGTTTTTGTTTCACAGGTCCTTCCAGTCAAAAGGTTCTCGATGAAAAATACCCAGACCCATCTCTTGTTACCCCTTCTGAATTTCCCTCGGTGTAATTTCTCTTCTCCCTGTCCCTCTGGTATTTTAATTTAGCTAGTGTGATTTGTTTATATCTGTTTTGATGACGAATTTATGTTTCAAAATCATGAGTAATATAAATTGTTCAATCTTTTGTAATTAAATTGCAGTGAATCGAGGATATACGAATGTTATGATACCTTTTTGAAAAGTAAGGATGCTGCAGATGGCGCAGAGCAGGCATTGATCTCTGAATTGTCTTCATTGAACGAGCACCTAAAAGCTCATGTATGTGTTTCTCTTCCTTTATGTCTGTCTATGCTTGTATTTGGTTGTATCTTTTATGATTGTTTTCTCGATAAACAATGTTTGTTTCCAGGGACCTTATGTCAACGGAGAGAAAAGTTCTGCTGTTGATTTGGGTTTGGCTCCTACGCTTTACCACCTTGAGGTTGCTCTTGGACATTTTAAGAGCTGGAGGGTTCCAGAAAATTTGACTCATACCATAAACTACATGAAGGTGTGCAAAAAACTTGTTCTTTACGATTTTACATACTATATTCATTTGTTTTTCTTTTTGTTGTTGGGGTTATCCCATTCTTATAATCAGCTCTTGTACATGAAATGAATTTTAGATGTGTTATAATACATAAGAAATTAAGAAGTCTCTTCATAGTTTTTGCTGTTTCAGATTTCGATCAATTTTTCCTATTTACTGCTGCACTTTAGTTTAGAGCGGTATTTGTAAATTTATGGTACA
This sequence comes from Papaver bracteatum, assembly GCA_023529315.1. Lineage (NCBI taxonomy): Eukaryota > Viridiplantae > Streptophyta > Magnoliopsida > Ranunculales > Papaveraceae > Papaver > Papaver bracteatum. The sequence goes on along the minus strand of JAJJWX010000795.1, from coordinate 511,697 downwards.
CATGATGAAAGCGATATGTAGGGGTTTCCTCCTAACATGGCCTACGTATTTCATATAACTAGGAAAAAGTTTTATTTGGAAGGGTTAAATTTGTTTCCCTTAGCGGCTGAGATAGGGGAAAAGAAAACAGATAACAATTGATAGTGTCTATATTATAATTTATATCTATGTTTTGTCTCTGACGGGGATATTATAAAATTTGTTTTATTTGCAGTTACTTTCCTCTCAGGAGTCATTTGTTAAGACCCAGCCAACTGATATCATCGCAGGATTGGCACCAATGGTTAGTACATTAAGCAGATTGCTGATCTATTGTGCCAATCCACTATGATGTTTCATACGATAATGCCAGTCTACAGTACATTAAGCAGATTGCTGATCTATTGTGCCAATCCACTATGATGTTTCATACGATAATGCCAGTCTACAGTATTGACAGTTTAAGGCTAATTTTATGCATCTTTACAGGAACTTGCAGGGCCAGGTGAGGCTACTTCGATGGAACAAATTGTAGGGCCAGGGGAGGCTGCTTTAATGGAACAACTTGCATGGCCAGGGGAAGCCACTTCAATGGAACAACTTGCAGGGCCAGGGGAGGCTGCTTCAATGGAACAACTTGCAGGGCCAGGGGAGGCTACTTCAATGGAACAGTTAGCAGGCTCAGGGGAGGCTGCTTCAATGGAACAATAGGTGATAAGCACTCACCAGCTCGGCACCTAGAGATGCTCTTAGAAGGCCATCAGTATGCGCCTCTCAACTCAAGGCTGTTATGAAGCTGACTTAACAACAACTGTGCGTGCTATCAATACTGAGTATCTGACTTTTGTGGAAAATCATTATGGACACATACTACTTTTGTTCTCGGAGTATGGGAATGTAAATATGCTAGCTGAGTCCCAAATGCTTGGCAAAGAAACCTAGAAGACGTAGAGTTAGCTACGAAAACTAGATGACGTAAAACTTGCTGTGAAAACTAGATAACCTCACTAATGATATTACTGGTCTTTTGTGAATGAGTATGGTATGGGTGTAAAAGTTTCTGAATCTGAGTTCTATCTTGGTTCTGTATTAAAAAGAAGAAAAAGTTTCAGGGCTTTGTGATTTGTATGAAATTTGTATCAAATTTGTATTAAAAAGAAGAAAAAGTATTAGGCTCCACTTAGTAAAATAGCCCCCAAAAACTTAAAAAAAACACCATTGGCTAGTTTCTGAATCCTATTATTGGGGAGAGTTTTTGGGGGCTATTTTACTAAGTGGAGCCTAAATGTTAAGGGGGAGATTAGATTTGTGTAAAAGTTCTAAAATACCCTCCATAATTTTAATTTATTCCCATTATACTCTCATTAAAAAAAAACGGACGAAGATTAAAAGAAAAAGAAACCGCCCCCTTCTTCTTCTTCTTTTCTTTTTCCATTGAACATTGTTCAACGATTAATCGTCGATTCAAAAAAAAAAATCGTCGTCGATTAACCACATTCTATAAAACCATGGAACCTAAGGAAAATCTAGGTCAATCTTCGTTGAATCAACCTCTTACTGAAGCAGAGAAAGCAACTTCATCAACTGAAGATGAAACTGCCGATCAAGAGGAAGTGAATGAAGGAGTTCCAGAAGCCGCCGAGTCTCCTGACATGACAACAATAAGGTATGAATTCAAAAATCCAGTATTTATTTAAGCGTTTCGTTGATTAATCAGTTGGTTTCGAAAATTTTAGGTCTGAAAAAACGGTTTCTGAAAATGCTTACGGCTGGGAGTTCTTCATTTCCCAGCCGTAAATAGGTACAACGGTTGGGAATTGTCGATTTCCAAGCCGTTTATGAATTACACGGTTGGGATATATAAGAACTCCCAACCGTAACTAAATCGACGTGTACGAGATGGAGCATTCCTATCCGTAACCAGTCGTATACGGCTAGGAATATTCTAGCCGTATATTCTCATGTGTTCATAATTTTTTAGCTGTTGTATTGTTACGTCTCGGTTTTCCCAACCGTAGCTTTATTTCCTGACCGTAATATCCAGTTTCCAAGACGTTTTTACATTACGTCTTGGGATTTCCTAACCGTATTTATGCCCTGTGTTGTACTGTGAACTAGCAATATACAGTCGTATAGATTTTCCTATCCGTAATTTTTTATCAGCTTGGTCGTATACTAAGTTCCCATCCGTAATATGTTTCTCGGCTGGGTCTATTTCTGACTTTCCCATCCGTAATTTTGTTTGCGTCTTGGACTTTCCAATATTCCTAGCCGTATGATGTGTTACGGTTTGGTCATGTCAAATTTTCTCAGACATACTTATTATCTACTTTTGGTTTTTTGCCTTCTTTGTCTTGGAACAGAGGGAAAAAGAAGTAGAAAAGATCCCAAGAAGTAACACCTTCTAGTGACCCGACTCCGCAACCTCGTCACGCAAAACCACTGGGTGCAGACGCAAGGAAAGCAATCAAAGTTGTGACTGCTGAAGAAAAGAAAGGTGGTGGAGATGGAGTTGGAGTCACTGGAGGAACTGGAGTTGGAGTTGCTGTAGGAACTGGAGTTGTTGTTATTGAGGGAACTGAAGTTGTTGTTACTCAAGGAACTGAAGTAGATGTGACTGAAGTTGTTGGCACTTCTAGTTGTGGTGGAAATGAAGGTGTACTTGTTGTTACCGGAGGAAATGAAGTTGGCACTTCTAGTTGTGGTGGAAATGAAGGTGTACTTGTTGTTACCAGAGGAAATGAAGTTGGCACTTCTAGTGCTGCTGCTATTGATAAAGGTAAATCCGTAGTCGAGGAGGGCAAAGAGGAGGACAAGAAGGAGGGAAATAAGAAGTATAAACCTAAGACAACGCCAAGAGAAGTAATTGATTCTATGGAGCCTTTACCTCCCAAGAGGAATGAGAGACCTTGGGGTGAGCCAAGAGATCGTTCCGTATTGATTGGCTACACTTCTTCATGGGATGCTAGGGTTTGTGGCACAAAGGTAATAACTCAAATTATATATATGTTATATTCATTTTGTTAGTGATTATTATTTTTACAACCTTTTTTTTGTAGTTTCCGGATAATGCGGTCCATAAACTAAAGCACCAACAAGCAAAGTTTTGGTTGTTGGACGATGAGCATCCAAATGTGCAAGTTTTGGTCAAAGCTTCGGGGTTATGGTTTGGAATCGATGCTTTGCAGAAGACATATGATGTTGTCACAGTTTGTGGTTTTAGAGAAAGATTTTGGCCCGAAACCATGACTTTTCACCTCACATTCGGTGAGATGACTATCACTCCAAATGACGCAAAGCAAATCACTGGTATAGCTTTGGAAGGAAAGGCAGTGTTTGAGGGTTTCAACAATTCCATGCCTTTTGATGAGCTTTGTGCCTTGGCGAAGAACTGTCTTGGGTGGGGTAAAGATGAAGCAGAAGAAGAGTTTAAGATAGGGTCTGGAGCACCTCCTAGATCTAAAAGGAAATTTAGTGCACCGGGTGAAATTGGTGAAGCAGTTAATATGTCAAGGAAGATTAATTTGGGTCTTCTCAGGGATAAGTTTGGGGATTCTAAACTCAAGACGGATATGGGATTGGTGGTGATGGACGCAGAAAGAGATAGACATATGGCTATAGATTACTTGTTGCATGCTCTTGGGACCGTCCTTTTCCCCAATTTCTCAGGAAATAAGGTAAATGCATGTTACTTGCAGTGGTTGAAGACTCTCAGTCTCGATAAGGAAACAAACGAGGTACCTAGGTACTCGTGGGCCACCTCCCTCCTTGCTGATGTGTTGGAATGTCTTTGCAAAGCTTCTAGATGGAACGAAACACAAATTACGGGATGTGTTGCTCTTATCCAGGTATCTTTTTGTTTTAATATAACAAATGTTTATTTGTTTTACATTTATATACTGATTTGTGTGTAATAACTTATTTATAAATTTATTTTTTTATTTTTTGTCATAGTCATGGGCTTACGACCTTTTTAAAAGCTTGAGGCCTACTCGGAATACAGATTGGCCTCTAGATAAACCTACAGGAGGGAGATACCCTTTTGGAGGGACCCAACACAAGGCTAAAGAGATGGAAATGGTCGACACGAGGAAAAAATTGGATGCTTTGACAATTGAAGATGTGGTTTTTGATCCATATTTGAAACTTGATGAGGATGGTGAAGAGGAAGTTGATGATAGTGTATTTTCAGATGTGGCAACCTATACGGGACCTTTGTTTCATGCAACCGGGTTCGTCATTTTAGATCCTCGTAGAACGCTCCGCCAAATCGGTATTGTCAAGAAAATTGTTCCTGAAGAGATTCGTTTTGGAATGAGCGTAGCCACCTCCCAATTTAAGGACAAACATGTAAAATTGAACTATGAAAATGCACCGGAGATCGGCCATTGGAATGCTCGTTCCGAAGAAGTAAACCAAATGAGTAGAAGACTCCTTGAAGCAGAACATGATACTTCCCAAGAGGATGTGAATTACATGGAATGGTATGGAGAGTGGGCTCATCCTTATGTGGAAAATTTGGATCCGGAGGCGCGGAGACATTACAAGAATGCAGAGAAAGAGAGTTCAAAGACATCAAGGAGTGAGGAACATGATTGGGAGAAGATGGTGGTATGTATACTACTAATTATGTTTGTATATGATATTTTTTTTAATTATCTATGAATAATGGGAGTACGTGTGTTTGATATGAAAAAATAGGTCGACCGAGTTAATTGGGTGGCCAATGACATTAGCCGTATGATTAATTTGGGTCAGGATTTAATGGTAGGTGAACTCAAATTAATGCGGAATCGAGTTAGAGGCATAATACTCCCTGAGATAGGAGGTTTATATCCTGTTGAAGCACCAAGGAGATATAAAAGGACTAGGTCTCCTTCTCCTAGCGACGACTCGGACACTCCCCCCTGACTAAGTTCAATCTAAGCAACGAAAAGTCGGCCGAGGTGGTAGAGGTGAAAAAGATGGAACAAGTGGTCGAGGTGCAAAAGGTGGAACAAGTGGTCGAGGTACTGGACCAAGTGCAAAAGTTAGCCGTGTTGGAATAATTGCTCGAGGTGGACATGGTGGAGGTAGAAAGGCTCCAACTCAAGGTGGCAGCGGTCGAGGTAAAAAATCTAGAGTTATAGAAAAAGTTGTGGAACCTCAGGCAAGGGACGATTTGGATGACTTTTTGGAAAGCACATCGGAGGAGGGATCAAGTGAAAGTGAATGACTATTTACTTTTTATTGTATTACTATTCATGGATCTTTTATTATCTAAGACTTTGTCTATTTACTGTTTCTGTGTTTGGTTATGGATTTGGATGGAAAAACTTTTAAAATTTAGCATTTATTAATGAATGTTAGTCTTTCCAATTGTCTAATCTAAGTAAACTGAGGAAATAATCAAGATTCACTAAGTTTTTGTGCACTTTCGGCTAGGTCAATCCTTCACATAACCAAGCCGAGAGTGCACATAATCCTTGTCAAATATACTTGCACATGAATGCGGTTGGAAAGTCCCAGCCATTTTAAAAAAACGGCTAGGAAACCTAACCGTAACTATGTTACGGTCATGAAAAACCTGGCCGTATGTTTCACTGGATACTCAAAATTTAACTGAACCTAGGTTACGGCTAAGTTTCCGAGCCGTGTATTTTGTTTGCGGTTGGCACTCTGAGCCGTAAAACTGACATAAATTCTCAGCTCTTTCTTACGGCTTGGAAATTCTTATATATCCGGGCCGTAATTCTGACGAAAAATAACAACTATTTATTACGGCTTGAACTACCGAGCCTTAAATATGACACACCACAAATCCTGCAAGCTTATATAGAATAACGGCTGGGTCTCCCCTGCTATTTCCAAGCCGTAAATACCTATAATTATGAATACCACATCATATCGTCTAGTTTTTTGAATTTTGAAAAATAGATCCGTTTGAAGACTGATCTAGAGAAGGTTCTAGTTGTTCAACCACTTATTTCAACTTGAAATAACCATATAACCACCCATTCCAAAACAAAATCACACCTTCTACATCAATAATCTCTACCAAAAATCCTACAAACTCAATGCAATGTACTCAAAGGATAAACCCAACTTCACTTTGGAAGAAGACTCATCTCTTTGCAACAATTTTGTACTATGCTATCCAAAGAAGAGAGAAGAACGAAAGCAAGGTGGTTTAGCCAGTAAATCGTATTGGAGTAATATTTTTGAGAATTTTTGTAGTGAAACAGGTAACATTAACAACCGCGATGGGGTTGAATTGTATCTTCGATTTTCAGACATACGCAAAAAAGTGGAAGAATATATGGCTTTACGTCGTATGTGCAACCAACTTCGACTTAGAGGTGAGACTAATAGAGAAGTCGCGGCTCAAGCTAAGAAGGAATAGACAAAATGGAAAGGTTATGATTTCAACTTGGAAGCTCAATTCGCCATCATCAAAGACTTCTTAATACATCGAAAGGGGTGTTATTAAAACCAACTTTGTAACGGGGATCTATTAAGTATGTAATGGGTTTTATTGTGGCATAATTAATTAAAGTATTACTAATTTTCAATCGTAGTATGTATTCATGTTGAAAATCAAAATTTCTCAGCTTACAGATTTAATTACGGACGGGAAATATATTTGAATTCCCAGCCGTAAAACAGATTCAGGAGATTCTCGTTGAATGACGGCTAGAAGTTCTTAACTTCCCATCCGTTGTTTGTGTTTACGGCTGGGAATTCATCAAATCCAAACCGTAATTGTTTACTTACGGCTTGGTCGACACAATTTCCCTGCCGTAATAGAATCAAATTCCAGATTTTTCCAGATTTTTGACGGTTTTGAATTTAATGAAATTGATGTTGGGAGTTGATTATAAGGTTATCTTGAGTTTTGTGATGAATGGTTTCAACATTTTTCTTCAAAAACATTTCACCAAAATCACCATTTTTCCTTCTTCAAAACTCAAAAAAATCAAGTTTTGATTTGCAAAACATTATGGTTTTGATTAGTCTAATTGATTCACTAAGACTGATTAGTTAGATTAATCAAGTTAATTAGGCACTAATCAAATTAAGGGTAGATTAGACATTACAAAAAATGATGGATAAGGATGGTATGGGTTGTTATTTCATGACCCAATATAGCCCCCAAAAACACATCCGTTTGTGGCCCCAATAATAGGATTCTTTTTTTTTTCTTTAATTGCTGAAAGGCATACTTAACAATATCATTACTACAAAGAAGAAAAAATGGTCATTCTAGTCTGGCCTATGAAGGTGATTACACTGTAGTCTAGTCAATTCAAGTTAGAAATTTTAATTTTCATGGATTGATTTTGAAAGCTGTAATCCTCTTTGACCATCCACACTTAGTCTTTACTTGTATGACTATGCTACAGTTTTGTCTTCCATGAAAGCTAATACCTCGCAACAATATTTTTTGGGGACCTGCTAATAAAAAAAGAAACAAAGTGATGGGAATTGAAAGTGTATGTCGAGGCTGCTCATAGGAAAATAGGATTCCTAAGTCAAGCTCAGTCTATTCTATATAGTTGGGAGTTGTAAGTGCTTTAATGCAGCATTATGGTGATATTTAGAACTATAAATAATGATAGCATTTCATTGATCAGACAAAAACTTGACAACATCGTTATTTTTAGCCATGACTTGGTCCGCTAAGAAGTTTCAAGTACGACCATTTTGTCAAATTCTTTATTTCATGCTGTTTTTATCTATCATCATAGTTCCACTTCTTCCAGCCTCTCGTAGATGCACTGCACAGGAACGGATAGCTCTCTTTAAAAAGTACGATTTAGGTGCTCCCATGGATATAGACAAGGGAATGCTTTTGCTGGTTTGTTAGCTAAATCGGGGGCGAATTCTAACGCTCATTATAGGTTTCATAAGTGGTTTTCTTTTTCTTTTTGTTTTTTGTTTTTTCTTTTATCCGGAGATTCGGCTTTATGTTAGCCTCTTTTTTGTTTTATCTTTTCTTTTTCATTAATAAAATCTCTCTATGAGTTTTCGCAGAAAAGCGTAGAAAAATAAAATATTTTCAAAGGCTGTATTAATTACCCTGCAGGTTATTTGTGGTTGGCTTAATCTCCATCTCTTTTAGGAGATTTTCAGGATGTTCCGTGTCTTTGTTTGTGTTTTCTCCTTTATGGAGATTATGTATGCGTTCTCGTGGAGTTTCTTTGTGATTTTAACAAAGATTTTGGGTGAAGGTTCAAGCATGGTGACCAAAATTTAAGATTTTGGGGCATATTATACTCTTTTTACGAGTAGATCTATTTTTCTAAAAGAAAAAACTCTATCAAAATACAATGATTCTTTCAATCTAAGATTGCTTAGTACACTTGTTGGTATTTCATTACTTCTTTTCACGAATTACTCTTTGTTAGTAGCTTTTAATTTTATTTAGAACTTTAATCTTGATGTTCTCGAAGTCCATGCAATCTCTGTTTTTTTTTTATCATAAACGAAACTTAGATTTATCAAAAACAAACTTTTTTTTTACTCGCCTTGTTACTTAAAATTGCTAAGTAGATCCGCTCTCACCTGGAATAATATCCAGGATTTTTCACATTGTATTCACTACTTATGAAAAGGAATGGCAAACTCAAGTCTAAACTCTCTAGAGTAATACATTAAAGTTGGTTTACATTATAGAAAATGTTAGATATATCCATGACAAATTCCAGTAAATATGTCGCAAGAGAGAGACTGGGATCTCACTTAAATATCCTGTAATCCAAATACTCGAACATCACAATCATCAATGAATCCCTTCTCGGAATTTTTATTTGGATACAATTCCTAGCATAATTATTAGGACAAGTCTTATGGTGGAATCCAAGATATTCCAAGCATGGAAAAAAGGTGGAATGTCAAGTGTAATGGCTTTTAAGTTGAGTTAAGGTTTCATGGAAGATACCTTGGAATCCAAGAGAAAGTAACAATCCAAATCCCGCTCAATCTTGTGATTGGTATTATTTCTAAATCTAATAGTCTCTTTTTGACCGTGGATTTTGTGAGCCATGCAAAATTAAACGCGATTTGGAATAGCATTGAATGTGATTTGGAGTCATGTTTTGGAATCTATTTTACTTTTCACCGTTAAACTTGAAATTTTGTGGCCCATTCCTAGTGCTTAGGTCATGAAATTTGGAAGATGAAATCCTTCCACCTTAAGACTTATCCTAATTAATTACATAATAGATTACGTGTAATGGAATATGAAATTTGAGTCTCTCCGGGTAAGAGGTGACCGACGCTTTGTCTAGTCTGATTCATCTTAGAAAATACTAAATTTTCATCATGGAAAGCCGCCACCTCTTGGACCATTAAAACTCAGTCTTGTTAGGGAATGATATTTTAGGGACCATGGTTTTTTTGAGGGGACCATGGTTTTATTATGTCACCTTCTTAATAGTTATAAGGGGTGTCCTAAAGTATTGAAATGACTAACCTACCCTTAACCTAATTTAATTTAAAACCAACCTAATAACCATATATATATATATATATATATATATATATAACCACCTCCACCTCCCACCACCGCCCATCACCGCCGATTACCACCACCACCACCTCCGATTATCACCACCACCAACTACCGATTACCACCACCTCCTCCGACCACCACTACTACCAACCACTACCGCCGATTACCACCACCACCTTCGATTATCACCATCACCAACCACCGATTACCACCACCACCACCTTCGATTATCACCACCACCAACCACCGATTACACCCTTGGACTTTAAGTTCGGTTTGATCGTAAAAAATAAAATTCAATTATTCATTACCGAACTTCTTACTGGTAACTAATCATACTAATCATTAAGTTCGATTTTCGGTCATAAATTTGGGTAACCGAACTTTAAGTTCGGTTTAATCGTAAAAAATTTTAAATTTTTTTGTAACCGATCTATACAGTTCGGTGTGATCGCCAAAGAAAAAATTTCAAATTTTGTAACCGAACTTCTTTCTGTAACTAATCATTATAATCATTACTAATCATTAAGTTCGGTTTTTGTCATAAATTTGGGTAACCGAACTATACTGTTCGGTTTGATCACAAACAAAAAATTTAAATTTTTGTAATCGAACTTCTTACTTGTAACTAATCATAATAATCATTACTAATTATTAAGTTCTAATCATTACTAATCATTAAGTTCGGTTTTTGGTCATAAATTTGGGTAACCGAACTTTAAATTTTTTTTGTAACCAAACAGTTCGGTTTGATCGCAAACAAAAAATTTAAATTTTTGTAACCGAACTTCTTACTTGTAACTAATCATTGCTAATCATTACTAATCATTAAGTTAGGTTTTTGGTCATAAATTTGGGTAACGAACTTTAAGTTCGGTTTGATCTTTTAATTTTTTAATTTTTTTTGAAACCGAACTATATAGTTCGGTTTGATCGCAAAATGAAAAATTCAATTTTGTAACCAAACTTCTTATTGGTAACTAATCATAATAATCATTACTAATCATTAAGTTCGGTTTTTGATAATAAATTTGGGTAATCTAATTTTAAGTTCGGTTTGATCGGAAAGAAAAATTTTCATTTTTTGTAACCGAACTTGTTACTGGTAACTTATCATTACTAATCATACTAATCACTAATCATTAAGTTCATGGTCATTAATTTTGGTAACCAAAAAAAAATTTAAAATTTCTTTCTAACCCAAATTTTTACTGGTCACACCAAATATATAGTTTGGTTTGATTGCAAAGAAATTTTTTATTTTTTTTGTAATAAAACTTCTTAATGGTAACTAACCATTACTAATCATACTAATCACTAATCATTACTAATCATCCTAATCATTAACTAATAACTAATTAATCATTAAATTAAAACATTTAATTAAGAAGGGTAAGTTTGGTATTAAGAAAAATATTTAGATAATGGGTGACTTAGGATTACTTATAATGTCTTGCCTAAAATAGAACCATGGTCCCCTCAAAAAAACCATGGTCCCTAAAATATCATTCTTGTTAGGTGGGTTTTCGTACTTGATAGCCAACAACAAAAAAACAATATAATTAATTTTTGATATTTCAACAATAATTTCATTATCTCACACGAGTTGGTGTTCCTTGAGTTATAACACAATCAGAAGTACTATATCCAATCCGCGATCCTTTTTTTTTTTTTTTTTTAAGCATGAAATTTATTAAACTGTTACACAAGGGTAAATAATACCCCAAGATTCATCAATTGCAATTTTATTGTTAAGCCATAAATCAGCAGCAGCATGATAAATAGAGCAGGATAACAATCTTTAGATCGGATTTGCATCGGAGGCCGATGTTGGACTTGAAGGTCGAAAAGGAATTCAGTCAATGCTTTCCACGAGAAGAGATGTACTTTTTATGGGCATGATAATTTCCACAGTAATTTAGATGGTGGTAAAATTGTTCGATACAATTGAATGAAGTTTGTAGTCAAGCCTTTGTATCTTGATGCTGCAGAGAACTACTCGATTGATATCCATATAGTTTTTTTTTTTTTTTTTTTTTTGATCCATAACTTAAGATTAAGTCTTTAGCTTTGATTGAGTCTTGAGGTAGAATCCAATCTTCACCCTTGAAGGATTAATACTAATACTGCAAATACTTCTATTACAGAGTTCCCTAAGAACTGAAATAAAGATACAACAAGAGGTACAAATTCAGCCAGATTAAGATAAGGTAATGTAAACTAGAATCAAGAACACAAATCTAATAAAAGTTACAAGACAGAACAATCAAAAGAAAGGTACTATACTAAAATAGCTACAAGAGCTCTTGACCTATATTAAACCTAATACAATAGTAGCAATTATAGAAACGCAAAAGGCTATTACAATTTAGAAACAAAAGTCTGAATTAATATCCACTGGACCATAGAGATACGTCTTAAGGCATAAAAATAGTTTGTTTGTATATGGTGTTTGAAACTTTAAATTTGTAATGAAGTTCCTGAATAGTAATCATGTTCAAAACTTAGTAGAAGGTTTTGTTATTCATGTTTAAATTTGTTAGCCTGCTGCTGTAGATGCTTAGTACTTTCATCTCATTAAGCGTTAAAAGATGAACAATAAGAAACACTAGATTTGTAGCTCTATAGGTTCAGTTCTTCCCCAACGAATGGAAATAAGACTAAGAACATATTTATGCCTCATATCTAACTAGTAACTAGGCTATATCATCCGTTGGGCTGGTGAACAAGATTAGTCGAGACGAATGATTTTTTTTCTTTTTCTTTTTGGGTTGATCTCACCATTAGGGTTTAGTGGAGGTGGTTTTTAGAAAGCATTTTTGAAACCACCATGATGCACGAATTTTATTATTTCATCTAACGGTTTATTGATGTATTTGACTGATCATAATTTCTGACCAATACTTAGGTTATAAACGGCTGTGATGTGTTCTTAATATACATGGAAGTAGAAGTGTAAATTGTACCATGCCAGCACAACACATGACTTACCCCAGCCTAGTATGCCAAAATTTGAGCCCAGCCAAGCACAATATATGACTTAGCCGAACACATGGCACACGCATACTAAGAAAGCACGTCATCACATGCATGGTGATATATAACACTACACAATATTGTACAATACAACAAATTTTGTATATATTTCACAAAAGGCTGTTTATACTAGACAAATTTTTGACGTTTTATATTCGTTGTATTAAGTTATAGTTATAATAACATATATAATATCTAAATATCTGAAAAATATTTACTTTGGAAAATATAAAATAAATGTGCTAGACACAACACAACTCGACAACAACATGCCCTCAAACACGACACAACATAACATGCCTTAACCTATGTCAGGGCGACTCACTAAACATAGCACATTGGGTTCGCCTTTTAATGGGCTATGATGGGCTGTTCCGGCCGTTTTACACCTCCATAGAGCAGAGGAATTTTTTGTTTTTTGCAAAGCGAGTTTGAATCTGCTTGGGCATTTCATAAGGTTTAAAGGCACCAAAACATTTTGATCGGGGATGTCATACTTATTGCTATAGTCACGGAAGTTAACTCCTTAATAAGTTCACCAGTGGCCTGCAAAGCTTAGTTTGTCTCATAATACTTTAACTTTTATGGGTGATGCCAGTGTCACCATAATGCGGTGGTAAAGTTAATGAGTGATGATATTAGTGTCCTGAGTTCGAAAATCGCGGACACCGAAATCTTTACGGATCAAAACAAAACAAAATAATTTTGGGCGATAACCCTGCGAGTATTGGGACAATATCTGGTATGTAGGATTTGGATTGAGGACTGGGGTGGGGCATATCCCACAATCTTTAACATCATTCAACTTTTTGGGGTTTCTGAATAGGGGTGAGCATTTGGCCCGTAATTCACGGATTTAACCGGGACCAACCGTTCTTTTGCAGATGGATGCCCGGATCGTTCGTTAATGGTTGGATGCGGATGAAATTTTTGAAATCCAACGGATAACGGATCGGCCCCGGATGCAATCATGAAAATCCGTTGGACATCCATATCCGTTAAATTAAGGGCATATATATAGTTCTAGAAAATGTTATGAATCATTTAATAATTTTTAAGATGTTTGCTTAGGGAGTTGTATATGACATTTTTATATTTGTATACATATATAGGATATGTAAGTTTTATAAGGAATCATTTGTGTTAACTTTATTTTCTTTACTATAAATTTTAACTAAAACAAATCCATTGGATTATCCGCATCCAATTCTTCCATCCGTGCATCCATTGGATGCAAATCCGTTGGATCTGGATTGGATGCAGATGCCAAATTTGAAAGAACATTATTTTAGGGACCACCCTTTTTTTTGGGGGACTATTGATTTTAAGGCACCCTAACCTAAATTGTTAAGGGCTGTCCTAAAAATCATGAGATTACTAATTTGCCCTTAACAATTTAATTAACCCTAACCTAATAATTGAAATTAACCCTAACCTAATAATTGTAATTAACTTAATCTAATATAAAAACAAAAGCATCTAACCTAGCCGCCACCTCCGATTATCACCACCGCCCACCACCACCACCACCACCTCCGATTATTGAGTGACTAAAGTGATAGAAGAAGATGAAGATGAAGAAAAAAATTATTTTGAGATGGGTGAATATGGAGAAAAAACATCATTTGGGTGCTAAGGTATGCTTGTAACTTAGTGAATGTTGCTATGAACGGCCTAAAATATCTTGAAAATCAAAATTGTAACAAAAAAATTTCAACCATGTCAACAAAGTTCGGTTATATTATATGAAGAACATGTAACCGAACTTTCTGCAAATGCAGTTCAGTTAATAAATCCAAAATCACAGGCAACCGAACCAGAGCTTTAATGGAGTTTTTATTTGTTCGGCTAGCTGATGAAAAATCAAATGTAACCGAACTACTATGCTTGAGTTTACAGAGTTTAGTTCGGTTCAGTCGACTAGACCACGTTGTAACCGAACTTTAAACAACAGAGTTCGGTAAGTTCGTTCGCAAATTTGTTTTTGGCGATTAAACCGAACTCAACATTTGGCTATATAGAGAAGAGTTCGGTTTTGAAATTATTTTTCCGAGTTAACCGAACTCATTTACCTATGTTCGGTTGGTTCGCAAACTTCAATGCAATCAAGTTCCCAATCGAACTGCAGGTTAAAAGTAACCTAGTGTTAGAATTTCGGTTGGTTCGCAAACTTCAACATATTTTGCGAATCAACCGAACTGAGCTTGTATATGCATATATGCAATTAGGAAAACGTTCGGTTAAAGTAAAAACTTAATAATTTTTGCGATCCAACCGAACTGCACTTGCAAATGCATAAATGGAATTAACCCATAGTTCGGTTAAAAGTATTTTTTGCGAATGAACCGAACTCTCAGTTCGGTTCAGAAAAAATTAATTCGTGATAACCGAACTCTTAGTTCGGCTAAGAATTGTTTTTGCGATGTAACCGAACATGTCTCTGGAGAAAAAAAACCTCCATTAAACCTCTCTACAACTTTTTTCCATTTTCAACTCATTTTCATACTTCTCATTTTTTCAACCAAAAACGAATGACAAGCAATGAGTTTGTGAGAATATCTTTGTTAATGATTTAAATGAAGCTACATATATAGAGGTGGTGGCGGTGGTAATCGGAGGTGGTGGTGGTAATAGATGGTTGGTGGTGGTGCTAATCGGCGGTGGTGGTGGTGGTAATCGTTGGTGGTGGTAATGTTGGTGGGTTAATGTTATTTTTTTCTTAATCATTTCAATAATGATTTCACTAATCAAAACCAAAAAATAATTAAAAGGATAGTTTAGGTATTACAAAAAATTTAGGATAAGGGCACCCCTACTCAAAATGGGACCATGGTCCCCTCAAAAAAACCATGGTCCCCAAAATAACGTTCATTTGAAATCCGTAGGGCAATACCGGCCCATGTTCACCCCCTAGGCTAATTCTGAGTTAAAGTTGAGCGGCCCAGGAGATCACTTTGTTGATGACTGGGCTTTTGTTGGAAAACTTGTGTGTGTGATCAGGTTATTACCATTTACCATTACCTTTGATGCCAACCATGTAAATAATGTTAAAGAAGGTGCAAAATTATGCAAAGGAGACGGTGTTTTGCGGTGTTAGTGTTTTAAAGTTGGATTTTTGGGTCTACTCTGTGTTGCTACTAAGAAATGAGACATGGTGGAGTAATTATTTTGAGTCTAATTTTGACCCAAAGTTGTTATCGTTATAATTGACAGTAGTAAATGTAAAAGTTCGACAAAGGCGGAAAATGTCGCAAAAACATTATTAGCAAAAGCGGAAAATGTCGCAAAAAAATTATTAGCAGGAATGTAGATCTATATAAGCGGAACATGTCACCAAAAAATTAGCTTCAAATTAATTTTTGCTTGGATTTTGTAAAAAAAATGGTCACACCATATCATGATAATGTCAATATAACCATGTCACTGGATCCTGCCCCATTTTATCCAAACATTGTAAAAGTTGGACAACAAAGACAATTTTATTAAGTGATTACATTGATTCAAGTCTGTATAGATTGACAAACATCTAAAACACAGTAACAAGAATAATATTTGATCAAATCAGAATATCAACTGAATATTACAAAACTGATATCACTATATATAGACAGAAATCAAATGTTACAGAAGTCATATATATATATGACCACAATAAATTATACATACAATATATACTGCAGAATGTAATGTTGAAAACCTGAATGTGCCGAATGCGATGGATGAAAAGCTTTTGGTGCGACCTCACAAATCAGCGTCCCGCCTCCCGCCAATCAAAAATTATGCTACAAACATGTCGCCAGAAGAATAAATAGAGAAAAACAACTAGAATCAATTGGAAGAATCACACGAATGAGAATGGTATGGGATAATAGAATTAACAAGTCAATCCTTCCGAGGCAGCAGTGGTTCTGTGTGCGGGTTCTTCTCGCTTTCCCCTGCTCTCCATTGTCTCCCGAACAGACTTATTGGCCGGTCAGGTCTTCGATCCCCTGTCTCGTCTGGATGTATAAAGATCCGAGTTTCTTTGTTACTAGATTCCGGTTCTGTGTTTGACCCATCATTTTCTTGATGTTTGCTTAACCTCTGGAAGAAATTTGATTTCTTCTCGTTTAATAAATCGATTGATTTTGGTGATTCATTTAAGCTCTGGACGTGCTGAAGGCAAACTTGAACAGCATCATGAACTCTCACAAAAAACCACTCTTTACCAATCTGATCAAATACACCAGAATTCGCGAGAGCCAGTAGTACTTCCCTGTTTGGGTTCGAAATTGCAATCTGATAGCCAATGGGAAAAAAATGTTAATGATCATATCCCGGGAACAGATTAAGATTAAACAATTTGTAGCTATAAGCTAATTTTTATAAGAGAGAAAATTCACCTGAATATCCCGTGATTTGTACTCCTGATGCAGGTCTCTTATTGCTTGAACAGCGCTGGAGTCAATATATGTAACAGCTGCAACAATCAGTATAAAATGTAAGCGTGGTCTCTAACCGGAAAGAAAAATTCTAGTTCGAGCAAATCCAAAAACGTGATACTTACGTGCCATCTCTAATATCACAAAGTAAATTCTTTCAACTTCTGGTCCGCGTTTGTTTGACCCATCATCAGTATTGATTTCAAATTCCTGTAGCCTAGCAACAGAACAACAAATTACATATTCACATTTTGTTTCTGTAACAGCCATAAGCCTCTAATAACGGGTATTGTCCCAGAAATAGAACTGCTCTATTTTGTTTTAGCAGAGAAGGAGCTCGGTGTTCACCTTTCTTTTATAAAACTTGTATTTGCAAAATAGATGGGTGCATCAATTCTGACAATCACAATCCCATGATATGTATATGCTTCTGGATACTGTTTGCTGTTTCTGTAAACCGTGGTTCCAGGAAGACGTCCCAAGACAGCTGAAATGACAAGAACCGAGTGACACATCATTAGGAGAACTCTAACAGATACTTTCAGATTTGAAGCGTAAAATGTATAAACATACATAACGTGTCTAGATACATCCAGGTTTCCAACTTTATTGTCATTCTCAATATCTAAAAATGCTTCTCACCAATGTGTGGATTCGCTGATTCATGGATGACGAATGCTAGGGAGAAGCCAACCTACAAATTTTAAACCCCTGCACCCAGATTAATAAGAAGATCTTATGCCATATTGTAGGGATACTGAGTTGTTCACACATCGACAGGTAGATGAGGCACAAGATGGTTAGACTACCACATCAACTCACATTCAACTTCTTTATGAGGACTGAATCCCAATATGAAATTGCAATTTGATTGAATCTTACCCCGATAAGGACACCATACTCAATCCCAAGAAACAGTGTTGTAACACTGGTAACAGTCCAAAGAAAAAAATCTTTTTTGTCCACACGCCATAGGAAGATGGCTTCATCATAATCCACCTAAAAGAGTTGAGATACAAAAAAAAGTCAGAAGAAATGGTTCAATCCGCTAATTTTTAGGCTGCAACTGTGCGCGGAACTGGCAAAATCATCATCATACTTCAACAAGGAACTTTATTTTATAAACAACTCCTTTCAGCAAGTGTTTAGCCAGCAATCATTGAAAAAGAAAAGACCAAATTTATTGACCCCCTTTTAGGTATAGTTGGAGTACTTGCCAAACCCATCACAGCGGAAATCACAATAGCAGCCAGAGCACACTGCAAACAGAAACAAGCAGCTCACAGTAAGTGATCTACTTATCAATATCAAATTGAAGTGGTTAAGGAGGGCGTCTTAAAGCCTGACAGCTTCGGAGGATCCACGTAAAACTACACCGACCAACACCAAGAATCTCATATTTCACATCCCAAATCTGTAGTGACATATCGTAATGCGTCTTGGAGATTGCACTATTAAACAATATTGAGGTTTCCACCTCAATAGTAGTTATAAAAATCATGATAATATCTTACTTGTGGAATATCTCTAAATAATGGCGTCATGAACAAAAGAGCACAGCACATTATGACTCCCATGGTAAGCCCAGCTAAGCCAGTTTTTGCTCCACTCTCATGATTTACAGCTGACCTCGAAAATGATCCTGCATCACGAAAATATCAACTTAGGTAAGCTGATGACTTAGGTGAACCTATCTCCATTTTGAAAGAAGCCAAAGGGTCAAATTGGAAGTTGAAGTACATACTTCAAATGCTAGCAAACGCATGTGTAGATTTGTAAGCATTTTACCTGTTGTAGGATATGCAGAGAAGAATGAACCGCATATGTTTGCCACACCAAGGCCAAATAGCTGCAAGGAGAAACGAGAGTTGAAGTATCATGTATTTTTACTCCCATTGCGGCAATGGAAATTTCTATCAGTCCATACCTCCTGATTTGAGTCCAATTCATACCCATTCTTCGCTGCTAAAGCTTTTGCAATCCCAACAGATTCCTGCCATAAGAATTGTAGTTCCCATTTAAATGCGTTACAAACTGAAAAGTGTGAATACAAAAGAGAGAAAGAAATCGATAACAGCTTACCAGTATTGCGACACCCGTAATTAGAAGAGCAGTGGGTATTAAAGACCTCACATGATCAAAACTTTTAGGGACTGAAAACTTGGGAAGGCCTTGTGGTATATCTCCCACCTAAACCAGCAATGCTCGGATATCAATGACAAATTCTGATTACCAGTACCCAGTAATATTCAGGCAATACAAAGGTAGCTGATTCTTACCACAGAAATGGACGCCGGATGGAATATTTTCACAAAAGCAGTACCCAGAACTACTGCTGTAAGAGGACCACCCGCTCTTAAGAATCTCAAGGACTTTTTTGCTTTCCCCTGTGACATTAATGATCGGAAACCAACAATTGATTCATTTGTACAAGCAACAGAAAAACTACATACAAAGTTAGGAACTAGATAAGAGTAGTCACCCTACCAAGTGCTTCATTATAAGAAGAATTGCAAGAATGCTTGATCCCATTACAAAAGGACGCCAGGAAAACTACAAAAGGAAAACCATGCTCATGGTTAGAAAGCCTGCTGACATCTTCCTAGAGTTTGAAATGAGTACTATGCTAAAATTGAAGGGCTCTGAGTTCTAAAATTCAGTTGAAAAATAGCTAATTTAGGATCAAGAAAGGTAGGATTTCATGGATATATAAAATTAGTGTTAATTCAAGCAACAACTCTATGAAACAGCCATCATTTCACAAATGCGAAGCATACCTGATGGGCACCAGCAATGACACTTTCAATAAGTGGTATGATTTCACTGCTTCGAACAATACTATATCCCAAGAAGTATTTGGCTTGAGACAAGGCAATAATAATGGCTGACGAAGTTGTAAAGCCAGAAATCACAGAGTGACTAATGAAGCGTATAATCCATCCAAGCCTGAACGCCAATATTTGGATACATGGTTCAGTAAACGACCATCAAAAGTATGTCATTCAAACAAGAATCCAATCCATGTTCTAAGAAATTATACAACAACAGCATTGAAACCATTTTATCCAAGGTAAATCATTTAGAGCTTCACACTGCAATATTCACAGGCATTAAGCACGTTCCCAAAGGGGGTAAGAATTCAGTTAGGCAGTGATCGATTGCGATATACTGGTCCTAGTAAAATAAGTTATAACACTCATCCATGCACACAGGACATAGTTATGAAAGACCTGAAACTCGTTTAAACTTAAAGTGTCACGAAAATGACAAATGCTGTTATTGTGTATAAGGCAATGTTTAAAGCAGAAAATGGATACACTATACAAAATGATCATACCTTAAGATTCCCATTACACATTCCAAAATTCCAACCATAAGTGCCAACAGTATCGCAAGTTGCGTATACAACGCATCCGTCGGATCAGCAATTTTCCCCAGTACATTAGACACCAGTAGCGAAACCAATGCGACCGGACCAATTGCTAGCTGCCTAGACGACCCAAATATCGCGTAGATAAATATAGGAATCGACCCAGAATCTATTCCAAAACCAAAACCGAAAAGTTAGAACCATATCAATCCAAACAAACACCCACTAATCATATCAACAAAAACACAAATGCTACAGTAACAGCTTGAATTCGATATGAAAAACACTTACAAAGTCCATAAATTGGATGAAGCCCAGCTAATTTTGCATATGACATTGCCTGATTATTCACACACACACACACACAAAATTACTACTCAACATCAACAGTAAACACTCAACTAACATTCAACCCATCAACAATTTTTTTTTTACAGTTTGACTAATTCAACTTTGGTAGAAACATTCAATCTTAACTTGAGTTGAAATTTTCAAAATTTTCACATTTCAATCATTCATTCCACCCAAATTCCTTCAACATAAATAAATAATCAAACCTAAAATTCAGAAACCAGAGATAAGGAGGAGACTCATACCTGAGGAACAAGCATAATACCAACAGTAATACCAGCCATAAGATCAGGTTGAAGATACTCAGAAACATTATAAGTAGATATCCATCTTATACATGGAAAAAAGAATTTCATCCATTCCAACCATGTCATTCTCTCCGCCTTCCTTTTCCATTTCTTAAAAACAGAAGTATCAGTGGATGAAGAAGATGATTGCTGGTTGGAAGACGTCGAAGGATGTTGCAACGGAATGACTTTCACTTGCCTATTCAACATCGACGAAATCGAATTCGAAGATGACGAATTCGAATTCGTCCCCATGGATGCCAAATTCCCAGCACTTGGTGATGCGTGTGATATCGACATACGCACTACCAATTCACTATATCAGGAATCGGATGAATTCCCACTGTATCTCCCAATCAATATGCGCCACTCTTTTTTCCTTTATTTACTGAGTCGGAAAATGGAATGAATCGGTGGGTGGGGGAGAGAGAATCAGAATCAGCGGATAGAGGATCTTGTCTAACGGCTTATGCTAACTTGCACTAACAGTCCTTTTGAAGGACTTGAAAGGTCTGCGAAATGACTATAATACCCTTGGTGGTACCGGCACGTTGTGATTACTGTGGGACCTGGTTAGTGTGATTGCGTGGCGGCTTGGTGATGAGTTTGGTTCGTTGGATCAAGTTTGCTGGGAAGATGTAGGGTTGTGAAGGATTTTGTGACTGTAGAGAAAGGACAGGGACGGAATTAGAAAGTCAATTAAATGCATTAAATGGCTTATTGGGGAAGTGATGGGACATGGGTAGTTTGGTAATTTGGTTAGTGTGTAGAAGGAAAGAGTTTAATGTGGATGGAATTCGGGGAATGTTCATCCAATCAATTGAATGGTCGTGTCATCAATACATGATGTCTGAGACAAGTTTCGGATTCTCTCCTGAAGAGAAAATGCGGAGGGACGCGTGGCAGTGAGTCGACTTTAAAGATGAGCACTCCTCTTTTAAGAAAGAGTAATGATACACACCGTGATTTATGCACCGTGTGTGCACGGAGCGAAAATGAACGATAGAGATGCAAGCGTTCTAAACATCGAAATGGTGAATGAGCAGAGTTTTAAAAAGTGGGTCCCACCCTCTAGACACACAGTGTAGAGTACGGTTTTTCCGCACGGTGTGTATATCATTTTCGTTTAAGAAAACAATTTCTCCTAAAATGTGTATATCAAAAATGGGGGCATCTTGGTGTCACAAATTGCCGGTGTTATGTGTTAATTAAGATCATGATTTTATTGAAATAGTTTGTAGCCGGATGGTTGAATTTGGAAAAGGAATCCAAGATCTTGTTAACTCATTGTATATTGGCTACAAAGTTTAAGATTCTCTAGAGAATAGTCTCTAATGACTGCGCGTACGTAAGAATAAATTGATGTCTAGGGAATGTTATCGAGGGGAATGGGTTTTAGCTTATTATAACATGAACTTTCATAAAAGAAACTCTACCTTGTTGATCGGACATCCCATGATCTTGGTTCAAAGAGACAACAAACGTATGTAAAGTTCGAAGTAAAACATTGTAGAAGATGTAAACTTCTTCTACTCATTCCTATGGTAAACCTAAACAGTGTTTCATGTACAAGTGATAAAGGGTAAGCAATGCTTTTAATGATTTCTATACTTAGAAATAAGGGGAGTAAGACAGGTTACTCTTAATGGGAGATCACCTATATGAGTGAGAAACGTGGCCATTTCTATGAGAATACTTAGGCTATATTCTCTAATAGCACTCATGAATACCGGGAGTTGTTCGGGGCCAAAATGAACACAACCGTAAGAACTAAAGGTGCCCGAAAGAAACAATGTGAATTTTGTTGTCTCAATTTACATTATAAAGTTGAATAGTTCAAGACCAATGGTCACTAGGCGGCTAGTAAATTCGAAAAAATTCACTAGGGAAGGTTCAAAGCCAAAATCCACCTATCCCGACGCTGTAACTTTCATTATGTAATCTCAATGTCTGTTTTTCGAATAGTTTTTCTTTTGTAAAAGACAATTTCTATTCACGTGGGGGATTGTTGGAATTATAAGGCATAATTCCTTAATCGGTTGAATAGAAAATAAGTATGGGAACTTTGCCAAGGTTTGGAAACTGTTTGAAACTTGGTTTCAAGTGGCAACCATACTTAAAGGGTGTGTCTTTTCGGAAGGGGTTTGAGTCTATTCAAGGACCAAATATGGTGTCTCTTAGGAAAAGACTCATGTCCCTAGTTTTCAGCCACCATTCTCCTTTAAATACTCCTTTGATTTCGCAGTTTGACATATCACTTTTTACTCATGTTTTGTGTCAAAGGTTGAGTGTCAAAAACAGATTACATAGAGCATAATTTAGTTTGAAGTTTCTTGTTGTTTGAAGTGCTGCATCAACAAGAAAGAAATTGTTGTATCCTGGGAGACGAACTCCATTCAACCATACTGCATCATTGTGGGACGTAATCGTTTTAAGGACATAGAGAATTTCTCTAGCCTCAATCCACTGTATGATATCTCTATTCTCTTCGTTCTTTGATTTCTAATTGATACATGTGAATGAATGCGTTAATTAATGTATAATTGTGATTGTTCTTTTCATTAAGGTGTTTGAACTGTTGGGTATCAATGGAATGCATCATACTTTGCAATTGTTGCAACCATTGTTGTTAATTTATAACAAAATATGTTTACAATTTTCATGCACATAGGGAAAACTTCAAAGTAGAACAAATCCATGTTTATGCCTTAAACACTTGTTATATTTGATTGTTTCTTACTTATAACACTTGTTGTATTATTACTTAGTATATTTCCAACAAACATGTATGGATATTATTTCCTTATGATGTTATTGGATCCTTTTGGAAAGAAACAAACAAAAATGTTTACTTTCAAGGTTGGGAAAAAAAAAGAAATAAAGGGATCATTGTTATTCAGATATAATTTTAAAAACAGTTGAGGAAATTTTTTTGTGTATCTCGCCTTGAATTTTTCAGGAAGAAAAATCGGCATTAATTATAATACCAACATCTAAAGAAATTGAGGATGTGGTTAAAAAACTAAAACCAAATAAAGCTACTAACCTAGATGTGTTCCTGGTAAAGTTTTTTAAATGTAACTTGAAGATTGTGGTATTACAAATGGTGGCAATAGTTCAGTTTCTTTTTTCTTCAAAAACTAACTTCTCCATAAAGACATGTACAAGGCCTTTTTTTTTTTAAAGAGACAAGGGGAAAGTGGGACACTTGTCTAATCTCTCTTGAAGGTTCGAATTATCCACAAGGGGTTTCCATTAAGCAACACATCAATGAAAGACGTAGCCGTTTTTTTTTTTTGGTATCAAATTACAAACCAAAATAGTGATTGTATGATTCCTTAAAAGATTATCAAAAACACAAAAATACAAGACAAAATAACGACAATAATTGTAAATACATTGTGAAGAGAAAGAGTCATGGACCGCAAAGATATCCAACTTTTGTAGATGTAGTAGTGATGAATGATGCTGTGAACCGGAATCAACACCGGCCGTTTAAAATGATTATCTTCTTTAATAAGAGATGCTCGAATGAATTAGACATATATTGATAGCTTGCACAATTCATTACAAAAGCTAATAGTTTTAATCAGAAAACTCCAGTTAACCCTGTCGAAAGCTTTCGACGTGTCGATTTTAATTCCTTGGAGTGCACAATATCATGAGAAGCAATAATGTTATTTGAGATTTGGCTTGAAAAGACAAATGCTGACTATAAGGGAGAAATGATTTTTTTCCAATGTCTTCGTGAACCCTTTTGCCATTAACTTTGCTATTAATAGTAAGCCTACTAGGAAATAAAGCAATTACCTATACTTCGCATATTCTTTTGAACCATCCTCTTAAATTTACCGGTTTTAGTATATTATTAGAGGTTTTAAACAGTTTCTAGCATCCCATATGACATCTATTAATTCTTTGATTTTAGAGGACTATGAGTTATTGATAACAAGCCTATTACGAAATAAAGCAATTATGTTACATGGGCCTTTATATTGCTACTCACGTGTCATGACTTATACCTAATTAAACTTAAAACCTTAACTATCATGTAACTAAGTGTGTAACACTATTTTATTCAACCTATTTATCTTGTGTTTTTAGAGGTTTTTACGGTATGTTTCATACAGATCTCCACTATCTCCACTAAGAAAAACGTCCTGGCAATCGGCCTCCTTACATTCCCATGGGTTCACAAAAATTTTCATCGCATGTGTTCTTTTCCTCTCTACCTTTTTCTCTTTCTTAGTGGCAGTCATCTTCTTCTCACGCTTCTTAGATTCTGCCATTACCTTTCTCGATTTACTTCTCTCACTCTCAGATCGATGATGCGAATATAATGAAGGGTTTTTTCTTTATCCATCGTAAGTAGAAAGTTTCATTACCCAATTTTACCTCCTAGGTTTTTTTTTTCCTAAAAGGAAAGGATAAGATTTATTAAAAAAAGAACAGGCACAAGGCCATCAAACACAACCACTAGTCCAAAGTTAGAGCTCAATTACAAATGCAATTTTACGGCGATGGAAGAAATCTGTACCATCATATTTACATTTAACCATATCCTAGGAGAGCATTCCAATTCCATACCAAGTCTGAAAAGCTGTAGGATTTGAACCATGAGTATAGCTCACCTCATTGAAAGACTAATCTTTTGGTTTCAATGACCCCCTAATTAACGATTCGGGATTCGGAAAACGTACATAATGGTAAATGTATGGGTATTATTCGGATTCATAAAGGTAGAGAACAGTAAAAAAATTCGGTCAACTATTCATGGTTCGTCTATAGATCAGAACAACATACATACATGTATAATTTGTTTCCGGGGTATAAATTTGGAATTTAAAATCCGGCGAATATTATAGGATAAGAAACACATTTTAATACAAGCTGGGAGGGAGAGATACATGATTATGAGATTTTAGGCTCTCTATATATAATAATTACATTAATATACAACTGAAGCATGGAGCAGTGGTTTAACTAGCAATGGGTTAGAGGTTCGAACTCCCATGACAACAACTTTTGGAAAATTCCGAATAATTAAGGGGATTAGCGTTTGAGCATATAGTTTGGCCCAGTATCTAACAAATCTATAAACTAATTAATGCGGCGAATTCTTATTCAGAATGAATAATTCGCGTATTAATCAGATTTTTCACATGACACAGGTTCCAAGTTTTTATGGGGAGCAGTTTTGGGAGTTTTTGAGGTGGGTTTATCGTTATTGAAGAAAAAAATGGAAAACAAATATCGGGCCTTCCCTTTAAGAAAGAAAAAAGGAAAAAACATCTTTAGTTATTATTAAATAAAACATTGCTTAAATTGACGAGATGGGTTAAATGTTGTTTATATTTCAAACGCGATCAAAATATTTTCTCTTTTTTGTACATAAGGAATTTGGTGCCGGTGTGTTCCGAATTCTTTGGTTTTTTATATTACCACCAAGAAATTAACACTTATGTTGTACCAAAGTGATTTTGGTGGAAAAAGTCTAATTTCCTCTGTGTTCTTTATAAAAATGTTCATTTTATATATCAATATTTATTTTTGATTCAAATATTATCCTTATATATTAGAGTAGATGATCAAAAATATTAAACCAACACTCTTTAAAAGAAGGTACTGCACAAAATGAGAATATTTAACATAACTCTTATTTATGCAGGGATGAGCCTACAAATCGTTTGTTCTTGCATTATCCTTCCTCAAAGAAAATTTATAACTACTTTTAGAATAGATTTGGAGTGCTCAGATTATTCCAGAATCGACTAAATTCACATCGCAATTAGGATTCATAATAACGCGTGGAAAAAATGAAAACCTATATGGACATTATTTCCTTATGATGTTATTGGATCGGTCTGGAAAGAAAGAAATAACAATTTTTACTTTCAAGGTTGGGAAAAAAAGAAATAAAGGGATCATTGTTATTCAGATACAGATGAGGATATCTTTTCGCGTATCTTGCCTTGCATTTTTTAAGAAGAAAATCCTTCCTTAAATATAATACCAACATCTAAAGAAATTGGGGATGTTGTTAAAAAACTAAAACCAAATAAAGTTACTAGCCTAGATGTGTTCTCGGTAAACTTTTTTAAACGTAACTTGAGATTGTGGTATCAAGAATGGTGGCACTAGTTCAGTTTTTTTTTTTCTTCAAAAACTAACTTCTCCGTAAAGACTTAAACAAGAATATTTATTTATTTATTTTCCTAATACCAAAAATTTCTTTTTTTTCCTAATACCTAAAATTAAAGAGACAACGGGAAAGTGGCCCTTGTCTAATCTCCCTTGAAGGTTCGAATTATCCACATGGGTTTCTGTTAAGCAACACGGCAATGAAAGAAGTAGACATACTATTTATTTTTATTTTTTTGGTATTAAATCATATTTCAATTCATTTAAACCAAAATACTGATTACATGATTGCTTACAAGATTTTCAAAAACACCAAAATACAAGACAATCAAAACCCAAATATAAATGACGACACCAATTGTAAAAACATGGCGAAGAGAAAGAGCCATTGACCGCAAAGATATCCAATTTTTGTAGATGTAGTAGTTATGAATGATGCTATGAACCGAAATCAACTCCAACCATTTAAAATGACTATCTTCTTGAATAAGAGATGCTCCAATAAAGTACACAAATATTGTGATAGCTTAGACAATTCTTTACAAAAGCTAAAAAAATTTAGAGTTTTAATCAGAAAACTCCAATTAACCCTGTCGAAAGCTTTTTACATGTCGATTTTAATCCCTTGGAATGCACAATCTCATGAGAAGCAATAATGATATCTAAGATTTTACTTAAAAAGAGAAACGCTGACTATAAAGGAGAAATGATTTTTTCCAATGTCTTTTTGAACCTTTATGACATTAACTTTGTTATTACTTTATAAGGGGTATTACATATGCCTTAATATTGCTACTCACGAGTCATTACTTGTACCTAATTAAACTTAAAACCTTAACTATCATGTAACTATGTGTATAACATTGTTTTATTCAACCTATTTATCATGTGTTTTTAGAGGTTTTGACGTAATGTTTTAAACAAAGCTCCATTATCTCTACTAAGCAAAAGGGCTTGGCAATTGGCCTCCTTACATTCCCATGGGTTCACAAAAATTTTTATCGCCTGTGTTCTTTTCCTCTCTAACTTCCTTTCTTTCGTAGCGTTGGTCATCTTATTTTCGCGCTTCTTAGATTCTGCCATTTCCTCTTTCAATTTACCACTCTCACTCTCAGATCGATGATAGGAATATAATGAAGGGTTTTCCTGGCACAAGGCCATCAAAACCACTAGTCCAAAGATAGATCCCAATTACAAATTCAATTTCACAGTGGTGGAAGACGGGTATTATTTGGATTCGGGATTCATAAAACGTACATAATGGTAAACGAACGGGTATTATTCGGATTCATAAAGGTCGTTCGAAAATCCGGTCAACTATTCGTGGTTCGTCTATAAACCAGAACGACAAAAGTACATGTATTCGTGGTTCGAAAAACTTTCCAATTCATTTTGCTCAAAAATCGTTCCAAATCGGCAAAATCATCATCCTTAATCGCTAAAATTCTGAATTGGAATTGAAAATCACATCGGTATATATATCAAGTAGCGATTACTCGGAGAGTAACAGGCCGAGGATAGAGATATCGACTACACTGATAAGACATCCTTTTTACATTAATATAATGCTTGGATGAAAGGAAAACTCTATATCCATGGCACTTGCATGCTACAAGTGATGGTTTATATGGAAAGAAAGATGCATTCCTTGGAATTGTTGAATGTTAAACTAGACCTCCAGAACAGTTAGCTTTAGATATCTCAAGACATTATTTTTATTTGCTTCCAGTTCATTTAAACATGATAAAAGAATGTAAATATATACAAAATTAATTATGACGTTTCTTGGAAATATAACTACTAATGTTGGTAACATGGGTTTGGGTATTGTTCTCGAAACGGGAAAAAGTTGTAGCTCAGCTCCGTGTAATAAAATGGGAAAAAACAAATAACATAAACGATCCGGTCATTGAAGGAGACAACCTAGCATCTATCCTTTATGTTTCAGGACAAATCACATGCATTCAGTGGCAATGCAAAACAATTCCAGGAAAAGTTAGAAGTATAGTAGATAAACTAGCATTTTCTTTTGAGGTTTGTAAACAGAAGAGCTAACAAAACAACATATCTATTGGCAAAGAAAGGAAGAAACACAACTACTTTAATACTTGGAAGAATTATGTACCTTTGTTTTTTATTCCTACGTACAATAGCTTAGGATACAATCAAAGTTTATGATAAATAACAACGTTGTGCCATTATTAGATGAAGTTAATCCAACAGACAGCCATCAACTAGCCTGAATCTGAAGGGAAACTCAGTTAGATTTTGTCCCAAATGAGACTGAATCTGAATATTAACAAATTCCATTAGAAGTAATATGTGTTTCTTATTTTCAAAAAAATAAAAAAGGTTGGAAGAAAATATAGAAGAACAAACCAATGTAGACACAAAACTGCTATATTTTTGTGATCAGCCGTAAAGCATTGCAATGCTTTTAAGACAAATGATGTAAACGGGACTATGCTTTTAAGACAAATGATTATTTATATAAGTGGGACTCATTTATAGAGTTTGTGATCGTTCATCTATTTATTTGTATATCGATATCATATACAATAATGTAAGAATCACTCTTTTCCTTATCAATATTTTTTAGAGAACTTCTCGGTCGAACTCGCAAGCGTTGCTATCTCAAGCTTGTTTGTCAAGTTTAAGTGATCAAAACTATACGTCTTGATTTCTAGTATACTTATAGGTATGTCTCGGATTATGATAGAATGTGTAGTTGAGATTTAGACTTCACGACGTTCATCGATTGAAGACGAAAATTTACTGAGGAGAGCTTAGAGGAACTTCATCAACAAAAGGTATGTGGAGACTAAAACTTATCTATCACTCAGAAGTATATTCTATTCTATCTCCTATTGTAACTAAGTCGTATAACTATATAGACTTTTATATTATACACATATGATATTTCGAGCTGAGTTTAACTCGCTTCTATATTTCTCGAAATATGTGTTGGAAGCTTTTATATTTAACTATGTTCATCATTATACTTGACGAGTTTAGTTAGAAATAATTTATTTGTTGGAAACTAAATAATAAGTCAAAAGATGATCATGTGAAAATTGCCTTGAAACATCTTACACGGTTTGTGTGAGATAATCATTTGATGTCGACTCGGAATGTTTCGTATTGATCATTCGACCACTTGAAAATTACTTATAAGCTAATAGTTTTTGTGAGAAAACTATTGTCGTCTTCCAAGGATATTTCAATGATTGAAATAGGAGTTTAAAACAATTAACCATTGTCGGGATATATCACAGTATGCATACCAATATGCAAACTATTTTAGTATGATTCAGGTGCGGAAACCTAGTTTGCATACCAGTATGCGAACGGTTTTAACTGTTAAAGTCCGGGAACCAAGTATACATACCAGTTGTTGATGGTAGTTTTTAGCTTAGGGTTAAAATCGTAAAACACTAAACCCTAGCAGACAGTGATGTCACAACATTTAAGGTAACAAGCATTTACTAGGCACATTTACTGAAACCTTTAATGTGTCTCTAAATAATTATCAGGGTATCTTTTTCAAATTAGGGTTACGACAAGCCAAACCCTAATTCCCATGCGTGCCAATGGCAAATCATGCCAGCCACACCGATCGCGCCAAAGCATGCCAACCATGCTAGCCACACCTCTGTGCCAATCACTACACCAAAATGAGAAATTTGTAACACAGAAGTAACACATTTATAAGTGTAACAAAACTTGTCACACTCTTATGTGTAACAATCTTAGAAAGTGTCACATTAATTCCATATTGCTTTTATTTTTATTTCAGTTTTATTTTGTTACACTTTTTAGTGTGGCAACGATTTTCATTTTTTTTAATATTAATTAAATTTCTTTTTTTATAAAAATATAAAATAAATATACCACGTCTTAACTACTTCACCCTCTCGCCCACTCGCCCTCCATCAGTTTTCTTCTCTCTAGCTAGAAGAAATCAACCCCGTAACCTAATTTAGGTTACCTAAATGGTGAGAGATTAATATCCAAACCTAAATCTCTGCATCAAAAACATTCGTTTCAACTATTTAATTTGTGTCGGTTTGTAAAATCTAAATCTACCATCTGTACTTGAAGATAAATTCTATTGAAAGGGAAAAGTTATGGAGAATCAATATCATCAACTATTTTGAAGATTTCAACATTGAACGCGAACGGAAAGATAAGTTTGATCTATTCTTATCATTTAATTGATTACAACTCTTGATTTATAGATTTCGAAATCTGGATTTTAGAAGAAAAAAAACTAACCTATTTTTTTTTATTTGAATTTATTCTTTGATTCATAATCCGATCTTGGATTTTTAGCAAAATGATCATTATCTTCGTTTTGAATTAAAAACTTAGAAAAAATTTCAACAATCTCTCAATTAATCTCTGCAATTCGATCCATCACTTAATCCTTTCTCGATTAAAGTTCAAATTACAGATTGGTAATCAACATGTTTTAATCTTCATTACCCATCAAACAAAACAAACTCTAATTGTTGATACGTGAATTGTAATCTAGAGAATCATGCATAGATTTGTTCCAAGAATGAAACTGTTAGTATTCCATATTTGTCCCAATGATTTCAACTCAATCTTATATAACTAGGATTATGGGTTATCCTTGTTTCATCCAACTACGGAGGGGCCAATAAGAGGAAACCGACCGTGCCAAGGCATGCCAACCATGCTAGTCGCACCTCTGTGCCAATGGCAAATCATGCCAGCCACACCGACCGCGCCAAAGCATGCCAACCATGCTAGCCGCACCCCTGTGCCAATGGAAAATCATGCCAGCCACACCGACTGCGCCAAAGCATGCCAACCATGCTAGCCACACCTCTGTGCTAATGGAAAATCATGCAATCCACACCGACCGCGCCAAAGCATGCCAACCATGCTAGATGCACCTCTGTGCCAATGGAAAATCATGCCAGCCACAATGACCGCGCCAAAGCATGCCAACCATGCTAGCTGCACCTATGTGCCAATGGAAAATCATGCCAGCCACACCAACCATGCTAGCCGCACCTCCATGCCAATGTAAAATCATGCCATCCACACCTACCGCGCCATGCCAAACGCACCTCTCCATGTCCCCATGCCGCGCCACCATACTGTCCTTCATTAAAAGGCTATCAAAACGAAGGCGTGCAACAATACATGGTTTCCCTTCAATCCCAGGAGAAAATCCTGGCCGTCAAAGGTTACCAAACGACCTTTGCCACCAAAACCCTAGCTTGGTCACGCGCCTATCCCAAGATAGTCACGCCATGCTCCTTTGGCAAACCCTTGGCCCCACATGCCAAGCCAAACCAAACCTAGCCAAGCTATCCGCGCTATGCCAAACACACTTTTCCTTGGCCCTAGCCATGCAAGTCGCATCATGCCAAGCCAAACGCCCTTGCCTTGGCCCTATTCACGACATGCTCCTATGACAAACCCTTGGCCCCACATGCCAAGCCAAAACCGCACCTAGCCCAAGCTAGTCGCGCTATGCGCCTATGGAAAACACTTGGCCCCACATGGCAAGCCAAAGCCGCACCTAGCCCAAGCTAGCCATGCCATGCCAAACACACTCTGCCTTGGCCCTAGCTATGCTAGTCACGCCATGCCAAGCCAAACCCCATTTCCTTAGCCCTAGACACTCCATGCGCCTATGGAAAACCCTTTGCCCCACATGCCAAGCCAAACTAAACCTAGCCAAGCTAGCCGCGCCATGCCAAACGCACTTTGCCTTGGCCCTAGCCATGCTAGTCACATCATGCCAAGCCAAACGCCCTTGCCTTGGCCCTAACCACGCCATAAGCCCAAGGAAAACCCTTGGCCCCACATGCCAAGCCAAAGCCGCACCTAGCCCAAGATAGCCGCATCATGCCAAACGCACTCTGCGTTGGCCCTAGCCATGCTAGTCACACCATGCCAAGCCAAACGCCCTTGCCTTGGCCCTAACCACGTCATACACCCAAGGCGAACCCTTGGCCCCACATGCCAAGCCTAACCTAGCCGCGCTACCCTGTTGGCCTTCCCTACGCGGCCACCAAAACGAAGACGTGCAATAATCAATGGTTGCCCTTCAATCCCATGAGAAAATCCTAGCCATCCAAGGTTACCAGACGACACATGGTAACCTTTGTCCCGAAAATCTAAGTTTGGGCACGCCAAACAATGCCATGCCAAACTAGCCGCGCCACCCTGCTGGCCTTCCCTACGCGTCCACTAAAACGAAGACGTGCAACAATCAACGTTTCCCTTCAATCCCAGGAGCAAATATTAGCCATCCAAGTTTACCAGACGACACATGTTAACCTTTGGCCCGAAAACCTAAGTTTGGCCACGCCAAACCATGCCATGCCAACGGCATCCCATCCTAGCCACGCCACCATGTTGTCCCTCACTACGCGGCTACCAAAATGAAGGCGTGCAACGATCAACGGTTGACCCTCCTTTCAAGATGCAAAATCTCGACCGTCGAAGGTCTCCAAGCTAGCAAGTTTCCCGAGCTTGACTTGCCAAGCTACAACAACATGCTACATGTTTTCCAAAAACATTCGAGACATCAACACAAACTGGGGGATCCTCTTTGGGTAATGGTTTGGCGGTTTACAGCGTGCGGTGTTCACTACACTCGTCATAAATAAGTTTCATGAGGGTGAGGCGGTTAGTAAATACGGGAAGTTATATGTGAAACGTTCATGGGACATAAATAACATGCGTTAAAAACTTTATGGGATATCAATTCCATAACGTTAGCAGTTTCATGAAAACCAGTTTCATGTATTAACAACTTTATGGACATCAATTCCATGCATACGGTTACCACCTCCTCCCATTTACTTCCTCACTCCTTAATGATACCAGGGTACGTTCCTATTCCGACTTTTATAAATAGGTCTTACCTATTTCCATTGAACAAAAAGTTCATACGGGAGATACAACACTCAAAAATACTTACTTTCTAGCTCACCTCGTGAGCACTCTTACTTTTCTGATAACAAATCGTAGTAACCCAACTACTCTTCCAGAATCAACTATTCTGGTCTCACCACTTTCCTTGCTTCCCTCCCCAAAACCAACCCATTCTCCTCCA
This sequence comes from Papaver bracteatum, assembly GCA_023529315.1. NCBI lineage: Eukaryota > Viridiplantae > Streptophyta > Magnoliopsida > Ranunculales > Papaveraceae > Papaver > Papaver bracteatum. The sequence continues at coordinate 477,517 of JAJJWX010000795.1, read as the reverse complement.
CTTTGTGATCGAAGCAAGTCTGGAACGACCATTTTTTGGTTTAGGCCGGACTTGTACAGATTGATCTCTCGAATCTAAAGTACTCCCTTGCAGTACATTGTTTAGGGTTTAAATTGTTTCTCACCTGCATACCCGCAATTACCAAAACCAGCAGAAACCATTTTCACCTACAAAAAATTGGCGACCACAGCAGGAGGTTCGATATTTCGGTTACAATGTCAATTTTCAACCATGGATCTCATTCTTCGACCCAGACGTAAAGATGGTAGAGGAAGATGATCCACTCCAACTCAGTTACCAGCAGCTCGATTATCAGTCATGACACGACAAGGGATGACTTGGGACTTCCTACAGGATAGAAGAAGATGATCTTCCCAAGGATCAATGGCTCGGTTATCAGACGGCTCAGTAACGACTGGGGAATTTCCATGGTGGTGTTTCCCATAAAACTCGGTCTTTCACCCGGAGGCTCACTTTTCATCAGGAGACCTAAAAACCGAGTAAGTCTTACCTAGACAAGATACATGGTTTGCTATTTCAAGTTTTCAAGACAATATATATAGTTTACCCCATGTCATCTACCAACACACGGTTCTAAGGTTTTTCCTGGGATGTCTGTGTCACTTTCAATCATAACCAAAACAATCAATTCCTAAATAATTCATTCCAAAAAGAATAACCCAAAACCGTCAAGGTAACATTTATCTATCAACCCAAGAAATCCAGGAAATCAAAAACCATAAACCAGGCGTTTAGTTTGCCTTTCAAAAAAAAAAAGTCACCTACCGTGCCTACTTTTCACAATAATGATTACCTGTCACTATTAGAAGACGTACGGTGACATTCAAAGAATTGTTTATGATGAAGTATTTCCACAAGTTTATGAAAGGAATACCCATGGCTAGGGTTTACACCAGTTCAGAAGAAAAATATTTCTACAGACTTATGGAAGGCATACTTATGGCTATGGTTTGTACCAGCAGAAGAAAACAAGAAAAAAGATTAAAAGAGAAACGCTGGAGTACATAGCTGGGATATGCTTGCCCACTTTATCACTACCACGCTACCGCTAACACCAGGACGTGATAACAAAGATATGAGATAAAAAGAGGAGCCAACCCATTTCATAAGCATAACACTTTTTGGAATTTGAATAAGGAAAGGATTTCCTATTTGAGCTACGTATGGGAAGAGGAAACTGGGCCCGCAAGAATAAATCCGCATCACGCCAAGCCAGCATCGTGCCAAGCCAGCACCGTTCCAAACCAATGGTCCGCGCCATGCCCAACCAACGGTCCACGCCATACCAAAATTCAAGCCAGCGCCCATTCCAAGCCGATCCAGCGCTTACCAGACGCGCTTGCCAGACGTGCATGCCAGACGTGCTTACCAAACACACATGCCAGGCACACACGCTGGCCGCAATACCACACCCTGCGCTAACATCTTGCACCCTTCCAACTTCATCTTTCCCGCTCCACAACCGGCCAAAGCAGCGCTATCCTCACCCTTCGAAACAGCGCCATGGCTCCAGCACTTCGTTATCAAAATCGTGCCATCCCTGCACGATAGACTTACGATCACCAGAACCAGAGCCGCTTCCGCTACCCCAACGGTTCTTCAAGCGTGGCAGCTCCAACCGTCACCAGAAACGCTACTCCACCATCAGGGCAAGATACTGGAAGAGCCGAAAGAAGCCGACCTCCTTTTACCACAGTTGATTTAATGAAAAAAGACACTTCAGCAGGACTGAAGAGGCTCGCGTTGCTCTTGAACGCCCAGTAAAAGGGGATAAACGATCCAATTTCATCACACGTAAAGATCAGGAACGACTTCTCCAAAATCGAAATCAAGGGAAATCAGAAACCCTCCTGAGTTCACAGAGACCCTCTTCCCGTCAGGACTTGCACGATGGGAACTTGGCCCACAAAGTCGTATAATCTATGAAGAAACATTTATGTGAGATTCTGTGTTTCTCCAAGGCATAACGTCAATACATATTTTCATCCCTCTACCGCACATCATCAGGGAAAGCAGGCGTTTCCAGCCAGGGAAGTTGTTCCCAAACCCCAACCTCTCCTAGAAAACACAATCGATAGATGAAACAGGGGACTCCTAACCTCTGTACACTTGAGGGATGTCTATTTTGACAGAACGTGAAGTAGCCTCTGGCTTCAACATGGTAACCATCAACGCTCTGAGAGTTGCAAGGCATCGTTTCAACGTTCTCTCCAGAAGTGGCTCCGCTTCAACTTTCTCCAGCAGCGGCTCCGCTTCAACGATCGCTTCAACACCACTCCTTCCTGCAAAGGGTCTTGCCACCACGCTCCCCATGTCAAGGATCATGATCACATCCATCCAATATTCGTAGTCATGGCCGCCCTCCGATCCATCCCTCCAAATCTTGTGATCATGGGAAGCTTTCTCGCTTACTTATCCAGCCAATACTTTTACTTGCATGGATTCCCATATAATTCCAACCAACCTACTTCGTTACCGCGACAATATTGTCTCTTCTAATTACATCCGCTACCCAGAGATGTTGCCGCTCATTTGTTGATACCGGTTAGAGCTTCACCATAATAACAATCACTACAAAGATGGAAACATGTAAACCATGCTTGGGGACTGAGGGTATGCATGGAATCCCTTCACTGTCAAAGCTCAGAAGACTCAGTCAACCAAAAAGCCGTACCCACAACAAGGTTATTTACTCATCAAGGGTGCAACGAAAGAACATCATCACCTATCTGTTTAGAAGACGCGTTCAACACTTTAGGAGGCCGCGGAGGATCCCAAGCCTGCACTATCCAGAATATTTCATCATATAATTTTTGAGCATCCCAGTGTCACATCCATAAGAGTACTATGGGCTTATAACAAATCCCGTGGACGGGTATTCAAGGCCATGCAATAAAAGTAGGTTACGCATGGGGACTACCAGCATGAGACGCTTTCACTGCCCTCAACCAGGTTATTACTGATTTCAACATCATCACTGTCGAGGTTTTACGATCCGCGGGAATTTCTCAACATGAAACCATACATGTGAACATGTTTGTAGGTGAAAATGGTTTCTGCTGATTTCGGTAATTGCGGGTGTGCAGGTGAGAAACAATTTAAACCATAAACAATGTACTCAAGAGAGTACTTTAAATTCGAGAGATCAATATGTACAAGTCCATCCTAAACCAAGAAATGGTCGTTCCAGACTTGCTTCGGTCACAAAGTGGAGGAGAATGGGTTTGGTTTTGGGGAGGGAAGCAAGGAAAGTGGTGAGACTAGAATAGTTGATTCTGGAAGAGTAGTTGGGTTCCTACGACTTGTTATCATAAAAGTGAGAGAGCTCACGAGGTGACCTAGCAAGTAAGTATTTCTGAGTGTTGTATCTCCCGTATGAACTCGTTGTTCAATGGAAATATGTAAGACTTATTTATACAAGTTGGAATAGAAACGTGCCCTGGTCTCATTAAGGAGTGGGGAAGTAAATGCGAGGAGGTGGTAACCTATGCATGGAATTGATGTCCATAAAGTTATTAACGCATGAAACTGGTTTTCATGAAACACATTATGGAATTGATGTCCCATAAAGTTGTTAACACATGTGCTTTATGTCCTATGAAAATTTCACACATAACTTCCCATATTTACTAACCTCCTCACCCTTATGACATTTACTTATGTCGGGCGTAGTGTACGCTACACGCTAGAAACCGCCAAACCAATACCCAAAGAGGATCCCCCAGTTTGTGTTTATGTCTCGAATGTTTTTGGAAAACACATGTATCACGTTGTTATGGCTTGGCAATTGAATCTTCGGAAACTTGCTATCCTGGTGACCTTCGACGGTCGAGATTTTTCATCTTGAGAGGAGGGGCAACCGTTGATCGTTGCACGCCTTTGTTTTGGTATCCGCGTAGTGAGGGCCAATCGTGGTGGCACGGCTAGGTTGGCATGCCGTTGGCATGGCATGGTTTGGTGTGGCCAAACTTGGGTTTTTGGGCCAAAGGTTACCATATGTCGTCTAGTAACCTTGGATGGCTAGGATTTTATCCTGGGATTGAAGGGAAACCGTTGATTGTTGCACACCTTGGTTTTGGTGGCCGCGTAGGGAAGGCCAACAGGGTGGTGCGGCTAAGGTGTGGTTAGGCTTGGAATGGGCGTGACCAAGCTATGGTTTTGGGTCAAAGGTTACCATGCGTTGTCTGGTAACCTTGGACGTCTAGGATTTGCTCCTAAGATGGAAGGGTGGCCGTTGATGGCCGCACACCTTTGTTTTAGAAACCCTAATTAGCGTCGTTTACTAGAATCATTTTAGAATTCTAGAACGGACTCGAATTTCGATGGTCCGCCCCTCAAATCGACCGGAAAAGAATTTCCTATCACCTTTCTCGGGGATATTTAGGTTTTGAACTCGTTCGGGAGGTGAAAATAGCCCGAAAGTAAAACTTAGGAAGAATTTAGGAAGGGTGGCGGCATGGCCAGGTATGCCTTGGGGCAATTAGGCATGGAATGCCTTGGCGTGGTTGGTGTGGCTAGCATGATTTGCCATTGGCACAGAGGTGCGACTAGCATGGTTGGCATGCTTTGGCACAGTTGGTGTGGCTGGAATGATTTTCCATTGGAACAGAGGTGCGGCTAGCATGGTTGGCATGCTTTGGCGTGGTCGGTGTAGCTGACATGATTTTCCATTGGCACATAGGTGAGGCTAGCATAGTTGGCATGCTTTGGCGCGGTCGTTGTGGCTGGCATGGTTTGCCATTGGCACAGTGGTGCGGCTAGCATGGTTGGCATGATTTTGCGCGGTCAGTGTGGCTGGCATGATTTGCCATTAGCACAGAGGTGCGACTAGCTGGTTGGCATGCTTTGGCGCGGTCGGTGTGGCTGGCATGATTTGACATTGGCACAGAGGTGCGGCTAGCATGGTTGGAACGCTTTGGCGCGGTCGGTGTGGCTGGAATGATTTTCCATTGGCACAGCGGTGCGGCTAGCATGGTTGGCATGCTTTGGCGTGGTCGGTGTTGCTGGTATGATTCTCCATTGGCACACGTGGGAATTAGGGTTTGTCTTGTCGTAACCCTAATTTGAAAAAGATACCCCGGTAATTATTAGAGACACATTAAAGGTTTCAGTAAATGTGCCTAGTAAGTTCTTGTTACTTTAAATGTTGTGACATTACTGTCTGCTAGGGTTTAGTGTTTTACGATTTTAACCCTAAGCTAAAAACCACCATTAACAGCACCGAAGACTCCTAAAGCATGCCAGAAGGTTACATTAACATATTCATTCATGCCATCATATCAAACCGAAGTGTAACTGGGGACTTCTCACCGCATTCCATTCCGTACGATAACCCAAGATTCAGAATATGGTTCAAAGGATGTAACTTGGAACAAAGTCCCGGGAGACTTGATAGCAGCGCATCAACAATGGAACGTCTCTATTTTATCCAGGGGCGCCAGAAGTTTTCGACCATGCAAGCATACACAAAACATCATCATCACGATCATAAGGTCCACTGAACAACCTAAGGTAGAGGTAGGACCGACAACGCAACCACAATCTCCAATATTATCCCTAACGTGATCATTTCCGAGCATATATTTCATCCATCCATCCCAAGAATACAACGGAGTTTTGGTAAAATTTTGGAATCCACTTTAGAGACACTGCAGACGGAAGCACGGATCTAGACGAACAACAGAAAAAATATAAAAAGGTGACTGGCACGCGATTATGCCACCCCGGTCCTGCAACATCCCTCCTGACTTCTTCCTGATTTCCTATGTCTGGTTGTTTCCCTCGTAGAGAGATAGAGAATTCTGTTTCGTGTTTGATAAAGGGGCAGACCGTCAAAATAAGATTCCGTACGCGAATTCTACAATGATTCTAGTAAAGGGCGCTAATTAGGGTTTCAGCGTGTCAAACCCTAAACCGCATGCGTTTCCCCTTGCAAGCTCTTCCCTTCCAAAGCGCTTCCCTTACCAGCATCATGCCTTCCCAAGCATCCCACACCCATTCCATGCCCGTTAGTGCTAATGGGTCCCCTTCATGCCAAGTCCATGCTAGCAGCTCCGCCTCGCGTTCCAAAGTCTAGCCCTGAAGACACCCAATCATACCGGGATTCACGCAAAGGTACCAGATGAAAGGATTGCGGATGCTACCTACCTTTATAAAAAGATTTTTGAATAAGGAAAGAATTCCATGTTAAAGCCGCGCATGAAGAAAGGCAATCGGTCCCACAAGAGCAAGCCTTGCTACCCCCAAGACATCCGCACTTTCCTTTCCAGTGCCAGTATTGCCAGCGCTCCACGTACAGTTTTTGCAATAATCCACGCCTTTCATGCTAATGCCAGCCATCCGCTCCATTACCGCGGCCCCCACCACGCCTAGCCGTCTTCTCCACTGTCGCGACCCTATCGTCCATGCACGTTTGCCTTACCAAGACCACGCCACCTCTTGGCCCCTCGAGCCAAGCCGCCCACTTCCGTCTCCTTTCAAGACCGCGCCCCCTTTGTCTTGGAGTTGTACGACCAGACCAAGCCGGTAACTTTCATCTCACCACTCCATGGTCTGTATTCCTAGTACAACTTACGCAGGGCCGTCAACACGGGAAGCCAAAACTCTCTTTACCACTCAAAAAGGTTAGTCGGATTCTCCTGACCATCTTTGCAATGATTTACACGTCGATTCCGTACTTTTCTGTCACCATCATATGCTTACCTCGCAACAAGGAACCTGTTCCAAGCTAAGCAAGGGACTTAATGCTGATGGTGGTTTTTAACTTAGGGTTAAAATCGTAAAACACTAAACCCTAGCAGACAGTGATGTCACAACATTTAAGGTAACAAGCATTTATTAGGCACATTTACTTTAACCTTTAATGTGTCTCTAAATAATTATCGGGGTATCTTTTTCAAATTAGGGTTACGACAAGCCAAACCCTAATTCCCACGTGTGCCAATGGCAAATCATGCCAGCCACACCGATCGCGCCAAAGCATGCCAACCATGTTAGCCGCACCTATGTGCCAATGGAAAATCATGCCAGCCACACCAATTGCGCCAAAGCATGCAAACCATGCTAGCGGCACCTCTATGCTAATGGAAAATCATGTCAGCCACACCGACTGCGCCAATGCATGCCAACCATGCTAGCCGCACCTCTGTGCCAATGGAAAATCATGCCAGCCACACCGACCGTGCCAAAGCATTCCAACCATGCTAGCCACACCTCTGTGCCAATGGAAAATCATGCCATCCACACTGACAGCGCCAAAGCATGCCAACCATGCTAGCCGCACCTCTGTGCCAATGGAAAATCATGCCATCCACACTTACCGCGCCAAAGCATGCCAACCATGCTAGCCGCACCTCTGTGCTAATGGAAAATCATGCCATCCACACCGACCGCGCCAAAGCATGCCAACCATGCTAGCCGCACATCTGTGCCAATGGAAAATCATGCCAGCCACACCAACCGCGCCAAAGCATTCCAACCATGATAGCCGCACCTCCGTGCCAATGGAAAATCATGTCAGCCACACCTACCTCGCCATGCCAAACATACCTTGCCATGGACCCATCCCGCGCCACAATACTGGCCTTCACTACGCGGCTATCAAAACGAAGGCGTGCAACAATCAACGGTTGCCCTTCAATCCCAAGAGAAAATCCTGGCCATCTAAGGTTACCAAACGACTTTTTCCCCCAAAAACCTAGCTTGGTCACGCACCTAGCCAAAGCTAGTCACGCCATGCGCCTATGGAAAACCCTTGGCCCCACATGCCAAGCCAAACCAAACCTATCCAAGCTAGTCGCGTCATTCCAAACGCACTTTGCGTTGGCCCTAGCCATGCTAGTCACATCATGCCAAGACAAACGCCCTTTCCTTGGCCCTAATCATGCCATGCGCCTATGGCAAACCCTTGGCCCCGCATGCCAAGCCAAAACCGCACCTATCCCAAGCTAGTCGCGCCATGCGCCTATGGCAAACCCTTGGCCCCACATGCCAAGCCAAAGCCGCACCTAGCCCAAGCTAGCCGTGCCATGCCAAACGCACTCTTCCTTGGCCCTAGCTATGCCAGTCACACCATGCCAAGGCAAACGCCCTTGCCTTAGCCTTAGCCATGCCATGCGTCTATGGAAAACCCTTGGCCCCACATGCCAATCCAAACCAATCCTAGCCAAGCTAGCCGCGCCATGCCAAACGCACTTTGCCTTGGCCCTAGCCATGTTAGTCACATCATGCCAAGCCAAACGCCCTTTCCTTGGCCCTAACCACGCCATACGCCAAAGGAGAACCCTTGGCCCCACATGCCAATCCAAAGCCGCACCTAGCCTAAGCTAGCCGAGCCATGACCAACGCACTCTGCCTTGTCCCTAGCCATGCTAGTCACATCATGCCAAGCCTAACGCCCTTTCCTTGACCTTAACCACGACATACGCCTAAGGCGAACCCTTGGCCCCACATGCCAAGCCTAACCTAGTCGCACCACCCTGTTGGCTTTCCCTACGCTGCCACCAAAACAAAGACATACAATAATCAACGGTTGCCCTTCAATCCCAGGAGAAAATCCTAGCTATCCAAGGTTACCAGACGACATATGATAACCTTTGGCACGAAAACCTAAGTTTGGCCATGCCATGCCAACGGCATGCCAACCTAGCCGCGCCACCCTGTTGGCCTTCCCTACGTGGCCACCAAAACGAAGACATGCAAAAATCAACGGTTGCCCTTCAATCCTAGGAGAAAATCCTAGCCATCCAAGGTTACCAGACGACACATGGTAGCCTTTGGCTTGAAAACCTAAGTTTGGCCACGCCAAACCATGCCATGCCTACGACATGCCAACCTAGCCACGGCACCACGTTGGCCCTCACTACGCGGCTACCAAAATGAAGGCGTGCAATGATCAACGGTTTCCCCTTCTCTCAAGATGCAAAATCTCGACCGTCGAAGGTCACCAGGCTAGCAAGTTTCTCGAGCATGACTTTCCAAGCAACAAAAACATGCTACATGTTTTCCATAAATATTCGAGACATCAACACAAACTGGGGGATGCTCTTTGGGTATTGGTTTGGCGGTTTACAACGTGCGGCGTATACTACGCCCGTCATAAGGAAGTGTCATGAGGGTGAGGAGGTTAGTAAATACGGGAACTTATGTGTGAAACGTTCATGGGAAATAAAGCACATGCATTAACAACTTTATGGGACATAAATTCCATAACATTAGCAGTTTCATGAAAACCAGTTTCATGCGTTAACAACTTTATGGACATCAATTCCATGCATACGGTTACCACCTCCTCCCATTTACTTCCCCACTCCTTAATGAGACCAGGGTACATTTCTATTCCGACTTGTATAAATAGGTCTTACCTATTTCCATTGAACAACGAGTTCATACAGGAGATACAACACTCACAAATACTTACTTGCTAGCTCACCTAGTGAGCTCTCTTTCTTTTCTGATAACAAGTCGTAGTAACCCAACTACTCTTCCAGAATCAACTATTCTGGTCTCACCACTTTCCTTGGTTCCCTCCCCAAAACCAACCTATTCTCCTCCACTTTGTGACCGTAGCAAGTCTGGAACGACCATTTCTCGGTTTAGGCCAGACTTGTACAGATTGATCTCTCGAATCTAAAGTACTCCCTTGCAGTACATTATTTTGGTTTTAAATTGTTTCTCACCTGCACACCCGCAATTAACGAAACTAGCAGAAACCATTTTCACCTACAAACACCAGTATGCTAATGGTTCTACCTGAGTTAGGTCCGGAACAACAGTATGCATACTGGTTTGCGAACTGTCGAACAAGACCAAAGTCTGGAATTTAAGCTTGCGTACCCGTTTGGAAACTGAGTTGGTTTAAGTTCTAAAATCGGTTTAGTATGATTCCATATTCATGAACAAATTAAGGAATGCAATCTTTCCAAACCGTGGATTAATGTTTATTAATTTATTCTTTAACAAGTACTTTGTACAATCATGAATCAAATCCGATTTTGTTTCAATTGTGTCTTGTATAATTCTATGAGAATATAAATAATTGAACAACTCTATGAGTAACACAATTAGATTCATTTGATTATCAATTGATTTAGAAGTGTTAGATGAATGTGGTTAATAACAAAAGTGTTCATATGGCTAAAGGTATGACTGCTAATCTCCTTTCTGTTAGTCAAATTTGTGAAAAAAGCCATAAAGTTTTCTTCAATGCGAATGCATGTGACATTGTAGACAAGACTGGAAAAGTAATTTTGCATGGAACTCGTGGTAAAAATAATTGTTATCTCTTAGATACTTAGTTTAATAATTGTTGCAATTTGACTAAGGTGGAATCTAATCATCTTTGGCATGAACGTTTTGGTCACATCAATTACCGCCTCCTAAATAAGATCATCAACAAAGAACTTGTTAGAGGTGTTCCCAAAATCAGTGTTAAGATTGAGGGTGTATGTGGTTCCTGTCAAAAGGGTAAACAAACGAAAGTTCCATATAAATCATCCCGAGATATTCTTACTAAAGCTCCACTTGATTTAATTCATATGGATCTCTTCGGTCCTATTCAACAACCTACTGTTGCTGGGAAGAACTATGCTTTAGTTATGGTAGATGATTACACAAGATTTACTTGGGTAGAATTTTTAGCTCATAAGAATGAAACCCTTGGTGGATTCAAGATTATTATTAATAGAATCTAGAAAGAAAAGGGTCGCAAGCTAAAGAAAATTAGAAGAGACCGTGAAACTGAGTTCAAAGACACTAATGTGTTTGAATTATGTGATAAACTGGAGATTATTTAACAATACTCACCACACATTACTCCATAAGCCAATGGAGTTTCAGAAAGGAAAAATAGGAACATTCAGGAAATGGCAAGGGTAAGGCTCCATAACAAAAACTTACCGTTAAAGTTCAGGGGAGAAATTGTTTTTACAGCATGCTACTTGATCAACCGTGTCTATCTGCGGTTAAAGACCCTAAATACTCCTTATGAGTTGCGTTACGGTAAGAAACCCAACTTACATTATCTCAGAGTGTTTGGAAGTAAGTGCTACATTCTAAAAGATTGAGAATAGAAAGGGAAATTTTATTCGAAAAGCGATGAAGGTATATTCCTTGGATATGCATATGACAGTTGTGGTTTTTGAGTATTTAATCTCAAAACCCAAGTTATGATGGAATCAACAAATATTATTATTGATTATCTGAGAAATTTTCGTTATGATGACCCTCCTGCTAAATTTCCTCCAACGGAGACAATTGAGAAAGTCAAAGAAATTATAGAATCAGTAGAAGTCATTCCAACAGTTGCTGATCCTGATGATGCTAGTGATGAGGAAAAAATCCCTAGTCAAGCTATTCATGTTGAACAAAAACGTGCTCCTCCACGACACCTATGGGTTCAAAGGAATCATGATACTAATAGTATTATTAGAAGTAAAGATTCTATAGCTAAGACGAGAGGACAACTTCAAAATATTTTCAATTTTGGGTGTTATCTATCGGAAGTAGAACCAAACAATATTGATGAAGCTCTTAGTGATCCCTTCTGAGTGAATGAACCATTGCAGAAACAAAGCCAGACTTGCCGCTCAGGGATATTCACAGATTGAAGGTATCGACTTTGACGAAACCTTTTCTCTTGACGAAACCTTTGCTCTTCGATTATTATTAGCTCATGCTTGTTTTCTCAAGATTAAGCTATTTCAAATGGACGTAAAATCCGCATTCTTAAATGGACGTATAAAGGAAAAGGTCTATGTTGCTCAACCTAAAGGATTTGAAAGTCTAGAACTTCCATATCATGTATTTAAGCTCAAAAAGGAATTATATGGATTAAAGCAAGCACCTCGTGCCTGGTTCGAAAAAATAGCTACTTCTCTTCTTAGGAAAGTTTTTTCGAGATGTGGAGCTGATAAAACATTATTTACCAAATGGAGTGGGAAAGATGTGGTTATTGCTAAAATTTATGTAGATGACATCTATGGATCCACATCCTAGAAACTTGCAAAAGATTTTTAATTCTCTCGGGAATGGAAATTGAAATGAGCAATGTTGGTGAATTAAAATTCTTTTTAGGATTACAAATTCAACAACACAAGGATGTAATTTACTTATCTCAAGAAAAATACACCAAGGATATTGTTACAAGGTTCGGTCTTGATAACTCGACTCCAAAGACGACCCCTATGCCCACCACTGGTGTAGAAATCGAGGATCTGCATGGGCATGGAGAGATGGATTATTCTTTGTTCCCAGTAAAGTCGCCACTGTAGAAATCGGGGCCTGGAACGGGTCGAGAGCGGGTCTTTTTCCGATCCATAATTGTTAATAGAGGTGAAGCCTATGTGCGTATCCGTTTGTGGATATTTTCCGCACAGGGTCGGACAGAGGTAGCTTATCACTAGTTCTTTAGTAAGGGGGATAACTCTGCAAGGAAAATAAAGATGTTTTGAAGTCGCCACCTGACTAAGGAGAGTCAGGACCCTTTAACTAATTTGAATTCTTTCAGGAAAATAATTCTATTAGAGAGTCTGGGTAAGGAGATTCTAGTACGGGATGGGAAGGTGTTAGGCACCCATCAACCTCCCAATCGTAATATTGGCCTACTTCATGATTAAAGATGAAAATGTTTATAATTTATTGAGAATAGATTTTCATGCATGAGATATTTAGAAAAGAGACATAGTTAGAAGTTGGGTAAAACTTCGACTATGGAGATGTGGTTTCTTTCTTTTGTGGTGGTTTGGGTGGAAACCTTGGTTTTTTGATCCTTTTGTTGTAGTTTGGGTGGAAACCTTGTTTTGTGGTTAGGGTGAAAACCTTGTTTTATGCTGGTTTTGGGTGGAAAACCGTGTTTTGTTGTGGTGGTTTGGGTGGAAACCTTGTTTTGTGGTGGTTTTGGGTGGAAAACCTTGTTTTCTAGTGGTTTTGGGTGGAAAACCTTGTTCGGTGGTTTGGGTGGAAACCTTGGTTTTTTTGAGAAGAAATTTGAATGAAATTTCAAAATTAAACAATTAACCTGCAGATTAGCTCAATAAAAATAGAATTAATGCAAACCTTATTTTTTGACAATGGGTCTAATGTGGGAGGGAATTCTGCTTTATACCAACACTTTGATTTATCCCACTTGGAAAATTAATAATAAAACATAATTTTTTATGTAACGCAAAGAGTAGTTGCGGTGTTACTATGAAATGGAAAACCATTCCGTTCTCGTATGACTACATAATTTACCGAAGAGATAGGTAATTAATATACTTGAAATATGATATTTAAATTTGAAAGGATTCTTACGACGATTGCTTGCTTCCGTTAAGTATGCTGAAAGTAGTTAAAGTACTAGCAATTTAATGCTAATCTTTTAAAAACTTAAAGACAATACTTGATTTAATCTTCTTATTTTTTGAGTTTTCTCAAAATGAACTATAAATGCACAAGACAATGATAACTATTGTGTAGGAAGAAAATTTGATTTCTCTTTGATTAAATGACACAATACATGGAGACTTGAAACATGTGAGAAGAAATATTTTCTATTTGAGAAACAATAATTCTTCTTGGTTTGGGTGGAAACCTAGATTTTTGGATTGTGTTTTGGGTGGAAACCTTGTGTTGTGTGGTTTGGGTGGAAACCTTATTATTGTGTGGTTTGGGCGAAAACCTTGTTGTGAAGTAAAGGAAGAAGTTCTCTCTTCACATTCTCCCTCTTGTTTTTATTCTTCTCCTCTTTTTTTTTTGTGAAGTGTCGTCGAATGTTTGAGAAGTTGTTATTGAGTCTATGTCTTCTTTCTTTCATTTCATCTCTATTTATAGGGAAAAAAATCACCAACTCTCCGCCAAATCCGGGATGATTTGTTGAATTTAAAGGTGGCAATTCTTCATTTTTTCTTATTTTTATTCTTCTTCTTCTTCGATTTTCTTCAATTGTGTGCGATAATTAAAAGCATGATTAAGAAATGTGGCCCTCGGTTACTGTTCACAACACTGCTACTGTTCACCGATGATACTGTTCACCGCATCGAGAACATGATTGATGTGAAATCAGGCTCCTACCCAAGATCCCTATAGTCCCTAGGAACCTAGTGATGTATTCGAAATCGAAAATCATTGTTGATCAAAATCCATCACCATCGTGATCATCATGACGACCACCATTAAAAACACTCATGTTCTTCATGAGGAAGAAGAAGAAGTTCCCTTAGTAATAAATCAGGTGCCTTTAGTACTGTTGTATTTTTGCACCCCCCTATTGTAAAATACCTGACTTTCTCTAGTGGTTGCTTTAAACTTGACTTCCCCTTAGCTTCTTCTAAGTTTTGTTTTGCTCATAAATTCTTCATATGAACTCAGAATGGTTCCGTTCTTTCGCCATTGACTTCGTATTTCCTCCTCTCCAATGTGAAATCAAGAGCTCTTGGGTTTGGATTTTAAGACTGATATTTTCCCATAGAAGGTGCGAAATTGGGGTGTAAACAGTTGCCCCTATTTGAGAGTAATCGCTCGCGGTTGGCGAACAAAGTCGTAGACCTGATTTCGCACTCTGTTTGTTGTTGATGAAGAAAGTCCTGACGTTAGCCGGGTTTGTCCCAGTTAAGCTTGTCAGCTCCATCTTCCTGATGTTTTTGAAACTTTGCAGTTGATTCAGTTGGATTGCCCTTTGTTCGAGCCGATTGAAATAGTTGAAAAAGTTGACGAAGAAAATTCTATCATTGGCCAGGTTTGCCCCGGTTGAGCTTGTCAGTTGCATTTTCTTGATGTTTTGGAACCTTGTGGTTGATTCAGTTGGATTGCCATTTGTTCGATCCGATTGAATAGTTGAAAAAGTTGATGAACGGTGATCCAATTGTTGATGTAGAAATTTATGACATTGGCCAGGTTTTCCCTCGTTAAGCTTCGTCGATTTCCTAAGAGGCGTCGGGCCTTGTACTATGCAGTCCGTTGCAGATTATGTTTTGAGGTCACAACTATTCGGTGTGTCGCGCCTTGACTTGATACGATTGATTTTCCTTTGCAGAATATACCCTTTTTTGGAAAGGGTCGTCGTTCTATTCCAATCTTCCTGAAGAAGGAAGTACTTTTCATTCTTTATAAGACTGGGGGAGATTTGATTCTTTATCCATGGGTTTGTTCTTCCATTTTTTTTTTTTTATTCTCTTCCAAGATGACATCTGAGCAGCCTTCTGACATTTTCTCTACTCGTGCTCCTTTGCCGCCGGTACGTAAAATAAAAAAAGTTAGGGTTTCACATAACGTGGATAATCATGTTTCTGCAAAAATACGGGAATACCCTGTAAGTTTCCTTGTTGATCGAATTTTTCTTCTTCGCTTTCCATGTTTTCTTTTGTTATTTCTCAGCCATTGCTTTCTTTCACAGAATTACGCTTGGGCGCGTTTTCGTGGAGGGACCACTGGCATAATAGAATGGTGGCTGGTGTTGAGACGATGCAAAGGTGTACATGAGCTTGTACAATGGATCGGTTGGTACGATTTTATTGAAGCTTTGGAACCGTTCCATGATGGTGAGAATACTTTAATCGTGGCAGAGATATGGTGGGGTGATACTAATTCATTTCACCTGCCACACTATGAGTTAACCATCACTCCTCTGGATTTCTACATGATTACTGGCATCCGTGTGGGGGTAGGATCTCCTGTCCCGTTGAGTGTAAACATGACAGAGGAGAATGTCCGAAATATGTTGGGACCACACTGTGGGGATATCTTCCTTAAGAATTGGTACATCAGCTTATCTGGCTTGAAGATGAATTTCTCGGTCCCTGAGCTGGACCTCGCTGCCGACACTTCAAAAGAGGATGCTAAAGTTATTGAGGTTACCAGATCTTTCCTGATTTTTGTTGCAGGTCATACCTTCCTTAGCTCTTCTAGTGGATATATCAAAGAAGGCTACCTGGAAGCATTTTCTGACCTTGATTTAATAAGTTTTTACGATTGGGGAAGTTGTGCGATGGCGCGAATTTACACCTATCTAACCCGAGCAACACACCTTCAAACAAAAGCCTTATGTGGATTCTGTCCCATCTTGAATGTGAGTACATTTCTCCTTGCTTCGGGCCGACTGATCTTAAACCTTTTTTTTTTTTGATTTTTTTTTAACACCCATACTTTTTTTTGTCACAGTATTGGTGTTATGAGTATTTTCCCACCAGTCGCCCTCCTTTTGATACAAGCTTCTCCAATAGTCAAACATTTCCTCGAATGGCTAGATGGAAAGATGCACTTGGAATTTACTCGACTGCATATACACGTCTTTATTTGGAGGAAGCGACGGTTGAATCTCTAAGAAACTACCTTATATATATATATTATTATATATATACCTTTATTTTGATCGCAGATTTGCTGGGACCCTTGGAAAGATTATTTGATTCGGCGTGATCAAAGAGCCATTCATGCCATGTCATCTAACATGCTTCGGTACTTGCTACGAGGCCTAGATTAATGTGCTTGGTATCTTGGTGACAGATTTGGGCGGAGAATTAGTCAACGAGACGCTACATCTCGTTTTCTTCTGCCTGACGATCATGTTTTCCTTATGCATCGTTTAGAGATATGGATGAGATTTCACGCAAATCGCAAGGTTCCTATGAAGATTCAGTTGATCGTGAGATGAATTTTGATTCATATTAGAGATTAGTTTATTTAGGGCCACCTCTTTGTATCCAAGTTTGCCGAGAGAATCTTGTAGTGGGTGATCCAAGTTTTTCCCCTCGTCCATTATTGATGGGATATTCAAGCAATGCTCCTTCTCCACAAGTTTCATTAATGAGTCTCGACCATCTTCTTCCAATATGGGACCTCCAAATACCTATCTTAGGAACTTCAAATGTGGTTCCAATTGAAGGTGGCTCTTTTGATCATGAAAACATTGTTGGGTTACCTCTCCCGGATGATATTCCTGAGGTAACTCTGCTACTCTTCCCTTTTGCCTTAATGACTTAATACTTTTATTAACTCATTTCTTGTTTTAGGCTTCCAGACCTCTTCAAGAATACTTGTTCAATTTGGAGGATAGTCGTGAGCGCCAATTGAAGTCGGTGGTGAATGAGATGTACGAGATCATGTTGCGGCATGATGAAATCAATAGAGAATCCCTGGGGATGCAGGCACGTATTGATACTCTTTCTGAAGAATTGTCCACGCTTAGACTTCTTTACGAGGTATACTGCATTTTCTTTTCTTTTCTTTTTTCATTTTCTATTTTCTATTTTTTTTTGTTACAGGGAAAAGGAGCTAACAGATCAGATGAATGACCCTAATGGGTTGGAGAAACCCGGCGGGTCATGGACTTCATTTCGGTTTGCGCGAAAAGTAATTTGATGGAGCCTTAATCTTCCGCTTTATATACTTCGTCTTCTTCTTCCTTGACCCTCAACTTCTTCTTCTTCTTGTTTTCTCTACACATCCGCCTCTTTCCTCCATATTTTCATTAGATCCTTTTTGTATGTGCCGGATCTGGACTTCGATCTTTCTTTTCTTAACCACCGTCTTCATGTTCTTCTACTTTCTGCTTGTTTGGTTTATCGCCGTAGTAATAATTTATTGGTGGAGTATGCAAGATAGCGTTTGGGCGGATGGATAAAGTGCTTCCTGAAGTAGTGTTAACTGAAGTAAGATGTCTTTGGTGGAATCTCAGTATAGATCTGTATGAATCCTCTTTTTCTGTGCTTGATAATAGTGCATCTTGAGATCTAGACAAATGTTCGGCTCGGATATGAAGATCTGATGATTTAGGGAAATATACAAGATCGTTCCATATGCAGCTTCAGAATACATACACAGATAAATCCAGATTTCAAAGTTGAAGTCAGATTTAGATTTAGATGTATTCTGACAAGTATGGAGGATCTAACTGGGATGAAGATGTCTAGATCTAATGTTTCACATGGGCACTTTTACCACTATCACACATTGGTTTCGATCAATGGGAAATGGTGAAGAAATTGGATATCTGTCTAGACTAAGATAAAATCATCCCATTTCCTTATTTGTTTTTCACTTCTTCTTCTTTGGTTTGTCGTCAGATCATTTTTTTTTTATTTCTTGTTGTTGTTGTTGTTTTTTTTTTTTGATTTGATCATGTATCCTTCAGATGAGTAAGTGTTCATGCTTTTCATTGTTGTAGACGAATATCTTTTAAGTCCTCCATTTGTGAATGAATATTTTATTTCTGGTGGTGCTCTTGTCCTTGGTTTGACTTGCATTGACTTTGCAGATCGCTCACTCCGTCGGAAAGACCATAACTCAGATAACTCGTCATTCACAAAAGCTTAAAACATGGTTAGAACATGATTAGGATCGAAATAACACTCAAAAACGTTTTCCTCAATTTCCTATTCGGTGTGTGCATAGCACAATATCATCCTAAGGCTTTCATTATCGGCATTTTTTTTTTGAAAACAAAACCTTAGAAATAATTTTTTTTGTAATGGCACAACTTTTATAAAAGAACACACTTTTTTTTTTTGAAAACAAAACTTTAGCAATCTGTTTTTTTTTTTTTGAAAAAATATTGAAACTCAATTAAACTTTTTTTTTTAAACTTTGAAAACAAGTTGATAAAGTAGAAAACGATGATAAGTGCTGACAAACCAGTTGATCTTTTGAGGAGGTGCAGAGATTAGGTATGCTGGAATGTTTCCCTTGATTAGGCATAATACCTCTTGAGTTGATCTGCATTCGTAGATTTCCTTGGATGTTCTTCTACATCTAGGTCCATCAATTGTACTGCCATTCCCTGAAAAATATTTTTGACAATGAACGGACCTTCCCATTTTGGTTTGAATTTTCCCCATGGGTCGGTATGCTTGATTGGAAGGATTTCTTTGAGCACAAGATCTCCTTTGTTTAAGTTACGTGGTCGCACGTGTTTGTTGAAACCATTGATGCTTTGGTGTCGGAAGGAGTTCTGACGTCCTCTGCTGATTCGTTGGGAAATCCTCTTCATTGTCAGAGATACTTTAAAAATCATTGTGTTGAGCTTCTAGTTTTAATAGAGATTTCTCAGATCTTTTCAACTTATCTTTATAAGATATTACTTTCTTTATGGCGGAGTTGATGCGATACTTGAAACTCCTTTGTAACTTATTTTAAGTTGATAACATGCTTTTCATATTTAGTAAATCTTTTGTCACCATGATTTTTTTTTTAGGAACGTCATCCTTGTTAAAATACCTCTTCGTTCTTGAGGACTTGATTCCTTTGCGGAAATACACTTTAACAGATGTGCAACATCTTTTCTGGTAACACTTCTAGTTGTAGGAGCCATAAGCTTCGATGGTTCACAACCAACGATGGTACCGGAAATATGAACCTTTCTCAAATAAATATTAGTAAAAAAACATTTTCCTTTTAATCATTTTTCAATTCAAATCTCTTATTTATTCCCCAACAGAGTCGCCACTATAGTAATCGAGGATCTGCATGGGCCTGGAGAGCCGGATTATTCTCTGTCCCCAGTGAAGTCGCCACTGTAGAAATCGGGGATCTGCATGGTCCTACAGAGCCGGATTATTTTTTGTCCCCAGTGAAGTCGCCTCTGTAGAAATCGGGGCCTGACACGGGTCGAGAGCTGGTCTTTTTCCGATCCCTAATTGTTAATAGAGGTGAATCCTATGTGCGTATCCGTTCGTGGATGTTTTCCCCACAAGGTCGGACAGAGGTAGCTTCTCACTAGTTCGTTAGTAAGGGGGATAACTCTGCAAGGAAAAGAGAGATGTTTTGAAGTCGCCACCTGACTAAGGGGAGTCAGGACCCTTTAACTAATTTGAATTCTTTCGGGAAAACAAAACTAGTTATGAATTTCATATTTTGGTATCCTATCAGAGAGTCTGGGTAAAGAGATTCTAGTACGGGATGGGAATGTGTTAGGCACCCATAAACCGCCCAATCGTAAGATTGGCCTCTACTTAATGATTAAAGGGGAAAATGTTTATAATTTATTGAGAATAAATTTGCATGCATGAGCTATTTAGAAAAGAGACATAATTAGAAGTTGGGTGGAACTTCGACTATGGATATGTGGTTTCTTTCTTTGGTGGTTTTTCTTTTGTGGTGGTTTGGGTGGAAACCTTGGTTTTTTGATCCTTTTGTTATGGTTTGGGTGGAAACCTTGTTTTGTGGTTAGGGTGAAAACCTTGTTTTGGGTGGAAAACCGTGTTTGTTGTGGTTTGGGTTTTTAATGGTGTTGTTTTGGTGGTTTGGGTGGAAACCTTGTTTTGTGGTGGTTTTGGGTGGAAAACCTTGTTTTCTAGTGGTTTTGGGTGGAAAACCTTGTTTGGTGGTTTGGGTGGAAACCTTGGTTTTTTTTGAGAAGAAATTTGAATGAAATTTCAAAATTAAACAATTAACCTGCAGATTAGCTCAATAAAAATAGAATTAATGCCAACCTTATTTTTTGACAATGGGTCTAATGTGGGAAGGAATTCCACTTTATACCCATACTTTGATTTATTCCACTTGGAAAATTAATAATAAAACATAATTTTTTATGTAACGCAAAGAGTAGTCGCGGTGTTACTACGAAATGGAAAACCATTCCGTTCCCGTATGACTACATAATTTACCGAAGAGATAGGTAATTAATATACTTGAAATATGATATTTAAATTTGAAAGGATTCTTACGACGATTGCTTTCTTCAGTTAAGTATGCTGAAAGTAGTTAAAGTACTAGCAATTTAATGCTAATCTTTTAAAAACTTAAAGACAATACTTGATTTAATCTTCTTATTTTTTGAGTTTTCTCAAAATGAACTATAAATGCACAAGACAATGATAACTATTGTGTAGGAAGAAAATTTGATTTCTCTTTGATTAAATGACACAATACATGGAGACTTGAAACATGTGATAAGAAATATTTTCTATTTGAGAAACAATAATTCTTCTTGGTTTGGGTGGAAACCTAGATTTTTGGATTGTGTTTTGGGTGGAAACCTTGTGTTGTGTGGTTTGGGTGGAAACCTTGTGTTGTGTGGTTTGGGTGGAAACCTTATTATTGTGTGGTTTGGGCGGAAACCTTGTTGTGAAGTAAAGGAAGAAGTTCTCTCTTCACATTCTCCCTTTTTTTTCTTCTTCTTCTTCTCCTCCTTTTTTTTTGTGAAGTGTCGTCGAATGTTTGAGAAGTTGTTATTGAGTCTCTTCTATCATTACCCAAATCATAAACTTGGTTAGATGATAGGATTACCACCTAATTGAAGAATTAATTCTACATTGGCGATTTTAAGAATCATAATAATGTGAACTAATTAAAACCAACTTGAACCCAACACTCGGATATTAGAAGAACTCTCAAATGATATTAATATTAGTATGTTGTTTTACAAAAAAATAGAGAATACACATATACGAAGGATACATAAATATAACCCAGTCCGGTAACGTTTTAAAACTATGAAAACGAATATCTTCTCGTGTACCATTTCTTCTGGTAACTGAAACTGAAGTGGGAATGAGTGAGCACATCATCCAAAAAGGGTGCTCAATGAAAACATATAACTCTCAAGAATCACTAATATGCTTCACAGTTCTAAAAGAGTATAAATTACAAGAAATTAATCATTCATCTATTTATACATAATGAAGCAAGTGTCACTTTACCTCGCCAAACTCATTTGAGAAGACGACGCGAGCGCAACCCTAATCAATAATAATAACATCGTCCACACAGAGTGCCCATACAAACTATGATTCATAATATTACCATCAAGATCAGAAAATTAGACAAACAAGTATAATATGCACATGAGTGATTTCCCTTAATAACATAGTATATATAATAGTGAAACGGGGAAGAAGCCGCCCTACTAGGTAATATTATAACGGGGAAGAAGTCGCCCTACTATATTTTATTTATATACTATCGAAACGGGGAAGAATCCGTCCTACTAATATATTGAAACGGGGAAGAAGCGCCCTACACTACACCAAAATGACCATTTAGGGACGTTTATAAACGTTGCACATAGTTTTTGCAACGGAAATAAACGTTGGCAAAACGGCGTTGCGCATTGGTGTGCAACACATATTATCCGTTGCAAAAATTAATTTGTACAACGCTTATAAACGTTGCACAACCGTTGCACCTTTTCTTATTTGTGCAACGTATAAATAATTTGTGCAACGTATATTATTTATAGAATAACACTTTTGTGGGTCCCATTTTGATTTTGTCAACGTTTTATTTATTTGGTTACAGTTACATCCGTTGCTCATTTCCGGTAATTTGTGCAACGTATAATTGTACAACGTTTATATCCGTTTCAAATTAATTTTCAGGTTAAAAAAAAGTTACCGCCGGATTAATTCTGGCAGATTTCTTCTCCTGAATTATTGATCATCACAATCCATCAAGAACGATTCATACATCAATAGAGTAGCTAGATAGATGAACCATAAACCATACATTATTAAACAACTTATGCAAAATCCCAAATGTTGTAAACATAAATTTCTGAATTTGAAACTATGAAAACCCTAACCTTTTGTTACATTTTAAGAAGTCTTTTTTGAGTTTAATATCCCATGCCATATCCATGACAAACATATGGAAATTTAGATGTGTGCGGAGAAAGTGAAACTGTTTTACCTGCCATTATCTTTGGCTACATATGGGAATTCAGAACCGTTAAGCTTCGTGCAGGCATATTTCCTTGAATAGATAGAAACTCCTTTGCAGTTGCATCCAAGCAGGGGCTGAGTTGGAAATTTCATGCTTGCAGAAGCTTGGGCAGTGGTGAGCTACAATTAGAAGAAGCTAGTGCTTTATTCGGTATCATAAAATAATAACCATTTCACTCTAATAGCCATCCATGGACAAACTGAAATCCAAATATGGATGCGCATTTGTTATTACCTGTAGGAGCAACAGGTGCATTATCAACTTATTTTTTTGCAGAAGTTATGATTGGTGCAAGCAACCTAACAATGCATTATAAGAAAATGAGGATAATAAACAAAATGAGAACTATCACAATAACTATTTATTGACCAGAGTGATCAGTAGTGAACTTACCCAAATTGGTTTTGTTTCATTTTCTAAATCCCGGTCAAAATATTTTTCAGTTACGGTCTTCATCTTCGTCTTCTTCTTCTTTCATCTTGAAACAAGATTGATAGCTTCAATATTCTGTTTAAACAGAGAATATACATCATGCATTGATTTAAAAATATAATACCATTACCTCTGGTTTTGGTTCCACACCCTCTTTTGGCTCTTCTTCCTCCACTACCTGTAAAGAAATCCCATTATAGAACCATAAAAAGATGCAATTGGCTTTTAAGAATTATTATCTTAGTTATACACTTATATCTTCAACAAACAAAAGATAGTTTCTATAAGAAACAAGGGAACCCACACCTCAACAGTCCTCGACTTCTCTTGCCATGTGTAAATGGGGAATGAGACGAATTGCGAGTAGTTCTTCACCAGGCCTTGGATTCTTGTTGGCTCTGCAAATTCATACTTGTCATCCTCCTGCAAAAATAGAATTACCAAAATTTGACTGCATGTTTGTAAATACCCAGAATCTTTAATTAAGTAGACGAGGAAGATTGTAAATACCCTTAGGTACAAGGTAATTTGTGTTCCACGAGTAAGTTACTTTTCTGGATCCGTCTCTTCCATAATGACATAAGAGAATCAGCTAATGCTTCCCAGACGCATTGCTTGTCTGATTTTGGGATTTTTGTTGATACAACCACCTATTTATAGTTCAAGAACATCACCAAATCAACACCAGTCAATCCCGTGAAACCTTCTTATGAATATGAGTGCAATGAAATCAACTATACAAAAAACATACCCTATCGGCAACAAGGAACTCACCTGTGTATGTAAGAGGTTCTGTAACTTGTGGGACCTTAATAGTTTCTTTAGTCATTGTTGGTCGAACAAGTGCTGAAACTGCTGTTTGAAGCCTGATGCTGATGTAGTTGAAAAAAATTTGTTGGTGCTTTAGGTTCTCCGATTTCTCTGCTAACTGACTGATTTCAGATTTAAGACGCATGTTCTCAACATTCAACGCTTCAACTTTCGTTGCCAGTTCTTTAGTCTCAACCTTAGAAAAAACAGAAGAAGAAAGTTCGATAAAACAGATCCAACGATTGCCCATGTAAGCATAATTTAAAAAGAACATCAAAATATCCAAGTACCCGCTTCCTCAACCTTAACCTTCGAGCTGATTCTATGTTCGACAGTTTCCTTATCTCGCGTTTTATCTCTCGTTCGCTCTGAAGAAAAAATGGACAATGCATGAAATAAGAAAACTACCCAATGAAAACTACTTTCCCATTCAACCAAAAATTGAAGAAAGATTAGACTAATAAAATTAAAAATCCTTCATATCGAAAGTGATTTGCAATCAAAAAGTCGATGTGGGGATTTAGTAGATCCCACACATAACTACTAAGACTTAGGATACTATGCATAAGGTGAATCCTCCACCAATTATTTTTTTTAGATGATAATATAAGAAAACTCAATGAAAACTACTTCAACCAAAAATTGAAGTTATTGACTTTAGTAGATCCCACACATAAAAAATCCAATAACTACAATATAATTTGAATCCTCCACCAGCATGATAAAAGGTTTAACTATCAACAATAACCAAGTATAATCAATTAATAACACCAAGTAAATCAATTTAACCTGTGTCTTTGTGTACCCTACCCCCATATGACTAGCATATGAAAGAATTTAGGGTAGATGAAAAAAACCAACCCAATTTTGTTTGGTAATATCATTCATAAAAGAGATTTCAGATTAACAATAACATATAACTATGACGAAATCTTGTGAGAAGTTTTATTATGGCACAAGGTATTAACTAAACGAGTACCCTTCACTAAAAAACACTTGTACAAGCAAGCACATGATAAACCAAAAATGTGGAATTCCAAGAGCATAGAAAATATAAGGATACCTTATTTCATCTCAGTCTCCCCATAGTTTAGCTCATAACAACATTCCAGGAGGATAAAATTGATATGAACATAGCTGCAATCACAAAATATTTATCAGTTAAGTATAGGAAGTATACAAAGCATCTAAAGGCTAAAGTGACTTGAACTTTTATACTGCACATGCATGCCTAAAGGCTAAAGTGACTTTACAGACATCCTAAATCGCTTAGCATCCACTGATTCTTACAATTAGGTTATAAATCATAGGATTTTGTTTTATGGACTTTGAACAAACACAGATTGGTCGTAAAGGGAGTAAATCTTATACTCAACAATAAAATGCAATTTAGGATTTTGAGTTAATGAATCCCTAAAAGCCTCAGCTCAGGTGAGCCACAGACTATAGAGCATAATTAAGAATATTATATGAACATATTATATGAATAGAACAACTCAAAACAGAATGAACACAGAAAAAGTAGACACACGAAAATAATTTATAATCAGTATGAAAAGACCTTATCATGAAATTCATGGGCAAGCTCGTCAAGAGTAAACATGCTCATGTCAACTGTAACTCAGTATATATAAGAGACATGTTTTATTTTTAGTCTACGGAAGGTGTTTCATTTCCAACTATATATAAGTAATCTAGTTTTCAAAATTCTCCTTGCTATCTTAACCAGAAAGTACTTCAGGCCAGAATATCTATAAATAAGGTAATCATGGTCACATTACTTTAAGATATCATATGTTTGATTAAAAGTTTATATGTCTACAAGTACTAATAATGTACCATCACCAACCTGAAGTGCTTGACTTGCTTCGTCAGGAGACCTCCTTTGTCTATGGTGAACTCGAGCTTCCATATATTGCAAATCTCGAGTCAATGATGCACATTCAGCCGGATAATGTACCGATGATTACCACCAAGTAGCTCAAGATCGAATTTTCACCTCAATAACCAGAAAAGAAGAACTGAAAAATAAGAAATGCATGAAAGTTCGTAGTTTACCTCAACTACTGCCAACTTTTGCTCCAGATCTGTTGCCCTTGATGCCCACTCATCATCTATTCTCTGAATTACATGCTTTTGGCAAAAGTTGAATTGAAATAATATAGGAGATGTTATAGCAGCTGTCACGTTTCCTTTTTCATCCATACATTTATTAAGAAGCCTTGATGTAGCAAAGAGTGGTTGTTCTTTTTATTTTATTGAGTGGTCGTATAACTGTAAGAAGTTCACATACTAAGGTTAGAGGGGACATTACTTGTGGTGTCATGATAATTAAAAGACTAATTTGGTCATTCAACCGCTTCAAGAATCCTGTATCCATACATCTTTGCTAGACCAACAAAGTACGACAAAATAAAACCTGCAACCTTTTCAAAAATATCCTGGCTGACTCAATCAGCTGTCTGGCATGCCTTGGTAGTTTGTGGTAGTTATTGTAATAGTAGAGGGATACTAGTTATAGCCAGAAAGTAAGAATAAAAAGATTTTTTTTTTTTGTAATTTTGAAAGTATAACATTTTGATGTAGAGTAATTTTAAGCAGCTCACCTGCATCATTCAAAAGTCTTTCTCATTTCGCAGAAGCCTTCTACTGCTTTCAGATAGCTCATAAGTAGTTTAAAAATAAATGAATAATCAACTTATATGTGATTCTTATCCTCTAATTCATGGTGATGATGGTAAACTCGGACTAGGTGAAGAATTCACGTTTCACGGGTAAGAAGACTGTCAGATTGGTCAAAATAATTGTTGGGATTTGTTAACATTGTTCCACTTCCTTGTGCAAGTAACTAAATATAGTTAACATATAATACAAATAAGATTATAACACAACTGAAAATAGAAAAGATTTCTTACCCTAGCTAACCTGGCTTATTTAGATTGAAAAGTAGATTTTGCAGTTTTGAGAAATCCCTGAGCCTGCAAACCAGCTAAAGGAACTAGTCAACAAATAGAGTATACGCTGAGCATATAACAAAAGATCACATTGCTATGCACAACTGATATATGGACTTTAGAATTTTAGTATATTGACATAGGTTACCTCATCAAGTTGGTCTTGCACTCTAGCTGGATAAACATCACGTATATGAAATTGGTCTTTTAGATCTACATCTTCTGTCTGAGCATCGGTGTTAGTATGTGTTGCCACATATTCTTGTTCGGAATCAACAGAATGTTCTTTATCAATGACATCATCTCCTTCGCTCACCGAAACTGAAGGCAATTCTTTATGTCCCTCTGATGTATTTTCAGTGGTACTCCCACCATTTACTGATGACCTAGAAGCTACTGAATCATTGGATGCTAATAAGATTCCTAAAGAGACACCACATATTCAGCAAAATAAGTATAAGATTGACTTTTACTCATACTATATACATCAATAACACCAAGAGTTAAAAGTTTGGCAAGAGAGGTAAAGTTGTCGAGCACAAATCATACTCTTAGTGTTGGGTGAAAATAAAAGGGGTAATATAAGCGGATACCTGGTGAGTTTGATTCCGATTGCTGGTCATAGTCACTAAGCACTATCTCTGATTCCATCCATCAACATAATCTCTTCACCCGACCTTACTGATATTTGATTCACATACAAACCCATCTCAGATTCATCTTATTTCACTTCAATTGAAACATAGATTCGGATTTAAACCCAAACCCTAAAACAACCACCAATTCCTCCTTGTTCTCAAACCCTAACATCGATCAAACCCATCTTCAATTGACTCAAACAAAACCCATCTTTCACAGAAGCACGATTTTACAAACTAGTATATACCTGGTGATAATCCACCAAAATCAGAGGTTGAATGATTTGATTTTTGATTTCAGGGAAAAGATTAGGTTTAGATTTGATTTCATATTTTGATGGGTTTTGATTTTCTTGCAGATTTTTTGAAAGGAGGGTTTCAATTTCATGAAAAGAGATAAAGTCTGCGAGATCTGTTGAAGAAGAACAACATAAAAATCCCTCGATGAAAATTGAACCTAGAGAAGAACTTCTCTTCTTTTTCTCCGATGTATATTGTCGGTTCGATGAAAACTATAAAGAGAGAGAAAGGGAGATATCTTGAGTGAGTGGGGGAATTTTAATTAACTGAAAATAAGAAAATTAATAAATAGAACATATTATATATTACGAAAAAACCATATGATGTACAACGGATATAAGCGCGGAACATACGTTGCACCACTAGTTTATTTTAGTAAATGAAATATAATTAGTTTGTGCAACGGATGAACTGGTGTGCAACGGATATTAACGTTGTTAACTGTACAACGTCTATATCCGTTGCGCACCTCTGAAAATGAAGCGTTGCTAAAACCAGGATTTGGTGTAGTGCTACTAATAATATTGAAACGGGGAAGAAGCCACCCTACTTAACTTAGCAAGGAGCCGTGGGGAATCATAGACACTCCTTGCGGGGAAATCATACAATGCATATCACACGCACATCAAGATACATACAAACATTTACCGAGATAGAAAAACACCAAACATGCCAAAAGTAATAAAGGCTCATCATGCTTGCATATAGAAAGAATGCTGGATGATTACAAGAAGGTTACAGAGTCCCACCTGATTTGATGTCAAGCCACGCCTACCTTGAATCCACAATCCACTGGTTCATCCTTGGAATCGGTTGTTGTTAATATAGATTAACTGTTAATCACACAAGTACTCTAGGAATTAGCCAAAAGGCTCATAACATAATCTTATACAATTCTCTAGTTATAGGCTAAGTGAACTATCTAATGTTTTTAAGCCCATTTATGGTTCTATACCTTTTCATAATTTACCTTTAATACATCTAAAGGTTTACTAATTCAATTAGATTCATTATATAGCCTAAAGATAGGCCTTACGAATATCTACAATTTTGTACGAGGAACCAAAGGTCAACTCTGACCACAAGTGGTCCAATTCATCAAAATAGGAAAAACTAGGTCTAAGCCCAAGTCTACTAAACTCAGCCCACTACAAAAGGTCCAGTCCAAGTCAAAGGTCAATTCAAGGGTCCACTGGTCAAGGTCTAGTCAACAGACAAGTCAAAGTACAACTTGGTCCACTGAGTCTGTTCTGAGTCGAACCGATTCAACTCAGTCAGATACACTAAGTCAGCTAAGCTGACTGGGCTGACTAATAGGCCTAAAACACTAGACCAAAGGCTTAGCACAAGCCAGAGCCATTTCTCAGGCCAAAGAACACAACTGCACAACCATTGTGCTACACAACAACAACATATATCAATCCAATACAGACTTCATTCATCTCTTACTCTAAACAAGAACAATACCAATAACAATACAGTTCTAGCACTCAACAACTGTCATTCCCTATGACACTAGTATTCTTCAGAGGTGTATCTTCAGACACCAACATCCCATTACTAACTTTAACTACATCTCTTTACTACAATCACGAACAGTCTAAACTTCAGTTCAAGTAACTCTATCCTTCCCACTTAACAACTTACGTACCCTCTATTTCGAAGTCATTATCTTCAATCTCTTGTGTAACATAAGTAGCTCCACTACACCCTCATTGCATTAACAACACCACCACAACCAACTGAGTAGCATTACCACAACTTATAACTCATTCAATATAATCACTTGCAATTTCATTCCTAGGAAACACCACCACTAAGTTCAGCTCCAACAATCAACCCAATTGAGTTCTTGGAAAATCAATAGCATCATCTGTAACTCATTTCATTTTCAACACTGCCTGTACCTTCATCTACACCACTACCACAATTGTAGACTTAATTATCTCAACACCACCAGTTCATACAACTCCAACATACTCAATTACAACCATCTGCATAAACATCTCATATCCACACCTGGTCTTGCAACTGCAACCAATAACTACAACCCCCACCAATAACATCTACATATTCTTTTATTCACCAACATCTCAACTGAGGCCATCCCTGAACCCTTATGTCAGCATCAATACAATCAAAACTTGTTCTTATGCTTCATACAAACACCACTTGTAATTCAATGTAACTACAACTTCTCAATTCAGGAGATCTAATTACAAATTCTAATTGACACAAACCCTTCACCTGGATTCAAATTCAATCATCACATAACCAATTTCCTCAATTCTTAACAAACAACCCTAATTAAAAAGAACCCTAATTTCTGGTTGATTTAGGGAAGAACAGAACAAACCTAATTCTCTGTGAAATCAAAATTAAACCTCATACGAACACGTCTTCCCTAATTAATAGCAAACCCATGGAATATAATACCCAACCAAACTCAATTTCATAAATAAATCAATCAACACAGGAACCCTAAATTTAAACACTAATTTACCTTCTGTTTTGATTCCATAATATAATAACTTTATCATATCAGTTCAACGGAAACTCCACTTCTCTTCATCATCTTCTTTATATCTCAAAACCCATCTTAATCTCTCATTCATCTCAAAAATAGAACTCAAATTTGATTCAACGGCATCACTCCTTCTTCACCCGTGCTCAAACAACATCATCAATACCACCTACCATCCACTCTTAATGTTTCCCCTAAGTATCCTTTCAAAATCACGATCTCTGAATAAATTCTCAGAATCGCCAGAGGAACAGAAAAAGAAGAAGAGGAAAGAAAATAAAAGTAGAAAGAAGAAGAAAAGAAAAGAATATGATTTCTCTTCAAACGGTCTGGGAGATAAGACCACGGAAATACTACTAAAGGAACCCGCGCAAATGATATGGCATCCAAGGCGGTTTAATAGCAAAAGATAATATTTCCCTTCAAGGTAATCTGATAACTACTTCTTCTTTTGGTATCCGATTGACACGTTCGAGTAGTCCATTTCGCGTAACTTTTCGAGATATATCTAGTGATACTAGTTCCGTATCTATATATTTGTTAGACTAATTTATATTAATTAAAATATACATTTAATAATCGAGTCATTAGCGGCTGATTCGTCTCTTTATCATCTCTTGACTGGTCAAATAGTGTTGAAGAGCTTGAGGGTCCTTACATTTGTCTTCTTTCTTTCATTTGATCTCTATTTATAGGGAAAAAATCACCAATTCTCCGCCAAATCCGGGTAGATTTGTTGAATTTAAAGGCGGCAATTCGTCTTTTTTTCTTCTTTTTCTTCTTCGATTTTCTTCAATTGTGTGCGACAATTAAAAGCATGATCAAGAAATGTGGCCCACGGTTATTGTTCACCGATGTTACTGTTCACCGCATCAAGAACATGATTGATGTGAAATCAGGCTCCTACCCAAGCTCCCTATCGTCCCTAGGAACCTAGTGATGTATTCGAAATCGAAAATCATTGTGGTTCAAAATCCATCACCATCGTGATCATCATGATGACCACCATTAAAAACACTCATGTTCTTTATGTTCTTCATGAGGAAGAAGAAGAAGTGCCCTTAGAAATAAATCAGGTGCCTTTAGTACTGTTGTATTTTGGCACCCCCTATTGTAAAATACCTGATTCCCTCTAGTGGTTGCTTTAAACTTGACTTCCCCTTAGCTTCTTCTAAGTTTTGTTTTTCTCATAACTTCTTCTTACGAACTCAGAATGGTTCTGTTCTTTCGCCATTGACTTCGTATTTTCCTCCTCTTCAATGTGACAGCAAGAACTCATGGGTTTGGATTGTAAAATTGATATTTTCCCATAGAAGGTACGAAATTGGGGTGTCAACAAATGGTAAACTACATCGAGATGAGAAAGGAGTCAATGTAGATCAAAAACTTTATGGATCTATCATTAAAAGTCTTTTGTATCTTACAACTAATAGATCTGATATTGCTTTCAGTGTTGGTTGATGTGCTAGATTTTAGGATAATCCAAAGGAATCTCATCTTGCAGCTGCAAAAAGGATCATGCGATACATTCAACACACTATCGGGTATGGACTATCTTATACTTTTCATACTAACACTGATCTTACTGCCTATTCAGATGCTGATTGGGCATGATGTGGGAAAGACAGAAAGAGTACATCTGGGGGTTTCTACTATGTAGGGTTGAATCTTGTGGCTTGGCATAGAAAGAAACAAAACTCACAATCCCTTTCAACATGTGAAGCATAATATATTGCTACAGGTTCATGTTGTACTCAACTTCTATGGATGAAACAAATGCTTGCTGATTACGGAATTGACACTGGATAATGCAGATCTTTTGTGATTACTCAAACACGATTCACATCACTGAGAATCCTGTTGAGCACGCAAGAACTAAGCACATTGACATCAGGTATCATTTTATTAGAGATCTTTATGAAAAAGGTATCATTAACATGGAATTTGTGCCTTCATAACAACAATTGGTTGATATTCTCACCAAACCTCTAGATACTGCTACATTTCAACACTTACGGCAGTCTATTGGTGTTGTTTTGGTTCATTAGACTACTAGCTCTTTGTTGCCCCTGGATCGATCTATATTGTTAGAGCATAGCTCGGTTGAACTCACCAAGCGTTGGTATGTCAAGTTTGGTTGTCATATTTTAGTGTGTCAAAACTCATTTAAAGTCGCTTGATTATATACTAGAGTCAACTTCATTTAGATTAGACTAAAAAACCTAGAAATATTAAAAATATTCCAAGAGGCGTACATTTAAATAATTTTTGTATCCACCCTACGGCAAAGTTCATAAATCACTTCTCTCTTGTATGTTAGCTGATGCATCTACCAGTTGACTCGACAGTCCATATTCACCAAATAGTTAGTATATTTAGTTTTTATTCTATGCACTAATTAGTTGTGGATTTAACAAATGAAAAAAGATGGATGAATCGTAAAAATAAAATAAAAAATCCATGAGAAATGATAATTGCCACGTTAAATGGGCACGACTTTATAAACTCTTGATGATGTGGTACTCAAGTGGCTTGTAACTCTCGACATCCAACGATTAAAAAATACTAACAGATACAATGTTGAGATATTGCCAATAAGTATTTATTTTATTTTTAAATATCATGATGCCAATAATTCGAGTTCGAACACACCTGGATAACTGGATTTGGAGAAAAACAATATCCCTCCATTTGATGAAAGCAACAACAAACTAATTTTAAATCTCAGCTAAGAATATTGCTAAAAAAATTCCCGTTATAAGAAGAAGGATTTAAGTGTAAATAATTTTAACATCGGGATTTACGTTTTCATTGAAATGAAGATAAATATTTTAAAACTTCGTATCTTAAAACTAAATGTTGGATTCTGTGAATTTTATATATTTAAAAACCTTTTAAATTACTTACTGACAAACATAAATAATATAATGTTATATTTTGATTCAAATACTTTTATATTCCTTTTAATTTTATATATTTTTCACCAAAAACTAGATATATATTAAGGGTATATCGAAAATTTTATAAAAACTCCATTACCTCGTAATCATAAGTATAATTAAAAATTAATCAGATTAATTTTCGGTAGAAAAAAAGTGACACATATGTTTTTTGTTTTTGTTTTGAAGCAAACAATTATGTTGATATCGAAGCAGTGTCATATTAATTTAAAAATAAATAAAAATAATGATAATATTCTACATTTAGACTCTAGAAGTAGTAGCCGTAGCCGCTATCACCAAAGTTCTCGTGACTCATACGATCGTCCAACTGAAATCAGTACTCCACTAAACCGATGGTTTGTTGGTGTTAAATTTACATATATTTAATATATGTAAGATAATTAGTGAAAAAATCCAAGGTTAACCTCTATAACTACATTTTATTTGTATTTAATACAAACCGAATTATGCTTCTCGAATTCATATATCTAAAACGAATTATACGTATATGTATGCCGTTCCGATTTATCCCTGAATTGCTAACCATTGACCGTATTTTTGATCGAACTTAAATTTTACAAATCCGAATAATTTATTACGTATGCAGTTCCGTACATTTGCCGAATCCCTAATTGATAACTAGGCTCCAGAGTAGAAGAACTCCTTTGGGGTGTAAAAATAAAAAAGCAGACTCATAAGACGGTAGTAATGTGTGGTCAATCTTTTTGACCGTGCATTTAGATAATGATTGGCCAACACAAAACTATTCATTCAAGTAATTTAATCATAATTTTTATTTCCTGTCAAAACTCCAAAAGTTTTTTTCCCCCTCTTTCTTCTGATTTCATGTTCGTCAATTAGGATTTAGGGTTCGCTTTGTTGCTTTTCTCATATCTCGTCTTCTCTGCCGGACACTCCCGCCAGCTGCGGGGCGTGTTTGGATATAGGGAGGAGTAAGAAGATATGGCAAAGATATGTTTAAATGATCATGCAAATGGATTTATGCATTTTAATCATTTTAGTGCTTTTAAGTTTGATCCTCTACCAAGTCTAGCCTTGCAAATACTTGCGCTTTCGCTTGTGCCGCGTTTTATTCATAAACTCTTGTCACCGCTGAATCAACCCATCTTTGTTTCTCAATTTTTAGTAAGTTCATATACTTCAATTCTTCTCATGATCATGCATATATATTTATACGTATATTAACAGTTTTGTTATGCCATTATGTTCACAGGGAGGTATACTTTTTAGTCCATGGGTTTTAGCCATTATGTTCATAGGCATTATGGATGGTAAAGACTACACCTGAAGGGAGTGCAGTAAAAGAGCTTTACATTTCTTTAGTAATGATATCGGTTCTACTGTGTGGATTAGCTAGCGAATTTGCTGGATTCAGTCCTGCAGTTGGAACTTTCTTTCTAGGTTTAGCTCTACCTGATGGTCCTCCATTAGGGGCAGCCCTAGTTCATAAGCTTGATTACCTTATTACTGTATTCTCATGCCTCTTAATATAGGTATGGTCGGAATGAGGACAGACATCCATCAAGTTCGCCGAAAGTTTTTATGGCGTGCTCTATTAACCATGATTTTTTGTTTCATTGGGAAGATTGTTGGGATTATGTACGTTATTTTGGAGTTTCTTGGAAAGATGGTTTCTTGCTTGGACTCATCGTGAATTTAAAAGGCATTGTCGAGATTATCATGCATAATGGATGGGTAGAGGATAAAGTAGGTAACTATGCAATGTTTTTAGAGATCTTCTTAATGGCTTAATCATTATGCTTAACACATGTGATCATTGTTCAGGTAACTGATCTAGGGATGAATACAGTCATAGTTTTGGCATTTGTGGTGATAGCAGCAGTCGTTACACCACTGGTGAGTTACATGTACGATCCCTCAAGGAAATTCCTAATGGTTTCGCGTTCGAACTCATTAGGATTGCATGTACTTGTGTGTGTGATGTTCCAGCTATTATCAAACTTCTTGAAGCCTCGAATCCTACCAAAATCTACCCCCTCAAGGTCTTCATCCTCCATCTCATTGAGCTTGTGGGTCGTGCTTCTCCTATCCTTACAGCCCACCCACTGAACAAACGTTCTTCCACAGAAAAACCAAACGAAACTGATAGGATCATCAGTGCCTTTGAAAAATTCCAACAATGGAACCAAAAGACAGTCACAATTGAGCCCTACTCTACCACCTCTCCTTATGCTTCAATGCACAATGATATATGCACCATGTCAGTAGACAAGAAGACTTCTCTTGTAATATTTCCTTTCCACCCACAAGATACAACTAGGTTGAGAAATGATTTGGGCAAGCCAGCTATTTCAAACCGCAATATTAAAATCCTATTTCAAAATCTGCTAGGAAGCTCGCCTTGCACAGTTGGGGTCCTAATTGAAGGTAACAATCAGCAAGCTAAGATTACTAGTATATCGCCGGATATGCCATTCAATGTGACTTGTACTCTTTTTCGGTGGTCCTGATCATCGAGAAGCATTGAGTTTCGCAACGAATACGATCCAGCATCCGTGCGTCTTTGTTACTGTTATAAGGTTTCTTTTTCCCACTAATTTATCGTCCAGTGAATCCATTGACTATATATTGGACAAAAGTTGCTGGACGATAAACTGATAGACTATTTTAAACGTAAGTTGATGCAAGTCCCAACATCCAAGGTTAAAGAAATATATGTGAAAGATGGTTCTGAAGCAATATGGGCAATTCGTTCGCTTCACGATGATTTTGATCTTATGATAGTGGGAAGAAAACAAATAACTGATTCAAACATAATTTCAGGACTTGATGATGGTTTTCTTGAGTGTGAAGAGCTAGGAGTTATAGGAGACATTGTCTCGTCTTCCGACTATAAGACTGATGGATCGATCTTAATTTTTCACCATCCAACAGATATTAATTAATTAATATCGCTTATGAAGATGACATGCTTAATGATATCCAACGATTCCAATTTGCAGATATTCATGACACCGCGCTCACCACTTCTCTTGTTGTGTTTATGACAAAAGCCAGGCTACCTATGCAGTGGCGCTGCCCTGAATCTTTGTAGAAGCAAACAAGAGATACAAGAGAAATTTCAAGGGGTTTATATAAAAGGATAAATTTAGGGTTTGAGAAACATTAGAGCCAGTTGTTAATTAGGGACAACTGACTGTTGTCCCTTCATGACCTATTCTCATCGCCTTCTCAGAATATTTAGCTTTTCAATTTTAGTTGAAAGATTAACAGCACAGCAACAGAATTGTATATGCGATTTTAGAAACTTTTTTCTTTAAATTATTGCAAATTCTACATATAACATTCTTTATTATTCTAACACCATGAGAACAATAAATTTTCTTGAAACAAACCTATAATAATCAAAATTGAAGAAACCGTCAATCTGTAATTTTGATTCTTAAGAAAACCCCTTTTCATTTTTTTTGCACATAAACTGGTGAGATAACCAAACAACTCATTAACTCCTCATAGTTTAAGTGGCGCCGGTGTTGCATGCAACATCTAGCTACGATTGGTAATCAGCCGTATCACTGCAAGATAGAAGCACAGCCAACATCGTTGTAAAGGTCTGGTTAATGATTGTACCTCGTGATAGTGAACAACAGTCAACAAATGAGCCATTAAAGTCTAGCATAATAAAGTGCTATCCTTCATAATCATATGTAATGATAATTTGGAAAATCGCTTTGGGGCACCAACATCACAGGGCTGGCCCTGCAGAAGTACCCAATGTACATGTCCTTAAGCACAATTTTATTCCAAGATAGCAGTTACGGATCGTGGAAAAGATATTAAGATTTATTTTGTGAGGTGGAAATAACTCCGGAAGAGATACATGGTATGTAAGAGCTGATCGACTGAGGTATCGGAATGTTCACTATTTTTGGAGTTTCCAGGTTAATGGTCTAACGGATTCGTCTGACCAAATAAATTAGGTATTAGTCAATCAAAATCGTGCATCCAATTTTCCTTCTGTCATTTGCTCTTTTTCATCTCTCAAAACTCCAAACTTCTTTCTCCAAGTTTCTGGTTTGTTTTCTTTTGTTGTCATTTCTTCTTGCCTCTCTCGGTTGCCTGCCTGCCGATGTGTTTGCGTACTTCGAGAGAGATATGGCGACCAACACTATACATAACTTTAAATCATGTACAATTCCGGGCAAAGTCGGGTCAGGAGGATTAATTTATGAAGATTTTAATTCGCTTACTTTTTCTTTTTCTTCTATACCGAATCTTGCCTTGCAGATTGTGGTACTTACACTTACACAACGTTTAGTTCATACCGTATTATCACGGTTCAATCAACCATTATTTGTTTCCCAAATACTTGGAGGTATACTTCTTAGTCCCTGGGTTCTCGGCAATCAGTTTCTAGGTGTGGCAGGCAGAAAACACAAATTAGGGCTTACGTATTTTCTATTCCCTAAAGTGGGATGCAAGTGCTAGACACACTTGCTCATTTCAGTTCTATATTTTTTCTTTTTAAGGTTGGAGTTCAAATGGATCCCAAAATGTTGAAAACATCAGGACTGCGAACATATGTCATCGGATTGTGTTGTTACTTTTGCTCGTATATATCTGGATATACACTTTCCCATATGCTCAAAAATGATGGCATACCGTTCCTAAAGCCAGTAAATCCAAAAGCAGGGTTCTCCGGAGCTCTCTTAGAATTAATGAGCTATTCAACTTGGTTTCATTCCCTGTGATAGCTTATGTATTAACTGATCTCAACATTCTCAACTCCGACCTATGCCATTTAGCACTTCATGTAGCAATGGTTGCTAATTTTCTTCATTTGGGTAGATCCACAGTAACCGTATTCATAGATTTATTCGCAAAAGGGAACTCCACACTGGAACTCTCTGTAGTGTTGGTCTTTGTGGGGTTGTTTGTATATATAGTTTTTATTGTGAGGCCAGCGGCATTATGGATTGTCAAAAATACACCAGAAGGGAAACCAGTGAAAGAGTCATACCTTTCGTTTATAATGATTTCAGTTCTACTGTGTGAATTAGCTGCTCAATACTGTGGATTTTACGTTACAGTTGGGGCTTTCTTACTAGGTTTGGCTGTACCTGATGGTCCACCTTTAGGAACAACTATAATTGATCAACTTGATTATATGGTTTCCACTTTCCTCATGCCTCTTCATATGGGTATCGTTGGATTGAAGACTGATAATCGATTTCAGTTTGAATATCTTTGGCGGGCAGTAGTGCTCATCATTGGTTGTAGCCTTGGAAAGATTATCGGAGTATTCTTCCCATCTGTAATTCTTGGAGTACTGCCCATTCAAGATAGTTTCTTGCTTGCACTCATTATGAACCTTAAAGGCATTGTGGAGGTTTCCATCCTCAACATCTGGATAGATTCTCAGAATGCAAAGGTATGTCTATATGCATAGATTAAAAGGTTAATTAGTTCCGGCCCGGTTATGGAACTTATTGGTATTTGAACACTTAGGCATCATGCTTGAAATTCTTTTTCGTAATGCGCAGGAAATTTTATATTCGGAAAATTCAATAATGGTTTTCGCAGTTTTTCTGATATCATCAATCATTACACCCCTGGTGAAATACCTCTATGATCCTTCTGTTGGAAATAACTGATAATATACGTATGCAATTGAGAAAAAATACTTAGCTCGCACTGATGTGTTATTGTTGTACCGGAGATGCACTGATGATAGTATCAAAAAAATTAGTAGAGGCACGTATAAAATACGCTGAGCTAAAGGTAATATTGCCTGCTACTCCTCTGAGATGCTATAGCAATTAGCAAATCACCTCCAGGATACAACTACTGTTAGTTCTCCTCTATGTGTAGCATATACAGAGAGAACCCTTAGAACTTGGCAGCAGAAATGAAAACAATAAACACAAATCGAAACTACAACCAGTTTCAGAGAAATGTAAAAACTAGTTTATGTTTCTGTAAACTATTTTCTGTAAACAAAGTTTCTGTGAACTAATATTCTGTAAACAAAGAAGTAGTTATACAAAATTATGTTTCTGTAAACTACAACTTGTTTCAGATAAGAACTTGATTTTATGTTTCTGTAAACTTAAAAAAAATTGTTGTTTCTGAAAGCATAAGTTAAGAAGAAGAATTTCAGAAGATAAGAGTTCTGAAGGTATGGTTTGAAATGAAATTATTCTCTCGTATTTATAGGTAGAAAAACAACTCGAACGTTGAAAAAGAATCCGATGCGACAAACTGTCTGTGATTCACGCGTCTCGAACGTTACAAAAGTTGAGGTAAAAGCAGAGGTTAAAAGCACAGTGAACACGCATTCAAAAATTCGAGATTCTCTTCGAGGCATAGGTGTCAAATTCACCGTGTGACACGCATGAATGAAGATGCCTCTCGAGGCTGTCGGATATCCAAAACCGAGAAGGAAAAGAATAAAATTCTTTACATGCGTGGGAGAAGCGTGTGGTAAATTTCAGTAAAAAGAAAGGGTCGGATAAACCCACACCCACACCCACACCCACACCCACTCCCACGCCCTCGCCCTCGCCCGACCCGACCCGACCGGACCGGACGGACGGCGACGGCGTGCTTCTGTGCGAAGCACCGCGCGAAGGGTAAAGGCAATAAGAAATGCAATAAGGTTTAGGCAACCTTGCCATAGTCTAGGGATTTCCCCATACACAAAGGTCTAAAGACCCAAAGGGCCATGCCCTTAAGGCTAAACCCATGGTATTTAAGTCTAAAACTCTAAGTGTTTTAGTCTATATGGGACTAATGTTTTATTCATTCACATGAAAAAACATCTATGGAGCAATAGGTCTTGGGATTAAAACATGGTCCATGCATTTTTTATTTTAATAAAACATTGTTTTTTCTAACAATCCCCCACATGAATAATAAAACATGTCGATAAAACACGAGAAAACATAAGGCAAAAATATAGGCTAAGGTGTCCCAAAGATTGAACCTTAACTTAGCGAAAGGTTACCTGAACTGCTTGTTTATACGGTGAACGCAATGTCTTGAACCGCCAACAATGAATGCAATTCAGAAATAACAGCCACACTTGATGCCTCAACCGAAGAAAACAGCTGCCAAGCTCTTGCGGTTGTGCCCATTTTGGCCGTGGGCTAAAATCCCGGACTTAATGAATGTCTCTAGAGAATCAGCTCAAATTCTCATAGGAAGCGGCCCCACTTCCAACATCCACAAAGGTGAGTCCATAAAGAGTGTCCTGCCACACCCCTCTTTAATCAAAGCCATGGTACCCATTAAGATCGTAAAATATCATCCTAAAATTCTGCAGGCAGCACTATCGCATGGTTACATCATAGGGAGGGACAAAGATAGTGCTTTCCCAATATCACCACAAATTAGTTGTCTCATTGAACCTTGATCTTGGAAATCCAATCACAAGGTTGAGTATCCTTCATGGTGATTTATTCTATGAGCTTAAGTCCCATCCCCCTCGATGTAAATTTAACTTCCTCTCTGGTTAAGCCTTTCGTCAAAGGATATGCAAGATTATCTTTGGACTTTACAAATTCTATCGAGATAATACCAGTAGAGAGTATTTGTTTCACCGTCTTGTGTCTTCTTCGTATATTTATATACTTCCCGTTGTATATATTGTTCTTTGCGCAACCAAGAGCAGCTTTACTGTCACAGTGGATTGCGATTGAAGACACCGGCTTGGGCCAGAGTGGAATTCCTCCCAGGAAACATCGCATCCATTCAACTTCCTCTCCAGCTTTTTCCAAGGCTATAAATTCAGACTCCATAGTGGATTTAGATATACATGTCTATTTGGTAGACTTCCATGAGACAGACGCACCTCCAAGCAAGAAGATGTACCCACTAGTAGACTTGCACTCTTCTGAGTCTGATATCCAGTTGGCATCACAATACCCTTCCAGTACAGCATGATACTTCCCAAAACTTAAGCAATAGTTTGAGGTCCCTCTCAGGTAACGTAAAACTCTGAAGAGAGAATTCCAGTGATCCTTCCCTTGGTTGCAAGTATACCTGCTTAATCTACTCACATAGTAAGCAATATCAGGTCTTGTACAGTTCATCAGATACATAAGACTACCAATAATGCGAGAATACTCAAGTTGATCAATTCCCTTACCCTTGTTATGTTTCAACTTACAAGTGGGATCAAATGGAGTAGAGGCAGGTTTAGCACTTTCATAATTAAATCTCTTTAGTACGGTTTCAGCATAATGAGATTGACTAAGACTATATCCATCAGAAGTCTTTCTGATTTTCATCCCTAAGATTACATCAGTAGGGCCTAAGTCTTTCATGTCAAAATTATCTCTAAGCATGCTTTTAATGGTATTAATAATATCAAGGTTACTGCTTAATATGAGGATATCATCTACATATAGGCATACAATAACATGAGAATCATCCACAGATTTAATGTAAACACATTTATCAGATTCATTAACCTTGAAGCCATTAGTTATCATAACATGATCAAATTTTTCATGCCACTGTTTAGGTGCTTGTTTTAAACCGCATCTGATTTGTTCAATTTGCATACTTTGTTTTCACAACCTTTTACAATAAAGCCTTCAAGGTTGGTCCATATAAATTTCTTCATTCAATTCACCATATAAAAATGCAGTTTTAACATCCATCTGATGTATATGCAAATCATAAATAGAAGCAATAGCAATCAACATCCTAATCGAGGTGATTCTAGATACTGGTGAATAAGTATCAAAGAAATCTAATCCTTCCTGTTGTTTATAGCCTTTAGCTACCAACCTAGCTTTATATTTATCTATAGTTCCATCTGTTCTAAGTTTCCTTTTGAACACCCATTTGCAACCTATGGATTTACTTCCAGGAGGCAAGTCTACAAGCCCCCAAGTTTCGTTTTGCTGAATGGACTCCCATTCATTTAATGAAGCTTCTTCCCAGAAAGGAGCTTCTGGAGAAGTCATAGCTTCCTTGTAGGTTTGGGGTTCAGACTCTACCGTAAGAGTCAAAAAATCTGGTCCAAAACTTGTTTCAGTTCTAACCCTATTACTTCTTCCTGGTTCAGTCTCATACTCTAAAGTTGGGGTTTGTCTAGTCGATGGAACATCCGAGAGGTCATCATGGACCCTATTCCGATGTCCAGACCTTAAAGGAAATATGTGTTCATAAAACACAGCATCTCTAGATTCCAATATGGTGTTCTGACCAATGTTATTATGGTCAGAGCTGATGACCATAAACCTGTGTGCATTTGTATGCTCAGGATATCCTAAGAAAACACAGTCAATTGTTTTAGGACCTAATTTAGTTTTCTTGGGATGAGGAATGACCACCTTGGACAAACACCCCCACACTTTAAGGTATGCATAGGAAGGTTGTTTACCATTCCACAATTCATAAGGAGTCTAATCTGATTTTTTAAATGGAACTCGGTTTAAGATATAGCATGCAGAGAGGATAGCTTACCCCCACAAGTTCGAAGATAACCCTGAACTTGTCAACATTGCATTTACCATATCTATGAGTGTTCTATTTTTTCTTTCAGCTACACCATTCGATTCAGGTGAATATGGTGCAGTGGTTTCATGAATGATTCCATTAATTTTACAAAACTCACCTATGGGTATCACATACTCACCACCACGGTCTGACCTAAGAGTTTTAATTTTAACTCCTTTTTGGTTTTCTACTTCTATTTTATAAAATTTGAAGGCCTCTAAGGCTTCATCTTTACTTCTAAGAAGATGAACCTGACAATAGTGTGAGTAATCATCTATAAAAGTGATGTACCATTTTTTACCACCTCTTGTTGGTGTTGATTTCAAGTCTCCTAAATCCGAGTGTATTAGTTCCAAAGGAACTGTTTTACGTTCAACTCTTTTATTAAACGGTTTTCTTGCATATTTAGATTCAACACAGATTTCACATCTTTGATTTTTATCAAATTTTATTTTAGGTATGCAACCTAAATTAGCAAGTCTTTCTAGAGATTTGAAATTAACATGCCCAAGTCTATCATGCCAAACATGTGAAGAGTCACAAAC
Organism: Papaver bracteatum; assembly: GCA_023529315.1. Lineage (NCBI taxonomy): Eukaryota > Viridiplantae > Streptophyta > Magnoliopsida > Ranunculales > Papaveraceae > Papaver > Papaver bracteatum. Next base: position 434,224 of record JAJJWX010000795.1, on the reverse strand, counting down.
ATAAGCAGAAGAAGATGCATTAACATTCAATTTCAAATCGATACACTAATCTTAATCATGTTATCGGTAACATAACCTTTTCCTACGAATTCACCATGCTTAGAAATTACAACAGTATTGGACTCAAAGAACAATTTTAAAACCTTTTCCTAGTAAGATGGTTTCGAGATAAGATTTTTGCATATGTCTGGGACGTAAAATACGTCATTCAATGCGAGAGTTTTTCCTGAAGTTAGCTTCAGTTCGACCTTGCCTTTCCCCACCACTTTAGCGGTGGAAGAGTTTCCCATATACAGTTTCTCATTTTCTCCTACTATGGCATAGGAGGATAAAGCATTTCTGAACTTACAGACATGCTTGGTGGCTCCAAAATCAAGCCACCAGTCTCTCACATTAGTCATACTAGAGACAAGGTCGACTTCAGACACCATGCCAGTGAAATATCCAGAATCATCTACTATGTTTGCCTTATTTTTCTGTTTTGGATCATATTTGATCTTTTTAGGGGCCTTACAGTCTTTAGCCATATGTCCAGGTTTATCATAATTAAAACAGTCGCCTTTGATGGTGTGCTTAGTGACACCACCCATAGGGTTAAAATTGTTACCTCTGGGTTTTCGACGTATGTTACGTCTATTACCCATTTTGCTGGATTCTCCAGGACTTTTCTTTGAAGCAGCTTTATCTTCCAAGATGTGAGCTTTGTTGGACATGTTTTTGCTTAGCATCATGCTCTTTTCCTTGCTGCACATAAGCTCCTCAACCTGGATCTTTTTTCCAAGCTCCGCCATGGTGATTTCACGAGTCTTGTGTCGCATCCTCCTCTTGTATTCTCTCCATGAAGGTGGAAGCTTTTCAATCACAGCAGAAACTTGTAAAGCTTCATCAAAGTGCTGGCCTTCAGCAAGAATCTCGCTGATGAGGATTTGAAGTTCGACGAACTGTTCTACCACAGACGTTTCGTCAGTCATATTGTATTCCAAGAATTTAGCCATCAAGAACTTCTTACTTCCAGCAGCTTCAGCATGATATTTTTCTTCAAGAGCTTCCCATAAATCAAAAGCATTAAAATTTTCTTTTGCATTATAGAAGTCATACAAGGAGTCATCCAGACAATTAAGAATATGATTCTTACACATGTAATTCTTCATATTCCATTTTTCCAATTTATCTTCATTACCACGGTGATGAAGTCTTCTCGAAGGTCTATTTAAAGGAAGTCCATCTAACCTTAAGTCGTTTAGGAAGAATAACATTTTAGACTTCCATCTCTTAAAGTCCTTACCACTGAACTTTGGTGGTCTTTCTACAATATTTTTTCCCATGTTCTTACATAGACAATTATATAGCAACGAATTTACCTTTAGATTGTTGAAAATAACTGATAATATACGTATGCAACTGATAAAAAATACTTAGCTCGCATTGATGTGTTATTGTTGTACCGGAGATGCACTGATGATAGTATCAAAAAACTTAGTAGAGGCACGTATAAAATACGCTGAGATAAAGGTAATATTGCCTGCTACTCCTCTGAGATGCTATAGCAATTAGCAAATCACCTCCATGATACAACTACTGTTAGTTCTCCTCTATGTGTAGCATACACAGAGAGAACCCTTAGAACTTGGCAGCAGAAATGAAAACAATAAACACAAATCGAAACTACAACCAGTTTCAGAGAAATGTAAAAACTAGTTTATGTTTCTGTAAACTATTTTCTGTAAACAAAGTTTCTGTGAACTAATATTCTGTAAACAAAGAAGTAGTTATACAAAATTATGTTTTAGTAAACTACAACTTGTTTCAGATAAGAACTTGATTTTATGTTTCTGTAAACTTAAAAAAAATTGTTGTTTCTGAAAGCATAAGTTAAGAAGAAGAATTTCAGAAGAGAAGAGTTCTGAAGGTATGGTATGAAATGAAATTCTTCTCTCGTATTTATAGGTAGAAAAACAACTCGAACGTTGAAAAAGAATCCGATGCGACAAACTGTCCGTGATTCACGCGTCTCGAACGTTACAAAAGTTGAGGTAAAAGCATAGGTTAAAAGCACAATGAACACGCATTCAAAAATTCGAGATTCTCTTCGAGGCACAGGTGTCAAATGCACCGTGTGACACGCGTGAATGAAGATGCCTCTCGAGGCTGTCGGATATCCAAAACCGAAAAGGAAAAGAATAAAATTGTTTACATGTGTGGGAGAAGCGTGTGGTAAATTTAAGTAAAAAGAAAGGGTTGGATAAACCCACTCCCACTCCCACACCCACTCCCTCGCCCGACCGGACGGACGGCGGCGGCGTGCTTCTGTGCGAAGCACCGCGCGAAGGTTAAAGGCAATACGAAATGCAATAAGGTTTAGGCAACCTTTCCATAGTCTAGGGCTTTCCCCATACACAAAGGTCTAAAGACCCAAAGGGACATGCCCTTAAGGCTAAACCCATGGTTTTTAAGTCTAAAACTCTAAGTGTTTTAGTCTATATGGGACTAATGTTTTATTCATTCACATGAAAAAACATCTAGGGAGCAATAGGTCTTGGGATCAAAACATGGTGCATGCATTTTTTATTTTAATAAAACATTGTTTTTTCTAACACCTTTAACAAGATACTTGAGGTACAAAAGAAGGTCAATTCTGCAGTCGAAGCAAAACAAGTTAGACTTCCGTGTACTTGTATGTGTTCACACCCAAGATGATGTTCCTACTATTATCAGACTCCTTGAAGCCTCTAATCCAACGAAATACCACCCCTTAACTCTCTACATCCTCCATCTGGTTGAGCTCGTGGGACGTGCTTATCCTCTCCTTATTTCCCACCCACGACACAGACGTACTTCCTCATCAAATGCTAGCAAATCTAAAAGGATAGTAAATGCCTTCCAACAACTCGAAGACCGATACCTTAACCTTGTTACAATTCAAGGCTTCTCCACCATCTCTCCGTATGCTTCAATGCACAACGATATATGCACCATGTCAGCTGACAAGAGGACTTCTCTCATAATTTTCCCTTACGGCAGACAAGATATTTACGGACCAAATATTTCTAATCGATCTATCAAAACCGTTCTACAAAATATGTTGCGGAACTCCCCATGCTCAGTGGGGATCTTAATTGACGGTAAAAATTACCAAGCACAATCAATCCACTTCTTGCTTGACAGCCCTTTCCGTGTGACGGTACTGTTTTTTGGTGTCCCAGATGATCGTGAAGCATTGGCTTTTGCAATGAATATGATCCATCATCCGTCGGTCTTTGTCACTGTTACAAGGTTGTATGGTCTTACTAGATCATTAACACCCGGAGGAGTTATTGAGAGACATAAGTTGCTTGATGAAGAATTGGTTGACCATTTTAAGATTAACGCAATGCATGATGAAACATTGACATATAAAGAAGTAGAGGTGAAAGATGCTGCGGAAACAATATGGGCAGTCCAATCAATTCACGATGATTTTGATCTTATTTTGGTAGGAAGACAACAAATCACTGATTCAGATATTATCAATGCTTCTGTATTAGATGCTGATTCGGCTGATTTTGAAGATCTAGGAGCTATTGGAGACTTAGTTGCATCTCCTGATTATGATATTACAGGGTCCATATTAATAATTCACCAAAGGCAAGATATTACTTAGTTAATCATGGAAAAGCTACTAATAAATGCTTAATGATGAGAGTAGTCTAGCAACAGAGATGTGATCAGTACCATGATATGAATGTGCAGATTAGGTTTCTCTAGAGTCCAAAGCCGGAACAAACCTAATGGATAAGATTCATCATCCGTCAATTTACCACCTTGTTTGTTTGCAGCTGACTGATCTGAGTCATCTGGATCTGAGTGAAATCACCTGACTCATCTGGATCTGACTCACTAAGGTCTGAGTCAGAAAATATGTTTGTTTTGTGAGTCATACCTGACTCAGCTGACCGCATTTTTTTGGACAGAAAATGCCCTTGTGCACATTTTAAACCATAACATTCATCACTACTGAATTATCACAAAATGTTCCATTGCAGCCTAAACAACTTCCCCTTTTTGATGGAATTAACCATGTTAGACATTACAAAACAATAAAATCTAAAGGTTTCATACCTAAAAACATAAAAGAAGCAACAAAATCTAAAGGAGGCTAGCTATCTCATCACGTAAATTGTTCATATAAATCTGCTCTTGTCGTCCAAACAGACGAGGTGCATTTTCTTCCGTTTCCGTTTCCGCTTTCACTTCCACCTGTGTCTCATTCATATCAAATGTCTTGTTCTCATATTTTTTAAAGAGCCAATCATCCAATGCATTACGACATGGAAAGTTATGTATTGACATTCAAGTAATTAGAGTGTCATCCAATGCACCAATGACACCTTTGAAATCACATAGATAGTATTTGTCTGCAAATTTTCAACAAAAACATTATGAAATCGTGTTAATGAAACTACAACAAGAGGTAACTAATACAAGGTAAGGAAAGAAAAACGAAGCGTAAAACAATAAGGTATGACAATACGAATGACCAAAGTGTAAAACAAGAATCCCTATCAACAACATGGAAAACTACGTACCAGCTACACGACAAGAACAAAACCAACATGTAATTGTGTGCGAAATCAATCTTATTGACAGATATAGGAATTGTGTGCAAAATCCCTATCAAAACCCTGTGGACAGAGATAGGAACTGGATGAACAATATACGGAGAGCCTGTGGGTGCCTCATGTTGTGCACCAGTTAAACATGGCCCCCTAATAGGGGGAACCAATTCCGGTTATTAAATTTGTGCAAAATCTTGAACTAAAGGGATAGCAGAAATTCACACCCTCATAAAGAAAAACAACAACAACATAATACGACCAATGACAAGTGCAGTGTAAGAGGTGCACTATTAGGTTGTCTCCACTGTACCAACCAACCAACTAATGTAGCCATAGGACATGCTTCGTAATATCCTAAAGGTAAAGATATGGACTTATGAGGATAACCAACATATTACTTTTCCACGATGAGCATTATAATTCAAATATATAAGAACGCAGTGCACAAGAATCTAAATAAAATTGTGTGAAGAAAACAAACCCAATGCAGAAAAATATGACTTAAAATAAAGATATTACCTGGTGGAGGTAAAGAAAACTTGAAAGATGGATCACGCACTTCCTCGGTCAACACTCTCGAGTCATGAGCAGTGCCTTCCCATCCAACCACTACATATAAAAAGTACATATCCCAATCACATATCGCAAGCACATTCTGTGAACATTCTCCTCTTCCCCTTCCTCTATTCGGTGTTTGCTTCTCGACTGGAATGCTCGCACTAATTAGAGTGCCATCCAATGCACCAACGACACCTTTGAAAACACCTTATCTGAGACGTTTATGCCTTTTAGTTATAGCTAGCTTGTCAAATACATTAGGAGGAGGAACTAAAACTTCAGCGGACCAAATCTTCATAGAAGTCAACACTTCATGAAAATACTTACTAACCGTTTCACCCGAATGTTGAAAGTGATATAAAATTACACGATTCCTACAGTTGTGCCCAATTGTATATAATAACATTGCCATCTTCTCCTCTACTTCTATATATTTACTATACTCTAAAAGTCCTTTGGCTCGGAATTCATTGCATAACAGGGTGAAAGGAACCTTACTCATTCTCAATAGGTTGTACATATTCCTCGGATTTCCATCCAACAGGTCTTGGGTGAAAGCCTTTCCTGTTAAAATTGACTTTTTGTACTCCGGGAAAGCACGCCGTTTAGCCTTCTTAAGTTTCTTCACCAACAAACATAAAACTACTAGTTGAGATAATAAGGTTTTCATTTTCCTGAAAAGACCAAATAGATGAAAGAAATTCAATTTCAATGCAATATATAGTTGAGATTGGTGTATTTCAAAAGAATACAGCAAACACATTGTCAAGCATTCATTCACAAACCTATATAAGAAAATGAGTACTTGCCTGTATTTAAGTTCTCCCCTTATCTAAACCCTCTTCCTTGCCTTCCTAATATGCAATGAAATGAAAGAAAAAGGTTAAAAGCACAAATAAGAAAATAACTAGCAAGCAATTGAATGTAGCCAATAAGAAAATACGAATTCATTAATTCAACATTCATTCATTAAGCACAAACAAGCACAAATAATATTGATTCATTCATTAACATAAAAACTGATTCATACATTCAACATCCAACATAAATTAAAACTCGAGTACGTAATTAAAAAATTCTGTCTTTCTACTGTTTTGCAACCCTCAACATCTCTATCTATTTCCTAATTCAAGATGTTTCAACGTTCTTTTAAAAGTTTGTGTGCAAAGGCAACATGAAGCTCATCATTTTCCAATCTGAGAAACAAATTCTGCCAACCAGGCATCTCTGAATCTTTCAGACTTATGCTCAAATACTCATCCATTGTGATACAATCAGTCTCAAATAAATTATCCAAAGCTTTCACAAATTCGGTTGTGTTATCCTTTTCTAGGGCAAGTTTCTTATGTTGAAGATGAATCTCCATTGACGTGACAATAAAACAAACTTTTTCAGTTAATAAATCACTTGAAGCTTCGTCCATTTCCTTCTTCCTTTTCTTTCCACCCCCCTTTTTATTTAGACTAGAATCAACCTCATTATCATCCTCATGATTTTGCTCCTTTCCATGACTTGTTCGAGAATCGGATCCATTAGTTGTAGAAGTTCCAGCTGAACTAGGAGGTTCCATTATTCCAGGCGTATCCCTATTAACTCCAGTAGAGAACTTCCCATCGAATAAATTCTGCAACTTCTATGCATCTTCCAGTCCCTTATTCTTGAATTGACTGGCGTTTTTGATTGTCTGCATCAATTAGAAAGTAATTAGATGCACCAAACAGAACATTATCGGTTCATTAAGGTTATGCAAACATTTAACACGGAAGGTGCGCAAAATAACTGAAAAAAAAACTACTAAGTTAATTACAAAGTAATGATCCCCGTTGTTCATTATGACATCTAATCTACTAAGATTTCGATGCATGACACATTATTTAATTTTCAACATAAAGTTTATGATAAACTAGATGGATAAAAGAGAAAAGGAGAAGAGGGAAAATATGTAAATCAAAGATTGATATCAAAACTTAAACCTGAGGTAAAATAAACAAAACTGGTGCTATATGGAACAGTTTAAATGGATAAAATACATGTGTATATATATATATATATATCAATACCTATTAGTTACAATTGACATCTAGTAGAAATAAATTTAATTCAATCATAAAGTCCAAACAAAACTGAAACAGTCTCTTACCTTGTCTAATTCAATCCATTGCTCTTTGCTCCAATCAAAAGTTTTCATCTCTGCGTTGTACCCATGGCCGGTTCTTGCTAAGAGACGGGACCAAGTAACATACTGGTTACGCAAGTAATCCTAATGGTTTCTCAGCTTCTTTTGTGTTATAGTGCAGTCATACTTCTCAGAAAATAACTTGCACAAATTTCCCCACGAAGTTTGCTTCAAAGAAGTTCCAGAAAATCCATACTCAGTAGCTTGTGCCAAACATTGGTCAATAAATAACCCTCTAAATTCTGGGACGCTCCTAAAAGTTATCTTATTCGCTTTATCATCTTCTTGTTTCTCCATAGAGAACTAGCATAAAGTAAAACAAATACAAGACGTGGGTAATTTGAAACAGAAAAGAGTGTGCTAACTACTGAGAATTACCAGAATAAATTACCACTAAGTATGACCTCTATGCATGCAGGATAGAGGAAAACGACATAGAAGATAGAACACCCACAGTACCCCAGTGACATGTTAAGGTTTCCAAGTTAAATAGAATGAAACTATGCTTACTCGTTTACACCTTTTTTTTTCTAACAAGCAAAAGGAAAATTCATTGAAAGATCACAATCATCAAAAAGATAAAAAAAAAATTAAAAAAAAATATGAGTGAGATTCAAAAAATAAATAGCACGGGTCAGTTGTCACTAATTATAGCATCCCGATTAACAATCAAGTACTTAGGGAAGAACCTTAAAAGGACTAAATGTGAAAAGGCCAACTAAAGAAAATATATTAGTGTGATCTAATAAGCTGAGACACACTCCTTTTTATCACCCTATAACCTGCCATTACACTCCTTTGATATAATCCACCAGAAAACATGTGATAGTAGTCACCAAACTTTTGTTCTTCTTTGTTGGTCATTTCCATATATTATATCTTATGTTTTCAGCAAACACAAATTTAACCTGGCCCGAGGATGATTGGAAAGTAAGGAAATATTTGTTTCTCATTTCACTCTATTGAGGCGAGAATGTACTCAACCAAAGATTTCACACTTTCCATACTAGATTGACACTGACAACAATAGAAAAACATGGTATACCACCCAACCACCACCTCCAATCACCACAAATTACACAAATAGCTCATAAGCAAGTATAAAAAGAAAAGGAAAAACAAAATGACATCCCCGATTGTATGGTCTAAAATCCTAACTATACAAAGGAAAAACCTATTTTCTATCATAATTAGCAAGTACAGTAACAATTCTCTCCTTGGCATTTTCACAAACACCATCAACTATATAAATAAAAACCCATTTTCTAAATTAAATAAAACCCATATGAAAATGAAAGAACCAATGTTCCAAATCACATAAAAACTCATAGGAAAATGAATTTGGATGAAGAATTATACCTAAAGATGATGATGATTCTAAAAGAAGATTTTAGCTGATTTGAAATAGATGAAAAGATGAGACGAGAGTGATGATGGAGATAGAAATTAGTGGATTCGTCGAGAAAGATGAATGAGATATCAGTTGAGAATGGATCTAGGGTTTGGTTTCTTATCTCCCATTTCTGCTTTCGACAGAACAAACAAAGAAAATGAGAAAGGAAATGCGATTTTTGATATAAAGAGTCGAGGGAATTTTTGTCAACTTCGCGACTCAGAGGTATTTGCCAGCGACTCAGGGGCATGGAAACGCCTGACTCTATGGGGCTCGAGTCATGGGTCAGACCTGACTCAGATGCCGACTCAGATGTTATAGAAAATGTAAACCAAACAGTATGACTGCTGACTCGGCGCGAGTCAGGGGTTGACTCAGACCCAGACGCCGAGTCAGCTGCAAACAAACAAGTTGTACGTTATTTTTGTTAGGTTTTAGGGTCCTGCAAGTTGATTATCCAATGGTGAAATTATTTCCCATGATGATGAATCTATTGATATTAGTAGACACAAGTTGCTTGATGAAGACCATTTCAGTCAGGATTAACATAATGCATGACGAAACATTGGGGTGTTTGGTCTTTAAGAGAATCTACATTAGAGGGTGAAGGTCTTATATTTTTTGTGACACGTAGGATTTTAGACCCTCACTTGCATTAAAATCATCTCCAACAGTGGGTCATATTAAATGAGAAGGGTGTCACAATAAATATGAAGGTCTTGAGAATGACCTCCACGTCATTTATTTAACCATGTTTTAAATTTTATACTTTAAAATAATTTTTCCTAAACCATTAGGAAAATGGGAATCAATTTTATCATTATCCAAAAAACAAATTCTCAAAATAAGACCCTACACTGTTGGATATAGTCCACGAGCAAAGCATTGATATTTTTACTACATACATATAACCCCATAAATAAGGACTTAAATAAAAACTCCATGTAAGATTTTTAGCACCCACTGTTGGAGATGCTCTAAGAATTTTTAAACTCATGCTTTTAATAAAGTGGGAATGTTAAAAATACCCTCCATTTTTGTTGACCTTGCACAAATACCCCCGAGGGGTAAAAAATAATTTTTTTGGAGTCAACTTGATAAAGTTGCTTCCACTTTTTGGAAGCAACTTGTGCTAGTTGCGTCCACTTCTGGAAGCAACTTGTTCTAGTTGCTTCCACTTTTCAGAAGATAAGGTATTTTTAAAAATTGAATAAGGGTATATTTTAAGGGGCGGATTTTGAGGGGTATTCAAATAATGTTCCATTTAATAAAACACGCCTAATCAACGCCTTACATAAGCACAACCATATACAGTAGAAACTCTATAAATTAATGTTGTTGGGTCCACCAGAATTTATTAATTAAGCAAGATATTAATTAACCCATAAATTAAAATGTTATTAACTTATAGATAAATTTAACTTTGATCAACAAATAACATAGGTTTAGACAATTCGGATGAACAGTTAGACGGTGATATCAGTCAAGACTTTCAAAATTTGACCGAAAAGTAGGGTTATCGCAATCCAATGAATATCAATATGTCGTGAATATCAAAAATAAAATGAAGTTACGCAATTGTTGACTGATGAAGAAATAACTGAGAGCGTTATGGGAACCGATAAAGATGGGAAAAAAGATGATGAAAGTTCTACAATAGATCCCCCTTCACGAAATTAGGTTGTTAAAGCGACAATCACATTAAAACAGAAATTCTTACGATGATAAGAAAAATTAGTTCAATGTGATATTGATTTTAACAAAATAACAGAAGACAACTGATTTATTTTTCTAGAAATCTTCATAAAACATTAGTGTATTGATATATATATATATATATAGTGGATTATTAATTTATATTTCATATGGGGCTTACATAAATAATAAAAATGTGTTAATTTATAATTTTAGTGAATTATTAATTTGGGACGTTGTCCCCGACTAGGGACCGGCTAAAAATATTATTTAAGAGAGTTTATTAAATAATTGAGTATTGATTAACGAAGTTTCCACTGTAAAAGAGAATTTCTTAAAGAGGAGATAGTTAGGGGATCATAGATCGTTTTTAAAGATTGGCCGAATAATTTAGAGAAATTGGGTCAATTTCCCAAATTTCCTTTGAATCTCTCTCTCTCTCCCCCTCATCACGCGAAGCGGTGTCATTATAAGGGGGCGAACTCACACGCACATAGCATATCCCGGATGAAGAAATAGATAACGTCATAAAATCATGAGTAAAGAGTGGAAGTTGTGCGAACTTAAAGAACAAGTACGAGAAGACCCCACATAAGCGTGCAAGAACATCGCACGTCAGATCCGAAAACATGGGCTTTATTAGCTGTCCTCCACTATGAAAAATCCTATATATAGGATCAACCACCATTGTATTAAGGGAGATCTTTTGGAGAGTTGAGATAGAGCTTTAGGAGAGAGAAAGTTATTTTCTCCCCAAGTTAGGGTTTTATCTTCTTTCTTTGTATTAATTTCTAAAACTTAATAAAATTATTATAAGTGTTCTTCATCATGATTTCATAGTTTACTCTATAGATTATTCAAGGGGTGTAGTTATGGGATTTCCTGCAACTACATTTTATTTCATAGTTTAATTAATTTATAGATTATTCAAGGTGTATAGTTGTGGGATTTCCTGCAACTACATTTTGGAGCTAGAAAACAGCTCGGAGAGGGGATTACACCTGCTTGTGAAAGTTTTTTAATAGATTTTCAATATTCTTTAAGAAAAACTATTTTCAGAAAAAGTTTGTGGTTGTTTTCGATAAGTTTCACTAGTTTACATCTTTGGATCTGTTTTGAAACCTGAAGTCTTCATATTAGAAAGAAGATTTTTGTGATTTAAATTTGTAAGAATAGTGTTATTGTAGGAACATATTAACTAAGGCAACCTATACACAAAGGGGGAACAAATTGATGGGAAAAGCAAAGAAAATAAGCATGTGTATGTAACAGGAAACGAGCAAATCCACGAGAGTGATAAAGACTATCAGAGCGAAAAAAGGAAGTAGGCGTCTACAGTGTAATATGATAACAAAATCAGGTGTGGATGACATAAATTTTCATGCAGGAATTACAGGGCAGATCCACAAACGTGATTATGAAGGAAGGAAGATCTTAAATATAGAGAAGATGTCGCCCCTGCACGAATGGAAAAAACAGAAGATCATATTTGAAGCGGACGACATATATACCACAAAGAAGTTGGGGGAAAATAGATCCATTGGTGATAACTATACCTGTGCGAAGAATAGAGAAAGAGAAGGATGGGATATGACGACACGGAGATTTGATAGATACTGGGAGCTGAGTTGACATTTTGTTTTATCGCATATTCAAGAACATGGGATATGACCACACAGACTTAATTTCGTCCACATACAACATCCATGGTTTCAACAAAGCAATAACAAAACCAAAAGCAGAGATAATTATGAATATGCCGCTAGGATAAATAGAAACACAGGTAACGTTATGCGTGGTAGATGTAGAATCATCGTACAACATGCTCTTGGGAAGACCATGGGTGCACGGTATAAAAGGTGTGGCATCAACCTTACATCAATGCATACATTTCCCAATACCGAGCGGAATAGGCGAAATCGGAGGAGACGCAGAAAAAGCGAAAGCCTGTAATCAATTAGATGTAAAGAACTATGAAGGGAGAGCAAAGAAGCGAAAAGATAGATGGAGAAAGACAAAGCAGTTAAAGAAATAAGAGGAAATTAGAGTATACATGTTACGAGCGAATTAAGGCAAAGGAATACCAAGCAAAATCCCAGATGAAGAAAATGCACCAGCAAAGCAGATCAAAGAGCCATCCACGTTATGCGAACCAAATGCGAATTTTATTGCAACTGAGCCAACTAAAGAAGTAAACATAGGAACTGAAGGGGAGCCCAAGATAATAAGGATAGGAACCGGAATGGGAGCAGAAAAGGAAGAAAAAAAAATTCACTTTCGGAGAAAATATCACGATGTCTTCGCATGGGACATGGATGAAATGCCAGGTATATATTCTGATATCGCGTGTCACAGGTTAGATGTCAGGAAGGACGTGCGGCCATTCAAGCAGAGAATAAGGAAAATAACAACAACATATCACCCGCAAATAGAAACTGAGTTGAAGAAGATGCTAGGCGCGGGAATAATTCGACCAGCAGAGTATCTAGAGTGGATAATGAACATGGTGGTGGTGCCGAAAAAGAACAATAGGATAACAATCTGCATCGATTTCAGCGAGTTGAACAAATCGTGTCCAAAAGACAGTTTCTCTTTACCAGATAAACCACAGATGGTAGAGACTGCATCAGGGAACAACATATTATCACTAATGGATGGGTATAAAGGCTACAATAAAATCCCATTGGCGGAAGAGGACCAGGAATACACGACTTTCTTTGCACCAAGAGGATTATAATGTTACACCAGAATTCCTTTTGGTTTAAAAAATGCAGGTGCTACATATCATAGGATGGTGGAAAAGATATAAAAGTGGATCCACAAGACTTTAGAATTGTACGTGGATGACATGCTAGTAAAGAGAAAGAAAGCTGAAGATCATGTAGACCATTTGGAAGAAATATTTGAGCAAATGCGGCAATACAAAATGAAGATAAATCCCGCGAAGTGTATCTTTGGAGTGGCATCAGGTAAATTCCTAGGATATATCGTATCAAAGGAAGGAATACAGGTAGATCTGGATAAGGTCCAAGCAGTTCACGACATGCCAGCACTAGCGATATTAAAGGATGTACATAAGTTGAATGGACTATTAGCTTCATTGGGACGATTTATCTAGCGCTCTTCAGATAAATGCAAGCAATTCTTCAACATTGTAAAGAAGGGAGACAAATTCAAATGGATATCTGAATGCGAAAAGGCGCTACAAAGCATAAAGGATTACTTAATTAATGTGTATATTTTGCAGAAAGCTGAACCAGGGGAGGAGTTATTATTATACTTAGCTTTGACACCGCATGCATTAAGTGCCATACTACTTCTCTTAGATGAAGGAGTTGAAAAGACAATTTATTACATAAGTAAAACATACAATGCAGCAGAGAAAAAATATGTGAAGATCGAAAGGCTCATCATCGCACTGGTATATGCAACTCAAAAGCTTCGCACGTACTTTCAGGCCCATAAGATTAGAGTCCTGACTAAAAAACCAATTGAATCTGTAATAAAGAATTCGAAAAGATCTTGAAGAATAGAAAGATGGAATGCGCAAGTGGGGTAGTTCGAAGTCAAGTATGAGATATTATCCTCACCAAATCACAAGTCATTGCGGATTTCTTAGCAGAGTTCCCATTGGAGGAAGATGAGAGTGTAGAAGATATGATGGAGGTAGACGAAGATCAGGGAAACCCTCAAAATCTGTTAAGATAGCGAAATTCAAAAAGGTGGGAGATACTAGTCGATGAATCTGTAAACGGAGAAGGAAACAATATAAGGATAGTGATTATCTCAACAATAGGAGCGATAATGGCATATTCATTCAAACTGGAATTCGCATCCACCAACAATGAAACAGAATATGAAGGAGTAATACATGCGTTGCGATTGGCAGTAGAAACGGAACTAGATGATGTCAGAATAACTAGTGACTCACAGTTGGCGTGTGATCCGCCAAATATTGGGGATATACAGCGCGAATGAACCATCATTACAGAAATACAAGCTACTCGCGGTGGAACTATCTTCAAAAATAAAGAATGTAAAATGGAGACACATATGCAGAAAAAATAATAAATTCGAAAACGCTCTAGCATTCCTCACATCAATGCTAGTGGATCCCATCGCTCGATATATAAAGATTACGAAACTTTGTTTCCCGTCAATCAAAAAGAAAGAAGTGGCTGATGTAATGATAGTGGAAAGCGAAGAAGGAGAAAAGAATGATAATGAAGAAGATTGGAGAATGCAACTTCATTCATACTTGGAAAAGGAAGAAGTACTGAGGAACAGGTTGGAGGCACACACAAGTTAAAAATCCGAGCGACAAACTACGAATTAAGAGAAGGTGTACTTTATCGCAGGTCATTCCTTGGGCCCTCTCTGATCAGATGCTTGACACGAAAATAAGGAATGGAAATTCTAAAGGTAATACACTATGGAGATGCGGGAAACCACACCGGGGGATGGTCGTTGGCATACAAAACTAAAATGCAAGGATATTATTGGCCTTATATGCATGTAGACTCGAAAGAGGTATCTAGGCGATGTGAAGAATGTCAAAGACATGGAAAAATACATGCACCTGGAGTGAACTTAAATTCATCAAAAAGTGTTTGGCTATTCGCGAAGTGGGGCTTAGACATTGTGGGTCCCTTCATACCAGGATCATGCCAAAAATGATATCTAATTATCTCAACAGATTATTTTACTAAATGGGAAAAGGAGAAAGTAGTGCAACATATACGCGATAAGGACATCTTCATATTTATATTCCAAAATATCATTTGCAGATTCGAAATCTCTGTACAACTGGTATCTGATAATGGAAAACAATTCGAGGGCGAGAACATAGAAATGCTATTAAATGCCTTCAAAATCCAGATTGGAATATCAACTCCATTGTATCCGCAGAGTAATGGCGGATATACTGAAGAATAAGTTGGAGGGGCACAATAAAGGATGGTGCGAACAGGTCCACAATGTCTTATGGGCATATCGAACGACACGAAGAGAAGAAACATGAATGTCACCATTCTGTTTAACATATGGAGTTGAAGCTGTATTTCCAACCGAAGTCATCATACCAATAACAAAGAGAAAATCTTGGGAAAAAATATAAATACAGACTTAATACTATCAAAATTAGATGACTTGGAGGAAAACAGGGAAGTTTCTTTACAACACATGGAAAATTATCGCAAAAGACTGGCAAGAGAATATAACAAGCGTTTCAAACAAAGGTAATTTCAACCGGGAGAGCTGGTACTGACAGGGAAAGCTGGAGAAGAAATGGGATGGACCGTATATAATAAAGAGAATTATGGGAAATGGATCATACGATTTAATGGACAGGGATGGAAAGAACACAGGGAGAAAACTTGATCATCCATGGAAAAAAAAATGTATCTCAAAAAGTAATATCCATAGCGCATTTAATAAACAAATGTGTGCGAAAGAAGAAAATTCGAATTCACAATGTACACACGAAGATATGAACAAAAGGGAAAATTTATTCTCCTTCAAAATAATGATATACAAGAAGAAGAATGAGGCAAAGATAAGACCTCCTAAATAAGACCTCAATAGGAGGCAACACAATTTAAAACCTCTAGCTAGGGAGGATAGGCATCCAATTGTGGCGTGTACCCTAGTTCGAATTTGTGCAAGAAACAATATAAATAAGCCCTAACACGCGTCATAATTGGGGAAAACCTAGTAATGCATGGCTCGAGCGAAAGCCATACTAACCCTGGAACCTGAGTCATGGATATTAGGGGCAAAATAAAAGCCTATCCGGTAGAGACTCATCAGTCGAAAGGCTAAGGTACTAAGTTCTCTATCATGGAGTGTAGAAACTCGATCAGGGTGTCGGGGTAAACGGTTGAGCCAAGGGTGACGGGGGCATCTGGAGCGTACCTCGCTGCTCTTGGAAAGTCCTGGCTATGATACACTTGGTTCTCAAGAAACCCCACTTAAGGTGCAGTCTTGTAACCATAAGCCACATTGGATGATGGATAAGAGGCCACGAAAACAACTGATTATTGCATCACTGGATGGGAAGATCCCACCCTAACCCGGTAGGGGTACGCTTCCTTTAAAGGGCAATCAGGGGGAATATAAGGACGACAGCTTCCATTAGGGAGCTGACGTATGTCAAAGACGTTAATATCATGAGTCTTTTACTCACGGGAGTAATAAGACTTGTCAGATTGGCACGCATTAATATATTCTGCAGAGGCAATAACACGAAAGATTATAAGGTAGGGTCAATGATCGCTGTCGTATGCGTCAAAAATAATTACACTTCCTCACAACTCAAAATATAAATATAGCAAGGGCAAGAAAGGATCGATCCCACAGAGAGGTCTAGGTTGTCAATATATTTTCGGTTCCTTATATAAAACACCGGGTATTTTTTGATTTTTATATACTAAAGTAAAATAAAAGCAAAACAATAAAAAGTAAACACACAAATCAAGGATGTGAAAATATTGGTTGCAGATTTCATCTTCAATTGTAAACAAGTTTTTGAATATATGAATAGAATTCGTATTTAATCTCGCTATCATCAAAAGCCCTAGAATACCTTATTGCAAGAATACTCCTTAAATTTCCAAGTTCATCAACACACACATTAGAGCTGCGTATGTGAAATATACCTAAAGAATAACTCAACGCCTTGCGCTAATCAAGTTCAATTCCTAGGAGCATTAAATTCTAGAAATAGTCTAATCAATGCAACTATCACATATTGCGCATGACAATTCGGACAAAGGTTAATTTCTACATATGATTTCAAGGATGTATCACTACAAACTATAATCATATCATGCTACTCATATTCAAGGTTATCGCTCGATGAAAACCCTAAAATAGCTATAGATATGGATGTATGTTCAATCAATTCTAGACTCAACCAAACAAACATTCAATAATATTGCAATACATCAATCATGCAATTATTATAACCCAGCAGAAATCAAACGATAATATTGAGAGAAAACTATTTCATAAAATCCATAACTTGGTTTTCAAAATCCAACTACATCTTTAACCAATAGCAAAATCAAGCACTCGTGTTAAAGGAGTTCATCACAAGAAGAAGAAGGAACCCTAACATGTTTCTAAACCCTAGAACAAAGTAGAAGAAGATATAATATCCTTGTCCAATTAGGATACTTAACCTCCTCAAAATCCACCAAAAACCCTAATTTTCACGTCCATAGCAAGCCCAAAACGCATCTCTCCTTTCTCTTTTCGCGCAGGCCCAATAAGGCCCAACAGAAAACCTAATCCAAATTGGTTTCACCATTTTGCTCATAACTTCTTCATACGAACTCGGAATGACCTCATTCTTTTTGCGTTCTTTTCGCGTTTGAATTCTCTTCGAGATGGTTATAAGAATTCCTTGAGTGAAATGAGTTAAAATTGGTCTTTGGCCCTTCTTCATCAATAACACTTTACTTGTTTGCTCCTTTTAGCATTTAGTAGCTCCTAATGGCTAATTTCTCCTTATTTTGCTCCAAACGACTCCAAAGTACCTAATACACTCAAAAGTAAGCATAAGATACATAATTCATACTAAAACTCGCAAAGAAAGCATAAATACTAGATATAAAATTAGGTGTTTAACACACCTATCAAATTCCCCCACACTTAGACTTTGCTAGTCCTCGAGCAAATCAAACAAAACTAAAATACAACAACTCCGTGACGTCAAGGATACGGTTAATTTTAGCATAAATAACAAGCCTTTAAACCCCTAGGTGTCCCTAGTGGACGATTTATAGTCTCGTGAAGGTTTACTAGAGATATACCTACAAAACCTATATTTCCAACTCCGTCTATTTGTGACAAATCAATGAACGAATCTAAAATGACTACAGGAGGAGGTACCTTGCAAATCCAATTCAAGTATTAGTAAATAAACTCTAATTAGATAGTTGAACAAGCCACAATACTCGGAAACTAACAAACCACAATCACAATGAAAAGATTAAGAAGGTGGATATAGATGTAGATGTTGGCGAATGTTCACAAGTGATCGATGTTTCCCATATCTGTCTGAAGGTCACTGCCAAGATGAACCTATTCCTATTGGATTGAGCTACTTGGTTTGAATTTTACATCAACTCACTGGCATATACAAGGGAACCGGGAGTGACTTTATTCAACCAATATAATACTTTCTTTTCTTTTTTTTTCTTTTTTTCTTTTTTTGTTTAGACAACATGATTGGATCAAACTGGATCCAAGCGCATGATTCTTGTCAGCAGATTACACGATAGTTCCCTTGGATCCTGCATTCCACGCTTGTTTAGGCGACGGAGACAGGGAGAACACACACATATTGCTTTATCCAAGTGTCTTTTATTCCGTTTGGTCTAATTGGTCGGTCTTTTTTTTTTTCTTTTTCTTTCTTGTTTTTCATTTTTCTTTTCTTTTTCTAGTAACTCAATCACTCTATTTCATCCTAGCAGTAATAACAACTCGATTTTTAGTGACCCACCGAAACACTTAGAAAACAATAGAAAAATATGGAAAAATAAAAATAGAACGTGATATGGTGATATTCCGAGATATGGTAAAAACTATCATGTTAATTGTGATTTCTGAGCTATGTTCGTCCTTTTTAGTTAATTGGTTCCTCCACTCCTGCATTCAAAATGGTTCCATCCACTAATGGTGTCATCCTAAAGGCACAAGTTTCTAGATTTCGGAGTTCAAAAAACACAATTTTTTTCTTGGTTTTTCTATTTTTATGATTTTTTTATTAAAGGCATAAAACAAACTAAAACAAACTATACAAACATATAAATGCTCCCCCACACTTAAACTGCACATTGTCCTCAATGTGTAAAACCGAAAGTTCTGAATTCTGACGTAACATCAGATAAAACGCAAACACTGTGCAAATTGGTAAGGAATTTGGAAAAACTCCATTTCACAAAAGTTGTTCACCTACGTGTTTTGTACACAGTGTCAAAATTTCACAGTGTTTGGATAAACGGTCTGACAGTTATGGTCTCTGGACTGAACTACGCGCAGTCTGAAATTTTCTGACGAAAAGGTATTCATCATAATTCTCTTCTAAGATAGATTATGGACTTAATGAAATTAAACATGGGGATGAAAATATGATATGAAAACAATAAAAATAAATAAACGAAACAAAAATAAAATAAAAATCAAAAGGATAAGAGATACAAAACCGGTGGGTTGCCTCCCACTAAGCGCTTGGTTTAAAGTCGACGGCCCGACTTAGCTTCTTGTAAGATTCATTCCCCATACATTAGCAATCTGAAAATTTGGGGATCCATCCATAGAACCTGTTTTGCAAACAATAGATCCATACAAATATTAGTAATATAAAATAAAAACGAAGCTATTAACCGATAAAAGTTTCCCCCACACTTATTCTTGTCCACACTTGGAAGTGTATAAAAAATATAAAAATCAGGGACTTCCACAGTTTCTTGTTCCAAAACCTGCATAGTATGAGAATCAAGTTTCTATAATGGCGGAAATCGAGAAACAAAGTCATCTAACAATGTTTTCGAAGCACATATATTCAAATCAATAAGAGGTAAAGGAGAAGAGATAATATGCAAAGGATTATACAAACCTCGCACCATCTCTTGTAGCACGAAATCCTCTTCATCCTTGAAAAATTCAAGTGAATTATTCACCTCTTGTATATCATGGTCCTCTATCAAACCTTGCAACCATTCTTCGTCCGTTTCCGCCTTAACCATAATCTCGGCATCAACATCTTCATTACTATCCTTTGCAAGTTCAATTGGGTCTTCCACAATATTGGTAATAACGATCACATTCTCAACATACTCCTCTTTGTTGTAAGGCACATAATTCTTTGCGGATGCAATTCTGTCCATAAGGAATTTCTTTAGCACACTCATTGCATCATCCTCAAGCTCTACCTTTTGAATAGGTTCTTCATCGTTATAAAGATCAATGCTTGAGTAAGCTACACTAGTGTCATCATATTCCTTTTCATCTTCACCTTGATTGCAAAGAGATTCCATTGTATACTCTTCGAGGATGTCACCATGATTTGGTTCAAGCGACGTATTTTCATAGTCATCGTCACTATCATAGTCAACACAAGATTGGCTACCACTTCCAAAAGATTGGTCTTTCGCAGAATTTTGCATGTCCTCTTTGTATTCTTCAATGCCTTGTCTTAAATTGGAAACATCTTTTTGAAGCTCTTGGAGTGATCCATTCAAATCCTGAAAATATGATTCCATTTGTTGGTAAATCTCATTCGACGAGGAAGAATTACTTACTTCATATTCGGGCGATGAAATTGGTTCCACGCTTGGTTGTCTACGAATTGACTCCATGCTAACCATAAATTGTTGCATCTCATCTACCAAACTCGAGGATATATTTAGAGAAGCACAACTATTCTCCCCTATTTGTGGTTTCTCACTTACATACCCGCCATAAGAAGATTGGGATGTATGAGAGTAACTAAAATGGTACGTGGAGTATTGATCATAACCAAAGGATTGGTTTTGATTGTACTCCCCATAAGGGTGATATTTGCCAAAATTTTGTGGAGGTTGAAAACTGTACCCATTGTTCCAATATGCTCCGTCCATAATAAGTACCTGAAACAAGAGTTCTCAAACCAAGGTTAAAAAAAAAAAAAAAAAAAACTAAACTAAATACAAAAATAAGAAACCAAAAACAAGTGAAAACCGTTGCCTCCCTGGAAACGGCGCCAAAATTTGATCGATGTCGTATGCGTCAAAAATAATTACACTTCCTCACAACTCAAAATATAAATATAGCAAGGGAAAGAAAGGATCGATCCCACAGAGAGGTCTAGGTTGTCAATATATTTTCGGTTCCTTATATAAAACACCGGGTATTTTTTTATTTTTATATACTAAAGTAAAATAAAAGCAAAACAATAAAAAGTAAACACACAAATCAAGGATGTGAAAATATTGGTTGCAGATTTCATCTTCAATTGTAAACAAGTTTTTGAATATATGAATAGAGTTCGTATTTAATCTCGCTATCATCAAAAGCCCTAGAATACCTTATTGCAAGAATACTCCGTAAATTTCCAAGTTCATCAACACACACATTAGAGCTGCGTATGTGAAATCTACCTAAAGAATAACTCAACGCCTTGCGCTAATCAAGTTCAATTCCTAGGAGCATTAAATTCTAGAAATAGGCTAATCAATGCAACTATCACACATTGCGCATGACAATTCGGACAAAGTTTAATTTCTACATATGATTTCAAGGATGTATCACTACAAACTATAATCATATCATGCTACTCATATTCAAGGTTATCGCTCGATGAAAACCCTAAAATACCTATAGATATGGATGTATGTTCAATCAATTATAGACTCAACCAAACAAACATTCAATCATATTGCAATACATCAATCATGCAATTATTATAACCCAGCAGAAATCAAACGATAATATTGAGAGAAAACTATTTCATAAAATCCATAACTTGGTTTTCAAAATCCAACTACATCTTTAACCAATAGCAAAATCAAGCACTCGTGTTAAAGGAGTTCATCACAAGAACAAGAAGAAACCCTAACATGTTTCTAAACCCTAGAACAAAGAAGAAGAAGATATAATATCCTTGTCCAATTAGGATACTTAACCTCCTCAAAATCCACCAAAAACCCTAATTTTCACGTCCATAGCAAGCCCAAAACGCATCTCTCCTTTCTCTTTTCGCGCAGGCCCAATAAGGCCCAACAGAAAACCTAATCCAAATTGGTTTCACCATTTTGCTCATAACTTCTTCATACGAACTCGGAATGACCTCATTCTTTTTGCGTTCTTTTCGCGTTTGAATTCTCTTCGAGATGGTTATAAGAATTCCTTGAGTGAAATGAGTTAAAATTGGTCTTTGGCCCTTCTTCATCAATAACACTTTACTTGTTTGCTCCTTTTAGCATTTTGTAGCTCCTAATGGCTAATTTCTCCTTCTTTTGCTCCAAACGACTCCAAATCACCTAATACACTCAAAAGTAAGCATAAGATACATAATTCACACTAAAACTCGCAAAGAAATCATAAATACTAGATATAAAATTAGGTGTTTATCACACCTATCAGTCAATGGGTCAATACGCGAAAATATAAAGATGTCCTGCGGCTCTATCGCGCGACCAAAATAATATCCTGAGGCAAAGATAAGTCCTATTAATAGGAGAGTTTAATTAAGACCTCTACTTAGGGAGGCTCAATAAGACCTCATTATCAAACCCATGAAACTTAAGTAAATGCACATATAATTTTGTTTCTTCGAAAAAAGTTTGTATTCGCATAAAGCCTTTTCATTCTTAAATGGACTATATTCGCATGAAATCTGTTTTTTAACAAATATTTAGCAGAGAAACAATTTAGATACCAAAAACAAGCTAGGGAAGGATTATTATCTAAACTACGAATAACAGAGGCAAGTATGGGAATTACAGAAAGAAGGTATTATTCATAAACTTAGAAAATAATCTTTCATAGAAACAAACTTTTTCTTCATTAAATGTATAGTTGTCTATGGGTAAAAATCGTTTCTGCCGATTTCGGTAAATTCGGTAGGTGAGTGAGAAACTGGTTTAAACCCTAAACAAATGTGTTGCACGTCGAGCACTTTTTAGGTTCGAGAGATCAATTTGTACAAGCCCGGCCTAAACCAAGAAATGGCCGTTCCAGACTTGCTTCGGTCACAAAGTGGAGGAAAAGGGTTGATTTGGGGAATGAAGCAAAGAAAGGTGTTGAGACCAGAATAGTTCTGGAAAGGTAGCGTCTCGAATTGTATCAGAAAGCGAAATCTTCGGAATCTTGCAAGAGATGAAAGCTTTTTGGAGAGATTGAAAAGTTGCCTTTTATGAGAGTGTTGTATTTTTCTCCTGACCGAGACTTGTTGTTTGGTAGAAATAGGTGAGACCTATTTATACAAGTTGAGATTGAAATGTACCTGGCCTAGTTAAGGAAGGAAAATAAAGGGTAGTTAAATGGGAGGAGGTGGTAACCGGCGTGTTTAAGAGTGAAAACGTTTTCACCTTTATTTCCCCATTTAATTAACCGCTTTTATTCCTTTTCACGCTTTCTTAATACGAGCGTAGTGTACGCTGCATGATGTGACCGCCAAACCAAAACCTTGAGAAAGCATCCCCCAGTTTGTGTTGATGTCTCGAGAGTTGGTTGCACTTTGGTTCCAAGTGGCAATGCCAGGCTGCTAGGGGAGTGTGTGGCATGTGCCAATGCCTTGTTCGCTGGTTGCACTTTGAGTGCAAGTGGCAATGCCAAATCTTCTAGGGGAGCGTGTGGCATGTGCCAATGGAATAGAGGCTTGGTAAAGAAAGCTCCTGGTGGTGCGTGTTGGCATGTGCCAATGGAACGCACGACCACTTGGGCCTAGGTTGCACGGTTTTCAAACCTAGGGCGCAGGCGCTATTTTTGCATGTGCCAATGGCATAGCGTCTTGTAAAGTGGCTAGCGGTGCGTGTTGGCATGTTCCAATGGCACGCACGTCCATATTGGCCTAGGTTGCACGATTTGGAAGCCAAGGGCGTGAGCGCTACTTTGTCATGTGCCAATGGAATAGCGGCTTGGAAAGTGGCTAGCGGTGCGTGTTGGCATGTGTCAATGCCATGCACGGCCATATTGGCCTTGGTTGCACGATTTTCAAGCCAAGGGCGTGGGATGTACTTTGGCATGTGCCAATGGCATAGCGGCTTGGTAAGGAAAGTGGATAGCATAGCTAGGGCCAAGGCAAAGTGTGTTTGGTATGGCGCGGTTAGCTTGGGCTAGGTGTGGCTGGCATGATTTGCCATTGGCACAGATGTGCGGATAACATGGTTGGCATGCCTTGGCGCGTTTGTTGTGGATGGCATGATTTTCCATTGGAAAAAAGGTGCGGCTAGCATGGTTGGCATGCTTTGGCGCGGTTGGTGTGACTAGCATATCTAGGGCCAAGGCAGAGTGTGTTTGGCATGGCGCGGCTAGCTTGGGCTAGGTGTGGCGCGCTGGCATGATTTTCCATTGGCGCGGAGGTGCGTCTAGCATGGTTGGTATACTTTGGCGCGTTTGGTGTGCCTGACATGTTTTTTCATTGGCACAGGGGTGCGGCTAGCATGGTTGGCATGCTTTGGCACATTTGGTGTGACTAGCATAGCTTGGGCCAAGGCAGAGTGCATTTGGCATGGCGCGTATAGCTTGGGCTAGGTGTGGATGGCATGATTTTCCATTGGCACGTAGGTGAGGCTAGCATGGTTTGGTGCGTTTGGTGTGGCTGACATGATTTGTCGTTGGCACAGGGTGCGGCTAGCATGGTTGGCATGATTTGGCGCGGTTTGTATGACTAGCATATCTAGGGCCAAGGCATAGTGTGTTTGGCATGGCGCGGCTTGCTTGGTCTAGGTGTGGATGGCATGATTTTCCATTGGAACGGAGGTGCGGCTAGCATGGTTGGCATGCTTTGGAGAGGTTGATGTGACTAGCATAGATAGGGCCAAGGTAGAGTGTGTTTGGCATGGCTCGTCTAGCTTGGGCTAGGTGTGGCTGGTATGATTTTCCATTGGCACAGAGGTGCGTCTAGCATGGTTGGCATGCTTTGGCGCGTTTGGTGTGGTTGGCATGATTTTCCATTGGCACAGGGGTGCGGCTAGCATGGTTGGCATGCTTTGGCGTGGTTGGTGTGACTAGCATAGCTAGGGCCAAGGCAAAGTGCGTTTGGCATGGCCCGGCTAGCTTGGTCTAGGTGTGGCTGGCATGACTTGCCATTGGCACGGAGGGGAATTAGGGTTTCTCTCATTGTAACCCTAATTTGAAAAAATACCCTCCATTAATTACTGACTACATGCATTAAATGTTCTAATAAATGTGTCGCCTATGACATTAGGTTATTCGGGGTTTTATAATTTTACCCTTTGTCTAAAAACCACCATCAACATTAAGTCCCCTGCTTATCTCGGAACAGGAGCTTTGTTGCGAGGTAAGCATAAGATGGTGACAAACTAGTAAATCGTAAAGAGAATTGAGGAGGCTTGTTTGACATTTTTATAGATAGGATTTGGAATCCTTGCCTCTGGCAGTTTTGCACAAATCGGGAGGCTGGCACGATTGGGAAGTCAGCATCATTAAGAGACAGGAAGCTGAGCGGGATTGAGAAGTTGACGCGAGTTGGGAAACAGAGTGTGCTAGATGGTAGGATGGACGCAAGGTGGGGAAGCTGAGCGTGCTATTTGGCGCGACTTGGGCGGTCATTGGGAATTTGGCGCAATTGGTGGGACCGGTTCAACTAGGAGACTTGGAAGCTAGGCGCGATCTTGGTGGGGCCGGTACAAGGCGGGTAAGATGAGCATGCTAGCTGGCGCGACTTGGGCACAAAGTGGGCATAATTGGTGGGACCGGTGTAGACAAGGAGGGAGTAGGTGTTTCGACAGATAGCAAAGTTTCCTTATTTTTCCTTTCTTCAAATGCGGCTTCAATTAGGGCATCATCCATGCTAAAATCTGGAAGCGTTATGTCCCTCATTGCTTTCTTTCCTTTTTTAAGGTTTCGTATTCATATCCAGCGCAAATGTACCGTCTCCGTTGTATGAGAAGAGGTTCTTCTTGTTGAATTTTCCTCTTTGTCATGTCGCCCAGAGACGAATCATCCTCTAACCAGGCAGATTCTCTAGGTGAAGGCGTGAGGTTTGACTCTTGCAAGAGCATCCCGACTAAGGTTATTCGGGCTAAAAATATCATACCGGTATGTTTTCTTCTCCTTCTCTTTTCATGGTATCCTCTTTTATATGTGTATAGATAGAGTGGAACTTGATCATTTTCCCTATCTTTCGCAGTGTATGATGGGATCCTCCAGGGATGACCACGCCTTTAACTTTTCGAAGAAGGACTTCATAATTGGCGGAGATCGATCTTCTTCTCTTGAGGAGGCATTGGCTGGGATTGAATCTCTGTTCCATGAAGCTAGTGAAATCATTAAGGACCTCCCTTCCATTTATCCCCATGAAGTACAGGCGTGTGCTCGGGCTTTCTTGGGTTCAAGGAGCATGGAGGAAAGGCGAGAAAACGAGGAAGAACCTTGGCATATTGAGAAGTCCCAGTGCAGCAAAGCCTTTCCTCAGCCCAGGTATGGGGCGGATCAGATTATTTCTAGGTCGAAGCGAAGGAAAAATGAACGTGTGAAGCTCTTGGAGGAGAGCGCCAAGGTTCATGATTTTTATGCGGATGAATCAAACAAATTCTTCGAAGTGTCAACGATAAAACCTTAGAAGAGGCATCTGACAGAAATGAAATAGCCTTCAAAATTGATGCCAGAGGTGTCGTTGGTGATACCGGAGGGGTCATGGTGGCGTATACTGGACCGTTCGCCTGGCCAGACACTGCTGCTATGGTTGCTTCTGGATGGGATGTTGAGGTTGTTGCTGCTAACACCGTTGAATGGAACCTTTGTTTCCCGAGGGACTACTGGGGAAGTGCTTGAAGATATCCTTGACCAAGGGGACTTGTACTCCATCCTTCGAGGGCTAGTTCCTCCCCTTTGTTATTTCTTCCAGCTGCTTAGCTCCCCTGATGTTTTTTTTTTTCGTAAACTCATTTTTACCTTCTTCTTCATCAGTCAACATTTTGCTTTATATATATATATATATATATATTTTGAAAGAGGTTGTGGTATGATGGCTCTGTAATGGTTTTCTGGGTTAATTTGATGTATTTTTCTAACATCTGGAGAGCTTGTTTGGAAAGAGATGTATTTATGCTCTTTTTTCTTTCTTTTTTGGCGGAAAAAAGGAATCTCTAGGGAAGGATACAAACGGTGTATTCATCTTGGAGGAAAACAACTACTAAGAGGAATTGTTAAAGGAAATACTAAATGGAAAGTGACTAGGAAGTACAACATTTTATGGATTGGAGGCCTAGATCCATCGCGAGTGAATTATCACGCCTTCAGGTGTGTCTGCGTTGATGAGCTTGCAATATCCTCCTAAGAGGATGTCCGCCACCAGATATGGCTCGTCTTCTCTTCCATTGGGCGAATCCATCTGGATAGCCATTTTTACTGTCATTCTCCCAACTTGAAACGATTTTACCTTAGCCACTACGTATCCGATTGAAAATGGGTTCAGACGTCGTGCAACCGTTTTAGTCTTGGCTTCGTTGGTTTCAATAGAAGTTTCCAATATTTTTGCGAAGTGTTCAAATGGTCCAGCACCCCATTCACATTTATTGACAGCGTCCGTGCCAGCAATCGCTCCGATTCCCCATAACGGAATAGGGGAAAGAATGACTGGTTGCAGAAAAGGTTGCTTGGTCAGACTTACTTGAATTTGAAAACCATGAGCTAGCGCCAGCAGGTCCTATCCAGATGTCTGGGTTCCTTCGACAGTTCGTCGATGCGATAAACAGTGGTATGATTTGTTGGAATTCCTTCGGGCGTAGATGTCGGTAGAGGGTGCACATTTAATTTCTCTTTTTTGTCGAGTACCCATAAGTGTCCCAATATCATGTCCCAGTTCTCTGACAATGTGGAATTTGCAATGCGTTATAGCGTCTCCCACCTTGATCTCTAAGTCGATGTGGCCATGCGCATTCAAAGCTTCTCCTCTCGGTTTCTTAATCACGGACGGGGAATAGGTAGTGTCTTGTTTTGTAAATCCTGTTTCCTTCAGTGTCTTGAAAGTAATGATGTTGAGGTCAGAGGCCGCGTCGATGAGCGTGTTGTCAAATTCGATACCCCTTAAACTGGACGTGGTCAACAGTCCCCAGTTCTCCCTTTCAGTTCCGCCTGTTTGGAGAGCTTGGGCCCCTGGTGTGATTTCCGAGGAGAGAAAAAGTCGTTTGCCGGATACAACACGATTGAGATCTGCGAAAATATCTTGGCGCTGCACCTTGGAAATATAGAGAATTTCGCATACATGTTGTATCATTGATTATACAGTTTTGTGCACGGAGTCCCCAGAGGATCCGCAGTTTCTTATTGGGAGTGGGTCTCGATGCACTCCTTCGTCTCCTAGTTGGATATCTCCCGCTTCTATCTTTTATTTGAAAATATTCTTTAGTCTGTTGCAATCGCTGGTCGGGTGGTGAAAAAACCAGTGGTAATGGCAGTACTTGGGGTTCGCCATCTCATCCTCAATTGGTGGACGTCTGGGAGGAGGCAGTCTGATAACATCATCTTGAACCCAGGCTTCTAGGAGGTTGATCACCTCCTCGATGGGAAACGAGAAATCATAGGTATATCTTTCGGTCCCATGATGTTACATGGGAGTTTTAGTGACGACCTTCCGTGGAGGGGCTTCCCATTGCGCCGGCGCTTCATGTTTTGGCTGGTGGCCCATAGTTGGGGCCTTCCTTTTTCCTATTTCGTTTACTATGTTCACGAAGGATGAGCCGACATTAATTTTTTTGCTAATGAGGCATTTATTCCAGCGAGTCTCACGTGTGTGTTTTCGGTTCGAGTTGGCCTAGTTCTTTCCGGTAATGCCGGTGTTGTCGTTGCGGATCGTTTGGCGTCTTCATGGAGTTCGGAGAATGTTTGGAAGCACAAGTTCTCTAGCAAGGCGCGGTAAATAGGAACCATACCATTGATGCATGCATTCACCAGCTGTTTCTCGGTCACGTTTGGGTCGTGACAGTCGAGTGCTTGAACCCTGAACCTTTTGACGAAATTATTCGGATTTTCGCTATCCCACTGGTACATTCTTCTGAGGTCTGAGAAAGTAACTTATTCAGACATGAAGAAGTATTTCTTGTAAAATGCAGTGACCATGCTACTCCAATTGGGAATATTGTTCGGAGGGATGTTGTTGTACCATAGATACGCCCTTCCAGTAAGTGATTTTGAGAATTCCCTTAAACGAAGAACGTGATTATATTCATGTTCACTTAGGGATTCCAGGAAACGGGAGACATGCTCATGTGTATTCCTGGTACCATCGTACAGGTTAAATTGAGGAGAGGAGTACCCCCTTGGGAGAGGGATTCTCTGCATTTCGGATGTATAAGGGGGTTGGTGATGATGCATGTCCAATTCATCATTCTTGATTCGGTTGCGGAGAAGTTATTCTAGATATTCTCGTGTGACGAATTTGGACGGATGATTTCTTTCCAACGAGATTCTAGCACGAGTTTCCTCGTCCGTGGAGGCGTGCTCCGCTGAGGTGCTAGTGTCGGGGTTGTTGGAGACGTTCCTAAGCGTCTCTGGAGGATGCGAGTCACGTGGTAGTCGCTCTATTAGGGTCTTGAGAAATACAAGTACCTCCTTCTGTGTTGAAACCATATCTGTCTGGGCTCTATCAAGCATCTCCTGTCATTCCATCAAATCAGCGATGGTGACATAAGGACTGCTTCCTCTGGTCCCTCTGGTCTCTTGTCCCATCGGTGGGGTAGTTGGAACCTTAGTTGTGGTAGGAGGCGCCATGCTAGACGAAGCATTAGGGGCTGCAACGGCGACTCTGTCCCTGATGACCAGTGGTGTGACACCCAAAGAGGTATTTTCGTTGTCGTGATTAGAGGGTTGTGCGGAGACACTATAGGAGGCAGCGGCTCTGGCCCTGGTGATTGGTGGTGTTACGCTTGAGGGAGTGCATTCCAAGTTACTGTAGTCAGCAGGTGATGCAACAATGTTATTAGGGGAGACGTTAACATTAGGGACGTGCTATGTGCTGGTATTCTCAGCAGCCTCTCCAGACCTTAGTTCTACTTTATTGGGATTGACGTTCGGGAAACGAAATCAGAAGTCGGAGTTGGTATTGTAACTGATAGATCAATCCTCCCGCTGTGGTGGCCAATTATTTATGGGTAAAAATCGTTTATGCCGATTTCAGTAAATTTGGTAAGTGAGTGAGAAACTGGTTTAAAACCTAAAAAAATGTGTTGCACGTTGAGCACTTTTTAGGTTCGAGAGATCAATCTGTACAAGTCTGGCCTAAACCAATAAATGACCGCTCCAAAATTCCTTCGGTCACAAAGTAGAGGATAAGGGTTGATTTGGGGAGGGAAGCAAATAAAAGTGTTGAGACCAGAATAGTTCTGGAAAGGTATCGTCTCAACTTGTATCAGAAAGTGAAAGCTTTGGAAGCTTGCAAGAGGTGAAATCTTTTTGGAGAGCTTGCAAAGTTTCCTTTTCTGAGAGTGTTGTGTTTTTCTCTTGACCGAGACTTGTCGTCTGGTAGAAATAGGTGAGACCTATTTATACAAGTTGAGATTAAAACGTACCTGGCCTCGTTAAGGAAGGAAAATAAAGGGTGTTAAATGGGAGGAGGTGGTAACCGGCGTGTTTAAGAGTGAAAACATTTTGGGTACAAGTGGCAATGCCAGGCTTCTAAGGGAGCATGTGTCATGTGCCAATGGCATGTGCGGAATGCCTTGACCGCAAGTTACACTTTGAGTGTAAGTGACAATGCCTTGACCGCAAGTTCCCCGGCAGCGGCGCCAAAAACTGATGTAGTTTTAAATTGTGGTAAGTAGGTTATCGTTCACTCGGACTTTTTAAAGATTTGGTTTTTGATTATTAGAAGAAAATACTAAGACAAATTAATTAAAATAGATTTTTGTTTACCAAGGAGAGAAAATTCTAGGGTTTTGGATTCCACTACTTCTAATAATAGTAAACTCAATAACAATTTCGTTGACAAAATACTCCAGTTTACTCAAAACAATTTCGAACCCAATCTAATGCTTTGGAAGATATGACAATGCAAGCTCTTTTTATGACATTCGTTGCTATTCTAAGGCCTAATCCTCCTTCGCTTATAAAAGAACGGTAGAAACTACCCAAAACAAATTTTACGAAGCATACAAAGAAGAGAGAATTTTTAATAATTTAAAAACACAATATTGGAGTATTTATTGTCAAAGAAAATAATTACTAAATATTACTCATCAAAAATAGCTTCTTCCAAAACCCTAGAAAAGAAATCTAGCTACTCATGGATCGAAAATTGGAGAAAAATTCATTACTCATTGTATTCAAAAGATATAAATAAGCTTACAATGATTCTGCAAACGATACACATCTTCTGTCTTTGATAAATGACACAAGGCTTCTGCTGTTGAAAAATGGTACTCTTCTGCAACTGTTTCTGCGAGTCTGTTCTTCGTGTTCTTGAGTATTAGCAGCAGCAGGTGAACTTCTCTAAAACTTGTGATTTTTTCGATTTCTAAGCCTAGGTTTCTTCTCCAGAGTAAGCGTCTTCTTTCCCTTGAGACTTCTCAGGATATATATACACCACAGAACCCTTAATTGTTTCGTAAAAATCTCTTCTTTTCCTTCATGGAAAGCTACGGATTTTTCTCCACCTCCCTGTTTTAGGTAACTACTCGATATACATAGATTTTATTACTTTTTTTTGGTCCCAACACGTCACACTTCCCTCTTTATTAAGAAACAGAGCCATCCTCTCCATTTTTACACGTAACTTCCATGAAAGAAAACCAAAACTTCCCGGTAATATTCCTCTTCCCTGTTTAGCTTCAATTCGACGTAGACTTTCCTTGTTTCACGATTCCAACTCATATACCACTCCTGTTAAGTCGTGACAGGATAATTATAATCCATTTGACCGGTTAAATCTCAGTGCAACGTCCACATCTTCTCAACAGAACCCGGATTGTATTTCCGAAACTGTTTTATCACCGGTGATTATCCAGCCCAATTTTGACAATTCCAGCGCCAATACCAGCCCTGTTGAGTTGATATAAGCCAGCCCAAACGATTTGATCCATTGAATCTCTCTTGAATAGCTTCAATTATCGAACCCTAAAACTGCCATGAAGAACAATAGTTTCCCGACAAAATCTGTGAGCACTGATTCCTCTTTTGCCGATTATCTAACCAATTTTGATCAAAATAAAGACCATTACCATCCCTGTTTGGACCTTAGGAACAAACCCCATTTAGTTTCAGCGTTTTAATCTCAGCATAGCTTGCCTAAAACACAAACCCTAATTATGTTCTTCAATTTCCCGCCAAAATTTGAAATTCAAATGGAGTAGATGATCCTCCCCTTATCCAACAGCGGTGTCCCCTTAGTAATTTGGGATACATTTAGCAATTCTTAGGGTTGCGAATAGCAATTTGAGGGGTACACAGATGAATTTTGGGTTGCACATAGTGAAAAACTCCTGGGTGATTTTATCGACTCTTCTGGGACATTTCTGGGGGTGCCTTTGACACTTTTCTGGGTGCTTTTAGTAGTTTCCCGAGCAGCCATCTCTTACCTCTCATATTCACTTCTTTTCTTCAATTTCATCACTAAGGTTACCATGCTTTTCAGACATAATTTGCATCACTAAAGCCGACATGCCTTTCAGAGGTGAAGAAATAAAAGTAAATAATGAGAGATACTTCGCCTCCATCAGCAGTTGCACATGAAATGACACTTTAGCCCTTTTTAAGCAACGTTTTCTTCTTCTTTTGCTCCAAGTACCTAAAACTCAAAATCAAACATAAAATACATAATTTACAAGAAAACATAGCAGAGAAATCATAAACAATAGATAAATATTAAGGTGTTTTAGACACCTATCAGCATGTGCCAATGGCATGTGCGGAATGCCTTGACCGCAAGTTACACTTTGAGTGTAAGTGGAAATGCCAAAGATGCAAGGGGAGTGTGTGGCATGTGCTAATGGAATGTGCAGGATGCCTTGGCCGCGGGTTGCACTTTGACTACAAGTGGCAATGCCAAAGCTACTAGGGGAGCGTGTGGCATGTGCCAATGGCATGTGTGGAATGCCTTGGTCGTGGGTTCCACTTTGAGTGCAAGTGGCAATGCCAAAGCTGTTAGGGGAGCGTGTGGCATGTGAGGAATGCCTTGGTCACGGGTTTCACTTTGAGTGCAAGTGCCAATGCCAAAGCTGCTAGGGGAGCGTGTGGCATGTGACAATGGCATAGCGACTTGGTAAGGAAAGCTGCTAGTGGTGCATGTTGGCATGTGCCAATGGCATAGCGACTTGGTAAGGAAAGATGCTAGTGGTGCATGTTGGCATGTGCCAATGGAACGCACGGCCACTTGGGCCTAGGTTGCATGTTTTGCAAACCTAGGGCGCGGGCGCTACTTTGGCATGTGCCAATGGCATAACGGCTAGGAAAGTAGCTAGCGGTGCGTGTTGGCATGTGCCCATGGCACGCACGGCCCTATTGGCCTAGGTTGCACGGTTTTCAAGCCTAGGGCGCGGGCACTACTTTGGCATGTTCCAATGGCATAGCGGCTTGGAAAGTGGCTAGCGGTGCGTGTTGGCATGTGCCAATGGCACGCACGTCCATATTGGCCTAGGTTGCACGATTTGGAAGCCAAGGGCGCGGGCACTACTTTGGCATGTGCTAATGGAATAGCGGCTTGGAAAGTGTCTAGCGGTGCGTGTTGGCATGTGCCAATGGCACGCACGGCCATATTGGACTAGGTTGCATGATTTGCAAGCCAAGGGCGCGGGCGCTACTTTGGCATGTGCCAATGGCATAGCCGCTTGGTAAGGAAAGTGGCTAGCATAGCTAGGGCCAAGGAAAAATGTGTTTGGCATCGCGCGGCTAGCTTGGGCTAGGTGCGGCTGGCATGATTTTCCATTGGCACAGAGGTGCGGATGGCATGGTTGGCATGCCTTAGCGCGTTTGGTGTGGATGGCATGATTTACCATTGGCACAAAGGTGCGGCTAGCATGGTTGGAATGCTTTGGCGCGGTTGGTGTGACTAGCATAGCTAGGGCCAAGGCAGAGTGTGTTTGGCATGGAGCGTTTAGCTTGGGCTAGGTGTGGATGGCATGATTTTCCATTGGCGCGGAGGTGTGTCTAGAATGGTTGGCATGCTTTGGCGCGTTTGGTGTGGCTGGCATGATTTTCCGTTGGCACAGGGGTGCGGCTAGCATGGTTGGCATGCTTTGGCGTGGTTGGTGTGACTAGCATAGCTAGGGCCAAGACATAATGCGTTTGGCATGGCGCGGCTGGCTTGGGCTAGGTGTGGCTGGCATGATTTTCCATTGGCACGGAGGTGCGCCTAGCATGGTTGGCATGCTTTGGAGCGTTTGGTGTGGCTGGCATGATTTTCCGTTGGCACAGGGATGCGGCTATCATGGTTGGCATGCTTTGGCACGGTTGGTGTGACTAGCATAACTATGGCCAAGGCAGAGTGCGTTTGGCATGGGGTGGATAGCTTGGGATAGGTGTGGCTGGCATCATTTTCCATTGGAACGGAGGTGCGGCTAGCATGGTTGGCATGCTTTGGCGCGTTTGGTGTGGCTGACATGATTTTCCGTTGGTACAGGGGTGTGGCTAGCATGGTTGGAATTCTTTGGTGTCGTTGGTGTGACTAGCATAGCTAGGGACAAGGAAGAGTGTGTTTGGCATGGCGCGGCTATCTTGGGTTAGGTGTGGCTGGCATGATTTGCCATTGGCACGGAGGTGCGACTAGCATGGTTGTCATGCTTTGGCACGTTTGGTGTGGCTGGCGTGATTTGCCGTTGGCACAGGGGTGCGGCCAGCATGGTTTTCCTGGTTTGGCACGGTTGGTGTGACTAGCATAGCTAGGGCCAAGGCAGAATGCGTTTGGCATGGCGTGGCTAGCTTGGGCTAGGTGTGACTGGCATGACTTTCCATTGGCACGGAGGGGAATTAGGGTTTCGCTCGTTGTAACCATAATTTGAAAAAAATACCCCCCATTAATTACTGACTACATGCATTAAATGTTCTAATAAATGTGTCGCCGGCGACATTAGGTTATTCGGGGTTTTACAATTTTACCCTTTGTCTAAAACCCACCATCAGCAGCAACAAAAACAGGTAAAATGGAATCCAAACACTTCTTCATGCGAATCAACAGATTTAGTACCATCCCCAGCCTCAGTAGCGGGAGCTTCGACATGGGGAATAGCTTCAGAATTCGAAGCATCGGGAAGATCATTACCAGCTTCATCCTCCTTGGGATGATCTTCGGGAAGAAGGATTTCTTCTTCACAACTATCATAATCATAATTACTATTAGGTTCAGGGGAAGCCTCATTATCAAAAATATCAAGAGGCTGTACTTCTTCCAGGGGAATCAAACTGGCAATGCATATTTTATCTGCATAAGCTTTAGCCTTGAGATGAGCTTTGCGAGCGAAATCCTTTTGAGCGTTCCTTACGTAAATCTTCATCAACTGCTCAAGGTATGTGCATATTATTTATGCCCTGTTTAGCGAAGCCGAAAGTGTGGAGGAGAGGTCCCTAAGATCCTTGTGAGCCTTAGCCAAATCAGACCTTAACTTTTGAAGAATAAATTGTTTGGATTTCTTAGAAACTGCAAACACAAAGAATACCGAAATCATCTCAGAAATAATATAATTACACGAAACAACAATATTCGAGGGTAGCTAAAATATTAATCGAGGCAGTCAGCTTGATGTGATTACCTTCCATCTGGGAAAGGAAATACCGAGACAAGGCGAGACCACTATTTTTCATATTCTCCAAATGTTTATCAAAGTCATCACCTATCAAGCCTTCAAGACAGGAGCGAATTTTCTTCTCATCTTGAGCGAGAGATGCATTTTTCTTCTTTAAGATGTCATGCAAACTTCCCAATCGAGTGTGTTGTTCACAAATCTTATTCATTTATACGGTCATCTTTTTCTTTATATCTCTGTCTTATTGGTTCCTTAGAGAACGAAGAGAATCCTCTTGCTCAGTACAGGTTCGCCGAAGAGCAAGGTATTGCTGAGTAAAATTCGCCTTCTCACTCGAGAAGGATGGCTTTTCTTCTGTAAGGGTGCAATTTTCCAATGATAGAGTTTTATTCCTTAAGTCAGCAGTATACAACAACCCAGAAAGATTGAATACTTGGGAATTTAGGGAGTCATTCTGGCTACTAAGGCCATGATTCTCACTTTTCAAATTGTCAATTTGATCAAGCAAATACGAGTGATTATTAATCAATTTATTTAACTAATGTTGCAACTCTTTATTCATCTCACAAGCATCCTCAGCAGAGTGCTGATACTCGTATCTTTCCATTAATCGCGTTTGGTTTAAGTCTTTATATTCACACGAGCATAGGAAAAGAAGAGAAAAATATATGCAATAAAACTTAAAGGAGGAGCGAGTTATTGTAAAATCAGAAAATAAAAAGAAAAACGTAGAAGGGCATACCTCTGATCTCTTGATTCTTGTTGCGAAGATTCTCAACTAAGATCTCTCCATCATGGACGTCAGATTTCAACTTGGCGTTCTGATAAGTAAGTTCTCGAATGGTAGAGCTAGACTCAGAAAAGCCTTCAGCTTGAATGAAGCGACGCCGAGAATCTAGGCAGTCAAAAGCATCATTAACCGTTGGGTCCAGTTGAGCGAAGATCTCACTCCTAGTTAATTTATCTGGGGGAGAATCGCTCAATAGCTTGACAAGAGACTCGCACAGGCGAAGTTGAGATGGATCATTGGAAGATGAACGTGCGAGCTGGACAATGTTGAGAAGAGGCCTTGTTCCTGAACGAGCCACATCATAGGTACATGCCTCAGAAGTGGTAATTCTTTCCTAAGATGAAGAAGTTGTGAGAAGAGGAGAAGTGGTTAATATTGTACTCATGGAAGAAATAGTGGTGACAATTCCTGAAGAAGAGAAGGTAGGATAGTCCGTAGATGTGGGAATAGTCGAAGAGGCATAGATGGGAATATCTTGCAAAGATGCAATGACTTCCTCAGTAGAAAAAGTGATATCCTGAGTGGGTGCACTCAATTCCTAGGAAGTTGAAATCATTCTCGAAAAGGAAGAGAAATTCAGAGAAGTAAAAGGGATAAGGTCCTAACAAGGATTCTGAATGAAATTATCCGTAGGAGCAGAGGATAACGAACATGCGATAGTGTTCGCTTGAGAAGAAGTAATAGATGGTGAAAATATGATAGTATTTGCTTGATCAGATGTGGCTGTATTCTCCTAAATGAGAGGGGAAGTCCCACCAGAAGACACATGTTGAGTGGAACTAGGATTATTTTTGAAACTAGGTAGAGCCATATGAGTATTAATCGCAGGAGGTTGCTTGCTTATTTTAGGCTTCTCTCTCGCATCATCCTGCGAATAACAATGCAGATAAGAAACAAAGGAAACAATATTGTTTAAAAGGAATAAAGTGTTTCTCACTACCTTGTTATGCGAATGCTTCCTCTTGAGAGATTTGTCCTCTTTGGACCTCTAAGAAGAATTAGGGTTTGGAACGGTGAAACGAGATATGGGGGAAGGAACTTTGCTGCAACAGCACCAATATGGGAATTATCAGAGTAATAACAACATCATAGAAATAATAGCAACATAACAATAATGGCGGTGCATGAGGAACAGTGACAGCGCAAAAAACATGAATCAAATATAAACTATATGCTACAGAAAAAATAATAGCAGAAATAAAACGAACCTTGGTGAAGAATCCATGGAATGCCAACACTAGCAGGAAGAACGAAGATGAAGATTCAGAGAAGGCAAAAACGAAAAAGTTTGGCGAGGAAGAAAATAGTTAATTTCTCTCTCCAGCAAGAATAAATAGGAAAGAAGATGACCGGTTGGACCAGGTGGAAGAGGAGACGTGTCAGTAAAAAGTTCAAAGATGAGAATTGTGAATGGTTACACTAAAAATCTGGAATCTGGTCGGTTGAAGAGAATACAAAAAGTTGTTAGGATGCGGCAAATGCAATGCAAGGGCGCGATGAGGTGACTTAGAAGAATTTCTCTCATCGCTCTTTCTAGAATAAAGATCGCTAAGAGAAGAGGCAAAATGTAGGGATTAAAAATCGCACACGTAGTTATCAC
Organism: Papaver bracteatum; assembly: GCA_023529315.1. Lineage (NCBI taxonomy): Eukaryota > Viridiplantae > Streptophyta > Magnoliopsida > Ranunculales > Papaveraceae > Papaver > Papaver bracteatum. Next base: position 396,014 of record JAJJWX010000795.1, on the reverse strand, counting down.
GGGAAGTGGTATCATTACAAGGGGGCGAACTCACTCGCACATAGCATATCCCGGATGACGAAACTGATGACGTCATAAAATCACGAGTAAAGTGTGAAAGTTGTGCGAACTTAAAGAACACGTGCGAGAATACCCCACATAAGCGTGCGAGAACATCGCACGTCAGATATGAAAACAGGGGATTTATTAGCTGTCCTCCACTATGTAAACTCCTATATATAAGACCAACCACCATTGTATGGAGGGAGATCTTTTGGAGAGTTGAGATAGAACTTTAGGAGAGAGAAAGTTATTTGCTCCCCAAGTTAGGGTTTTATCTTCTTTCTTCGTATTGATTTCTGAAACTTAATAAAATTCTTATAAGTGTTCTTCATCATGATTTAACCGGAACCTTTTCTGGTTAAAGGTCCTTTTCAATGATAGCTAATTTCAAGGTACAGTAAAACCTCCATATATTGATACTCCATATATTAATAAAAAATCATGATACCAACTTGGGCCAGTTATAAATAGTAATAACCTTCACATTTTAATATTTTTGTTCTTTTCCAGTCCCGCTTTAAGAAATTTACCTCTATATATTAATAATCGACGCTATATTAGAGAAACATAGATCTCGTGACATTGAAATTTATGATTAAATATAATACTTATCTATAGTTGTTGAGAAGAGGAGGTAATTTTGGGTTGTTACAATAATTTTTAGGTTGTTATAAATAGATGAATTATCTTCTAAGATACCTAAAACTATTTATAATTGTAGAAAACATCAGAAAATCCATGATAACCTTACAAGTTCCAAGGTGCATACATACACTTGTGTATTGGAACTACAAAGATGCATTACATTATCTAATAGGATTTAGAATAAGAAATTTTTCACATTTTTCTAGATATACCTCCCTATATTAATAACCTTCATATATTAATAAATTTATGAATCCCCAAATGTATTAATATACATATGTTTTACTGTATTTAGAAACTAGATTCCTCTTTTATCATATGTAAGTGCAATGTGTCAATGACTGGGCAACTCAACGGTAAATCTAGTCCCTCTGAGAAGCATGGGATGAGGAGGTTGGATCAATTCATAAAGCATGGAAAAACAGCATCATATTTTATTCCGCTACATTTTTGGAGATTATGTACAGTGGTCATGATTAATTATAGAAGATTGTCTCTCCGTGTAATTAGATAATGATTGGTCAGACAAAACATGAACGCAAAATTTTTGCATTTATTATTTCTATGGTTTGTAATCCATCTCTTAAAACACCAAAGAAATTCTATTTGGTTCTTATCTGTCTTACTGTTCAGAGTAAATCTCAGACTTACCGGCCCGTTTGCTTCGCCCCAACGCTCCCGGCTGCCGGTTGTATTCAAGAGATAAATGGATAACTCAACACCAACGTGTATTATTCCAGGCAATGTCAGTTCAGCAGGATTATTTTATGCAGAATTTGATGCATTTTACGCATTTGCTCCTCTACCAAATCTTGCATTGCAGATTGCTGTACTTTCAATTCTACCTCTTTTAATTCATAAGATAGTCACGGTTCAATCGACCCTTGTACGTTTCCAAATACTGGTAAGCTCGTCGTATTTAATAAAAAGTATATCCTTTAACGATCGTCAATTGTTTCTTTGTGTGTAAAATATAGGGAGGAATACTTCTTGGTACTCGGGTTCTTGAACTCAGAAGGCATTGTCGAGGTTTCCCAACTTAACATTTGGCGGAATGCTAAATAGTTACTGTACATCTTTACATGTACAAGAAAGTACGTATATTTAGTTATCGAAGAGTAGTGTCTCTGCAAACTATTTATGAATACTTGAATATATCCTTGACATTTTCTTACGGTGCACGAAATTCTTTATTGCAACAAATACAACGATGGTTCTCGCAATTTTGGTGGTAGCAGCAGTAATTGTACCCGTGGTAAGACATCTCTACGATCCCTCAACGAAATACTCTACTTATTTGAGATGATCAATTTTTCAGTCGGAGGAAAACAAATCTGATCTTCTTGTACTTGTATGTGTTATTTTAGGATTATTTCTATGCATGACGAAACATTGATATACAAAGAAAAAGAGGTGAAAGATAGCTCTGAAGCAATATGGACAGTTGGATCATTGTACAAAGATTTTGATTCTAGGTTGGTAAAAACAGAACAGGTCACTGATTGGGTCCAAGTGTGAAGAGCTTGGAACTCTAGAGACAATGTTTCATCTCCAGATTATGCTGCTAAGGGATCAACCTTAATAATTCATCAATGGAAACATATTAGTTAATCGTGTATATAGGCTATTTGAACCGCTTTTCCATTCAGCCGGAACAGCCAGCTGCTGATGTGATTAGCAGGTGGCGCAAAACAGAAGTACTTTCCCCGGCCAGGTAGCTGATTTTGACATGACAAATTCGGGAAAAGTACTCTCTTGATCCCAAAAACATTAAAACTCACAAGTCATGATACAAATTTCGGACCTACTCTCGAAATAAAAGTGCACCCACTTCTTGAAAATATATGAGAATCCAAGATGGCTAGGACTGTATGGACATTTGTTGAGAAAACATCTTCTTTATGCATGGGACTGGTGTGCTACAATCCATGTGCTCCAATTCAGCTTCTTGGGCATGGAAATATCTCCAACACGTTATAGAGAAGACTAAACCATGAAATCTCATGGATTTCAGGGGAGGGCTATTTTTGGTCCCAGGAATTACCTTTGAGGAATTCAACTCTTCCCATGGAAAGAGCACTAACAGGAGCAATCCCTGCATATAAAACCATGCATCTTAGGAATTCATGTCTCTGCAATTTCCAGTGCTTTAGATACAAAAAACAATAACGCATACATACTTCATAGTTGTTTGCCATTCAGTAGTAGTACCTCAGTCACGCCAGGGCATTCTCTTTTTCTTTTTTGTTTTCTTTTTTCATTAATTATGATATATCATCACCTAACAGATTTACTGCCCTACTAAAAGTGGCATGCAGAAGTTTCTCTCTAGGATAATGTTCGATTGCTGAGGTGCCAGTGTCCCTAGAAATGCCACTATTTTTGGAGTTGCCAGGCTGAATATCATTGACTATTTTTGATCGACTATTATCAAAAAATAGTCAATAGATTGATTTGACCTTATAATTAAAATAATGGTTAGTCAGTCGATAACAGATGAATACCAAAATTGGGAATGGATTATACATCCATTTTCTTTCTCTCATTTGGTCTGTAATTCATCTTTTTGATCAAAACTCAGAAAAAGAAGAACATATGTAATCTCGTTGCTGAGCACCTCGTTGCTTGTTTTCTCCTCTGCCCAACACTTCTGGTTCCGGATGCCTGTGAGTTAGGGTTTACGGAGACATCGGTATGGGATCAAATGCACATAACTATACTCTCTGTACAATTCCAGGACAACTCGGTTCTGGAGGATTATTTTATCAACGTTTAAATATTTTTTTTGGCTTTGCTCCTCTACCAAGTGTTTGCTTGCAAATTTCTATACTTTCACTTGCACCTCATTTCATTCATATGGTATTGTCACGGTTCCATCAACCCTTACTTGTTTCTCAAATACTGGTAAGCCTAATTTATTATACTTGAACTATTTCACAAGTGCGTACCTTTTTATTTTTATGACTATTGACGGCTATGTTGTAAATTTATATGTATAGGGAGGGATACTTGCAAGTCCATGGATTCTTAGCTATCCACTTATTCAAATATCAGGTCGCATGCCTATAGGGATTACATATTTCCTATTCCCTAAAGATGGATTTCAAGTAGTAGACATGCTTGCTCATTTCAGCTCCATGTTTTTTATGTTCAAAGTGGGAGTTCAAATGGATCCTAAAATATTGAAGAAAGCTCGTTGGAGAACATATATCATCGGATTCTGTTGTATTGTTTTCTCTTATATATCTGGAGAATTACTTAGCCATATACCCGCATATGATGATGTAAAGGGATTAAAGACACCTACGAAGACGACAGGGTTTCAGAGCTCTAAGAAAGTAGTAAATCTATTTGGCATGATTTCTTTTCCTGTTATTGCTTATATGCTTACTGATCTCAACATTCTTAACTCTGACCTAGGCAGTTTAGCAATTCATATAGCCATGGTGGCTGATTTTCTTCATACGGGTGAAAAATTCTTGACCTTACTCGGCCAATTATTCTCAAGAGGAAACCCAACACATGGAAGAACTGTAGTGTTCCTCATGTTGGGGACGCTGATATATATTTTTTTAATTGTGCGTCCGGCAGGATTATGGATTGTAAAGAATACACCTGAAGGAAGACCAGTAAATGATGTTTACATTTCCTTAATAATGATTTCAGTTCTACTGTGTGGTCTAGCTAGTGAATATTGTGGATTGAATGGTACGGTTGGGGCATTCTTTCTTGGTTTGGCTATACCTGATGGTCCACCTTTAGGAGCTGCTCTAGTTCACAAACTACGCATTGTTACTGTGTTCTTCATGCCTCTTCATATGGGTATCGTTGGATTTAAGACCAACATTTACGATGTCCATTTTTCTTATCTATGGCGTGTTTTGCTGGTCATCCTTGGTTGTATCCTTGGAAAGATTATCGGGCTTTTCATCCCAGCTGTGCTTCTTGGAGTGTCTGCGCGAGATAGTTTGTTGCTTGGACTCATTATGAACTTTAAAGGCATTGTCGAGGTGTCCATACTTAACACCTGGCTAGATTCAAAACAACAACAAGTACGTCTTCATATATACACTATAAAAAGTTTCTTTTAATGATTGCAGAATAGCCTTCCTATAACTGAATGCTCAATTAACAGGTTTTTCGTTTTTCACTCTGCAGGAAATATTTAGTGCAGCAAATACAATCATGGTTCTCACACTTGTTGTGCTAGTAGCAGTTATTACACCAGCGGTGAAATACCTCTATGACCCTTCATCGAAATACTTAACCTACAAAGGGAGGTCTATTTTGCAGTCGAATGGAAACAACTCAGATTTCCGTGTACTTGTATGTGTTCATACCCAAGACGAGGTTCCAGGCATAATAAGACTCCTTGAAGCCTCTAATCCTACAGAACTGCACTCCCTCACCGTTTATCTCCTCCATCTCGTTGAACTCGTCGGTCGTGCCACTCCTCTCCTTATTTCCCACCCATTGCATAAACGTGCATCCACATCAAACCTTACCAAATCGGAAAGGATTATCAATGTATTCCAGCAATTCCAAAACCAATACCAGAACGTAGTTACAGTTCATCCATTCTCCACCATCTCTCCGTATGCTTCAATGCACAACGATATATGCACCATGTCAGTTGACAAGAGGACTGCTCTCATAATCTTCCCTTTCTGTAGGCAAGATGCAGTAAGTCTGAGGGGTGATCATGCTAGATCAAATATTTCTAATCGTTCTATCAGAACCCTTCTTCAAAATATGTTGCGAAGATCCCCTTGCTCATTCGGGATCTTTATTGATGGTAATAATCACAAAACACAACCTCATTGCTTCTTGTCCGACACGCCTCACCGCGTGATAGTACTATTTTTCGGTGGCCTGGATGATCGAGAGGCATTGGCTTTTGCGATGAATATGATTCATCATCCGTCAGTCTTCGTTACTCTTGTCAGATTTTATGTTCCTGTGACTCTATCATCTGACGGAGTTATTGTCTATGGCAATGAATCTGTTAGCATTGATGTTGATAGGCACAAGTTACTTGATGATGAATTGGTAAACCATTTCAGGGTTAACACAATGCATGACGAAACATTGATGTATAAAGAAGTAGAGGTGAAAGATGTTGCGGATACTATATGGGCAGTTCGGTCACTTCACGACGATTTTGATCTTATGGTCGTAGGGAGACAACAGATCATTGATTCAAAAATATTTTCAGGATTAGATACTGAATGGGAAGAATGTGAAGAGCTAGGATCTATCGGATCTATCGTAACATCTCCTGATTATGATGCTGAGGGCTCAATCTTGATTGTTCACCAACGGCAAGCTATTGGTTGATCACGGTGAGATAATGGCAAATTTGTGTACACCTTGTTACACGATATGCTACATATTCTATTTAAACAGTGATGAAAGCAGTCTAGCTACAGAGGTACGTGAGTACGTACCATGTTATGAATGTGTATGTGCAGATTAGGTTTCTCCAGAGCATGAATGAAATGGAAATTTTTAACCTTCCGGTGGAACAAAAACGTACTCTTCAATCCGGAAAATTTCTACCCAATTAAAAAACTAAGTTATAAGAAAACGCAAGAGAGCACCCTTCTTAGGAAGAAATTATATTGTTTCTACTGCCATTTCCTGCCAAAGGATTGACATCATCCAGCAAGACAGGAATTTCATCATTTTCAGCCAATAAGTTGCTGAATAAGAGACTTAAGTTTGGGTCATTGTACAACGGAACACCGCCTAGAATTATATTAATGCTAGTTGAGAAGTAGGTATGCTTCAAAAATTAAAATAAAAAAGTTGAGAATTAGGTTTGTTTATATTGTTTACTCATGAGCAATCTGACTTATACTCACTAGTAGAGTGCAGTGTTATTTAAGTTGAATATTAACACAGACACAACTGAATACTACAGCAGATGAAAGTTACACAAAATGCACCGTGTTATGCTTAAAACGAAGGGATGTCAAATTGCTCGGCCAACTCTTTCTTTGCATGCCATGCAATTAAATCAAAATGCACAAAGCTCCAAAGCTTGACAAACTACTACTTCACAACAGAAAAACTCAAGTTCTAAACCCATTATTGATTTTCTATGAAAACAATGTTCTTGTTTTGTAAGCAGCAACCACATTTAAGAAAGGATGATTGGGTTGACGTGTAGCCAACCGTTCATGGAATCCAAGTAACTTAGCGTTGACACCATCTAGAATAATTGTGTTATATGACTTCATGTAGAATATATGTTCATCTAAAGTCCATATATACATCCATATATGTTGGATCCTGTATTAGAGTCCGTTGTAACATGTATCCATATAACTCAATATAAATATATGTCTCAATAACCTAAGCAGGTTAACTGAGAGCTTCCATAATTTTCATGGTACCAAGAGCCGGAACGATCTCTCAGAAACCCTAGCTTCAAAACTTTCTTCTTCTTTCTTCTTCAAAACCCTAGCATGTTCTTCTTTTCTTCTTCTTCTCTTTCACCATGTCAACCGCTTCAACTCAAGAATCATCTACCGTTTCAGTCATGTCACACAACACAGGAACTCCTACCCTTGCTGCTTCTCAATCAATCAGCGTTGGTTCTTTCAGGACTTCATCGTTTTTTCCTTCTTCAACCAAAATAGTTCTCTTAGACATAACCAATTTTCTTCTTTGGGAATCTCAAATAACACCAATTCTGAAATCTCACCGTCTTTATAAGTACCTTGTTGATTCCTATGAAATCCCAGCTCCAGAACTTGTTGATACAGTACTGAAGAGAAGACTCCTAACCCAACGTATGAATAATGGGAATTCATCGACCAAACCATCATGTCTTGGATCAATTGCTCTCTAACTGAACCTATGAAGTCTGAATGTGATCGACGAGGCAATTCACGTGCAGTATGGAAATATCTTCGCTCTACCTATGCTCCCATCAACCCATCCAGAATTCTACAACTCAAAGCAAACTTATCAACCATTCAAAAAGGTAGTTCTTCTATTTATGAGTATATTCTCAAGATCAAGGAAATGTCTGACTCGTTAGCTGTTGTCCTACAACTTGTCTGATCTTGAACTCGTCTCCAAAACTTTGCGTGGATTGGAAGCTGATTGGACAAGTAACTATACGATGTTATTGTGAGAACCTCTCTACCCACCTAACTGAACTTCATGCACTACTTCTTCATCATGAATCTCATCTGCAATACCTTCAGAGTCTTCAAAACCCAACATCTGATTTACACAGTTCAAGCACTCTCTTTGCTGGCTCACCATCTGTTGGTCATGGTCAACCCTGAAATCGTGGTGGTCGCTCAACTAATGGTCATCGAAATTGGAACTCACATGGTAATGGTCGTGGTCGTGGCAACTGGAACAATAATGGACGTGGTAACCGGAACAATGGTGGCTGGAACAATGGTTTTTCAAATAATACTTGGTCTAATAATCGTGGTCGTGCAAGTCATGGTGGTTCTCACTTCAGAATCAACCACTCTACTAACTCGTTTGGTCGTCCATATACTAATGGTCGTGGTAATGATGCGCCTTCAGTTCTTGGTCCTCCACCTTCATCATCTGTTGTTTGTCAATGGTGCGGAAATCCTAGTCACGTAGCTTCAACATGCCACCGTCTCATGCAAGCTCAGACTGTTGACTTACCTCGGGAATTCTCTGCAATGTAAATATAGTCCATGCCATATGAAAACCGTTGGTTTGCTGATACTGCTGCCTCGGTACACATGACTTCTGATGCTTATCAAATATCGAATCGTGTCGACTATAATGGTAATGCAAAAGTCCTTGTAGGCAATGGAAAACTTTTTCCTATCACAGGGACTGGTGATATCACCATCACCTCTCCCTCATCTAAGATTTTATTGAAAAATATTCTTCATGTGCCTTCAATTGCCAAAAATTTAGTGTCTGTTGGACAACTCACTCGTGATTCTGATTGTGTTTTTGTCTTTGATAAATTTGGCTTTTGCATTCAGGATCGGCGAACGGGAACTCCTCTGTACAAGGGTAAGGCTGAAGATGGCATGTATCCAATTCTCGACAGCAATCATTTTTCTTCTAAGTTATCAACTCCATTAGCTTTATCTGCTACTACAATTGGTACTCATACAAGTCCATCAGTATGGCATATGTGTTTTGGTCATCCTAATAATCGTGTGTTTCAGTCTCTTAAGTCTAGTCTTTCTTTCCCTTTTTCTTCTAGTGGTTGTTCTTTTAAATTTATTTGTGCTAGCTGTGTAGGTGCTAAGCACCATCATCTTCCCTTCATGTCAAGAACTACTCATTATAATAAATTTGGTGTTGTTATTCATTCTGATTTATGGAGCCCTGCACCTTTTCCATCCAATTGTGGTTTTCATTATTTTCTTTTGTTTGTTGATGAACGTTCTCGTTTCACCTGGATATACTTCTTATCCGATAAAACTCAAGTGTTTCGATGTTTTCTGGATTTCAAAGCTATGATTGAAAAATAATATTCAACATCAATTATCGTTTTATAGTCTGATGGTGGTACTGAGTATGCTAATCCATTAAAATCTTATTTTCTTGCTAATGGTATTCAAAGTTGTTCTTCCTGTCCTAGCACACCACAACAAAATGGTCTTGCTGAGCGGAAAATACGTCATATTACTGAAACTGGTCATGCTCTTATGCTTCAAAGTGGTTTACCGGAATGTTTTTGGGCTGAATTTTATGCCACTGCTACCTACTTGATTAATCGTCTTCCCACTCCAGTTTTGTCCAACAATACTCTGTTTTTTACTGTGCATAATAGAGTTCCGGACTATAGTTTTCTCAAAGCCTTTGGATGTCGTTGTTACCCTCTACTATCTCATTTCCGACAAAACAAATTTCAGCCAAAAATACTTCCTTGTGTGTTTATTGGTTATAGTGATAAGCATAAAGGCTACAAATGCTTAGAGGCTAGGTTTCGAGTAATCGTGTCTACATTTCTCGTCATGTCATTTTTGATGAGTCTGTTTTTCCATATCCCACTAATGTTGGTGTTAAACTAAACATTTCATCTTTTGCTCCAGCTACACATAATCTGTTAAGCTGGCCAAACACGGTTGCAGCTACACATCTGTCTCCACCTCCCAATTTAGTAAATACTCCTCTTTCTACTTCCGAGTTTTCTTATTCTCCAGTTTTTGTTATGTCGACTTCACCACCTCCTATATCTCCTGTTTTCACTTCCTCTTCTCATACCTCTCTTACTCTTGATTCACCCACTACTCCTACCTCTTCTCAAAATTATAGTTCTCCACTTTTATCACTTACTAGACTATCCTTTTCCGGTGATTCATCCCTTTCACCCTCCCGTTCTACACATTCTGTGTCATCTGAATTTCCCTTTTCAAACTTGCCTTCTGCACAGGAGCTACCACTTGCCTCAGTAGGTACGGCTGAACTTCGTGAATTCCTAACTCCTAAATAACAAGAAATACATTTCGTGAGTAATTTAGGCCAACTTTATAACATACAATAACCGGTACAAAAAAGAAATTAAATCACATACATTTAGTGTTGCATGGTTGAAGTATGTATTATCATTCATCCAACAAAGCTTTGTAACTATTCTTTGCTTGAGCATTATATATAAGTTATTCCAAAATGTATTACTATCAACTCTAATTCAAAGATAGTATGGGCAGTGTTCAACAATTGACTTCCTACTAGAACTATGCTAAGACACCATGGAGTTCATATTGAAACATGCAGAAAATTATGTATTCTGTAACACACACACACAGAGAGAGAGATGACTGAGCATCTGCGTAACTCTTGTAGCTTCACATTTTGAAGTCTTTATCGGAGAATTTCTTGCAACTTTTTGATGCTTGGGAATGGAATGTCCTAAGAAATGGATGTAAGTAATTATGGGAGATAACTCATTACGATATTGCCTAGTGAATTTGCAAAGAACGTAGAAATAGGGTTTTTGGTGCAAGATATAAATCAGTGGAGGAGTTTTTTTTTTCAAAAGAAAAAATTTTATATTAAAAGAAAAAATCCAAGAAAATAGAATAACTAGGGGATTTACATATTTATAGTATCCTCCCAGTTAAAAAGAATGTTATTACAACTCGCAAATCTGAATGTTTGCTTATTACAAAACCATAGAACTATCGTCTTCTTGATCTTGTAAGTGAGTTCTATAACAGACATTCTACGAGAACCAAAAACTCTCTGATTCCTTTCATCCCAAATGTGCCAAATCAGTGCGAAGTGCATCACTGTAGCCACCTCCCTACTTCTTCCTCTTAACATGTTGTAATTCCATTCATCAAAAAATCCATGTATAGTACTAGGAAGGACCCAAGAGATTCTGAATGCTTTAATGAAATGCATCCAAACTTCATGCGTATAAGCACAGTGAAGCAAAAAATGTGTATCACTTTCTTTCTCCACATTACAGAGCACACAAATATCGTCGGTAACATGAACACCTCTATGTATAAGCATGTCTTTGGTAGGCAGTGAATTATGAAACATAGTCCAAACCAAAAAATTCACCTTAGGGGGTATCTCCTTCTTCCAAAGATGCTTCGAGAACGCGCAATCTGTAGGTTCATCCACCAGCAGTTCATAGCAACATTTAGTTTTGAAATTGTCCATTACTATAACTTCGTCTTCGTCCCCATTAAGACCACGTGGATTTCCTAAATCTCTCTTAAGAAGGTCCCATTCAAGTTGCTCATTAGCATTAAGAATTCTGCGAAAGGTACAAACCCAGCTGCCATTGTGAATCATGTCTTCTATAGTAGCAATTTGTTCCTGACCACTTTATAAACCACCGAAAATAACTCTTTTAGAATGCCCCTATCCACCCATTTATCATTCCAAAAATTGATCGCAGCTCTGTTGTTTACCTTGAAGGTCTAATGTTTCTGCACATCAGGAACGACTCTAAGGACATTATGCCATGGTCTCCTACATTGTGACGAACCATCATCTGTAGGAATCAGCAGGTTGGCATTGTCCTTATACTTTTGCTGAATTATTCGCCTCCACAAAGCATTTTTTCTCTTTGAATAATGCCAAACCCATTTTATAAGAAGTGCTTTGTTTGTTAATCTCAAATTCTTCACTCTTAAACCTCCGTATTGTTTAGAAATGCAAACCTTAGGCCATGATACCAATGCCATTTTTCTATTCCCATCGACTCCCCCAAAGGAAGTTTCTCATAAGCTTTATGAGTTGCTTTTCAACGCTAACTGGCATAGTAAACAGTGAGAGGAAGTATATAGGCAAACAGGACAAACAATGTTTAATTAACACCAATCTTCCCGCCTTATTGAGAAACTTCTTCTTCCAAGAAGCAAGCTTTAACTTCACTCTATCTAATACTGAATCCCAAATTGTAGAGCTTCTAGAATAAGCCCCAATTGGCATTCCTAAGTATTTGATCGGTAACGTTTCTGTCTTGCAACCCATTTCTTTAGCAATCATTGAAATAACATCATCTGCACCCAAGATAACCATAGTACTCTTCTCAAGATTGAGCTTCATTCCGGTAAGAACTTCAAACATTGAAAGAATGATAAACAGTCTCTGAACTTCTTCAACCTTGGCATCTATAAATATAAGAGTATCATCCGCAAATTGTAAATGAGAGATAATAGTAAGCAAACAATCTTACTTTAGTCTTGTGACAAAGATACTGTAAGTTTTGTGGATGTGAACTCACTTCTGCGAAACTGGGAGACTGTTTACATACGTAATGCTCTAGATACATTGTAATGTCTGGCTTGGCCTTTTCTGTTGAGATTATTAGTCACACATTGTTTTGGCAATCTAAGATCTTGCAGTTTATAATCCTTTGGGCATCTCCACTCATTTACAATTGGTTTTTAGTTGGATGCCCATATTCTAACATGGTATCAGAGCAGAGCATGCTATTTGTGTCGAGTTATTTGACCGCACCTTTATTTCGCGTCACCCGATTTATTGTATCCACGTGTTAGACCTAACGAGGCTACACGTGAGGGGGCGTGTTGCTATTTATGTCGAGTCATTTGACCGCACCTTTACTCCGCGTCGCCCTATTTATTGTGTCCACGTGTTAGACCCAACCAGGTACACTGAGGGGGCTTCTCCACTCACTGTCAATTGCTAATTGGTTATGAGTTTGATGCCCATATTCTACATTTTCTTTCTTAATACAACATTTCCTTTGGGAAAAAAAAAAGAAAAATCTTTAATTCCGTGTTGTCTTTTTTCTTTTTCTTTTTTTTTGATGCCCTAGACTACTTCCAACTTTACTCCAATATGCAATACAGTTTATGAACGTGGAAAAAACACTAATAAAGTAGCAATCACTACGAGCCAAATCCCGCATCTAAGAAATTCATATCCATGCAATTTCCGGAGCAAAAAAAAAAAAAAAAAAACTACAATGCATACATATATTAATGTTACTGTGATAACTTCATATTGGTTGTTACCAGGAATTATGAGATAACAGAGTTAATAATAGAAGAAAAGATTCTTAGCAAATAGTTTTGATGTCTGATCATCATACAATAGAAGAAAAGAAAGAAAAGAAAAGTAAGATGAACAGACAGTTGAAATTCCAACAAATACATATGAGATCTGAGTAGTCAATCGTTTGCCGGGGCTGGCATCAACCCGGCGCTCATAGGATCTACAGGGATTTGTCCGTTCGGTGATTAAGATGGTGGGGAATTGTTTTTCTGGTTGATTTGGTGTTCTTTTTCAGGTAACTGGTAAAAGTCGATGGGATTTACTCCCTTTTTTTCCTTTATCATTCAATTTTCTTAGACTTTCGGATTGCTTCCTAGACCTTTTATCCTTGCGTTTACAGTTCCTAGTCCTTATTTTGGTTGATTTTAATCTGATAAACGTTCCTTCTTGTCTCTGGATTTTGCTATGTATCTTAATTTAAGTTTTGGTACTGTGATTTCTTTTTCACAGTTGATCTTTCCTGCAATTTGTATTGTTGTCGTTTCTTTCACGACAGTTTATGATGAAATTCCATTTTCTTCTAGCTGGTTTAGTTCAATATTGGTGCTTTGTTGATTTTGTGTTAGCTTGTCGCCGGGATCAAAGTCGTCTCTGTAGTTTGTAATCACTGTAGCAAGTATTCACTGTATCTTGCTGTAGTTGCAAGTAATTACCGTAGCTTGATGTTGCTGCAAGTAAAATTAAAAAAGCAGAAAAGTATTCGGGGTGACGTTAACTAGTAGATTAGGTGTCTTATTGTTTTTTCCTTTTTTAACACGTTTACAGAGTTAGCTTCGGCCCTAATCCTAACGTGGTCCAAGAGCGCTCGTCAACGATGCCAGCCCAGGTAAGTAACACAATTTAAAGTCTCTTTTAATTATTTTAGTAAAAAGTTTGCAAATTAATTAGAAGTTGTTTATAGTCATTCCCACTGTTTCAAGTTTAGTTTGGGACCGGTTAGCGAGTTTTTTCCGTTAAGTTTTCTAATAATAACCCTGTACTCTTCCAATTATTTTCCCAATATCTGTGGATACTTTGATCCCAAGTTCAATCCCAACTACAACGACCTTTCAAATCCTACGTTAAAGCCCGTATGTGACCTTTCAAAACCTGCGTCAAAGCCCAAATTCTTACAACAATCCGTCCCTTCTTATTCTAATCACCAAAAACGCTCACCCAAGCCTAAAACCATTCTAAACCAAATATGAACATTCTAGCCTGGAATTGCCAAGGTATCAACAATCAAACTTCAATACAACATCTACAAGATATAGTATCATTGTATAAACCCGAGATACTATTCCTTTCAGAAACTTTAGCAAATGACCGACATATGTCAAATCTTGCGAGATCACTTCAATTCCAAAACCTAACCTCCGTTCCCAAAGTAGGTCGTAGTGGTGGACTATGTCTCATGTGGAACAACGTAAACATTCGGGTACTTCTCCAGTCCCAAAGTTATATTCATGTCATTATTACTCCCCCAGCTCCGGCACAACCGTGGCTTTGCACAGGCATCTACGGACCTCCTCATCTAGATGCAAGAACAGATTTTTGGCAAGATTTCCCAATGATCTTCCCAAATCATAACAACTCAACTCATTGGCTCCTGATAGGGGATTTTAATGACATAATGGACCAACCAGAGAAAAAAGGCGGCAGACAAGTCACTTATAGTCAGACTCAACTGTTCCTAACAATGGTAGATCAAATGGGTTTCATCGATCTAGGATTTAGAAGAGATCCATTTACTTGGACAAACAACCAACAGGGTCAAGACAACATCATGGAAAGACTGGATAGAGAAATTGCAACCCAACACTGGCGCACATCGAACCCTCATGTTGCAGTCACCCACCTTCCAAGGATTGCATCGGATCATGCACCCATATTATTACACACCAAAGCAATTGACTGGCAAGGACAAAAAAATTACAAGTTTGAGCATCTATGGCTGACACATCCACAACTCAAGCAAATCGTCGAATCCGCATGGACACAACAAAGCGACTCATACTCTGCCCTGGATCTTCAACATAGGTTAATCACAACAGGAAAAACACTAATGGACTGGAACAAGGAAACCTTTGGACATCTTCCAAAGTTGATACGCAATTCAACAACACAAATTAGGATGGCTCAACATCAATGTGCTATTCACATCAGAGAAGAACTAAATTTCTGGATAAATCGCGAGAAGGAGCTGCGAAATCATCACCTAACTTTACTTCAATTCCATGCAACATACTGGAAGTAAAGGTCCAGAATACAATGGCTCAATCAGGAGACAATAATACAACCTTCTTTCATACCAAGGCAACCATACACCGAAGCCTCAACAACATAAAGCAACTACAGGATCATCAAAATAACTGGGTCAGTGATAAGGATCAAGTAATCCAGATCATCCTCGATCATTTCACTACTCAATATTCAGGCCCAAGCACAACTCTGGATGAAGAACTATTTGAAGATGTAGCTCCACGATTGACACCTTCACAATGTGACCAGCTCTCGGCTGCCATAACAGTAAAGGAAATCAAGCAAGAGTTGTTCTCTATCAACTCTGAAAGTGCTCCTGGTCCAGATGGATACACCAGTAAGTTTTTTAAAGTTTTCTGGGACACTACCCATATTCAATTAATTGTTATGGTTCGAAGTTTTTTCGATAATTTAAACATTCACCCTCTTATGAACCAAACAAACATTACACTAATTCCAAAAGTTGACAACCCAACAAAATCGTCCCAATTCAGACCTATAAGCCTCTGCAATGTCAGCTACAAAATCATTTCAAAAATCCTAGTCAACCGCTTACGCCCTCTTCTTCCATTCTTAATAAGTCCATATCAGAGTGTCTTCGTCCCTAAGAGATCTATACACGATAACATCACAATTTCCAGTGAGCTATTTCATCATATCAAAACATCTTCAACCACAAAAAAAAACCCAAAATAGCTCTTAAACTTGACATTCAAAAAGTTTATGATAGTCTGGACTGGGGATTCATCAAAAAAGCTTTTACAAAACTAGGCTTTCCATCAATATTTGTGGAATATATCATGTTATGTATCAAATCGGTAACTTACTCAATCAACATCAATGGTACACCGTATGGATTCATTACTCCTTCCAGAGGCATTAGACAATGTGATCCCATATCTTCCTATATATTCATTATATGCGCGGAAATTCTATCAACAAATCTTGCCAAATTGGAGGCAAAAAAACTGGTTCAAGGAATTCGGATATCAAAAAAGGTACCCCCTCTCCTACACCTAATGTATGCTGATGATTTACTCATCACATACACAGCTACCCAGGAAAGTAGAAACCACCTTCAGAGAATTCTTCAATCATACGGTTTCTCAGCTGGTCAAATTATCAACGCATCAAAATCAACCATCATTCACCGACCAAGACTACAACAACAACACATAGATACTCTTCACCAATTCTTCGGCATGCCTACCACATCAATCCCACCTATATACTAAGGAGTTCAATTCAAACACGGGAGGACCTCAAGTCACATCTTCGAACCACTACTCCAGCGATTGGCACGCAAAGCTCGAGGATGGATTACAAAATTCCTTACCCCTGCATGCAGACTAGTACTAATAAAAACCTCACTTACACCAACCTCAAATAACCTCATGAAAACACAGATTTTCTCAATCCATGTTCACAAACAAATTGATCGAATCACTAGGAAATTTTTCTGGGGTCATGATTCTTCGGTCCAAAAACTTCACCCATTAGGATGGAACAAGCTAAACAAGCTAATAGCATAGGGAGGGTTGGGCATCAGAAATAGTAATCATCATAATACAACTCTTTCCATGAATTTTTTTTGGAATATTCAAGCCCAGCCACATTTCATTTGCTCAAGCCTCTTCAACGAAAAATACATCCACCATCAGCCTATATTGCAAAGTACAATCTCAATACCTAGTACCGCAAGCCCGCAATGGAAACAAATGGCATCTCTCATACCAAATATCAAAAATCATATCACCAAATAGGAAATGGTTTAGATACCCCTATCCAACCTAATTGGATACCTCACTTCCAAAACCTTGATCCAATCTAATGCGCTCCTATTCAATATGTCGCAGAATTAATCGACCCCATATCTCATAACTGGAATCACAATCAGCTAAACATCCTACCCAACACTGCCGCCCAACATATTATAAATATCCACCTTCCCCTTAACAACATCTCAAACAAAATTATTTGGCCCCACTCTAAATCTAGTAAATACACCACAGCGTCCGGGTACAACTATCTAATCCATCAAGAAAACAACTCTCTCCCACAACCTCACCCTCAACCCCTTCCAAACAAAAAATTATTATGGACCTTACCGTGTCCGCCAAAAATACGGCTTTTCTTGTGGAAATCTATAAATGAAGGTTTGCCAACCTTCTCTCTACTCCATCACATCAATCTCTCCACTTCCAACTTATGCCCCCGTTGCAACTCCGAACCTGAAACAACCAATCACATGCTGATTCATTTTCCAGTGGATCTGTCCTGCTGGAACACCCTCTCTAACCGCATATCAACAGCCCAACCCCAAGGTAACCACCAACCATTTCTCATAAACCACCAAATAACCATTTCTCAATTACTACAAACTCGAGGTAATACCTCTTCTATCATATCCTGTTGTTTCCTCTTGTGGTCTCTATGGACAACCAGAAATGAGCTAGTATTCAATCAGACACAATGCACCCATGACGACATCCTGGCAAGATCCTTCGCACAACAACATGAATTTGAATGGGCAAAAGTTACCTCCCCTCCAGTTCTCCCTGGGGAGCTTCCTTGCAGATTGACAACAAACATAAAAAAGTCTTCTATAACCATTCAAGTGGGTTGGAGTATCCCAACATCAGACTGGTTTAAAATAAATACCGATGGAGCAGACGAGAGGCGGGCAGAATAGCGGGAGCAGGATTCATATGCAGGAACTCAAGCGCGCACACGGTTTTGGCTATTGCATAACCTCTAGGTATAACCACAGCGCTAACGGCAGAAACATGGGCCACAGTGATAGCAACCATGGAAGCAAATGAAAGAAATTGGACTAAAGTCATATTCGAGACGGACTCGGAAAATCTCGTGCACTTCATTAAAACTCCAAAGGAAGCTCCATGGTATATCTCTGCAATGATTGAAGAAATCATACATCGAATGTGTCAGATCCCATGTTGTGTTATTCAACATAATTATAGAGAAGGAAACCAAACAGCAGATGGATTGGCAAACTTTGCAGCTGACGGTAGCCAAGCCAGAAACCTATCAACATCAATTTGGGAACAAACGAATCCAGTTTTTCTTAACCAAATTCTTTTGAGCGACTCATTGGGAATCACATTCCCACGTGTAATAACAATTTAGTTGGTTTTATTTTATTGCATGCTTCAAAAAAAAAAAAAAATTAATGTTACTGCGCTGCAGAAAAAATTATATCAATATTATAGTAGTTTGTCAGTAAGTTCGCCCTGCGTGCCATTATGAGCTGGAATACATCTTCTCTTTTTCTTTATAAACGAGTATATACTGACAATTAATGTTATGAATATCATCAGCTAACAAATTTACTGACTTACTAACTTTTTCTTTATAAACGAGTATATACCGACAATTAATGTTATGAATATCATCAGCTAACAAATTTACTGACTTACTAAAAGCAGTAGCTGGAAGTTTCTCCTCGACATAAATCATATGCAATTGCTGAGGTGCTACCAGAAATGCCCACTAAATTTGGAGTTGACAGGCTGAATATCATTGACTATTTTTTGATAATAGTCAAAAATAGTGAATACATGGGTTGATTTGACCTTAATTAGATAACGATTAGTCAGTCAATAACAAATGAACAGCAAATTTGTGCATCCCATCAATCAAATTTTCTATTTATAAAACTCGGAAGAAAAATAGAGGAGAAAAGAAAAGAAAAGAAAGAAAAACATTTGTTTCCTTTCCTTGATGCTTCCTTTCTCCCCTGCCCAACACCTGCGGTTTCGGCTGCTGGTGAGCTGAGGTATACGGAGAAAGAGAAATGGGGAAAGGTTATAGAATTTGTGCAACTCCAGGCGCTGTCAGTTCGGGAGGATTATTTAATCAATTAAAAAAGTTTACGAAATTTCATCCTCTACAAAGTCTTTGTTTGCAAATTACTACACTTTCACTTGTACCTCATTTCATACATAATATGGCATTGTCACGGTTCCATCAACCCTTGATTGTCTCTCAAATACTGGTAAGGCTTATTATTTATCATGCTTTAATTATTTTCTCGAGTACGTACGTTTTCATTTTTTTGACTATTGACGACTTTGTTATAAATCTTATATGCATAGGCAGGGATACTTGTTAGTCCATGGGTTCTTGGGTATCCATTTATAAACGTAAAAGATAGCGTTTTTGGAGATAGTCATGGAGATATTTCTGGAGATGGCAATGCTATAGGAATTACATATTACATATTCCCTCTTGCTGGATTTCAAGTAGTAGACATGCTTGCACATTTCAGTTCCATGTTTTTTATATTTAAAGTTGGAGTTCAAATGGATCCCAAAATATTAAAGAGAGCTGGGTGGCGAACATACATAATCGGCTTTTGCTGTTATGCTTGCTCTTTTGCATCTGGAGCTCAATTTTCCCAAAGACTGAAAAATGATAATATACCGGGATTAAAGTCAAGAGATTTAGGGTTTCGGAGCTCTAATAGAGTAGTAGATCTATTCAGCATGATTTCTTTCCCTGTTATAGTCTATGTACTCGATGATCTCAAAATTCTTAACTCCGACCTAGGTATTTTATCGATTCATACAGCAATGGTTGCTGATTTTCTTCACATGGGTGTAAAATTCTTTGTCTTTTTCCGCCAAATAATCACAAGTGGAAGACAAGCGTATGCACTACCTGCAGTGGTCATCTTAATGGTGACGATTACTTATATTCTTTTGATTGTGCGTCCGGCAGCGTTATGGATCGTAAAGAATACACCTGAAGGGAGACCAGTAAATGATGTTTACATTACCTTGATATTGGTTTCAGTTCTGATCTGTGGATTAGCTAGTGAATATTGTGCATTGAATGCTACGGTTGGGGTTTTCTTACTAGGTTTGGCTATACCTGATGGTCCACCTTTAGGATCTGCTCTAGTTCACAAGCTACGCATCGTCAACGTAGTTTTCATGCCTCTTCATATGGGTATCGTTGGATATAAGACGGACATTTTCAAAGTTACTTTCGTATATCTATGGCGTGTTATACTGGTCATCCTTGGTTGTGTCATTGGAAAGATTATCGGGCTTTTCATCCCAGCTGTGCTTCTTGGATTCTCTCCGCGAGATAGTTTCTTGCTTGGACTTATTATGAACATTAAAGGCATTGTCGAGGTTTCCACACTTAACACCTGGCTAGATTCAGTAAATAACAAAGTGCGTCTACAAACACCAAAAGTTTATTTTCTAGTTATTTGCAAATATATAGCATCTCTCCATTAACAGGTTTTTCTTATTTACACTGCAGAATATTTTTGGTGCATCAAATACAATCATGGTTCTTGCGCTTGTAGTGCTAATAGCAGTTATTACACCTGCAGTGAAATACCTTTATGACCCTTCATCGAAATACTTAACCTACAAAGGAAGGTCAATTTTGCAGTCAAACGAGAACAACTCAGATTTTCGTGTACTTGTATGTGTTCACACCATAGATGATGTTCCAGGCATTATCAGACTCCTTGAAGCGTCCAATCCTAACAAATTCCACCCCCTCACCATTTACCTCCTCCATCTCGTTGAGCTTGTGGGTCGTGCTTCTCCTCTACTTGTCTCCCACCTATCGGATAAACCTACTTCCACAACAAACCCTACAAAATCGGAAAGGATAATCAATGTTTTCCAACAATTCCAAAACCGATGTCAGAATTTTGTTACAGTTCATCCATTCACCACCATCTCTCCGTATACTTCAATGCACAACGATATATGCACCATATCAGTCGACAAGAGGACTGCTATCATTATCTTCCCTTTCTGCAGGCAAGATGCAATTAGTCTGAGGGATGATGTGGCCAGACCAAATATTTCAAATCGTGCTATCAAAACCCTTCAAAATCTGTTGCGGAACAACCCATGCTCAGTCGGGATCTTAATAGATGGTAGTAATCACCAAGCACAATCTACTTTCTTCATGCCCGACACGTCTTACCGCGTGATAGTACTCTTTTTTGGTGGCCCGGATGATCGAGAAGCATTGGCCTTTGCAATGAATATGATTCTTCATCCGTCCGTCTTCGTTACTCTTGTTAGGTTTTATGGTCCTGCAAGTTTATCATCCGACGGAGTTATTGACTACCACAATCAATCTGTTAACACTGATGTTGAGAGGCACATGTTTCTTGATGATGAATTGGTAGAAAATTTCAGGATTAACACAATGCATGACGAAACGTTGATATACAAAGAAGTAGAGGTAAAAGATGGTGCAGAAACAATATGGGCAGTCCGGTCACTTCATGAAGATTTTGATCTTATGCTCGTAGGAAGACAACAAATCACTGATTCAAAAATAATTTCAGGATTAGATACTGATTGGGATGAATGTGAAAAGCTAGGAGTTATCGGGGACTTGGTAACATCTCCTGATTATTGTGTCGGGGGCTCAATCTTAATAATTCACCAACGGCGAGATATTAGTTAATCATGGAAAAATATCCTATGATTACTGATCTGCATCAAATATTCTACTTATGCTGTGCATGACAAGAGTAGTCTAGCTATAGAGGTTTGTAAGTGTTGGGGTTCAGAGTCATCTACATGCTAATATTGCGGAAACAAAATAGCTAACAAGAAAAATTGATCTCTCGGATTGCTCCATGAACCTCACTACGATCTAGGATAAGAAGAAAGGAAAGAGAACCACATAGATGCAAGCCATAAACAAAAGCAATAAGTAGTAAAGTACTCACAGATTTAACGTGGTTCAACAATATACACAATGTGTGTAATATTGTCTACATCCACCAAACGGCTACGACCTCTTTATTCATTATAGAATCACCACTGAGAATTACACAACTGATTGACTAAATTAATCCATCGACTCACCACAACGTGACCGAACACAAGAACTCTCACAGGCACCCTATAAGATCCAAAGTAGTGTCTTCACCCATACGAGATAACGTTTACCACATTATCTACCACAAAAAGATGATCTTCTCTGCACACCCTGATATAGATTATCATGGACGCCTTTAGCTCAACACCAATAATCTAATCCAGCACCACCAAGATGATCTTCTCCTCAACAAGATATTTTACCAACATCTCTATATGAATACTCCATAATGACATATCTTCCAACATCGATAAGTATCCCATAAGCACCATAATGGTGCACTCCTTCCACCATTAGGTCTCTCACATAACCACCTCAATAGGTGGGATGAATCCCTCATATCTCTACGAGATTTACATCGAGGATTCCATGACTAAAACACTTAGCCTAGACCTCCTTATATATGAGTCACAAACTTGGTTCCCAAGTATTAGCCTCCTTGGTTTAGGAAACCATCTCCAACTAGGAAACCATGGTTAATTTAGGTATACCATATTTATGGAAGTTGACCTAAACTAGGAAACCATCGTTTCCTTACAATTCTCCACCTCGGATCATGCATTCATGCATGAGACGATCAACTGTTATCCCTCCATCTTCTGAACATCGATTGCACCATCACTGGTTGCCTACATATCCTTAATAGGAATCAAACCGAAAATGTAGTTCACCCAAATTGTTCCGTAAAATCTCCACCAGAAGAGAGCAAACCAAACTTGAACGTCACCAACTCAGACTTAACAATCCAACCTACTGGTAATTGTACAAATCTCTACAATGGTGAAAAAACTGACCATCTCAACAATTCAACATCATATGATCATCCGTTATGCAACATCTTGAGAAATTACACCTTACTCCTTTATGTTCACAACTCCACAATGATTGGCATCATTATAGGTGTATTGCATGCCAACTCAATCAGATCATACACGATCATTGTCCATATGCTACCAATCGGACTTAGTTATAGTCATTATGCACCCTTGAGCCTTCGCTACCTCTTGAAACTTGCTCCACCATGAGAGCATCTCCATCTCGGCCCGCCTTGCTCCAACAATATTTAATGTTCCACTATTACAAGGCACTAACTCCAAGTTGCGCACCACATCCATTATGGTTGACATCCATAACTACTCGATAAGAAAATGAAACTACCACAGTAGCCTCCATGCGTCTGCCTAAGCATTACCTTAGCAGAACCATTGTCTTCATCTTCGTTTCTAAACTCCAACCAAGTTAATTGCTTCTTCAAAAAACTAATCACACACTTGCTCCTTTCCACGACCATGTCCATGAAAAAGAGTTAACGAGATACCTTGTGTTAGTTTATAATAAACCAACCTTTATGTTAGCTTCCAAGAAACTAACCATGTTGTATGTACCAAAGCATATTGAGCATGACTCTAACTGCACACCAAATACAACCAATCCTCAGATCATTGCCATTGTAGGCCAATTTCGAGTTCATCTCTTATGAATCTTGCTTTACGAGCCTATCTCTGATTGGATCATGATTCTACAACCATATTTCCTCAATTGAGTTTTACTCCTTCAAAAATCTCATCATATCTTCAACCATTTCATACATACCAAAAACGTGTCCAGCTTCACAGAGACTTCAACAACTGACACCCCAATCTTTTTACTATGCCACTTCAGCAACATCAATGGGCTTTGACAACAATGTCCCTTTTACAGTCATAATTGTCAAGATAGTATTTTATAAATTTCTTAAGAAAGCATGTAGTTTAGACTTCATGATAGTCAAACCACAACATAATCGTAGTCGGATAGAAGTGTGACTAACGCCGAAGAATTCACTGTTACCCTCGTAACAATGCATAAAGTCACACATTCTGTCTTGTGCATATCCTTTCCCCAATCTTGCTCCAAAACGTACACCAACGTTTGAAATCTGATAATCCATCATTCACACAAAGACCCAATTACACCCAGCCATAATCTGAAACCTTTGGCAACTTCCTAAAGATCCAAGCAATTCTAGACGTTGTTGTGTTTATCTTCTCATGCTATGTAGAGAAAATAACTTGACAGAAACTATATCATTGCTGAACCAAATTTCTCAAAAGAATTCTTTACCTTCATCTCTACAAGCTCTGTCACTATTGAACTCAACTTCAATAATTGTAGCAGATGAGCAAATCCCCAAATATTACCATTGATATAATGTAGCTCTCCAACAGAAAGTATCACGCCGATCATCAGGAAATTAAATAGCCAATGGATAATAAAGGTTAACGGAAAAACATGCCGAATTGTAGCCCACTCAAATTCATGCACCATGTTTTCTCCTAAATAGTATGTGGTAGCCTCCATAGCCACACTACCACATATATTATTTAGTGTTGTATCTTTATTCTTAAAAACTCTTGAAGTGTCCAAGCGATACCTTTTTAATTCCTTACAATGGGTCTTTACCAAAATAGGAACGTATTCACCACACAAATAGACCAACCTGTTTCTCCAAACGGTCTTGCACTTCAACTAGCTCCGATCGACTTCAAATGGTGTACAACCAAAAACAACTCTTCGACTGAACGTCATCGACAAGAATCAAAAGATCACAAACTATCTAGCTTCTCCATCGGAAACAGTACGATAGAAACTTCAATACATTATTCTTCAATGACACAATGCCAAACTCAACACAGACAAACAAACCCTACAAACTTTGTCAACAAACTGCTTCTTATACAATAATAAGAATCCACATCTCCACCACAACTAATATCACATCTCATACAATGATCAATTTCTTGCAACTTATTTGTAGCCACATGCTTCAAATACTAAGATTGAAAATCAAACTCTTCACTTCTGGAACATATCAAACCCTAGCCAACGGTCAATACTTCCGAAATCGAAAACTACTATGAGGTTTCTCCAAATCCTTGTTGTAACAAACAATTAAGGCAGAACGAGTAAGAATTCATCTTCACATTCTTCAACTTCATGTTAAAGAAACTCAGCAACATGATCCAACTGATGACGATTGATATAACTAAATTATTTCCCTTGGTTTGGAACAATAATGATACTTTGACATGCGAATATTACATCTTCACTTCCACCAACATACAAACCAATATTTGTATCCTAACTACGATATTCGTTCCTTCTTGTGTCTTGCCAAGCAAACACCGATTAATTGAAAACCAATATACGTGGGTCTTTCAAACAGTTCACAAGAATATGGTACGAAGTATAAAGAATAAATAAACTTACTTGAAGCCATGGATAGGGTTTATGTTCCGATAAGAATTAATGCCAAATCTCCAATGTAGAGCACCATAAGCATCAAGACCATACATCTTGACCATATCAAATGAAGATCACCTGATATATCCCATTCCTTTAGAAGTACGCTTTACTTTGCTTTGTTCCAAAACTGATGAAATCAAATCCTACACATACTTGATAACATCAAACTATGCACCTTTGGAAGCTATAACATCAAATCCTCACATACTTGATGAAACCAATCCTTTGTCTTGAAAATTTTATGCGAATCCAGAAAACCCAAAACTTATCTCTTCAAATCTTCTATCCAACCTAAAGATCTGATACCAATTGTTGGGGTTCAGAGCCATCTACATGCTAATACTGCGGAAACAAAATAGCTAACAAGAAACACTTGATCTCTCGGATTGCTCCATGAACCTCTCTATGATGTAGGATAAGAAGAAAGGAAAGAGAACCACATATATGCAATCCATAAAAAAAAGCAATAAATAGTAAAGTACTCACAGATTTAACGTGGTTCAACAATATACACAATGTGTGTAATATTGTCTACATCCACCAAACGGCTACGACCTCTTTATTCATTATAGAATCACCACTGAGAATTACACAACTGATTTCCTAAATCAATCCATTGACTCACCACAACATGACCAAACACAAGAACTCTCACAAGCACCCTATAAGATCCAAAGTAGTGTCTTCACCCATACGAGATAACGTTTACCACATTATCTACCACAAAAAGATGATCTTCTCTGCACACCCTGATATAGATTATCATGGACGCCTTTAGCTCAACACCAATAATCTAATCCAGCACCACCAAGATGATCTTCTCCTCAATAAGATATTTTACCAACATCTCTATATGAATACTCCATAACGACATATCTTCTAACATCGATAATTATCCCATAAGCACCATAATGGTGTACTCCTTCCACCATTAGGTGTCTCACATAACCACCTCAATAGGTGGGATGAATCCCTCACATCTCTATGAGATTTACATTGAGGATTCCATGAATAAAACACTTAGCCTAGACCTCCTTATATAGGAGTCACAAACTTGGTTACCAAGTATTAGCCTCCTTGGTTTAGGAAAGCATCTCCAACTAGGAAACCATGGTTAATTTAGGTATTCCATATTTATGGAAGTTGGACTAAACTAGGAAACCACCGTTTCCTTATAGTAAGTACCATGTTATGAATGTGATTAGCAGATTAGGTTTCTCCTGAGCCTCGATAAGCTTCAATCCAGCTTGGGAGTTAAACCCCGGGGCCAGTCAGCCAGCCAAAGTAGACAGGTGGTATTCTGATCCGCAGGAAGCTCCAGAGGAAAACAAAATACAATAATAAAGTACTTATCAATACTAGTTGATCTGTGACTTGAGAAGATTTGGAACTCGAGAGCATAGAAATCCAATCAAAGGAATGTCGTAAGTGATGAAAAGAAAAACTCTAAAACAAAGAGCTGACGTTAGGTATTGGTATTTTAGACTTAGGGTGTGTGTTTTACTGAAATGTAATCATGCAGCTGTTTATCATTGTTTACTTTTTACTACCTCCGTTTCTGCATAACACATTTTCATTTTAGCCTAGTTCATTGTGCATTTAATATCCATAAAACACAAACGAACCTAGATCAGTTCAGAACCTTGTGTCAAACCGATTAGAAAAATAAATTGAGTTCAAGTAATAACATCACCACATGCTTTAAATACATCATGAATTGCATCTCAGCAACACTAGAGCAGTCTTATGATGGAATCCAAGATATTCCAATCTTGGAAAAAGTGTAGAATGTCAAGTTAAACTTCCATCACTCGATTATCAATTCCAAGTGTTTAATTAGGTATCATAAAATTTGAAAGATAGAATTCTTCCACCATAAGAAAACAATAAATTACTAACTTTATTTTTCCCTTCATTTTCATCATATTAAGGATTCTTGTACAAAACCACAAAAGCAGTGACAACCTATATGTAGGGTCGTCGCTGAGCATAGGCCAGCTAGGCGACGGCCTTGGGCCCCCAAAACTTAGGGGCCCCAAATCTTGTTGGGTAAGTATAACAGGTAAGGGGCCTAATTTCTTTTTATTCTGTATTTTCTTGTTAGGTATTTGATTTTCTTTCTTTTATTTTCCTATTCCTTTTTCGTTTCCCCCGATTAATTGTATCTGATTTCCCTTGTTCATTTTGCTGTTTTTTTGTCTTTATATTTATTACAATTTGTAAGTTCTAGGATTTTCTCCTCCCTTAGTTAAAAAAGAAGAACAAAATTAACCCCGATGAAATCAAAGTAAATTTTGACATTTAATTTCTTTTATTAAGTTTCTACTTCCAAATTTTTAATTCGACAATTCAATGCTTCAAAAAAAGAAAAAAGATTCAATTTAGTTGTTGTGTATAAATATGTTGCAAGTATGCTGCAAAAAAAAAATGTTGTAAGTTGCGCAATCGACAAACAACTCATTTTAGCGGTTTCTTATATCCAGTTTGAAATTTATCTAAGGCATGATATGGGTTCTGATATATTAACGAGCATGACCTATATGCCGGATTAAACTTTTTGACGTTTTTACCTGCCCAAACAGTAAAAACAAAAAAATTGTCAATTTTCTTAAAAGGTATGGAAAGATAATATCCCAATGTGTTTATATTATACAAAATTTTATTTACAATTCTAGTTACAATTGGCTTGTGTGAACAAATTTTGGAAGTTGATAGTAGATAAATTTATTTTGAAAGTATAATTAATGATTTTGATTAAAAAAGGACATGAATATTAATCTTTGTAACACAAGTTTTTTTTTCCAGTTTTTTTAGACATCTTATTTTGGCCAATTTTATCGTTTAAGTATCCATGGTATCTTCTTTTATATTAGTCAATCAAATGAGGAAAAAAAATCGCTTACAAAGGGACCTCGTTTCTCTAACTTGGCCTAGAGCCCCCAAATAGTTTTCTACAGCCTTCCTATATGTCACGAAAATTCCCTTCAATTATCAAAATCTAACAGGGGTTAGTCAATTAAAATTAGTAGAGTCATGCATTCAGAGACTTATTATGAAGGAGATTTTGGGTAACTCTCCGTGAATTTAGAAATTTTTAAGAGACTCTCTGAATGATTTTCAAGGAATTAAGGTGATTCATTGAGACAATAAAACATATATGTCTCAGCTTACACACGTGAGACAAAAAATATATTTATTTATTTTACAAAATAAATATATGAATATTTCAATGAAAATGTATTAGTTTATGCATGGCTAATAGAAATTGTAACCATTTTTCCAATAAAATCAAAACGAGACGAATAGAAGGGATTTGAATCTCTAGTAAACGCGATGGGTATTGGAAGAAGGGATTTGAATATCTAGTAAATTTGTTGGGTATTGGAAGACAACAATTTAATTTTTTTTATAAATTTAATTGTAGCTTATTTGGTTATTCTTTTTAATATATTGATATTTAATTCTTAAATAAAAGAGAAAGAACAAAGTCTCTCAAAATATTATTGACTTAGGAGAGACTTCTTTTTAGCTATTTATGGTATGTTTTGTAATAATAGTCTCTACAAGTCTCTCAAAACCATAAATTATTGATTTCAAATTCCAAATCCATAACAGAGATTTTTTGAGATTTTGAAGAACTCTCTATTGACTAACAAGAGATTTTAGAAGTCTCTAAAATTCTTTCAACATCTCCACAAATCTCAATTGACTAACCCCTGTAAAGTTCTGTTCATTGCTGCCTTAACTTTCCTTATCTATCTCTCTCTCTCAACTTAATTTTCTATTTTCTGGCTGTAGAACCGCCTTTTACGCCCAACTTGTAAACAATACAAATAAACTGTTCGATACAAATAAATCAATAATATACGTGTGTCTTATTTTTGAACCGGTAGTCTCAAATGATCGAAAATATCGAAAACACACAGCTTGTTGCTAGGTTACCGACCAACTCTTTGTCTTTGGATTCTATTTTCGATTTTTTTTTAAATTAAAAAAAAAAAACTTTGAAATAACGTCTTTACGAGATTTTATATATTCCCAACTCAATATATTTTATATATATATTCCCAAAGTCCTTGACGATATTTACACAATTACCAATTTTACTACTTTTTGAAGCTTTAATTTCATGTTGATGTTTAGCTAAAAATTAACTGCGAAAATCAATAATACAAAACAGAAGGCGTTTTTGAGAAACTGACTGTCGAATAATATTTTAAGAGACACAGATGATCCA
The DNA here is from genome assembly GCA_023529315.1 of Papaver bracteatum. Classification (NCBI taxonomy): domain Eukaryota; kingdom Viridiplantae; phylum Streptophyta; class Magnoliopsida; order Ranunculales; family Papaveraceae; genus Papaver; species Papaver bracteatum. Next base: position 366,169 of record JAJJWX010000795.1, on the reverse strand, counting down.
ACCATCTCAATCTCATCCCAGCCAAAGATATCTAGCGGCCGTGGTGTTTGTAACCTCCTTCCATTATGGAGATTATTAATATCCCTCTTAATTAGTTGCCCATCAATTAGAAAAATAAATGTCGCATTAATAAAAATAAAGTAAAAAATGAACGCGCAATTGGGGGATATGGGAATTAATTGCGGGATATGAATTACTTCCCCCAAAAAACTTAAAATCAAAAAAAAAAAACTTAAAATCAAAAAACAAAATCATATTCCCCATTTCCATCTCCACTTCTTATTAATATTTTTAGGGTTAAAACTTTGAAACCCAAATGTTCCCCATTCTCTTTCAAATTCTAAATTTTCCCCACTTCCTTTCAAATTATCTTCTCCTTCTCTGCCGGAAGTGATGAAGAACATGTCGAAAATGATAAAGAACGTGCCGGAAATGATGAAGACCACGCCGGAAGTGATGAAGATCATGTCGGAAGTGATGAAGAACATGTCGGAAATGATGAAGGTCACGCCGAAAGTGATGAAGACCATGCCGGAATTAATGTAATTCAATGCCGGAACTAAATTCCGGCATGCTCGATATAAGTCTATTAATGTCGGTAGTCAAGTGAAAAAAAATCAATTTTCTGAATACTTTTCATCATATGCCGGCATAGAAATTTAGGATGAAGACCACACCGGAAGTGAGTTCCGTCATGGTTATTTAGGATGAAGACCACGCTGGAAGTGATGAATAACATGTCGGAAATGATGAAGACCATGCCGGAAGTGATGAAATTCAATGCCGGAACTAAATGCCGGCATGCTAGATATAAATCTATCAATGCCGGTAGTTAAGTGAAAAAAAAATCAATCTTCTGGATACTTTTCATCATGTTCCGGCATAGAAATTTAAACAAAAACCATGCTGGAAGTAGTTCCAGCATGCTCGAAAATTAGATAACTGTGCCGGAAGGAGACTGATTAAAACCAGAAAAAATAGGTTTTGAAAATTTCTGTGCTACCCCCCAGATAGTGGCAAACAATTTATGAAAATTTCCAACAAATGCCGGCATGGTTTTTTGGTTGAATACCATGCCGACACCGAGCTTTTTCAGCTGCAACAATGGTGGATTCAAAGAAAAAAAATCAAAATTTCAACCTCTTAGCAGCAATTCTCTCATCACAGTCATCTTCCATTTTCAAAAAAATAATTCCGCTCAAAAATATTTTTCCCTCCTTCACTCTCAACTAACCCACACAAATTCAAATAAAAATAAATACACACTAATTTATCCCCCAAATACTTAACATTTTACTAATTATAATTAATCACTAATCCTGATTAGTGGGGGTAGATTAGGAATTAAAAAAATAATTACATAGGGGGTCACCCAGAATTGCTATTGGGACACCATTTTTGTCATGTAGCTATATCCCCCAATTAATTCCAATATCCCCCAATTGCGTGTTCTAAAAAATTCAATGTTACAACCATAGAAAAATAAAATCTTTGGACCATATCTTTAAAAAATCTAATTTGCATGCCTTCACCAATCTGCAAATCACAAATAACATATTATTTTTAAAACTAAAAGAATAATTTTCAATATACTCATCATATAAAGGGAAAAGATCGAAAAATACATATTCAAAAATAAGTCACCAAAAATTTACTCTTCCGACATAGGCCTGATTTTAATTTCAGCAATCAAATAAGCCAACCTTCATCAACCTGCAAAACACAAATAACATTAGAGTTAAAATGTGCACAACCCAAAGAACAAAGAACTTTAAAATAATTTTCTAGCGTCCATATCAAATTTATTTTCAACTGTGACATTTAACCATCCGAAAAATGAACCGTACTTTTATCCATAACAAATTTAGTATTCATGGGAACAGTTGAGCATTCTTGATCAAGATCATGAATATATTTTCATCATATCTTAATGCCATGAATAGTTTAATCAAAATCTGCAACACAAACAAAAAGAAGAAAAACTCAAACAAAAAGAAAAGCAACAAATCTTGATCGTTTTTTTTTAATCGACAAAACAAACAAAAAGAAGAGAAACTCAAAAAGGAAACATTACAAAAAGAAGAAAAACTTGAATGGGTATCTTTCTGCTAAGGTATAATTACCAAGCTCACCTAGTTCACAGATGGTTTAGATTTTATATCCTCCTGGTGGTCTGTTTCTACACTAGCAAACGTTACAAAAAGGGCCATCATAGTTGGGGCTAAAATTTAGGACATGCACCGGGTAAATAAGGTATACATCTCACTCTTTCCTCTATTGATCATTAGACCAAAAATAAATATCTTCATCTATTTATGACCGAAACTAGGGCTACCTTTATTCTTTTTCACTTAATTTTTCTCCTTTATTTTCTCCCCTTATTATCCTCCCACGATCATGAGAAATACTTACGCATAAATAAGATAAAAACTCCATACTATAAAGTCTACACGCAAAGAAGTGATTGCTTTATGATAAACACATAATAGCCCATTCCAATGAACGTGTATAAATAGAGAAGTATTTCTTCAACCACACACCTTCAAACTCATTCACGCATTTTCAACTTATTTTTTTGGTAAATTTATTAGCGTAAGATTATCAACATGTCAAACATGATTAGCTGCATCCCACAAAATCCGTTGCCCAAAAAGTCTTTACTTCCTTTTCAATAATGCATGATTGCAATGAAAAAAAACCTTCAGTAGTCAGGTTTCGTGTTGCAAGAAAATGCTAATAGGTCAATTTTATGGCAACCAACAAAGTCACTACTTTGAATTTACTGATGATTGACGAAAATGTGAGTATATTCTTACTACGATACGGATCAAATTAATGTATTTAAAAAAAAAATTCACACAATCTAATCAATCTTTACATCCTACACGGTGAGATACCATGCATGACATCGTCCCTAAGAATTTGATATGGAAGTTTGGGCCATTGATCCATGAGGTCGGGATCTATTTACTCTGTAAGTTCAATACCACAATGGAGAAATCCATATTTTGTCCTTCAAAGAATGATTATCGGTTATTCTTCAAATGGAATATTGAGGTTGACTGTTTGTTGGGGGATACCAGAGACATTTGAGGCTGCGCCGAAACCATGCAATGGAAATGACATGAAATCACACCGGAATGGAATCACCAGCATATGGATAACAGACACATGACGATAGTCTGAGCGATCGAGGAAGAATTTTTGGGAGGATGTAATTACATTTAATGCTCATCAGATGAAGATTCAGCATACTAGTCTGAATACAACACGAATCAGTATCACAAACTACCAGTTTTTGGGGATCAGAAATAAAACGATTAACGAGGAAATTTTATCATAAAATTCAAAGGCCAAAAAAACGAATTAACGAGGAATTTTTGTCATAAACTATTATTTTAAATCTAAAGAATATCGTGAGGAATTATTAAACTATCATTTAAGCATAAATGAATTTGTAATTATTTGGATTAAGATTTTCATGTGTGCAAGTTCTCATGGGTCGAATTAAGCATCATAGTTTGTGGTAATTATTAAAATCATTATAACCAAAAATTATTCTGATTCATGTCGTGCCATTAAGACACATGATATTTCTAGTAAACTACGTACCCACACGAGTTTATTCAACAAAATAAACCGCTGGAATAAACTTAAATGAACGACTATAAATGACTATCAATATGAGTTCAATATACAAAATGAATCTTATAATATTATAATAGGGTTCATTCTTGAGTAAAACTAACAAAAAGATTTAATCTTGAAAAAATGTTGAACTAGTCTTATAATTTCCTTTCATATAAAATTTATTAACTTTGACTTCATCAAGAGATATAATTCTTAAGTTTTATTTTTTCTATATTTTTATAAGAAAATAAAAAAAATGATATTTTAGTTATTTAATATCTATAATACAAAACAGCATAGGTTTTGAGCCTTGGACGGTGGATAGCATTTGGAGAGACAAAGCGGGTTCCGACCATCCCAGGTGGAAGAACCTTTAATGGAGATATTCATTATAGAGAAAATAAAGAATAATTAATTGGGGGATATGGTTTTAATTGGGGATATCACTAGAGGACAAAATAGGGATCCGAATATCCTAAGTATTAGTAATTATTTTATTATTTCCTAATCTAACCCTCCTAATTTAGAGATTAGTAAAATCTTAATGATTTGGGATATAATTAGTGTTTTGAGTTTATTTGAATTTTTTGTGGGTAGAAGGAGGTAAAAAATTTTAGAGTAAATTTTTTTGAAAATGGAAGATGAATTTGAGACTTTACTTTTGAATCCTTGGCTCCAACTACAACAACAATCATATCTTCAAAATTAACACCTATTAACTTTTGACTAAACCGGAATGGAATAAACTTAAATGAACGACTATAAATGACTATCAATATGAGTTCAATATACAAAATGAATCTTATAATATTATAATAGGGTTCATTCTTGAGTAGGAACTAACATTACCGATATCGGGAAGATTTAATCTTCGAAAAAATAGTTGAACTAGTCGTTGCATAGTTTTTGTTGAGAACTTTCCTTTCATATAAAATTTATTAACTTTTGACTTCATCCAAGAGATATATAATTCTTAAGTTTTATTTTTTCTATATTTTTATAATAAAATAAAAAAAAATGATATTTTAGTTATTTAATATCTATAATACAAAACAGCATAGGTTTTTGAGCCTTGGACGGTCGGATAGCATTTGGAGAGACAAACAGGTGATCCGACCATCCCAGTCTCATCCCAGCGGAGGACATCTAGTGGATGTGGTGTTTGTAACCTCCATTCATTATGGAGATATTCATTATAGAGATATTAATAAACCTAAAAATAAATTTAGTGGGATCCTCAAATGAATTTCCATAAAATTGATTTAATGTTTGAATTCATACTATTGAATTAACCCATGTAGAAAAAAACTGAAAAAATAGATGTCATCACATGTCTTTAAAAACACAAATTACAAGCCATTATTATCTAAAAAATAAAAAAAATTAAAGGGAAGAATCAAAAACTACAAATATATTCAATGTAAATGGAAAATATCTTTAAACAATTATCCATCATTTACCAACCTACAAAATACAAACAATTATTAAAAAAAAAATTGATCATACCCATTGTGAAAAGGGAAGAATCAAAAAAATACAAATAATGGTTTTAATTATACTCGATGTATTTTGGAACAATGAGTAACAAATATGACTCACCAGAAAATTTTCATCATGGAAAGGTAGCCTATTTTCATCATCCTGCCAAAAAAAAAACAGAAAAATAAATAAATAAAGTTACAACGGAAAAACCAAAGCACATTGAACTTTAGAAACATTTACTATCATCCTTACTAAGATCGATTTCCGACTGCTAACATTAAGATCGAACTACCTTTAATGCTACCCTTTGCAGGATGATGCTCAAGCGAAAGAGAGAGAGAAAAAAGAAAAAATAAACAATATTAGCATATGAAACTTATGAGCTTCCCAAACAAAAGTTATTCCCGGAAAAGGAAGGATGAAACTTATGGGCAAGGGTTAGAAACAGTTTCTATCATCCTTATTAAGATCGATCTCCGACTATTGATCATATGCTAACATTAAAATCGAACTACATGTCATTCTATCTTTCCATTATATCTACTTCACACGAGAAAAAAAAGAGAGAAAGAATACTAAACGACACAAACTATATTCCAATTTTGCGATCAATATTTTTCCGGAATTCTTGATACATTTTTTTTGTGGCAATTTCCCTTTTTCACACTAAGAATAATGTTGCGGATATTTCTCTTTTTCACGCTGCATGAGACTGAAGCTTATGAGCAATTCTGGAATCAATTTTTGCACCATCAGATATTTCCCTTTTTTGGCTCCATTGAGTAATTGCACATGCAAAAGAGAAAAAAACGTCCCTAATTATGGAGAGCTTTGTAATGGGTGCACCACATTATGATTAAGATATAATAGCACATGCATTCAATCGGTGACCATTATAAATAGATAAGTATATTTCTTCAACCACACACATTCACTCATTTCCAATGATTTCCTTATTCCCAACTTATTTTCTTGATGATTTTTAGCTTAAGAGTATCAACATGTCAAACATACTACAAACTATAATCATCTATTTATAACCCGTAGGACATTGCCCTTTTTCACATTCGAATCTTTATCAACATAAATATAAAAAAAATATTTTTCATTCGGGAACTAGTTAAATATGATAAGATACAATCAAGATCAAGAGATAATTCGAACGATAATGTGATAAAGAACAACATTATAGATTTTATCAACATAAATAGAAAAATATATTTTTTATTCGTGAACCAGTTAAATATGATAAGATAACATCAAGAGAAAATTTGAACAATAATGCGTATGCGTGTTACTTCTAATAGATTCTAATGTTGAGCAAGTGCGTAAACTAGCCGTACTTCTAAATAAAGGTGCACAAAGATTATAGTTGACTACCTTTTTCTGTTCCAGTGTCGATTTTTATTTGAAATACTCATGTATTCAATGTTTAGTGGAAACTTTTAAGGAACTTTTGGATGTCATAATTAACGTGCAAGCATTCTAGAGTATATGGGTTCTTATTAAACCCAAAGAGTTTTGTTAGTCTAAAATTTTAAACCTTGCCAAGTTCCATATTTTTACCTATTTTAAAGAATCACAATTGATGAGAGTAAAACTTTGTTTAAATTATATGTAGTAAATAAAACACAAATTATTTCCTTATCAAAGCTACAATTAGGGTCTTCAAATGGAGGATAGTAGTTTTTTTTTTTTCTGAAAGTGCACCACCAATAATTTAGGATACTTGGATAATGTAAGAAACACTATATATTTATCACAGATCAGTTCAAGGCAATACCAAATTTATAATTATTTGGATGACAAATATCTAAGATTTTCATTACTATAAGTTTTCATGGGTCAAAATAATTCTTATCATAGTTTATAGTATTTATTTAAATCATTATGACCAAAAATTGTATCGTCTCATGCCGTGCCGTTACGGCACGGATTATTTCTAGTCTATAATACAAAATAGAAGGGGGTTTTAGCCACCGACAGCTAGATAACATTTTAGAGACAAACGAATGATCTAACCATCTCAGTATCATCCTAGCAATAGACATCTGACGGTCATCGTGTTTGTAACCTCTTTTATTTTGAATTTAATAATTAATTAATGAGTTTGTAACCTCTTTCATTATAACTTTAATTTAATAATTAGTAGGTCATCTCATAACTCAAGACATTAAGAGGGATATTGAATGCAAAAAAAAAAAGTGGTCCATATCAATTAAGGTTACAAATACGATAATAAGATCTTTTAGGATCATAATAAATATATCCATAATAAACCCGATAATAAAATATGTGTACTCTGAGGAAGTGCACATATTTGCATTCTCAATATTTGGTATCTGTCGCGACACTGCGATTTTATTAGTTATAAAAATCATAATCTACAGACACAACTCAAATTATAATAATTCCATATAAGTTATATTTGTGTACAAATGAATATGATGAGAAGTGAATCATATTATTGATGTATATGGGTTGATTTATTATTGATGTATATGGGTTGATTTTTTTTGTATAAAGATATTTTCTTGATAGTAATTTCTAAAGTGTTTACGAATTTGAGCGATTGGAAAGGAAAAAAATCAACAAATTTAATATTAAATCATGTCACTGTCGTTACGATACGGGTTATTTCTAGTCTAGAATACAAAATAAATCTTAGATAACTTAGCCTAGATAAGTAGTGGCCAATATTTTCTAGGAAGATGATAAATCTACGGCTGGGATTTGTTCAACTTAACCATTTTAAATGTTTTATCAATTAGTGTCTCATTAATTGCTCGAAATGAATGATTAATAAAAAAAAATTATTATAAATGTCCCCTTAATTATGATTTTTATTAATAAATAATTGTACTAAAAATATATTAGTTTTAATGGTGGTAGTGGAAGAAGTACGGGTGATAGAAACGGTGGTGGAGGCAGTAGCATTACTGGTGGTTGAAGAAATAATGGCGGTGAATGGTTTTTATAGCGGTGGGTGTTGGTGAATAATAGTGGACAATATTAGCTAACTTTGTGTCTTTATACAACAGAGAACATTGTATTGTGAAAGATGCAGTGGTTGTTTTTACCATGATTGGTAAGGACAAAAACCAAATATTTCGAGGATGATACTAAATCATATAAGACAATATGATCATAATTGTTGAATCACCCAAATGGTATCCTAAATAAATCATGGTTTTCAGTGTTAAAATAAAATGGATTAAAATAAAATAATAATGGAATAAATTAATTGACAACCTATATTTGTTCAATGTAAACTTTATACATGACTGTTGTGATTAAGAATTAAAACCACGCCCAACTCTTGAGGGTAGCAGAGTGGTGGTAAGGGAAATAAATGGTATCAGGCGATTTTGTGGTGATGGCGGGTGATGGTGAGTAGTAATATATTATGTTAATTATGTGTCGCCAAAAATTAGTTAACATTATAAAGAAAAGAAGATGTGGTTGATCGTGTTAATGGTAAAACAAACTCGGTTAAAATATTTCACAATTAAATAAAAAACTAGAATGTCATGTTATATAATAACTATAATCGAACGGTATGAGTCAAAATCAATATGAAATGAAATAGCTTATTATTGAGTCGTACTGTTACGGCACAGGTTATATCCTAACTAGATGATTTTTTTTTCCTATTTCTTTGTTCTATATTATAAAACAAATTTGGGCTAAGTTAGTTAACATAAAGAGCGATATCTATTTGCACTCCCAATTGATAAATCCACGGTTGTGGTCAATCCTATGAATACACGCTTTAATTGGGAAATAATGTATTACCTTTTCTCTTTTTTCCATTTCAAAAGTCAAAAGCAAAGCGGAGAAATTTGATTGACTGAAAATAATAAACCTACATTCCCATAAAACTACACAGTTGATTCTTTCACTCGCATCCGGTAGGAGAAGTGGATTAAAAAACTTAGTTCACCACTTTTAAGCCACATTATTTAGGCAGCTCGTAGTTGCATACATAACTACCAAATTAAGGGTGTGTATGAGTCTGCAAATAAAAAAGATATATCCTAGCTTTAGTACTGTAAGATTGTCCATGGTGAATTCTTTATCCAATTTGGGTAGAAAAAGGTGATAATCATCAATCATCATGGAAGACGTAAATCAGTTGATTAATTTTCATCAAGTTCACATAGGGGTGGTGCCGTAGTGGTGTTCGTGACAATGGATTCTATTCAAACAAAGCAATCAAGTCGTTGAAAATTGCATAGAAGTGTAGCAGCAATGATATGATAACGTAAGCCTTCAAAAACATCGTAAATGCCATAAACAGTTTTAGGTTTCGCACTTAATCACTAGATTTTAACTGAATCTAATATCTTGCAGTATTTGATTGTAATCATTCATTTTTATGATTTCTCATTTTGGGTGTGGTTATTATTGTTGATATTCAATGGCAGTGGTAACTGATGCGTATAAATATGGATTGCCCATCTATAGTAAGGGTATTTTTGGTACAGATATTATTTTAGGGGGGAAACTTGCTAATATTAGCAGTTTAGGGAGGAAAGTCCAATCACTAATTGGTTTAGGGGGTAAACTCAAAAAACCCTATATTTTTTGTCTGGGACTCAGAGAGGCCCAAAAGTCTAGGAACTCATAGAAAAAATGGGCTTGGGCTGGCAAGAGATTGCTCCGATGATATATCATTATCATCAATCATCATCAAGTAATGGATTAGGGGCGGGTGGTTAAAATGGCTATATATAGACAAAAACAATTAACCCGTGTCTGGTCTTAAATGAAACTATAAGACAGGATTTTTCGGTTGTTAAAACCATTTTCAATCCTTCAATTAAAAACTACGAATTTTTCTGACTACCACTTTCTCCTTGGGGGTGGTGGTGGTCGTCGGTGTTTTTGTAGGTAGGTAGAAAATATTGAAGGGAAGACATGTCGGGAACAGACTGGACAGCAACCGATCATAAATTAGATAACGTCGGGAATCGATCTGTGATTCTTTACAATGGAACGGCACTTGATTATACCCTTGTATGTTATGAAGCGAATAGGATCACACAATCTGGAGTATGGAAGGGTGATAATCCATTGGAGTATGCTGTTCCTCTCTTCATTTTGCAGCTGGTCCTTGTTGTCCTTACGACTCGTCTGCTTGATGTTCTTCTCAAACCTTTTGGCCTCCCAAGGGTCGTTGCAAACATCCTTGTAAGATTCATAAATTGCACATTATCTTCTTCTTTTTTATTTATTATTTTTATGTTTATATTTTCTCTTTGAAATGACGTGATAATTAACCGTGCATGGCTTTGTATGTATATATATATATGTACAGGGTGGTATAATTTTAGGTCCATCAGGCTTCGGAAGAATTGATAAGTATGCTCAAATGATTTTTCCTATTAGAAGTATATTGGTTTTACAAACAATGGCAAATATGGGTGTCCTCTTTTCCTTATTCTCAGTGGGTGTTCAAATGGACCTGTCGGTTGTCAGACGTACGGGAAAGAAGTCGTTAGTATTTGCTCTAGCTGGCATGGGTTTACCACTTATTATAGCAGCAGTTTCATCTTCCAAGTTAATGCGTCCTGTTCGTGGCCAGCATTTTGGTCCAATTGATTACACGATTTTCATTATTTTCTTCGGTGTTGCTCTTTCAGTCACTGCTTTCACTGTAATAGCTAGATTTCTTGCAGAACTAAAACTTCTTAGTGCAGAACTTGGTAGACTAGCAATGTCTTCTGCAATTGTTAACGATTTGCTGGCATGGATGCTATTATCTGTGGGTATAATTCTATCACGGTATCAACAAAATGTGAACAACCTTGAGAAAAAGTACAAACCTGATATCCTAATTGATGCAGTATGGGTTACACTTTCAAGTATTGCGTTTGTGGTTTTCTGTATATTCCTAATCAGGCCAGGGATCAAATGGGTCATTAAAAAAACATCTGGAGGAGAAAATGTTAGTGATTTCTATTTATGTTTGATACTAACAGGAGTTATGATCTGTGGATTTCTGACTGATTCTATTGGAACTCATGCGTTTTTCGGTGCACTTCTGTTTGGATTGGTGATTCCGAACGGACCCTTAGCTTCGAATTTGATAGACTCATTGGAGGATTTTGTGTCCAACTTGCTGTTGCCATTGTATTTTGCTGTATGTGGGTTGAGGACTAATGTAAGAAGCATGACTTATTCAGCTAATTGGGTGTGGTTGTTTATGGTTACAATTTTGTGTAATCTCGCCAAGATTGGTGGGATTTTTTCGGCTGCCTTCTTTCATAAGATGCCTAACAGTGAAGGAGTCGCTCTTGGATTGCTTATGAACATTAAAGGTCTTAATGAAATGATTGTGTTGAATATTGCTAGAGAGCTGAAGGTACAACTCATTTTTGTTCGTATCGAAATTTTTATTCTCATTTCTTCTTCGTTTTCCTTGTAATTTCATTTGTTATTTTTGTAGGTATTCAAGGAGGAAACTGTCGCACTCTTGGTGATTGTAGCTGTAGTCACGACCGCCGTTATAATTCCGACTATAACTGCACTGTACAAATCTGGAGGACGTTTTGTTCCTAACAAGCGTAGAACAATACAGAAATCCAAACCAGATGCTGAGCTCCGATTATTAACGTGCATCCACAATTCTCGCAACATCCCAGCTATTACTAAGCTCCTTGATATCTCTCACCCCAACAAAAGATCCCCTATCCACCTTTATGCCCTCCAACTTGTCGAACTCAGAGGCGTTGCTTCTGCCATGCTTATTGTCCATAACAGTCGCAAGTCTGGCCGCTCTGCCCCGAACAGAACCCAAGCACAAAGTGATCAAATTGTGAATGCACTTGAAATCTACGAGAAAAATGCTGCATCTGTCTCAGTTGAACACCTTACCGCCATTTCTCCTTACTCGACAATGCACGAAGATATATGTAACCTCGCCGAGGACAAAAAGGTTTCTCTAATTGTTGTTCCTTTCCACAAACAACAAACCATTGATGGAGGAATGGAAGAACCAAATCCAGATTTTAGAACATTAAATCAGAATGTACTGGCAAATGCTCCTTGTTCTGTTGGAATTCTTGTAGATCGAGGATTAGGTACTGCATCAAGAGCCCCGAATGCCCGTGCTACCCAAGAGATTGTCGTTCTGTTCTTTGGTGGCCCTGATGATAGAGAAGCCTTGGCTTATGCTATGAGAATGTCAGACTGCCCTGATGTTAGCCTTACGGTTCTTCGTTTTATTCCAGGGGAGGAAACAAAAGGGTGGTCGAGACGTCATGACAATGATTCTTCGGATAATGATATGTTAACTGTTCTTACCGATAGTGATAGAGATCGTCAGATGGATGAGGATTTCATTTGTGATTTCAGAATGAAAACATCCAACGATGAATCGGTCGTCTATATTGAGAAAATCACAAACAATGGAGAAGAGACGGTTTCAGTTATTAGATCTTTGGATAATGTTCATGATCTTTATATAGTTGGAAGGGGACAGGGTATAGTATCACCTCTTACTGATGGACTTACTGATTGGAGTGAATGTCCGGAGTTGGGAGTAATTGGGGATATACTTGCATCGCCAGATTTTGCTTCATCAGTGTCAGTGTTGGTGGTGCAGCAATATGTGGGGATGGGACTTCACGGTGATGGGACATCATCGACAGATAGCCCTGCACAACAACAACCAGCTGAGCAACCATTCGAGCAACCTTCGTTTAGAGGACCAACCAACAATTATGATGGCCATGGCAAGCAGCCATGGCAGCAAGTACATCGTCGTTAGCTTTTCTGGGACCGAAAAAATCAGAAGTTATTCTCAAAAGTTGGCTACCATGATATGTTAATATCACAGTAGGGATACAATCAAATTTTTTTAAACTACGATTCAACTTTGTAAAATTTAAATCAAAACTAGCACTAGACTTTGAATTTCTTACATTATCAGTATTTCCTGGGGACAACCAGTCATATTCTCTTACATTGTCAGTATCAGGGATTTAGCAAGTTACTTCTCCCACTACTCTTGGTATTCTCGTTATTTTTTTTCACCGGAGTCAAAAGGTTTCTAACTAAAAACTTTGTAATGGCGACTAATTTCCTGTTGTGCTTTAACTTTTGTAACCAGCTTAAATGTTGTGCTTTGGCTTTTGTTTTTTGTTCAGCTTTCCGATGGCATTCAGCTATCAAATGGCACTGTTGTCGTGGGTAGCTTTGTTTTTAATTTTGTTAGCACAGTAGGGATACAATCAAATTTTTTTAAACTACGATTCAACTTTGTAAAATTTAAATCAAAACTAGCACTAGACTTTGAATTTCTTACATTATCAGTATTTCCTGGGGACAACCAGTCATATTCTCTTACATTGTCAGTATCAGGGATTTAGCAAGTTACTTCTCCCACTACTCTTGGTTGTCTTCATTGGCTGAAAAATAAAATGGACTGATGAAATTCAGAACTTCATATGGAACTATATGCGGGTGGCGTAAAATCGTTATTTTTTTTCACCGGAGTCACCGACAAAGGTTTCTAAGGTTTGTTCACTAAAAACTTTGTAATGGCGACTAATTTCCTGTTGTGCTTTAACTTTTGTAACCAGCTTAAATGTTGTGCTTTGGCTTTTGTTTTTTGTTCAGCTTTCCGATGGCATTCAGCTATCAAATGGCACTGTTGTCGTGGGTAGCTTTGTTTTTAATTTTGTTAGGCCAAGCACCATGGTTGAGCATTTCGCTTTACTATAGCTTAATTGTAGTTAAGTGAAATGACAATGAAGGTGCACTTCACTATGGAGGAGAGGCATCGCTTAGCCTAATTACACGGAAACTTAGTTTCCATGCATATAGTGAAAAACGGAAATTGAGTTTCGGTGTAATGTTTTTTAAATCCGATATTTCGCATATATAGAAAAATCTGGGAAATCTCTACAAGTTAGTGTGTGACCTAAAAGAACCTGGTTTAATTGGGGGTCTTCTACATTAAATGGGGGCCATCAAATTTTATTTGCACCCAAAAATTATCAGGGGCTTATTAATTCGACTATGAAAATACTATTTTACCCTTACCTAAAACTAAAAATTAAAAATCAGTTAACCTTAATTAGAAACCTTAATTAGGCTTCTCTTCTTCTTCATGTTCCTCTCCTCCCTGTTCTCTTCTCCACCACCACCATTAACGACTATTTTGAAGAATATTTTTTTCTTCAACCGATTCATCGTGATATCGTTGCCAAAAATCGAAACCCAAGAAAGCTATGGCTCCAATTAAACCCACCTTGTATTCGATTTTTTATTGTATTTTGATTGTGAAAATGAGTTTGGTAACTGAAAAGTAGCAGTTACAGAGTTAGGGTCGTTAGTCTGTAAATAAAAATCCCTAACGACTTTTGATATGCATGCGGATTCTATGAAAAATCGTTAGGGTATTAGGTTGAAGATGACGACCCTCTTTCTGCTACGTCAAAAATTCCTTCCCTAGAATAGAGTCGTTAGTGTTAAAGGTTGAATATGACGACCCTGTTTTGACGACCCTTTGTTATTGGTTAACGACTCTATGTAAAATTATTAAATGGTGGGTTAGGGTCGTCAGTATATCAGAATATACCTATGACGACTCAAACACACAAAAACTTGCCTTTTATACAGAGAGTTTGGATTCGAGAGTCGTCTGGGTGTTAAGCGAATCAACTAACGACTCTAGGTGAACATTATAAACAGTCGTCATGGTTTAACACACCACCTTGACGATTTTTCATCACCATTAAAAGTTGCAGGTTATAGTCGTCGACTTGAGTGCCAACAGACTGACCACTCTTTAGAGTCGTTGGTGTATAAAACACCCGAATATAACGACCCTCACTCTGAGTAGTTCCATAGTGACCATGAATCGACCACTTGGAGAACCATTCAGACAATTTGAAGAGTATATCAAGTTTACCTGATTGTTTTAATGGAGGAAGCCATGAAAAATGGTGGAAATGAAGATCCCACTGCTCATTTCTAAAAACCCTAGTTTTTCCTCTCAAAACTCCTCTTCTTCTTCTCAAAACATAAAAACCAAAAAAAAAATCCCAAAAATTTAATCCCAAAATCTGATTTTTATGTAAACACAATTAACACACTAATCTACTTCATTAACTCTTAATACTAATCACTCAAGGCTATTTTAGGCATTTAGAAAGATTTTTTATAAGGGGTGACCCAAATTTCTATTAGGAGACATGTTTTTTCTTTTAGTGTCTGGGCCCCATTTAATGTGGAGGGCCCCCAATTAAACCAGGTAAAAGAATTATCCAAAGTCATACGGAAACTCAGTTTCGAAAAAAGGAGTATTTTGTACGGAAACTCGGTTTCTGTAAGTTTCCGTTTACAGAAAGTAGTTTGTTAACTATTATGAAAATAGTTGGGGCTACAATGGAAACTCAATGAAAATAGTTGGGGCTACAATGAAAATTGTTTGTTAACTATTATGAAAGTAGTTTGTTCAGTAAATGGAAAGTAGTTTGTTAAAGCTTGGAGATCAAGAAATCGTAACTGTAACACAAGCATATTGCTGGGAAATTACGAAATGGGAAAATTGGGAATACGTCACATTTTCACTAATTCGTTTGGGGATCTATCCCATAACTAAAAAAATTAATAAATCTATCCCGGAGAGAGAAAAAAACTGTTAAATATTTAACATCTCACATGTGTGGGATTACACATGCTTCAATTTTACATATTTACCCCTAATGTTTACATTTTTGCTATGAACTGTTGAATAGTCGATCAAATCTTGGTGAGATGACACTGTCAACATCAATTATGGAAAAATAGCAAAAAAAAAAAAAAGAATCGACTTCAATTTAGAATGAATCTGAATAGTGAAAATTCTGAAACCAAGATGATTAATCAACAAAACAAGGTATAACAAAAGAAAAGAGGCAGAATCTTTTTTGTCTTTGTAAAAAATGATAGAAAGGATTATCTTAATCCTACACACCAAGGGAAACATTTGTCTTTAAGTTTAGCAGTTTATTTCCTTGAAACCTCCTAGTCCACCAAGACCACTACCACTACAGAGAGCACCAAGTCCACCTGCACCACCAAGCCTTCCTGCTGCACCACCAAGTCTGCCTACAGCACCACCTAAGCCTACACACCAATACCCCGGTTTCCACCAACAACCTCAGCAGGCCAGCGCCACCTACTCCACCATCTGCACCAACACCTCCTAGTGCACCACTGAAACCCCAATACTTGCGTAGCCGCCAATACCATCTTTGACAAAATTCTTTCGATTTAGAAAAAATTAACCCGATTAGATATGATATACAATGAAAATTGGAACTGGGTTGGAAGAGCTTACCCGTTTTAATCACTATGATCTTGATTTGAGAAGCTTACGCATCTTTGATGGTGAAAAAACCCCAACATTTCTGAGATTCAAGTTCTTCTTCCTTCAATCATACGTAATCATCCCCAAAAACACATAAATGAACCATTCTTCGTTATTCCACTCGATCTACCTCTTTCTTTCTTTTTCTCTATCGATCTCTCTCGGTTTTCTCTCAATTTATCTCTCGGCAGAGAAGATAACACAACTGTTCCTCCCATACAAATAATAAGGGTAAAAATGTGAAATTGACACACATGTAACACAACACGCGTGGGATGTTAAGAATACCAAAGATATCAGTCCCAGAGATTCATAACCAAGTCAGTCGTATGACCCAGTTATTAGTTAACGTTTCTAGGCTTTGTTTACGGCATGTTGAGTCTTCTAAAGTTTTTTAAACTGTAAAACAAATCTGTAACAATCTTTGAATATCTTTGAGTATAAATAAATCCAATATCTCCACTGCTCAAGTGTGGAAGATATTCTACCAATATTCTTGTTCTAAGTTGGTATCAGGAGGGTTCGATCCCTCACTCTGCCGCTATGATAACAAATATAGGTGTTTGTTTTTCACCCATATCACCAGTTCCATCACTTACTTTACTCACATCATCCATCCATTTTACCTACAACACAAATTTCTATCACCAGATCATAACCATTCACCGCCACCATTAACATTGTTTGCTGCTAAGAAAGCTTGTTTGAATGTCTCTGCTAGTGGCAAGGAAACTGGACAGATTCTTTTGTTTGATGTATCAACATTTTAGATATGGTACCAAAAACATTATTAAAAACCAGTTCTAAACAAATTTCAATACCTTTCAACAACAATACCAGGAAGAAGAAAAAAACCATTCCCATTACCAATTATATCTGTTAACCAACACAGATCAATACTACCAATTGAAGAGGTATTCCGACTATCTCACACAACCATTTGAAGAGGTATTTTGACTATCTCATACTATGATGAATTTGAAGAGAAACACCAATTTTCTCATACAAAAGGGCTATCTTCATTATGGTTCCAGTACATTAGAAGCAAGTTGCACCTTCGCCAGCTCCAGTACAACTTGAGGGGGGATGTTAAGAATACCAAAGATATCGGTCCCAGAGATTCATAACCAAGTCAGTCGTATGACCCAGTTATTAGTTAACGTCTCTAGGCTTTGTTTAGGGCATGTTGAGTCTTCTAAAGTTTGTTAAACTGTAAAACAAATCTGTAACAATCTTTGAATATCTTTGAGTATAAATAAATCCAATATCTCCACTGCTCAAGTGTGGAAGATATTCTACCAATATTCTTGTTCTAAGTTGGGATATCAACTAACTAACAGTCCTTTTCTCTCTCTAGGATAGATTTCTTAATTTTTTCCGTTATGGGATAGATCCTTAAACGAATTAGTGAAAACGGGACATATTTCCAATTTTCCCTTACGAAATCTCAATTCCTAACCCTACGCAAGAACGGCTGGGACATTGAATACAGCTGGAAATTTTATTTTTTATGGTTGGGAAATATCCGGGCGTAAACCCAACCTTTTTTTTTCTCCTTTTTGATATCAAAAACTACATAAGACTAAGAAAAATATATTTTTGTTTTAGGTAAAAGTAGGAGAAGATGGAGAGTTAGGAGAGAAAGGCAAAACATCTTATTGATAAAGAGTCATTATCCATTACATACATACAATGTTCTTTATATATAGGAAAGGGAAACCCTAATCATCTAATGGACCGCACATCCATGGGCCACGGGCCCTATAACACTCCCCTTGTGCAGTTCAATAACAAATCTTTATATATAGTGCTTCACATATAGTTCTTTGAATGTAGTTCTTCAAATGTCGTTCTCTCCTTGATGACTTGTGCTGAAAACAGTTGCCTTACTAAAACTTTGACAAGGAAAAACCCAGTGGGATAAAACCTTGGTACAACTCTTCACATGTAGTGCTTCACATGTTGTCTCGTACTTTACATGTAGTTCCTCACATGCAATACGATCTTCAAAGATCGACGAGTCTAAGTCGATTGCCTCATTAAAACTTCGTTAAGAAAACCCATAGGGACAAAACCCGAACTAAAGAAAGAGTACAATATTAAGCAAACTTAGAACATAGTTGGACTCGAAAAATTTTGCCTCATTAAAAACCTTGACAAGGAAAACCCAGTGGGACAAAACCTTGAAGAAGGGAAAAGAGTACAACGTGACAGATGCAAGTAAAGGTGATCTGTTGCAGATGATCACTTTGATCCATTGAAGTTGATTAATTTCTTCACAACTCCTAAGGCAGAAAATACTTATGGGGAAAGGCAATAGCCTTAGTTGGGAAATTACTTCCTGGTGTTTGTTGTTGTCTCATCAAAAACCTTGCCGAGCAACAAAACCCTGTGGGAAAAAGTAACCTCGGTGAAGGAAAAGAGTTCAACACACCATTAGATGCTCCCCCTGATGTCAGACAATTTTCATTAGTCTAATGCAGTCAAAAGGAGTTTATCACATTGTACCTTGGTGACTTGAAAGACCATGTTGTTGATCCTGGAAGTTACGTTGCTTAACAGACTATCACGTTTCATTTCTTTGATTCAGATATTTTTAGTAATATCAATGCGATCTTTATATCTTCAATGTTCAACATACTTGATGTTTTTAGTGTTGTCTTGCTAAAAACCTTGTCGAATAACAAAACCCCTTGGGAAAAATTATTCTCGATCGAAGGGAAAAAAGAGTACAACACAGCTTCAATTTCGAAGTAAAATATGTCGACATCATATCCTTGGATCCTCCCCCTGATTACTTTCAGAGTTGTTCCAGACAGTTCCTTTAGTCATGTACTTTTCAAAATTGAATATCGGTAATAACCTAGAAAATAATCTACCATATCTCCTTCTAATTACATTCGTTGGAGAAGAGATTATTATTCCTTCATAATCAACAACTTTTGGATTGCACTTTCATTAGCATTCCTTTTAATGTCTTTGTAGGGATAAAACAAATTTATGTCAATGGTTACTTTTAAGTACGTGATTACATTCACTATACCATTCCAATGACATTGCGTTGGCGCTGAGCTATATATATCTAGCTAACAAGTTCCTTGAGGATGCAAAATTTTAACTGAGTACATTATTATACTAAGTACAACAATGCGTCTATTGTACTTAGATATGGGAATTTCATCTCCCAACACATCTTCATCGTATTCCTTTGGACGAAATGGTTACTTACTTACATTTGAACCTCGACTAATCATGGGAGTGCTATCAGGATGCGTGTCTTTGTTAAATTTCCTGACAACTTTAGACATATGCAAACTGGTGGAATAATATCCCACAAGCTCATTTCTCGGTCGAGCTTTCCCTAGATATTTCATCTCAAATTCGGATAGCTTTTAAAGTCTCTTATTACATCAAGAGTACCCATCATGTATGTACCGTCGACATAAATAGATACAATTCAAAATTAGGAACTTTCTTGTGAGTACGCAATAAAAAATAACTTATTTGTCTATCCCCTCCAAATCAAATAGCCAGTTAGACGGGTATACCACTTCCGCCTGATTGCTTCAATCTATAAGTGAACGTTCTATATAATTGTAAACGTACTCTGTGGTTTAGAGTTACTTGATTTGGGAAACAAAAGTCTATCAAGAACTTTTGTAAATATCTTCTATCTCTTGATTCTTCCAGAGATATGTAACAACCACATACATATGCTGCATTTCAAGTCCTTTTGAAAATTACCAAGCTAACTAAGTAGAAAAATGCTATAATGCTCATTACAACAAAGTAAACAATTCCAGGGCTTTGTGAGATACCTCGCGCCACAAGTAGAGTCTTTATACCATTACGACTTCATTATTCTCACTGTGCTTTGTGACAAATAATCATGTATGTCCACTGGATTTACACTTGGTTGGTTAGCACTACCACACCAAATACCTATATATTTGTCAAAGAATCAAATTCTACCTGGATTGTGCAGGCCAAATATGCTCTTTATTGTTGATATTCAAACAATAAGAAGCATGGTTCGATATCATCGTGCTCGATTTCTTTTAGCAACTGTATATGAAAATAATAATCATTAATATGCTCACACGATATTTCCTAACTCGTGTGTGTTCTCATAATCCACTTGGGTTGTCATTGTTCTATGGAATCGTTAAACTTCGGAGCGTCCTCCAGTATTGATTCATGGACATAGTAAGAGACAATCAAATGAGATGATTTCATTAATGATACAAATTAGGTTGTGCCTTACTTATCTACTTCCTTTCTAGGTGAGCATTGATCGAACCTAGTGGCATCTTCATCTTCCTTTATGGAGTCACGGCCTTAACTACACTTCCACCAAGTGTAGTTGCAACACCTTAGTATATGGTGCACCCCATACTGAGGATTTCTAACCTTGCAGGAATATTTGCAGCTGGTATGTGTGATCTTGTCACTTTAGCGACATCAATGTACATTCTGAAAATCGATTATTCTTTGTCACTTCACATTTACATTTGTGGAGTACAAGAATCAACATGATACATAGTGGGAACACACCACGAGAATTCCTGTCGTTCTCTTAGAAAATACTTTTTCTTATCTCCCCCTAATGACGGGAAGAATGTCTCATTAAAATGACAACCCGAAAATCTAGCGGTAAGAGATCTCCTGCCAAAAGTTTTAAAATGCGGATAATTGTTGGGAACTCAATTCCAACATAACTACTTAATAGTTTTGAAGACCCATCATAGTACGATGTGGAGTTGGAATGGCACATATATAGTGTAACCAAAAATGCGTAAAAACACCAATGTCAGGATTAAATCCAGTTACCAACTGGTACGCAGAAAAGGTTGACTAATATTGGGTTCTAAAAACAAATTAAGTAAGATGCGTGTAATATTACATATCCCCAAAGCAATAAAAGATAGGTTGGTACGCATAACATATTCCTTAGACACCATGTGTAACCTTTGATGGTAGCCTCTGCGAGACCATTGGGTATAAGATGCTCTATATTGATCCTATTAAACATGCAATATTCATCAAGTCCTTTTGATGTAAATTATCTAGCATTAACAAGGGTGGTTAGCCTTTGCACTTTGCATTGTGTGGTATGTGATAGTAGTTTTCAATTTCTTGGGAAATATAACTAGTCCAAAAAGTCAAAACATTCACCAGATCCATCAGTCACTTTAATGGTCTGCATTCTGCATGAATATTTTTTTAAATTTCACCTTGTTATCTTTGTAATATGGATTGTTTACCATTTGCATCTTAGGATGGTCTCGATCCTGTTTTACTGAAGACTTTGTAAAATGAGTGATATGCTCTCTTACTTAAAGGCATAATGGGAAGGAGGGTTGTGCATCCAATAATTTAGAAAACACTTATTGATAGATATGTCTTCACTTTGCATTCTGTCAATCTTTTTCCCATTTTCGTTCACTCAAATAAAGTGATATTTGTATGAGTTCTTTCAAAAAAATCATCATGTCACAACCAAAGTTTCTTTATGGTTATGCCCAAAGCCTGTATGAGTCAGTTTCGAACATTCCATTATCGGAGTTAATATGATTCAATAATCCAAATATTATAGTGAATTACATTGCACTAGATTGACTCATTAGTTTCTCTAAAATATATTTCCTTCTAAATATATTAGAGACTATAAAAGATGCAATCAATTACATTCTCATCATTTTGATGTTCCACGTGATATCCATTTGCATGGGTTACTTGGGAATTTAACAACGTGTGGTTATCTCTTAGTACATCTAGAGATTTTGTTACGTCTTTGTTCTATCTTGAAAGAAAAAATTGACCAGTGTTGCGCTCGATAAAATAGTTAATTGGCCAGGCAAAGTTCTTGTTGCCATTAAAGTTGATGTGAAGATTGGTTGTTACTATGATACACATACACATTATATTGTATATACCAACACCTATGACCAGGTGCATTTCCAACTCTCTTTTATTTATGATGGGAGCTAGAATTACATTTTAGATTATCCCATGTTCAATTGATACCTATACTTTGGTGTCATTACTGCTGAGAAAAAAAAAATATATATATATATATATATATTTCATGATATATATATCCATTTTCACATGCTTTATATGAGTCGGTACGTTTAACCCTCATTACTTTGGGGTTCTTTCCATTTTTAATTTTGCTACATTTAGCTTAATTTAAGAAATTTATTTATCTCAATAGGCCAAGAGAATCTCACTACACATGTCAACCACTTACTTTAGGTTGAATATATATTACTAAAGATAATTCTCTTGTTGTCATACTTCAACATATACCGGTTCGTTAGTATTATGGATGAAGTAGAGAAATGAAAATTTTATGACTCATATCATCTTTTGTGTGTTCTTCCACAAAAATAGGAATAGATGTGATTTTATTTGAACGTATTTTTTGAAACTATTGACAGATTAATAGTCGAGTAAGTGGACACATTCCACGGAACATTTAAAAAAAAAATTGGAAAAATATCAAGTATCCAATAATGGTGCTCAAGTACTTCTAAACCCCAGATGAATACATTGGAATTGAGTTGGTACAACCAATTAAACAAAATACACCATTCAACTATATCCAATATCATATTCAAGAGAACAAATAGCATTAAGACCAAAGTTCTTAATAATTGAGATCAATAAAAATAATTTAAATTGACCGTTTATATGTTGTTGACTTATTTTAAGACAAAAATCAACAAAACTAGGCATGTTCTACAAACAAATAAACAAGCCTAGCAAGCACTCAATGTTAAAAAAAAAAGCACACACACACAGTATAGTTATAGTTACATACCTAGGACTTTGGTTCCCACCGTATATAAGTAGAACCGGAACAAACTTAGTCGCGCACATCGCAAAACCGGATAGGTAACAGGACAGGACAGCACCGGGTCAGCTGAAGCGGGTCGTATTGAGTTAAACGGGTAGCTGGATCCGAGCGGGTCGGACTGAGTTGACCGGGTCAGGTGGATCGGGTTGACCGGGTCAGCAGTTGACGGGTCCGGGTTTGGGAAGCTGGTTCAGCAGCTTCCAGGGCCGGGTTTGGAGCATCTTATGACGGGTTTGGAGCTGCTTTCCACCTTCTCACGGACGAACTGCCAGAAGACGAAGAGAGTCGCCCAAATTCTCATTCTCCTCTACAAACGACGAATTCTCACACATCCAATCACAAATAATAAAGTACATAAATAAAATATTATTTTATGAGATGTAATCAATCATGGCATAAACATACCAATATTTTATTATAAAAATCTTCTTTTTGATTACATTATAAAATATAATCAATCGGTTGATTAATTATGAGATTTGGTAAAATCGATCAAAAATTAAAAAAAATGGAAAAGTAGATCCAACTTATCTTATTTGATTCCAGCAATTTCAAATTAGCCTAACGACATGAGTTATCATCCATGAAAAAAAAATCAATCAATCTAATACAACTCCGCGGTATAGCATCGTGCTGATAACGTGTTTTAGGTAAAAGTATGAGAAGATGGAGAGTTAGGAGAGAAAGGAAAAACATCTTATTGATAAAGAGTCATTAGCCATTACATACATAAAATGTTCTTTATATATAGGAAAGGGAAACCTTAATCATCTAATGGACCGCACATCCATGGGCCACGGGCCCTATAACAATTTTCATAATAGTAGACATATTTTACGGCTGTGAATCCATATTTTCCCAACCCTAGACCTATTTGAGAATCTTTATTTTCCCTGATGTAATAGCTGATTTATGGTTGGGAAATACTTAGACATAAAACCAACCTCTGTTGTTTTTTTTTTTTTGTTATCGGAACTATATACGGCTAGGGAAATCATATTTTTCTACCTTAGATATAGTTCACGTGTAATACCTGAATAATCGGTAGCGGTTGGCCGAATGGAATATAAGTAATGGTTTGTTCTTTCCTAACATCGAGGATTTTTTAGCACATTTAGCTCTAGAGTTGGCAGAAAATTATGTAGTTAAGCGAGCTTAGGCCGGAGTAATCCAGGGATGGGTGACCTCCTAGAAATTTTGCTACTCCATGATCATAGTGGTGCCCATTAAAATTCCCACACTGCCGGATAACTGCCATGGCTAAGTGGGGACAATATTGGTGGAGGGACTGGTCATTACATTACGACTACGAATCCCTATTCTCCCATCCTTAATAGTTGATCTACATTTGGGAAAATACGGAATCTCAATGGTAAACAGTTTCAGAAACCCACTTTCAAACGTCAACTTCACCGAATTTCAATTTTTAATCAATCAAAAGCATAAATAAATGGCGGGTATTTCGATTGTTACCTTATAAAAGTCGTTTCTCGAGTATTATAACATCTGTTTCAACTCCTCCATTCAATAATTCTTGATTTTTAGTTTCAACATCTTCATTTGAAGATAATCAGTTGAATTTACTTGATTTTGATGAGTAATCGTCGTTGAAGAAGAAAAAAGAAGGAGATGGGCGATGCAAAAGAAAAAGATGAACAAATGGATTACAATGAAAGGGCATTTTTGAACTTTTACATATATTGGGTTCCCCTATCCATATTTTCTACATTTTAATCTATTGTAGCTCCAACCATAGGTTCAGTAGATGTTTATCATCTTTATCATCCATATTTTCTCCCACATATGACTAAATTTTCCAAAAAAAAACAAGTAACTTAATGTTAAATTAGGAAAACAAGTGTGGTGTAATGCATCCACTTGTCACTATTTACCTCTGGCACATTGCAGATTCGTTTCTCCATAGCATAGAAAGTTGTATGTACCCTAGTGGTGTAATTCTTTATTTATTAACCACATATTTTTTTTTAACTTCAAATTTATTATTATATTAGAGGTTTTTACAAGAAAATAGATGGGAGCCTACCAACAAGATGGGGTGCAACATCTTTTTGGATTGCAATATCTATCTTTTTTTATCATAAGAGACCCCCAAAATTCCACATGGTGATCCCATAAACATTCTGATTTATGGTGAAGCCACATAGTCATCCATGTTATCCCCTTTTGACAAGTCATGACCATGTCATCAACATCTTAAAAGACACGACTGTTGGCCAAAATGCAACTTCACATGACATTTTACAACCAGAGGGAACAATTATTGCCCAAAATGCAGCTTCATATGCCCTTTCACAACCATCTCTTTCAATAGCATCTCCTTAAAAATGATTTCTTTGTAAAATATTTCATATATACAATCCAAAACTCATTGATATGTGTCTAAAAAACCTTGATATTTATCTATTGTTTATGATTTCTTTGCTTAGTTTTCTTATATAATATGTATCTTATGTTTGCTTTTGAGTGTTTAGGTACTTTGGAGTCATTTGGAACAAAGGAAGAAGAAACATCGCTTAAAAGGCAAAAAGGTGCAACTGTTGTTGGAGAAGAATTATTTCTCATTATTTGTTTTTATTTCTTCATTTCTGTCTGAAAAGTATGTTGGCTTTAGTGATGCAAATTTCTGTCTGAAAAGCACGACAGCTTTAGTGATGAAGAGAAATTGAAGAGAAGAAGTGAATCTGAGAAATTAGAGACATCTGTTATTGGTAGAAGAATTAAAAAGAAGAAAAGAGCCGTTCATTTGGATCAAGGAGGCCAGAATCAATATTTCACAGGCAAGCGCTATCGGAAGCACAATAGAGGAGGTGAAGAATTCAATTGTTAGTCTCCTAGAACTGACAACTGAAAAGAGAATTAGGATGTCGGTTCTCCAAAACCGACAAGCCATATATAGACTGGGTGGCCTTATCCTATTTGTCGGGTGCCTCTATCAATTGTGGTTACTACCTGGCCCTAAACCTCAGGTTTATCAATCATTTTTTCAAATTAAGAGAAGAAAGAAAAGAAGTTATGGCGGCTGTTCTATCTAAGAGTTTAAATCAGAGATGAGAGTGGGGATCGATTAGGGTCCAATGGAAGAATTCGTGAAGATTCAGATGAAGTAATTAGAGATTCGAGAATGGGTCTATGATGGTTTCTGGATTCTTATTTACAGTTAGGGTTTTGATTGAAGATAAGAACCAGGAGAATTCAGATCAAGGATGAGTCCTTGTGTGATTTAGAAGACGGGTCTGTGGTGTTGAGAATGTTTAAGAACATGGGTTTTTCTTTAATTCCAAGATGGAAGCAGATGGACTCGAATTTGTGATGATTTGGTCAATAATTATGGCAAGGATGTGTTGATGATGGAGTTGGATTTTAAGAAGATAAATTCTTCGAGAATGTAGCTGAGGATGTGATGATCCTTCTATGGTTTTTCTCAGGGGATGGTCTTATCTCAAAATTAAGAATGAATCATAAAAGGTGATGTTGTGATATTACTAGGACATGATAGTCGTGCTATTGAGACATGAGGTTCATGAACTGCAGGAGATCAAGATCATGGGGTTGCTATTGGATTGAGGGAATTGAAGCTGTGACTGAAATTGAGATGGATATGCTTGTAGAAGTGATATGAAGTTTCAGTGCTAACTGAGATTGCAAAGGGAATGCTAGTTGTGGTGGTTTGAGAGGATTCAAGATGGATACAAGAGATGGTGATTGCCATGGGACTGGGGTGTTGCTTTTGATGAATGTTAGGTTTACAGGTTGGTGGTTGGTGGTTGCTGGCTTTTGAATAGGGGTGGTGTTTGTTGTCAAAGCGAGAATGATCAGAACGGCTATGAATAGAATTTGTAGTGGTTGCAACTTAGTTAGATGGTGGATTTGAACAAGATGCAGCTGCAGAAATTGAGTTGAGCCATGTAGAATGGATGTGAAGGATATATTGCGGTGCAAGTGGTATGAGGAGATGATGATGTTTCTACGGAGAATGCACAAGGATGAGTCTGCAATGGTTTAGTGAACCTGTGAATGAGTTGGTGTACAAGAGTGGATTCGCAGCTGCAGTTCAGGTTTAAATGTTGGGTTGGATGATGATAGAATGAAGCAGATAAGATGGTTGTGGGATGTTGATGTTACAGAGAAGTAAAAGGTGCAGCTATGCAATGTTGCAGTTGATGCAATGTTAGCTAATGGAAGAATTGCAGCTGTAGCTATGAAATGAAATTGACGTGGTAAATTTGTGGTAATTGAAGTAAGCTGATGTTGCTATTAATAGTTGGCAGTTGCAGCTGGTTTTGTGATGGGTTTGAAGTTTTAGAACAGGACAAGGAGTTATGGGTTGGTTCGGTAGCAGTGGAAGAGAATATATGGGCTGTTGTAAATTAATTGAGATGGATCATTGAAGAGATGCTTCTGGGTGTGGGCTCAAGGAAGTGAATCGGATACTGTTGGAGTTGAGATAATACTGGTATTGAAGCCATTGATGCATGAAATTGCAGGTGATTGGTGATGTAGTGTGTAGTATAGATGCATGTATAGGAGTGCGGTGCCGAAATGAATGCTATGAGTTTGTATAAATGATGTTATAGCTGTGCAAGGGTTAGAAGTCAGGTCCAGTTATTGTGTATGGTTGAAGTGGTGATTATTGCAGGTAATGCTAGGTGCAACTGGACTGGAGTAGCTTGCAGTTACACAAAACTGACTAGGTTGGAGAGTTTATTGACTGAGAAGTGACAGAGTGCCTGAACCAGAACTGCAGCAACAGTACGAAAAGTGAGCGAAAATGGCGAGCCGGTGGTACTAGTTTCGGTTGCCGGATTTTGAAACCGAAAGTGTGGATCGTAATGTTTCAGTCAATCATAAAGGTAGAACGTGTTGGATGCAATAGTTGGCCACTGGACATATGATCTAAGAGTAACGCTTTTGGGCACGTTTTCACAAGAATCAAAGAATTGGTTTAAATGGTTCATTTGTGATGTATGGCTCTGAAATTGTGAGTGTATGAACTGCAGGGAAGGATAGTGAGTTGCTGGGATTAATGGTAGTCGAATACAAGTTCAGGTAGCCAGAGACAGTTTCACGGTGACCGTATTCCGGTGACTGACCGGTTTCTGGTGATGATGTCAGCAATCCGGCGAATCATTTTTTGACCCTGAATTTCCAGAAGAGATGTTTTAACTCATGGGCTTGGAGGACTCCTATCTATTGGACTTTTGAAGATCCAACCTACCTTTGGAAACAAGAGAGATATAAAAGAAAGACTTTTACAACTTTGGAAATCACATATTCTACTTGGAGCTAAGGAGAGAGCCGTTTTTGTTTACGCTACTAGGGTTTGCTTTTGTTTCATTCTCTTTATTCAATTAATATTTTTGTGATGAACTCCATAGCTATGAGTAGCTAAACTTATATTATTGGTTAAGGATGTAGTCCTATATCTAAAACTTGTTCTTGAGTTAAGTATTAGTTTTCTCTCTTGATTATCGTTCAAATCGCTACTATTTTTTATAATCACATGATTGATGTATTGTGATAGGATTTAGATGTTTGTTTAGTTAAGTGGCCAATTAATTGAACGTGCATCCTTGTCCATAGCTATTTTAGGCTTTTTCATCAAGCGATAACCCAAATACAAGTAACATGATATGATTACAGTTTGTAGTGATACACTATTGTAATCATATGTAGAGTTTGACCATTATACGAATTGTCATGCGCAATGTATGATAATTGTATTGATTAGCCTATTTCCCAAACTTAATGCTCCTAGGAATTGAACTTAATTAGCGCAAGGCGTTAGGTTATTCTTTAGGTAGAATTCATACCCGCAGCTCTAATGTGTGTGATGATGAACTTAGGAAATTATTGGATTATCTTTCTCTCTTGTTACTCTAGGCTTTTGATGATCAAGAGATTAAATCGTAATTCTAATCATGTATGCAAGCACATGTTTAAGATTGAAGATGAATTCCTTGACCAATATCTTTCTCTTAGTGATTACTTCCAATTATTTACTGCTTTGATTTACTTTTATTGCATTGATAAAACAAAAATCCCCCCTTTGGTTACTAAGAAACTAGAATTTTATAACAACAATTGCCTCTCTATGGAAACGAACTCTTCCTTACTTTATACTTCATTTATATTTTGTGGAGTAAGAAAGTGAATTATTTTTGACACATACGACTGCGATCACTCATAAGATAAACGGTTACGAGAACAAAACTTTAGGAAACTATATAAAAATGCACTGCAAAGTTTCATAACTTTAGCTTTGTTTCTATGAGAAAAATCAATGGTTACGAACGGAATATTTTCAGAGAAAAGAATACATTTGGATTGCACAATTCAACTGCATCAGTTGAAGAAATGTCGAACAAAGATGTAATCAGAAAAAATATGTACTCCATGTAGATGAAGTGGACAGTTACTATAACTTTTATACAAAAAACCAGCAGTCAATTGGTTATCTTTTCATTGTTATCCTAGTATCATAGGATGATGGCATGAGAATGAAAATTTCTTGGACACAACAAAAAGTATACAGTAAATTAATGCCTAAAGAATAAGAGAGCCACTTTATACAATAGATCTAACCAAATGCATATGGGTATAAAGGTAAAAGAGGTATGAAAAGGAGCAAGAGAAAATCAAGCATGTGTATAGAGTTGTCATTGGCATATCATCAATGGAATTAAAGAAGAAACTAATTTCTTAAATAACGAAGCATCATGGCCTAGATCTCATGTTGGTCGACAAAATATTAACATTAACTTCATCTACTTCCAGTTTTGGTTAATTTTACATATATATAACATGAATGATCTTAATATATAACCAGATTATTGCACTTTTTACAGAGATCAAACACATGGAATGATTTCAAAAGACTATATGCGGATTTATTGGCCCAAACTAGAAGAAAGGAATGTATTTTTCACTAAAAATTCGAAATTGGAGAACCTTTGGATTTCAACGACCTGTTATGAATAAATAGATGATGTTTTGGAGATGGGATACGATATACTAGAAATCTAAATAAAAATACAAATTCACATTCATGAAGTTCGAAGAAATCCAAGGTAACCGAAGCGCTTATGGACGGATCCTTATGTAAGTGAAGTTCTTATGTTTATCTTAGAAGTGTTTCAGGGATATCATCAGAGAAATAGTATATTAACAAGCTTGGGAAAGCCAAACCATTTGTCAAATGTGATGACATGAGATTATTTTATCCAAACTGATAGCCGGAAAAAAAAAAGGTTAAAAATGGCAGAAGGTTACAATGTATGAGTATTTTGCATACGAAGGCCTAACTACAATAAAGGGAAATTGTCCGTTTCAAGGATATTTGGTCAGACACGTAGACATGTTTTCAAGAATCCGAGGTGTTATGGGTTAGAAATAACAAAATAAACTCAAAGATGAATTTTATAATGGGTTGTGTAATGTGGTAATATCATGAAGTTGTATGCATCACTTGCATCGGCGGTAATTGAGATTGTGCTGCCGTGGTTATTCACCGGGGGACCGAGATTTTATGTTACATCACATGTGCATATTTATGGATACACTCTATATTTTTTCATAATATCTGATAGACACATTTTTGTGTCTGAATTGTCCTCAGTGTCTCAATTGTTAGTCTCGATTTTTGTACTAATTTTAGCGTTTTTATGTTTGTCTAGGTGTTATTGGAGAATTACACTTATGCGGAAAAAGTTGCTCGAAAAGTGATTTTTGGACACCCGGAGGACAATTGCTATACGGACACTCACTTTTGCTAAGGGGCACCCACGGCTATATATATCCCATTTATCCATCTCACCCATATTCCTTGTTTGAATTTTGGTTTTGGCGGAAAAATATTCACACTACTGGCAGATTTTTAGTTCGTCATTTGGAGGGGTTACAGTGTGATTCAATGGCTCAAATTTCATGGGAAGACTTGATTTATCATAACAGGCTTGTTATGGGTCTCTGTATCAATTTAATTTGGCTAGTTAACTCATGTGGAGGAAAACAGGGTACGTGGTCGGAAGTGATAATCACGGGATTACAACAAATTCAGACATGTACTCACATGTTTGGATGGAGTTGGGTTACTTAAAGAAGCGTGTATGAGTTAAATAAGGAAGTTTCAATAGCTGCAGACGCGTAGGAGAAAGATTTTAGGAAAGAAAATATATCCGAGAAGAAGAGAAATATTGGAGATTAAATAAAGATATTTTGGGAGATTTCTTGTGCCTGTCGAGTATAAAAAAGACTTGTTGAAGAAGAGAGAGGGGTTAAGGAGAGTTTGGGAGAGAGACAGAGAACCACATAGTCGAAAAATCAAGTTGCGGGAAAATTCTATTCTGCTGCTGCATATCTGAAGAACACGAAGAATAGACCATCCAAGACAGTCGTTTTTCAACAGTGAGAACGACACAGAGGCGTGGGTCTCATAGTTACAGTAACAGCAACAGTTCATCTTTATTGTTTCCTGTAACTATGTTTGCAACAATTATAAACGTTGCAAACACCCGATTTTCATCATTTTCTTCCTTTTCATCATTTGTAAACCATTTTTGAGCAATAATAATGATTTTTGAGCGTGTTTCCAACATGATGATGAGATAATTCTCCCACAACCAAGGCAATGAGGAAGCTATTTACGCATGAATAATTGGTAATTATTTATTTTCTCTAATTTATAATTTATAATTCACTCAATCACTTATTTTGCTGAGTTTTTAATTGTTTGCACAAATTTTCTTCATTAGTTGTGATTCAATTAGATAGGTTATGCTTTGTTTAGATAATTTATGCTTAGGGGATACAATTAATTTTTGAGAATTTGCCTGATTATTTGTGAATTAAGAAATAAGGTACTTAAAAGATAATTAGAGTGTTGTATTATTTACCATAATTTATTCATTTGTAATAGTGGAATCAGTGTCTTGGTTATTCCTAATACTTTGAAATCTAATTTTGAGTTGAGTTTTCTTTATTTTTAAGTTTTATTTTATTAAGTCTAAAATCTATTGCTTTCACAAGTCTCAACGAACCTATTTACTACAACATTATTGAGATCATATCAATTTTCGGCGCCGTCGACATGGACTTGTCTTTAGGCTGGAGTTTTTAGATTTATTTTTTTTAGGTTTTTGTTTTTATTTTATTTGTTCTACTTTACGTTTTTGGGTTTTTGTCTTTGCATTACAGATTTTGGAATTTGGAGCAAAAGGAAAATTTTCCAAAGCTTTTGGTGAATACTTAAAAGACTTGGAGTAAAAGGCAAAGCGAAAGGAGCAAAAGAAGAAGAATTTTTTTATTATTATTATAAAAAAGAGAGAAAAAAAAAAGAGTTTATTTATTTTTAGATTGTATTAGAATTTCTCTATTCTTGTAATTTTCTTTTCTTTTGCACTTTACTTTTTGGACTTTGGACTTTAGACTTGGACATATGGATATTCTTTTATTTTTAAACCCTACGTAAGGGTAGTATTAAATATTAAATTGTTTGCAAAGAAAGACGGCGATTACGATATTGCCTCAACCCCTCGGGTTCGTACATGACATAGGAGTCGTGTCCCGAGTCGACTTCAACGGTTCATCCCCCGTCTGGAACGGGAGGTAAGTTTGTCGAAACACTCACGAATCCCCTGTCAGCAAGTTACGGTATTCCTTCGTTTGCATATATGTCGAGGACTTGAATACGGCTGCTTTAATTTTCTAGTAAATGGCAAGGACTGGCCATACAAGATAAGGGTTCGGATTCTCTTCTTGCCCGCCTTAGGAAAACGATACCAAACGCGAACCTAAGCTTAAAATTTGGAATAGAACGAGACCAATAGGGTAACGAGCTTACTAAAGTTATTCGAAATTCATGATGGTTTCTGTGAGTTGAATGCGTGACTGTGCCGCCTTGTAATGCGGTGAGGCCTTGGGGATCAAAGCTCCACGCAGCCTCCTCGCCTCTATTCAAATTTCTTAAACTCGGATTGATTCCATAGGAGTTAGCTTAAATTGTAACGAATTCCCTTTCGAAGGATTAGAAGCTAGTCTAGAAAAAATCTAAATGAAGCCATCATTCTTTTTGTTTGCTAGAAATCAATAGGTTTGTTGTGGTGGAGTCAGCCTTGTTTGTGTTTGCATAGAACTTCCCTTCCTTTTAGGATTTTTTATTTTTAATTTTGTTTTTCTAGTGTATGCCCGAAGTCATCAGAGAACGTTCTTGGATAAGAAACACTCTAGGTCGTTTGATTAGTGACAAACCTAGTAGTTCTTCTTGTGGAAGCAGGGAGCTCGAAGACTCTTCTATTGAGAGCCCCATTTTTGGAAACTTCAGTTTTGAGAATCCGTCTCTTTGTGAGGAAGGTACCCCTAGTACTTCAGTTGTTCCAGCGATGACAACTTTGAAAGATTACATGTTCCCAGTTAGGACCAACCGATCTTCGTGCATTAAATTGCCATCCAATAGTGAAAATTTTGAGATAAAACCTAGTATTCTTCAGATGATCCTTATATTCTTAGGAAAAGATAACGAGAACCCTTATTTTCATATTTGGGACTTTGAGGAAATTTGAGCACAGTTAGAATAAAAGACCTTACTGATGAAGTTTTGAAACTTAAGATGTTCCCCTTTTCCTTGAGAGATAAAGCCAAGACATGGCTTAACAACCTACCATCTTAATCCATTGAAACATGGCAGGAGCTTATTGCTGCTTTCTATATTAAATTATACCTTAAGCATAAAACTGCAGCTGTTAGGCAGAAAATTAGTGCTAGTGTGCAACAAGAGGGAGAGTCTCTTTATAGGTTTTTAGAGAGATTCAATGATCTCATATCCCAGTGTGCTCACCATGGATTTGATAAGATGAAACTTGTAGAGATTATTTATAATGGTTTAGACTATTCGAACAAATCCATGGTCGAGTCTATGTGCGCTGGTGAGTTCACTAATAAAAATGTTGATGATGCTTTTACCTTCTTAGGAGCTATTGCTGAAAAATCCCAACAGTGGGAGCCTTGTGTTGAACTCCCTAAAAGATTCTTGGTCAATAGAAGTAGAACCAATGTTTGATTTTTGGTGCCCAAAGTGATCCTTATCTTATCTATTAAATTGGTTTATATTGAAGTGCAATAAGGAATTTAGCTTCCTTCTCCCTCTCTGGTGTTTCATCTAGGAAATTAGATAGTCTAAATTATATTATGGAGTTATGTAATTTCTTTTGAAATTGTGGTAATTTATGAATAGGATTTATGTGAGTTCTTGTTATAATTTAGAGATGTGTAATTTCTTTTGAAATTGAGAGAATGATATGCAGCTTAGTTATGGGAAATTTGTTTTGAAATCCAGTTTAGCTTTCTGTAATTTCTTTTGAATTTGTGGTGCTAAACATTATGAATTAATGTGAGCAGACCAGTTTTAATCTAAGAATATGTAACTTCCTAAGAAGTTGTAATTGTGGTGCAAATCAGTATGAAATTTGTGAGTTTACAAATCATAATATAAGAATATGTAACTTCCTAAGAAGTTGTTTGTGGTGTTAATCAATATGAAATTATGCGAGTTTACTAGTTATGAATCTAGGAATATGTAACTTCCTATGAAGTTATTAGATGTTTTTGCAATTTGTTTTGAAAAGCCATATAAATTCTCTAACCAATCCCTTGACATTGTACTGGTTGACTCCCAGTTTGTCTCCCATGTTTGCTTTACTCTTTTCTTGTACTGTTTTGTTTACCCTATGTGTTTTAGCGAGTTTAATATAATGTTTTGTATTGGATTTGTTTAAATTAGTTTTACATTTTTTCGATAATTCACCTTGGCTTGGATATAATTAACCTTTTGTAGTAAAGTATCTCTCAGTTCTCTTCCTACTTTCTTTCAAAGGCCTAATTTTTTTAGTGTTCACTAATTCAGGATTTTTTTTTGTCCCTTCTTCTTTTGGGCGTATCCTTCTCATTAAATTAATTTCTTTTGTACATTTTTTTAAACCTTTCCATTTTTTAGTTTGCTTATTAGAGATCGGGTTATCTCAAACCTCCTCAGTGCCTCTTTTGTTTGTACCAAAAATGAAGAAATGATACCCTCTGTCACAAATCCATGCTCCTCTGATCTGACTAACCCCCAGGTAAGTCTAATAAAAATACTTTGGTCATACCAAATTTGTCTCATTTAAATTGCTGTTTTCTCCATATATTTTAGCTTCAACCTGGCTTAAACATTGTTTATTTTCATTCAAGTTGTATCTAGTCTTTGAAACATCTATGTATAATACATTAATCAGAGTTTATTATATTTCTTTATAACTACTACTGTAACTTCGTTCATCTACTATAATGAGCATACTAGCATGGAACTTCCAGGGTCTCAACCAGAAAAACACAATACAACATCTTCGAAGTTTGATATCACTATACAAACCATCGTTTGTTTTTTTATCCGAAACTCTAGCTACCAAAAATCATATGCATTATATGGCACAATCATTTCAATTTCAGAACCATTTTTCTGTCCCCAAAATTGGTAGGAGGGGATGATTATGCTTAATGTGGAAGGATGACTACGATGTGCAAATTATCTTGCATTCCCACAGTTACATACACGCCTTTATTACACCCCAGGCACCTGAACATCCTTAGTTGTGTACGGGCATTTATGCTCCTCCGCATCTAATTGCAAGAAGATATTTCTGGCATGATTTCTCATCAATTTTTTCTAACATCAATGCACCATGGGTCCTCATCGGAGATTTTAATGAAGTAACAAACCAAATGGAGAAAAAAAAGGGGAAGACAAGTAACGTATGCACAAAACCAACCATTTCTTACACTACACCAAAATGCCAAATTTCCCACATTTATTTTCGTTGCTAATAATTTTAGCAACGCTTATGTATGTTTCCCACACGGAGACACAAATTTTTGGCAACGTTTGTAAACGTTGCTTAAATTAATTTAAGCAACGCTTTATACGTTGCTTCATCCGTTGCTGATAAGTGCATATTTCACATATATTTGGTGTTAATTCCATGCTAGTATTTGATGGTTTTCTTGCAGATTATTGTGTGTTATGCATGTTTTCTCTTATTTGTGTGTTATTAGGTGAATAATCCAAAAAAAGAAGTGAATTTGAGATTAGTTGGGCAATAAAAGAAGCTAGCTAAGAGTGAATAAGGGCCAAAGACCAAATGTAACTCGTTCAAATACAAGATTTCTACTTTTCATTATGTAGAGGACGAGACGGCGAAGCCAACAGCGAAAGAACAGAGTCATTCGGAGTTCGTATGAAGAAGTTACGGGCAAAACAAGTATAAGGGCAAAATTGTCATTTTATAGGGAAGTACTATTGGCATCCTAACTATTTGCTAAGGGGAAGTCATGTCTGGCTGAAGGCACCCAGTCTGATTACTCAAGGGGGGTGTCAAGATTTAAATAATACTAAAGGCACCTGGCCTTTTTATTAAGGGAACCATCATCTTCTCGTTGAAGACTGCATGCATGACCGGAGGAAGACATGGTGGTTGTTTCTGTTGCCGGTTAAAGCTGGACCTTGAGCCAATGTCAGAGGAGGAAGTTTTATGTGGTTGCTACCAGCAACGATGAATCTGTAATGGGTGTTTTCTGCCATTGGAAATTGGTTGTTGATTTTGTGATACACATCTCGGTGTTTGCCAATCGATGATGAATGATGGTTGGTTGCTGTTGTTGCTCGGTAGGGAAACGGAACTGAGACGAGATGATGGAACGAGCTTGAGCCATTGGCAGATAAGTAGAAGCTCATAATACTGGTTCATGGAACTATCGGCCATGAAGATGGAGCTGCTCGGTGATGGATATGAAGCTTAGGAGAGAACACGGTGCTTTGTTGTTGTTGTTGGGTGTTAGCAATGATGAAACAACAAGTTCAAGATGCTGGCGATGAATGAATTCGGGTCTGTTGGTTGCTGCTCGAGTAGTTGGCAGTGACAGGAGAGGAGAAAGAAGGACGGAGCAAGTTCAGGCATGCATGGCAGTATCGAACTGTGGTGATGACGAGCTCGAGAAATGGTATCTCGAAATGGTGTTTGCTGGCAAAGATGGGTTGACGCTGTATAATGATGGTTGCTGTTCGAGTTTTGGTAAGCTACCATTATTGGAACTCGAAATGAAGATGATGCTCTATGCGTTGGTGCTGATGATGTTGCGCATAATGGTTTGCACGATAATGCAGTACCCACTGCACGATAATGCACTACCCACTGCTGTTGAGTGCCTAGCGCACAAAGTAAAAAGAAATTAAGAAAATAAAAAAGGGGTCGGGCATTATCTAGTATAAATAGGGATCAATTGTAAGGAAACAAAAACATCCCACACCTCTTCTGCATACTCTTATTTCATTTCTTCTTCTCTTAATTCTTCTTTCGTCTATTGCGAGAAACAGTGAAAGCTCCTGGCTTTCACTCTAGGCTTCCATTTTTAGTTTTATTCTAAATTCCTTCTTCTTTATTTATTTGTTAGTACTTTTAATTATGAGTAGCTAAATTTCTATCTAGGGTTAGAGAGCAAACCCTACTATGTGTGCTAAAATGTTTTGACTATTTTCTATAATAATTCTCTTGGTCCTTATTCTTGATTCGTAACGATAATGATTTTCTTCATGTGTCCTATGATGCTTGATAATTGATTTATATATTCTATGTTAGAGACTAGCATTTTATAGTGAAGAAGATTGTTAATTCTTTGAGAAAAATAATTGCTTGAAAAGATTTATTTTCCGAGACGTATTATTTGTCCTAAATCGTCTTGAGTAATTTTGGGAGAGTATTATAGGGAATAGTTATAATCATTTAGTATGTGTAGTAGTGATGGAATCTTGACATCCTAGTTTCCTTTAATTGAACACAAAAATCATTTTTATCATTTCCATTATTTTATAAGTTTTATAAAAATCACCATCTTTTTGTCTAGAAACCGAATCTTTAAAAAAAAAGTCCGAGAATCGAATCCCTATACTTACCACTTGTAAAACTGCACCAGTTGCTTTAATTAGACTTAATGCAACGTGTAGAATAATTTAAGAAACGCATATATACGTTGCAAAATATTTTATCAGAAATAAAAAAAAATAGATTAAATTTTTGGAATTTCAGTATTACAAATGGTGTAGAATCCTGACCCGGTAAGACAATTACTCGTCGTTGCAATATTTTACAATATTATGA
Source organism: Papaver bracteatum (assembly GCA_023529315.1). Taxonomy (NCBI): domain Eukaryota; kingdom Viridiplantae; phylum Streptophyta; class Magnoliopsida; order Ranunculales; family Papaveraceae; genus Papaver; species Papaver bracteatum. The sequence continues at coordinate 327,630 of JAJJWX010000795.1, read as the reverse complement.
AATACTATAAACTCCCATTCAAAACATAAGAAAGATTGTTATAAAACTACTGATACCAAGTTCCTGCTCCAAACAATGGTGATCGAATTTCTCCACATAATTATTGCAAATGGAGCAATGAGGAGGACAATACAACATGCATGTATCACAATACTTGGCCTTGACAACCATGCCGTTTATATGAACTTCTTTTGTCCTGGGAAACAGTAGGCTTGCAGTATATCATCCGCTGGCATCAACAGACACAGATTACTCATAATTAAAGTCTGCCTCGGATGGATGTGAATCCTTTAGTACAATACCAGGGTCTCGGGCTGAGGTAACAAGCAGAAACCCCGATACTTATTAAAACCATCCAAAAAACACAGGTTAAAAGTACAATTACATGTCTAAACTACTAAGAAATTAAATAAAAGGGGTTTAGAGCAACAAAGTATTCTGAATAACCATCACCAAGACCAATATAACGAATGAGAATGACAAAAACGTATATGAATTCTGTAGCAGCTACAAATAATGATAACAAAAATGCCTTAAATGAACTATGGTAAGCGGGGACTGAGATACTCTACAACTTAATCACTTATGTACTTTTTGTATTTATATCGAAGTTGGCACTGAATGGGTATATACACAGACCTACTAACAATAAAATCTAACCAAATTTAAAGAATCTCACAGAAGGATAAATAGAGATTCAGGTACTTTCATAAATAGCAAGAAGAATATCTACCACCAGAATCGCATATCACGCATTATTAAACGCATGGCGAAATATGTCTGACAATAAGTGTGAAAAAGAGGGGGGGGGTTCGGGAGGATTGAAAATTAAATGAAACAATCATACCTTATTTGGTTATTCACCATTAAGAAAAATGGAACGAACACCTTACCACCTAGCATACATGATAACCAAGTTTAAACATTCATGTGAAAAATAAGAGAACATAAGAGTAATTGAAAAATGATACAAGGAAGCATTGTGTGGGAGTCCGATGCGTAAGAAAGATATGATTATTCATTTAAAGGTGTGTGCAATAAATATAATTATCTAAGGATGTAAGTTACATGTTTTGACAACTTTTAGTCAAATAAAACTTTGTAAAATTTGAAGTTTCAATGTTGACATCAAGGTACCTTACGTAAATTTATCCATTCTCTTTTGTACTTCCCCGTTAGGTTGAGTTTAGAGACCTCAAATGGAAGTGGGTCTACAATCTACAATATAGGAAGAAGTATAAAACACATGTTCTCAATTAAAGTACTAGAAAATAGAGACAAGACAAGTTTGTGGTGTTAATACCTCAAAGAATGTTTTCTCTGTCACTGTCTAGTGAAATAAGACAGTACCTAATGCAAGATAAGTTCCTATGACAAATCCTTCCGCAAGAATCTTATTTAAATTCCAGTTGTCTGGTTTTGGAGATGGATTCACACGGTCTTGGTATTTCATCATAATGGTACCGTAGGTGAGAATCATATTTCCAGATCAAGGTAAGAGCGCAGAACCAAGCTACATTAATGTAAATATATTGGCATTAGGAATGATTTTTTATCGAACTAACAAAAGGGAGAGATCAAGGTAAGACTCAATCAATAATTTACCCACCTTGCAGCCACAATAGTTTTCCCACCCAATGGAAAACTAGATATATATCAAATAACATGTCAGAATATGGAGGTTGCAATGATATCATGTATTTGAAATCTCGTTTTCTAAAATTTTCAACAGAAAAACATAATTGTACATCGGTTATGCATAAAGAGATGTATATGAACTTACTGGATCGTGCACAAAGAGATGTACAAAAGGTTATACTTGTTAAACCACTGATCCAGTGCCCATTTCTAGTTACTGCAATAAATTGCATCAGTGCTATATAGAAACAACTAACAAGCATCAGAACATTCCTTATTTGTTATTTTATAGTAAGTAATTATTTTTCCAGGATTTTCTGTGTGTACTTCTCCAAAATAAAAATGGTGCAGTCAGGTAAAATCAATACAATATTTGCTAAGTATGTGTGGTAATATCAGATACTTCATAAAAAATATTGCAGTTGCATAATCCAAATGCCTTATGCATGAGCTTTATTTTATGACTTCGGTTCTGGCGGCATTATACCATTACTAAAATGCAATCACAAAAATCAAAAGCCACATGGGAGCAAGAAAGATTGGAATCGATGATATACCTGTAGATTGAAACTCAAAGCTTTACATTTAAAATTTTCATTAGGACCATCCTAGAAGTGGAGAAAGTCTAAAACCATTACGGTTGCACTTTCATCCAGTTCAGGACAAAGGAATATATTTCGAGGTAGCAGACTGTTGATATCTGAAAGAAAACATGATTTTTTCAACGGTAATGGTGTCAACGTAAAATAAAAGTTCTAAATTTAATGGTCACTTTTGGTTACAACGGGAAAAATGTAGAGTAGAAAAAAAAAATCTGACCTCAACTTCCCAAAATATGCATTACTTCCTTGAGACACATAATCTGCATCAAGTGATGTAATATACTCTTTATGGGCACCATGCCTGAACCTTCGTGTTGCTAAAAGAATTTTTCCCTTATCCATGAAAGCTGCGAGAGGAACTCAAATGAGATAAAATTTAACAGTTCAAGTTACACAAAATACAATTAACTTCACAAGAACTCATAGACACAAAATAGAAGTTAAAGAAGTGGTCAATGCAGCCATACGAAGAAGAGAAAACACTCATTTTGGATTTTAAGGTCCGCATTACTTCATAAAACTTAAAGTCTTACATAATTATCTCTATTCAACTACCAATTAAATATATCCTTGTATGAACTTACTAAAATGTGATACATTGGAATTTGTTTCTTGTACAGTTGGGCTATCCATATCTGCCAGCTTAAATTGAAACCAATCAGAATTAGCTCCTTACTTTCTAGAGTTTCAATCTCTTCATTGATTAGACTAATCATTTATGTGGAGAAAATAATTTTTAACCCAGACAAATTGCTTAGACTAGAATGCCATGTTGTTAGTCTAATCAATCTTTGTTCATTGAATAAACTAGTCTTGACTGATTATACTAATCCTCAAAATTCTAGTTGCAAGCACAAAAAGAAAGAAAAGAGCATATGCAGGGATTTCTTACTTCTTACTATTCTTTAAAAACTTCACTTGTATAATTGTATATAAGTCCCAACACTTGACTGCAATAATGAGAAGATAAAACAAATTACTTACCTAATTTGGCTACATTAATACATATTCCTTCTGTATATTTTTGCTCATACATAGGACAATGAACTGCAAAATCTATAGAAATAAAAATTAGACAGAGAAGTTATAGTTCGCTTATACTTACTCATCATCTGCAACCTACAGCAGATTAGAACTGCAAAAGCATGGATACAGGGTATGCCTTTGAGCTGCCATTTCATGCATGAACAAGATCTAGCATCTTTATCCACAACAAACACCAAGACCGTGTAGCTAGTCACCTCAAAATCATCATCATCAGCACCATAACTGACTCCATCTCTTGATTAAGACACAATTGGGAAAAATAATTATAAATTTATGGATTTAAAGATAATAAGAAGAAAACAAAATCTAAACCCACAATGGTAAACATATACACCTCAAAAATCTCATATATAAATGATCAAGGATGAACATATAAACCTCACAAATATCCCGATCTGATTAAATCTAACTCATAAAAAATAACATAAATTTCAAACGAATATTTACCTATAAAATCAGGAACAACGATATTAAGGTTTTCATCAGATGATGAGTTTAAGATGTAGAAAATTGTTTGGTAGGGTTTTTATTAAGGATGAACTCAAATTTCTAGGGTTTACCAAATTTGAGTTATTGAAAGATTGGGGTTTGATTTCCGAGAGATGAGTTTTGATTTATAAGATTAGGGTATTTGTAGCGCCCCCTAAGCTAGCAGCTGACTAATCTAAGAGATTAACTAAATAAGAGGCACTAAAAATCTAAAACATTTAATCAAACAATCAATTAAGAAATCTGTTACAAAACTTAACCCAAAACTAACCCCTCTCAGAAATATATATACAAAATCTTCTCTCAAATGATACATATATAATAGTCATTTGGTTTTCAAATAAAATATACAACAAGGTAAACATAACAGAAGTTAATCTACTAGTGAGGTCAACCCGTGAAGCTTTTGCTGCGCAACCCTGATCTGTCACAGAAACTGAAGTGGGAATAATTGACATTTAACCTTCTAAGTAATCATATACAAGATTTGGAAAACAATAATGTTTTTCCGAAAATAATAAACAGTGACTAAGTCACTGAAAATAATCATACATGTATATGGAACAAACTCCTTCGTCAAACAATGTATAATATGGTTGTAAATCCCTACCCGGCAATTCACAACTAGTAAATATGGACGCCACCAAGACCATGGTGACCAGTACTCTAAACAATAAAAGCTGAATTAAAGTAGGTATAAATGTGAAGGAGCGTATCCTATATACCACAAGTGGAACTTCTCATTTCCCGTAACAATTCATATTGACAACACATTACAAGTCCTTTCCACATAGTGTAAAGATTCACAGAACCAACAGGATTAACATAATGCATTTTAAACAAAACATGGAATGTAAGAACAGACAATGCATGAGTTTGTTAAGCATAAAATTTTATAAAAGCAACAATAATGAATACAAAGAGTCAAATGCATTCCCACACCTTTTTTGATGACAGACCACGCCTACCTCGAGATCCATGATCCACTGGTTCATTCTTTATATCGATCGTTGTTAATAAAGATTAACTGTTAACCACACAAGCACTCTAAAGATTATCCAAAAGGCTCACTCAAGAATCATACAATTCTATCTAATGGTTCTAAGCCCATTAACTAAGTCTTATGGACATCTACAACTTTGTAGAAGAAGCCCAATGCCAATTCATACCATAAGGTCTAACTCATCAAGCTAATGAAACTAGTCCTAAGACCAAGTTACTAAACTAGCCCATTAACTTAAAGCCCAGCCTATCTGGTCTACAAACGGTCACTAACAGTCCACTGGGTCAAGTGACGGTCAACGTCTAAAGCTCAAGTCAACAATCATGGTCAAAGTCCAGGGTTAATGGTCAACGAGTTAACTTAGTCAACTATACTGAGTCAACTAAACAAATTGAGTCAGCTAGACTGACTGGGATAATATCAAAAGGTGCACAATAACACAATACACAAACTAAACCCAAAAACAACTTCATAAACACTACCAACCTGAATTCAGGCTTGCATCAACACATCTCAGTTCCACCACCCTGCCATTGCAGTTACAAGGTTTCCCTTAGAGGTTTAACTCAACATAGTCACTAAACTCTTATTCTAACAACACTGTCAATCTAAATAAATAACACCATTTCTAACTTCTTTGCATCTTTAACTTCACTCAGTCACAGTTGTGACCATAACTTCAACAACTTCATATCAGCTTCACCATTACTAACATCAACTACCTTAACTCAATTTAATCTTATCTTTACAACCAATTCTGCACCACCTATAACTTCAGACACAACCAAGATACATTTATGTCCTGCAACAAATTAACATTCCACCCTTGCAAGCATACCTACACAGACAACACCCCCATATCCAAATATCACTACCAGATCAAATATACACACAATCCAATGACCACAGTTACTCATGCCCATTTCTTGAAATCACTCATTCATACAAATTATAACAATAACAACAGCAACACCTTCCTTAAACTCAATTTCAGATACACACAAATTCAACCCAAATAACACTGCACTTCAGTTACCCATTCTAACACAGAACCTTAGTAATTCATAAACCACTATAGTACCAATTCAACCAACCATTCACTCTACCAGTACATACACTAACACCAATTCCATTGTCCAGTTCATCGCATTAACTTCATAAACAATCACATGAACCCAGCAGCACCAGCTCATATAACTTCCCACAAGCTCAGACCCAAACTTCATGAGTTTTCAATAATCAAACCAAGAGATGATTCCCATTTAGTTCTCCTCAGCACCACACATGACAGCTCAACATAACTCAACAACTCAGACCAACAACAACATCTCATTAGCTGAAACTAAATACAATTCTAATTATCCTTCTCCACCATCCCAGCCTTCAGATAGCAACCACACCCCCTATTCAGCACAACCAGCACCACCAATATAACTTCATCAACTGCAACTATCATAGCTCACCACTAATTCAGTTCATCAGCACTACAACAGTTCCCTGGCAATTCAATCCCCTAGCACTTGTAGTCATAATCACATAAACAAAACCATTCTCAGTTCATTCCTTAACTGTCTAAACCATTACCTTCATCCCTTGTAACTTAACCTCCAACTATAACTTCTCAACTTCACATAAAAACCAAATAGTCTTCATCTCCTTCCTAAGCAACTTTAATCACCTTCATAATTATCTTAATCATCACTCGAACCAAACTCAAATTCAATCCTCTAAGAAACACCAACTCTAATTCAAATAACTCAGAAACTAAAATTAAGCCCTACAAGATCATCTATATTTCAATCAAACCCACACCCATCTATCAACTAACAATTTATAACAAAATCATAAAGTATATTAAATCAAACCCATACAATTAAATCCACAAATTCAAGAACCTTGATTACCTGATTTATGATTCATCCCTGAATTCACTTGAGAACTTCAAATAAACACCAGCCCTCATAATCTTTTTTTGTTACCAGTCTAATTAACCCATCGATTCACCTTCGAATTCGAAATCAAACCCAAAACCCTAATTCTTCGATTCCTTCCTAAAACAGCTTCATAACTCCAATTGAACCAAAACCCATTCAAGTTCTTATCTTAATTCATCTTTGAATTCTTCTAGAAACCCTAACTTCGATTTACAGTAACATCAATTTTCTTATACCGGTTCAATCAACCACAGTTCATCACTTCACCTTTGATTCATCAAGTTAACCAACTTCTATGAATCACTCACGTCGAAACACGTTCATTTCTTTGGTAAGAAATCGACAGGAAGAAAGAAAGAAGAGATGGCCTAAAGAAAGAAACTGAAGAACAGATGAGAAGAAAGATGAAGAAGAAAAGAAAAGAAGAGAATGAACTCTTCTCGAATCAAGTAGGGATAAGGCCTACAAAAAATTCTAAAGGCACCCGAAAAAGGATATGGGCAGCCAAGTCGACTAAAAACTAAACCAATGACATCTTCTTCGTCTGGTATCCGAATTAAGCGTTCGAGTAGTCTACTTCGCATAACTTCTCGAGACCTATTCGATTGTGTTACTTTCGTACCTATATCTTTGTTAGATTAATTTCTATTAATTAATATTCGTGTTAAACTAATCGAGTTATTATCGGCTAAAATGTCTCTTAACTGGTCTAATAGCGTTGACGAGCTTGAGGGTCCTTACATTCTCCCCACCTTATATCATTTTTTTCTTCGAAAATTGAGCCATCCTTCTAGTCTTCATATACTCCCCACCTTATAGAATAATCCCATCTCTTGTCTAAGCGCAAACAACATAAAACAAATCACAACCTATATGGCTTTCTACAACTAAAATCTAAAATTTATAGATCTAGGTTCAACTATACTGATTTAGATTCTATCAAATAGGGAAGCCTAAGTTTCTTACATGAAAATTTTCTACACTAATTTCTAAGTCAATAACTTACTGGTTCTAAGTATTTTTTTTTTTTAGAAGATATTTAATAATAAAGTTTCTCATTAAAATTTGGGATCTATTAGTTTACTAATAGAAGCAAGTCTCCCTTCAATGCCTAGTGATACAAGAATGCAGTTGCCTTGTCTAGGTTCGCGACGCCTGACAATGCCTACTACCTAACAAGTATCACCTGAACATATCCGAATTACCAACCTCACTATTCCCCAGTGCTGGATTAACTATGTGTAATCTTATTACGATTAACCAAGTGTTAATTTTATTTTATTAAAGATTATTCAGTCTTTAACTCCCATCTTTACTAGTGTATGTCTGATAAATTTACTTTGTAAAATATATAAGCAGTTCACATCATTTTAAGAAATTTAATTATTCGAATTATTTATCTTACCTTTTATTTTATTATTATTTATTTATTTTAATGAAATCAAATTTTAATTCCAAATGAGACTATATTATTATAACTAGATAGATTTTAAATTCATGTACTAATTAAAAATAACTTAACGTTATATTTATTATTCAAATGTTACTATCATTATTTCCAATGTATCTATTTGCTTATTTAGTTATAATAAGTAACCGTTAAAAAATTTTCCATAATCATTTGGTGTTAATACTTTCATCATTATTAAAACAATTATTTCTTATTACTTAAACCGATAAAAGTTAATTTGTAATTAATCATAATGCTAAGTTTAATTTTATTATTAATACTCGATTTGTTTTCATCTAACTTTATTTCCTTAAATATATTTTATTGTTAAATAATCTTTAAGTTGTACTATTAATAAAAATTACATTTTGCTATTACTATCCAATAATTATTATTCAAATGACATTTACAATAACTCTAAATTTTATAGCAATGAGTAAAATATAATGTTATTAATTACTTATCTTATCAAAATTATTATCTTAGTTATATTATCATTTTCATTATTTTTTTATCAAATTTTCTTATTTGATTACTAGTGTAACTAACATACAATTAAAATAATTGTTTAGTAATGATACTTAGTTGAATTTTATTAAAACTTAATCTTGTAAATATAATTTTACTTTCACTAAAAGATTGATATAATAGATTTTATTTATTCAGATTGAATGCGTATACTTCGTATTGTTAAATATTGGCGTTGATAATTTAATATGATTTAAATTTTGAGTCTGCATAAAATTTTAATGTCTTAATAGTCTTTAGATTTTGGGTATTAATAATAAGTTTCTAATTCACATGCAATTTTATTCTCCTTTAATTTTAATTTTGTTCTAAGTATTCAAATATTATAATTATCACTTCATGTGTATAATTTAGTAATTTCATGAATCATTTATTAGACTAAAGATAATTTAGGTGTAAGATTGTTAACAGATTTAGTGTTTACTCTGTGCTTATATGACTTCACGTTCTTTTTATTCCCACTTAATAAGTCTTATTTATCTATCTGGTTTAAACGCAAAACACATAATTCTAATTTGTTATTAGTTAGCTTTGCAAAACTTAATCATAGATAAGCACTAATAATTTTCCCTTGCTATTTAATTCTAATCACTATATATTTGCTAATGAGATTTTAATTTAAATGATACTTAATATAGTACTAATTTAAACTCTAACAATTTAAGTTTGCCATACTAATATTTTTTTTTTTTTTTAAAAGATGATTAAATTTATTTACGAAGAAGGATCTTATAAATATACAAATTTATTTTCTTTTAATTCTAATATTACACTAAGCATCAGGATACTAATATTACTACTTCATGTATGTGTGTTTCATTTTAATGATTTATTGGATCATTTATTCGACTAAAGAAAATTTCATTACATGGTTATTAACAAGTTGAGTCTTTTAATTATATATTGTATCCTCGTGTTCTAAAATCTAACAGATGATAAGTATTATTTTAACTATATGCTAGTTTTAAACGAAAAACATATATCCCAAATTGGTAATTAATTTGATTTACAAAGCTTAATTGTAAATAAGCGTTATCAATTTTCCATAATTATTTAATCATAATTATTATTTTAATCCTTATTGAGAATTTAGTTAAGTTTGATATGGTACTAATTGATAAATGCTAACATTATTTTATTAAAATTATTATTACTTTTATGAAAGAATGCCACCACGGCTTTTATTGAAAAAAAACAAGTGAATTATTATTCTAACAACAAGTTACTTTTATTATCATCTATCTATAGTTACTATTATAATATTTTATTGAATTATTATTCTAACAAGTCTTACAAATATTACTAAGTCCTAAAATATTATTAACATTTATGTGATTACATATTATTGACTCTACGTATAAATCAAGGTGTTCAATAACTTTCTATGTGACTTTCAAAATTTATCAATAATATTAATCTCACTATTTTTTTTAGTATTGACTTGTGTATGTGTTTATATATATATATATATATATATTTATTTATTTATTAATTAATCTCTAGTCTTTATTAGCTAGAGTACTGGTGTACCCTGCAATTTTTTTACTTCATTACACAAATAAACAACCAAACAAACAAATCATTCAATCAAATAATTCTTTCAATTATTGATAGCTTTTAGTGATTAAGATTTATCTCACAAACTCAACCCAGTTCTAAACTAATCTAGCTCACTAACTGGCACTGGCTAATTCTAACTATTCCCATTTAAGATCTAGTAATGAGCTCTGATACCAAGTTGTAGCGCCCCCTAAGCTAGCAGCTGACTAATCTAAGAGATTAACTAAATAAGAGGCACTAAAAATCTAAAACATTTAATTAAACAATCAATTAAGAAATCAATAAAAACTTAACCCAAAACTAACCCCTCTCGAAATATATATACAAAATCTTCTCTCAAATGATACATATATAATAGTCATTTGGTTTTCAAATAAAATATACAACAAGGTAAACATAACGAAGTTAATCTACTAGTGAGGTCAACCCGTGAAGCTTTTGTCACAAACCTGATCTGTCACGAAAACCAAGTGGGAATAATTAACATTTAACCTTCTAAGTAATCATATGCAAGATTTGGAAAACAATAATGTTTTTCCGAAAATAATAAACAGTGACTAAGTCACTGAAAATAATCATACATGTATATGGAACAAACTCCTTCATCAAACAATGTATAATATGGTTGTAAATCCCTACCCGGCAATTCACAACTAATAAATATGGACGCCACCAAGACCATGGTGACCAGTACTCTAAACAATAAAAGCTGAATTAAAGTAGGTATAAATGTGAAGGAGCGTATCCTATATACCACAAGTGGAAATTCTCATTTCCCGTAACAATTCATATTGACAACACATTACAAGTCCTTTCCACATCGTGGAAAGATTCACAGAACCATCAGGATTAACATAATGCATTTTAAACAAAACATGGAATGCAAGAACAGACAATGCATGAGTTTGTTAAGCATAAAATTTTATAAAAGCAACAATAATGAATACAAAGAGTCAAATGCATTCCCACACCTTTTTTGATGACAGGCCACGCCTACCTCGAGATCCACGATCCACTGGTTCATTCTTTATGTCGATCGTTGTTAATAAAGATTAACTGTTAACCACACAAGCACTCTAAAGATTAGCCAAAAGGCTCACTCAAGAATCATACAATTCTATCTAATGGTTCTAAGCCCATTAACTAAGTCTTATGGACATCTACAACTTTGTAGAAGAAGCCCAATGCCAATTCATACCATAAGGTCTAACTCATCAAGCTAATGAAACTAGTCCTAAGCCCAAGTTACTAAACCAGCCCATTAACTTAAAGCCCAGCCTATCTGGTCTACAAACGGTTACTAACAGTCCACTGGGTCAAGTGACGGTCAACGTCTAAAGGTCAAGTCAACAGTCATGGTCAAAGTCCAGGGTTAATGGTCAACGAGTTAACTTAGTCAACTAAACAAATTGAGTCAGCTAGACTGACTGGGATAATATCAAAAGGTGCACAATAACACAATACACAAACTAAACCCAAAAACAACTTCATAAACACTACCAACCTGAATTCAGTCTTGCATCAACACATCTCAGTTCCACCACCCTGCCATTGCAGTTACAAGGTTTCCCTTAGAGGTTTAACTCAACACAGTCACTAAACTCTTATTCTAACAACACTGTCAATCTAACTAAATAACACCATTTCTAACTTCTTTGCATCTTTAACTTCACTCAGTCACAGTTGTGACCATAACTTCAACAACTTCATATCAGCTTCACCATTACTAACATCAACTGCCTTAACTCAATTTAATCTTATCTTTACAACCAATTCTGCACCACCTATAACTTCAGACACAACCAAGATACATTTATGTCCTGCAACAAATTAACATTCCACCCTTGCAAGCATACATACACAGACAACACCCCCATATCCAAATATCACTACCAGATCAAATATACACACAATCCAATGACCACAGTTACTCATGCCCATTTCTTGAAATCACTCATTCATACAAATTATAACAATAACAACAACAACACCTTCCTTAAACTCAATTTCAGATACACACAAATTCAACCCAAATAACACTGCACTTCAGTTACCCATTTTAACACAGAACCTTAGTAATTCATAAACCACTATAGTACCAATTCAACCAACCATTCACTCTACCAGTACATACACTAACACCAATTCCCTTGTCCAGTTCATCGCATTAACTTCATAAACAATCACATGAACCCAGCAGCACCAGCTCATATAACTTCCCACAAGCTCATACCCAAACTTCATGAGTTTGCAATAATCAACCCAAGAGATGATTCCCATTTAGTTCTCCTCAGCACCACACATGACAGCTCAACATAACTCAACAACTCAGACCAACAACAACATCTCATTAGCTGAAATTAAATACAATTCTAATTATCCTTCTCCACCATCCCAGCCTTCAGATAGCCACCACACCCCCTATTCATCACAACCAGCACCACCAACATAACTTCATCAACTGCAACTATCATAGATCACCACTAATTCAGTTCATCAGCACTACAACAGTTCCCTGGCAATTCAATCCCCTAGCACTTGCCGTCACAATCACTTAAACAAAACCATTCTCAGTTCATTCCTTAACTGTCTAAACCATTACCTTCATCCCCTGTAACTTAACCTCCAACTATAACTTCTCAACTTCACATAAAAACCAAATAGTCTTCATCTTCTTCCTAAGCAACTTTAATCACCTTCATAATTATCTTAATCATCACTCGAACCAAACTCAAATTCAATCCTATAAGAAACACCAACTCTAATTCAAATAACTCAGAAACTAAAATTAAGCCCTATAAGATCATCTATATTTCAATCAAACACACACCCATCTATCAACTAACAATTTATAACAAAATAATAAAGTATATTCAATCAAACCCATACAATTAAATCCACAGATTCAAGAACCCTAATTACCTGATTTACGATTCATCCCTGAATTCACTTGAGAACTTCAAATAAACACCAGCTCTCATAATCTTCTTTTGTTACCAGTCTAATTAACCCATCGATTCACCTTCGAATTCGAAATCAAACCCAAAACCTTAATTCTTCGATTCCTTCCTAAAACAGCTTCATAACTCCAATTGAACCTAAACCCATTCAAGTTCTTCTCTTAATTCATCTTTGAATTCTTCTAGAAACCCTAACTTCGATTTACAATAACATCAATTTTCTTATCCCGGTTCAATCAACCACAGTTCATCACTTCACCTTTGATTCATCAAGTTAACCAACTTCTATGAATCACTCACGTCGAAACACATTCATTTCTTTGGTAAGAAATCGACAGGAAGAAAGAAAGAAGAGATGGCCGAAAGAAAGAAACTGAAGAACAGATGAGAAGAAAGATGAAGAAGAAAAGAAAAGAAGAGAATGAACTCTTCTCGAATCGAGTAGGGATAAGGCCTACCAAAAATTCTAAAGGCACCCGAAAAAGGATACGGGCAACCAAGTCGACTAAAAACTAAACCAATGACATCTTCTTCGTCTGGTATCCGAATTAAGCGTTCGAGTAGTCTACTTCGCATAACTTCTCGAGACCTATTCGATGGTGTTACTTTCGTACCTATATCTTTGTTTTAATTTCTATTAATTAATATTCGTGTTAAACTAATCGAGTTATTATCGGCTAAAACGTCTCTTAACTGGTCTAATAGTGTTGACGAGCTTGAGGGTCCTTACAGTATTGATACTTCATATTCATTTTGGTAGATTTCCGAATACTTGGTTAATTTCGCAGATCTCCTTTTTAGGATTAGCAGAGAAGAAAAAGGGGCGGAGGAGAAGAAGATAAGGAGAGAGAAGAAAATAAGATAATATAAGATAAAGGAAAATAATAAGGTTGCTATAGACTGTTAAGCCCTCAACTATTTTAATAATGTACCAGCGTATCCTTCTTTCCTTTTTTCTATATAATAATCAGTATTTAGAGCAACGTAAATTCATTATGTGCAACGGAAAAGCCTCTGCAACCCATATATCCGTTGCAAACCCAGAAATTTAAATGTTGGAAAATCCTGGATCTGGTGTAGTGACATAATAGACCAAATGAGACTTATGGATCTAAGATTTGGAGGTGATCCATACACCTGGACGAACAATCAAAAAGGACAAGATAATATCTTGGAACGGCTCGACAGAGCGATGGAAACTCAACATTTTCGTACGTCCAATCCACAAGCAGGAGTTACTCACCTGCCGAGAATATCCTCAGACCATGCACCAATAATGCTCCAATTTAGATCAATTGACTGGCGGGGGAGAAAAATCTATAAGTTTGAGCATTTATGGCTTAACCACCCACAATTTCAACAAGTGGTAAATTCATTGTGAAGCAGGCTTCATGACTCGGATCCTACGGTGAATTTGCAGCTCAAACTTATTTCAACGAGTGAAATCCTTACCGACTGGAACAGGGAAACTTTCGGCCACCTCCCCACCATGATCAAGAAATCAACATAGCAAATAAAAATGGCTCAACATCAATGCGCCACCCTTACTGGAAATGATTTGACATATTGGCAACTCCATGAAAAACAACTCAGAGAACAACACATGACGTTACTTAACTTCCATGCAACATATTGGCGACAAAGATCAAGAATTGAATGGCTACAATCAGACGATCGTAACACCACTTTATTCCATATAAAAGAAATAATCCACCGAAGTTGCATTAACATTCGACAACTTCAAGATCACTAAAACAATTGGGTTACTGAAAAAGATGCCATGGTTGGACTAATGATCGATCACTTCACCGATCAATATATGGCTCCAAATATAGTGATCGATGAAATCCTATTTTCAGCAATAACACCAAGGTTAACACCCATCCAATGCGCCTCGCTGACAAAAGAAGTAACCCCTACAGAGATCATATAGTCCCTTTTCTCCATTGGCTCTGAACGTGCTCCAGGTCCGGACGGATATACTAGTAAATTTTCAAAGTTTTCTAGGAAACAACACATACCCAGCTAATAGATATGGTGCATAGTTTCTTCAATTCCTTCAGTATCCATCCACTTATGAACCACACCAACCTAACTTTAATCCCCAAAATAGACCACCCATCCAAACCGTCTCAATTTAGGCCTATAGGACTTTGTAATGTCACCTACAAAATCATTTCAAAAATCCTGGTGAACCGTATATGCCCCTTACTCTCGTTCCTGATAAGACCAAATCAAAGCGCTTTTATACCCAAAAGATCTATCCATGGTAACATAGAAATTGCTGGAGAGCTTTTTTATCATATTAAAACCTCAACCAATACTAAGGACCCCAAAATATTACTGAAATTGGATATCCAAAAAGTTTATGATAGTTTAGACTGGGGTTTTGTTAGAAAAGCCTTTACCAAATTAGATTTTCCGACAACTTTCATAGAATGCATCATGATTTGTATATCAGCGGTCACATATTCAATCAACATCAACGGTACGCCACATGGGTATATCAGTCCAACTAGAGGAATAAGACAAGGGGATCCTCTCTCCTCATATGCATGTGTTTATTGTTTGTGCGGAAATACTCTCAACCAACTTAGGAAATCTTGAGGCCCAAAGATCCGTAGAGGGACTACGCATCTCACAAAAAGATCCACCAGTTCTCCATCTTGTGTACGTGGACGATCTTCTCATAACATACAAGGCTTCAAAAGAAGACACAAATCAACTCAAGCAACTGCTTCAGGCATACATCACGTCAGCAGGTCAGCATATTAATACTTCCAAATCTACCATCATCCAAAGATCAACCAACAACAATTACTTGAACTTCATCAATCTTTCAATATGCCCACAACCTCAATACCACCGATCTACCTGGGAATCCAATTCAAACATGGAAGATCCTCTCGTTACATTTATGAACCTCTGCTAAATCGGTTAGCGCGCAGGGAAAAGGGATGGATGACAAAGTTCTTAACACCTTCAGGAAGATTAGCTCTCATAAAATCTTCCCTAACCCGTACGTCAAATCACATAATGCAAGCACAACTTCTGCCTATCAATGTGAATAAGAAAATACATCGTATCACCAAAAACTTTTTTTGGGGACATGACTCCTCAGTTAAGAAGCTTCACCCACTAGGATATGATAAGCTGACTAGGCCCCAATTAGAAGGCGATTTGGGAATTCGAAAAAGCAGCGATCATAATAAATCACTACTCATGAAGCGGGTCTGGAACATCCACGAGAAACCAGATTCAATCTATACTAGCCTTTGCAGCGAAAAATATCTTAGTCAGCAACCCCTATTTTTGGGAAATCCAACTACCCCATCTTCAACCAGTCCTCAATGCAGGCAATTGGCATCCCTCATTCCCACAATCAAACAACATCTTTTCCACAAAGTCGGAGATGGGTTAACAACCCTTATTCAAGAAAATTGGATTCCACATTTCTTTAACACCCTGGATCCGGCGAACTGTTACCCAATCCAGACAGTTGTTGACCTCATCGATCCTTTCACTCACACCTGGAATCACGATAAACTAAACCTCCTGCCACCCCACATAATTCAACGAATCGTGAATATCCACCTTCCCCATGATAACTCATCTGGCCTTACACCAAATATGGAAAGTATACCACCTCATCTGGATATCATTGCTTAGCTAGCTCATCAGATCATTCCCATCAAAACCCCTTGCCACCAACTAAGTTTCTATGGACACTTCCATGTCCTCCAAAAATATATCTTTTCTTGTGGAAAACAATCAATGAAGGCCTCCCGACCTTCACCATTCTAAACCATATCCACCTCATCGATATCGATATTTTTCCACAATGCAGCAATGGTCCGGAATATGCTGGACACATTCTCCTCCATTGTCAAATGGCTGTGGCCGCCTGGAACATTCTCCTCACAAGAATCCGGTACCTGCTAGACACATTCTCCTCCATTGTCAAATGGATGTGGCCACCTGGAACATTCTCCTCACAAGACTCCCTACTCAGTCAACCACAACCCAAAATCTTCCAAATTTTCCAAATCCCCAAATGACAATCACACAAATTTTGCAATTAAAAACTCACCACTATGTCAAAACAGCCTTTTGTTTCCTTTTCTGGTCCTTATGGATAGCTAGGAATGATTATATTTATCGACAAAGGAAACCAAATCCGGGTAACATCGCCCACATGGCTTTATCTCTTCAACAAGAGTTCTCTTGGGCACTAGAGAATCTCCCTCCCATGCTACCGAGAATACCAACTCCTGCAAACCCAAGAAATAGAGAACGAACGTCTACTACAATCATCATAGGATGGATCAAACCTAATCTTGATTGGATCAAGATCAGCACAGACGGAGCAGCGCGAGGACACCCTGGAATAACATGAGCAGGTTTCATATGCAGGGATGCTTATGCCAACACCCTAGTAGTCGTTGCAAAACCACTAGGAATTACCACTGCCCTCACATATGAGTCTTGGGCAATACTAATAGCGACCAGGACGACAAAAGAACGAAGCTGGCCAAAGGTTCAATTCGAAACTGATTCGGAAAACCTGCTTCGATTCTTAACCTCAGACGCCGATCCTCCTCGGTACGTCTCAGGAATGATCTCTGAACCAAACAAATCATGGGGCAGATCCCTCACTGTACCATCAATCACAACTACAAGGAAGGCAATCAAGCGGCGGACGGATTGACCAATCTGGCTGCAGACAAAGGCCAATTAAGGAACCTTACAACTTTATTTTGGGACCATACCATCCCACTGTGCATCAATCAAATTGTAATGGATGACTTCTTGGGTATTACTTACCCTCGTATAATTACCGCTTAATTTTAATAATACCTTCATGCTTCAAAAAAAAAAAAAAAAAAAAAAAAAGTGTTGCAAGGTGCTATGCAGTACGCACCAAATCTATGATCCAAGCCCAACAACCATCATCACTCACGAAAACAGCACACCGATTCATGTCCAGACCCAGATATACAAATCCGCTAACACGCAGCCACAGGAATTTCTGTACAACACCCAAACACACCTCGGTTTTATACTTTTATTTACCACAATTACCCCTCATCTCCTCTTTCTCTCCAAAACCCTAAATATAAATGTTATACTACATAAGGCGGCCACCACTCTCTCAGCAGCGGTTCCTTCTTCTCAACCAAAAAAACCCAGGTCCGTCTCTCTTAGGGTTTCTTCTTCAAATCAAGATCTCCTTCATCTTCTGTCCTTACATTTGTATCAAGGTTTCTGATCTTCTTTTTCTGTTGTTTTGATTTCAGTTTGAAAGAAGATTCAGTAGCTATGGCTCCTCCATCTAAAGGTAATCTTTATCAGATTGTTTTTTATTTAGGGTTTTTTGAATGTTAGATTCTTGTTTGTTTTTGGTTTTGTTAACTTTTGATTCTGAGTGAACATGATAGATTGGATTTTGATTTGTATGTTGGATTTTAGATGGCGAAGTGTTATGAACCTTAAATGTCTTCTTATGCTTTCATTTTTTTATCTTGATTACTGATGTTGGTTTTGTTCTATGAACTTGGATGAAGATTTTTGAGTTTTGGTCATATCTGTAGTGATTTTAGATTAGTTTAAGAAACAAATTGGAGCATGTTATTTTGGGGGTTTTGCAGATGTGTTTGTGCTTGATTCAAATGTTGGAGTTTTGTTTAACAATTTTGTTTTCTAGGGTTTTGTCAGATTTGGATTTGTATAAATTGATTGATTGTTTTGAGTTTTTAATGTTGAATCCTGCTACCACTGTTAAAGGATTTGTTGGCATTTTAAGCAGCTGTGGATTTCATAGGGTATCCAGTTCTGTATGAGGGTTTTGATATGTTCTGGTGTTTGCTTTTAAGTTTTATTTACTGTGGATTAGTATGATTGTTCAGAAGATAGTTGGTTGCTAGTTTTATAATCTTAATTCGATACCCACTTGAAGCATTTGTATGCATATTGTCTCTGTAGTTGCGTTAGTTTTATTCACTCTGGAATAATTTGATTGTTAGGAGAACATAGTCGGTATCTACTAACTTTAGAATTTGTATGCTTGTTGTGTGGATAAATGATTTGATATTCCAAATGTGAACTGTTAAGTTCTGTATACTTGCTCTACTTTGTTTAGTTATGAGATAGATTTGACTGTTCTGTATCCACTGGTTTTTGATTTTCGGATGTCCTGTTTTGTTCATTTGTATGAAACGTGTTCTGGCTGCTGCGGTATGATTATGAGTGGTATAATTCTTTTGACTGATATCATTTGCTTCTCATGTAGTTACATCAAAGAAGGCCGACCCCAAGGTGCAGGCTAACAAAGCTGCCAAGGCTGTCAAAGCTGGAGCATCGACCATTAAGAAGAAGGCTAAGAAGATCCGCACATCAGTCACATTTCACAGGCCAAAGACATTGCAGAAGGCAAGGAACCCCAAGTACCCACGTATTAGTGCACCACCAAGGAACAAGCTTGACCATTACCAGATCCTGAAATACCCACTCACCACTGAGTCCGCAATGAAGAAGATTGAAGACAACAACACCCTGGTATTCATTGTTGATATCCGTGCTGACAAGAAGAAAATCAAGGATGCTGTCAAGAAGATGTATGACATCCAGACAAAGAAAGTGAACACCCTTATCAGGTAAGCTGCTGGCTTGATTACTTATGACTAGCTACTTCTTTTCTTGATTATGGTCCTGTTCAAATTTTATCTGGTAACTGATAGACCATTTATTTACCCCGTCTTATATTGTTTCTGCTATGATTTCAGGCCCGATGGAACGAAGAAGGCTTACGTGAGATTGACTCCAGATTATGATGCTTTGGACGTAGCAAACAAGATTGGTATCATATAGACTGTAGTCTGTTTATGTTATTTCCATAGAACTATTTTGTTGCCAGCAGTTTTGGTAGTAAACTTGCTTCAGATATTAGACTCACTTTTTGTTAGTAAAGTTTGATTCAGGGTACATTTGGTTCTGTTTAATCTTTAACCTGAAGACCTTGTTACTCTGCTTTAATGAGATAATGTTTTGTCTAGTAATTGTTCATGTATGTTGATTGTTGGTCTTATTGTCCTCTAAATGTAAACCAGTAAACATTGTTTTTAATTACAGAATGGAAATATTTGTACCACAATTCTGTAATAAAAAACAATGCTAGGAAACCAATAAACATCACTAAAGAAATAAAGAACAGGGCATCTTGATTCTTTAGTATATCACAATAGGTGGCAAGTCTTAATTTAGGGTTATGGTTTCCTATTTCTACTCTTGAATGTAGAGTTATATTCATTCGTCTCCGAATTTTTCCCAACAACCTTGCAGCACATTGCCAACCGTGTTCGTTACCCCTGTTCTACTTCTTCAAAGAGTTATCACCATCACCCACTGCTTACAGTTTCGCCTCGTGACCTTGTTCCTTTTGTTGAGTTTAAACATATTATTCCAGATCATAGTTTTCTTGATCCTCAACGCAGACTCATAGCTACTCATGTCCCTTACCCTTCTTTGCCAGAATCCTGCAAGACCGGTACTACAAATTGCAAGATTATTTACGTGTGTAGAAACCCTCGAGACAACTTCATCTCTATGTGGCTCTTTATGAACAAACTGAGGGCATCGCCAGCATTAGCAAGTGATAGTAACCCTTCCTTGTCAATTGAAGAGGCGTTTGAGTTTTTCTGCGACGGGGTCTCAGAATTCGGACCGTTTTGGGATCATGTACTTGGGTATTGGAAAGAGAGTTTAGAGAAGCCTCATAAAGTGTTGTTTCTTAAGTATGAAGATCTGAAGAAAGAACCGATAACACAATTGAAGAGACTTGCGGAGTTTATGGGTTGCAGTTTCAGTTTGGAAGAAGAGAGACAAGGAGTGATAGAAGATATATCAAGGTTATGTAGTTTCGAGCACATGAAGAATTTGGATGTGAATAAGAACGGAACTTGGAGAAAACGTATCGATAACAAAGTCTACTTCAGGAAAGGTGAGATTGGTGACTGGAAGAATTACTTGACACCACAGATGGTTAATCGACTCGACTGTCTTATGGAAGAGAAGTTGCAAGGGTCAGGCTTAGTGTTCTGAAACTATCTTTTCTGATTAATGCCGTTCATCCATGATCAGTCCCTATTGCATAATAAGTCCAATCTATGTTTTCATCAAGTCCCTGAAGAAAAGTGCACTCACTCCTTTTCCTTTTTGTAACATTTTGCAGAAAAAACAGAGCAATATCATTAAGTCATAACTTGAAAAGGCTGAAAATAAATTTTTTTCTTTTAAAAATGGAGACTAGAAGTCTAGAGATGTTGATAGCACTCAACAACACAATGAGACAGACCTGATGCAGTACTATAACTCATGCCCAACTGTGACACATGGGCTTATGTCTGGAGGAGCTATTCGGCTATCCGCTACAAAAAAATTTATAGGCCCACATTGTTCGTTTAGAAAGATATCTATGTGTTTAAATATCACTGCAGCTAGGGGTGTGCTGAAAAACCGAAACCGCGGTTTTCACCCCTAACCGTCCGCAAAATTGCGGGTAAAAATTAATCCGCAAGAGTTTATGGGCCGGACACGGTTGAGTTTTTAAATCCGCATGGTTTAGCGGTTTGGTTGCGGTTGGTTTTGTAAATCCGCGGATTAGACCGCACCGTAGGTAAAAAGGTACAGAGACTGTTGGTTTGCTCGTTGTGTGCAACTGACCGAAATGCAAGAAAGATTTTGTACTAACAGAAAATGTAAGAAATTTAATGTTATAATTCTAATTGAAACAAAGACTACATTTTCGGATTCTTTTGAAGAACTTGCAGAGAAGCTTAGCTTATGCACATAGAATATAAAGTCAAAAATAAATACTGACAAGAGAAAACAAAAAGATAAGTATACTCACCACGGGTGCTTCTGGCAATGGCAAGCTGGGCGGCAGGGCTAGCCGCGTCTAAACCCCCTAATTTTTTGTTTCTGATCTTAGTATTTTTATTTGTTTTACACTTTTTTTTTTTTTTTTTCTGAGTGAATCCGCGGTTAATCCGCAACCGTTCCGTTTCACCCGCTGATCCGCGGATGTAAAATCCGCGGGTGATTGGACCGGACATGGTTTGATTTTCTAAATCCGCAACTTTGACGGATTGGTTGCGGGTGACCCCTAATCCGCAACTGTCCGTCCGTTGCACACCCCTAACTGTAGCATGGAAACTACCAGGCAGAGTGATATAACATGCAAGATGTGGATAGGTTCCCATAATCTTGATCTTTTTTGATTTGAAAAAGATGAAATCTTCAAGAAAAGAAAATCTTCATTTTCTGAAGTGTCGTACCGTACGCGTCTGGTTTGGACGCACTGATGACTTGGGTTTGAAGCGTTTCTTTTTTCCATTTAAACTTCTTCCTTTATTTTTACTTTCATTAAGGCTAAGTTTTATGGGAGTGCTAATCTAGCATGCTAGTCGCTGAACCATTCAGCGTTTCCACTTTTCGCTGAACTAATCAGCGCTTGACCAGTCAACTTGGTCAAAGCGCTGAGCCATTCATCGCCAGATAAATCGATGTAAACTAATAGAAGCTCGATCTTTTTCCTTCTTCCCCATTTTATTTCATCCTCACCCAAAGCTTCCAAAAATGCATGTAGTAGAGAAAGAGTTCCGGAGATTTTCTTCTCAAATCACACCGTGGGTCTGAACATCAACATGATTGGAATCATTTGAGATTTGTTTGGAGCGAATCCATCCACGAAATTAATTTGGGTAAGATTTTGAAAATTTAGTTTTTTTTTTTTTTTTCTTTTCCCGATGATCGTGATTTTTTTTTTGTAGCACCTTCAATCTAGCCCATAAGACTTAGCCTAACTAAATGAAGAAAGACAAACATTGAGATCAATCATTTATAGGTCTTTATTAGAGTTTTGTAATTGGATATGACATCACGTATACCCTTGGTTGGACATGTGTTTTTCTAAGAATGCATTTTGATTGTGCAATGTGTTTAATATTGATTGACTGCTTGACCTTCGGCGTATATAAACAAACAATGTCTTCTTTTTTTGAAATTTATACACATGTAACATCATTTTCTATTTTTGAGAATCGAAACACTTGACTTTGCTGTATAAATATATGATTATATATATAAATAATATATAAATAAAATATGTCAATAAGTGTCCGCGTCCTTTGAGAATTTTGTAGTGTCCACGTCCGCATAGTGTCGTGTCCGCATCTACGCGTCCGCGTCTATGCAACCCACTGCCATATGATAGCTCACCTGTTTTTTTCAGTAAATTTTTTTTTAATACGTGTGCCCATATGCTATGAGCTCACCTTCTTCATTTTTCAGTAAACTTTATTTTTTAAAACATTTTATTTGGTAGATTTTTTTTTTTTTTTTTTCAAAATTCAAATCTTCTGAAGAAAACGTGTGCCCATTACCTCATCTTTTTTTTTTCCGGTAAACTTTAATTTTTATGACATTTCTTTCCGGTAGATTTTTTGTTTTTAATCAATTTCTTGACTTTCTGTCATGTTACAGTATTTTACAGTTTATTACGAACATCAAATTTTATGGCGAAAGCCACAAAGATGTGGATAGGAAAACAAATGAATGTATTTCATTTTTTTCGATAAAGCATTTTTATTATGAACATCAAATTTTTTTTTTTTTTTTTTTTGATCGGCAAAGGTAAAGAATAAATAAAAGACTTACAAGAAGAACATCAAATTTTATGGTGAATGCCACAGAGATGCACAAGGAAAAGAAATGAATGATCGTAAAATCAGTTACCGTCCCAACTTCAATGTTTCAGATATTGATCTAGTGATAGCCTCGGTACTCAAATCAAACTTTATTTCTGGTACTTTTTTTTTACTCAATTTCTTTACTTTTTGTCAAGTTACAATATTTTTTTACAGTTTTTACGAACATCAAATTTTAGAGCGAAAGCCACAGGGATGCCAAGGGAATGAAATGAATGTTCATGAAATTCTGAATGATCGTAAAATCAGTTACCATTCCAACTTCAAAGCTTTGGATATTGATCTGGTGATAGCCTCGGAACTCAAATCAGGCACCATCTATTTGAAAGAACTGGCCTTCGCCATGGCCAACCGTTTCCTTTTTTTTTCTTTCTTTTTTTACCCTTGTTATTCTATTTTGAAGAGTTGTGACCATCACCCACTGCCATAGATTCACATGACCTTGTTCATTTCGTCGAGTTTAAACACATATTCCAGGCCAGTAAATGTCTTTTGGATGTCACTATGAGAAATACTCGCAATTTTCCATGCATGCATACTTACAACTTCTTGTCCCCTACCCTTCTTTGCGAAAATCTACTAAGACTAGTGTTTGGATGGTAAAATATTTTCACCTCCAAACACGAATCTGATGATGATGTAGATATTGATCGAACTGCTACCTTTCTCTTCATGTGAACAATGTTGGGGGTACCTGCAAGAAACCCTCTGATGCTTAAGTTAGCTAGAATTTTTCATAGGAGTTTTGGTAGGGAAGAGTGCATACGTTTTAGGGTTGTGAACCCTGTATTTATATGTTGTGAATTAGGGTCTTACTCTCATTTCTAGGTAAGCATGAATCGTCTTAACTTCCCCCTGCATGCCTTCAGGCATAAATTGTATTAATTTTCCCTACAGGCCTCCTGGCATAAATTGCATTAACTTGCCCTGCATGTCTTCTGGAATATTCCAGAACATCCCCTGTGTAACTTGGACAACAACCCTTCTAGATGTTTCTAGAAACTTCCTCTAGGGTTATGGAATTAGCTAAGCAAAAGGATACAAAAGACCAAGCCCAATAATTAGATCAATTGGCTAACCCACGAAGTGGGGTGAAGAAATCCGCAAGCCAAATGAAGATGGGATGAAACATCCAGTGAGTCAATGGCTCAGCTGGCAACTCAGTGAGCCGGCTCGGGTCAGCTAGGTGGGCGTAAACATCCGTCAGTTGAAAGAGTACAAGGTGGAAATAACCGAGACGCATGCAAGTTGGGTACACCGCGAAACACATGATAATCACCACAGTCGCCCGTCAGACTTCTGATGCTGTCGTCGGAGAAGATTACCGGTGACAGAGCTGACGAGGGTAACTCTAACGAATTTATCTCGGAGAGATTTGATTCGCTAAAGTACTAACGACGTTATATTAAACTGACAACGTCAAGAATATACCAAGGGCGTCAGAAATATGCTAACGACGCTAGGAATATTCTATAAAGAAATAATATTGATGACAGTGACTCGCTTACTGGACCATATACTGACATGGCAGCCACGAGATGGTCGTTATTGATGACATGGCACGTTGACGCGACATTTCAGGACTGACGTGGCATTTAGGTATTGACGTGGCAGCCACTGGTTGGTTAATTTGCTGATGTGGAAGCCACTGGTTGGTCATTTTGCTAATGTGGCATTTCAGTACTGATGTGGCATTGATGATGTGTGCCTTCCTTGCCTTGACTTGGATCTTTGCACATGAGCTTCTATGTGTAGTGCTTGTGAGGCCTAGTGAGCCATACTTGACTAATAAGTAGAGCATATTAGGCCCAAGTAAGCCCATTTCTTATGTAAATTATTAGGGTACAAACAACTAGTACTACAAAATTGTTTATGAAACAACAAGGTAGAGAAATCTGAATGTTTTCATATTAAAACTTGGATTACAAAATAGGTTTTCCTGTGAATAAATAGGTAGAGATAAAACAAATCTACACGTAATAAATATCTTTCCTAACTAACAAAATAAAGGACCGTATATACAATATACACAATAAATCCCCCTCAAGTTGGAGCATGGAGATCACGAATGCCCAACTTGCAAAGAAGCATCTCAAACTTAGGATTTCTAAGGGCTTGGGTGAAGATATTTGCAAGATGAGCAGTTATCCAAACGTGAGAAGTAACGATAGCACCGAACTGAATTTGATCATGCACATAATGGTAATCAATCTCAATATGTTTGGTGCGTTTATGAAAAACATGATTAGCAGCAATATGAAGTGTGGATTGACTATCACAGTAAATGCGCATAAGCTGAGTGTGAGACACGCCCAGATATTTTAATAATGCGTTTATCCACGTGAGCTCACTACAAGTATGAGTCGTGGAATGGTACTCGGCTTTAGCAGAAGAACGAGATATTGTTTATTACTTTTTTGTCTTCTCCTTAATTTTTCAATGGTCATGTTCTCCTCATCCCCGAGGATTAGTCCTTACTCAGGAATCATTCCTTCATCCTCTTCTGCAGTATTAGTGTCAGTTGTAAGCACAGTTACTTCGTCATAGTTGTTCCCGAGGGTGTTATCAGTTGCATCAATATGTTGGATCTGGGATGTATGTTTCGTATTATATCTTTCTCCCATAGCTAATGACTCACATATTTCTTTTCTTTTCCTGTTTGTGACTCTCCTACTCCTCCTTGTTACTATGAGCTGTTTTAATGTTGATGCTAATCTCACAACTTCAGTTCCTGCAATTGTGTTCTTATATAGTATAATAGACCATTCAAAATCTAAAAGAATGATTGCGAAAATAATGGGTGCTGTTGAATACGTGTAAAAACTTGTTAAAAACTCAGAAGATGCAAGGAAACTCAAACTTTTTTTCAGATATAATTTTAATGGAAGAAAAGATCTTAAGAAATTGTAGAATCCTTCATGAAAAAGCCTTCTAATTAGCTACCGGTGTTAAAAAAAGCTTCGGATCTTGGAAAAAACAGGACACATAATGAAAAAAATCAAGAAAAACACTTTAAAATAGTTGCAAACATTACAGGTGAGGAACAACACTCTTACTCATCTGAGCTGTTTCTATGTGCCAAAAGGTAGTTACAAGAAATTCTACAAGCTACACCGAAGTTATATTATAAGATAAATCTAAGACATCATGAAAATAACTCTTAAGTATTGATATTAAGAGCATGAACTATCACAAATATAATTTATAGAAACCCTAAATTGGAGAGAAAATAACTTTTATCTCTCTTAAGTCCTACACACAAACATCCAAAAATATATCCCTCTCTTACAATGGCTTCTAGTCCATTTTATAGGGGGTTACATAGTGGAGGACAGCTAATAAAGCCCCTTATTTTGGATCTAGAAGGGAAATATCATCGCACTATCTCGTATTCATCGCGCTCGCCTTCACATGTTTTCTGTGACTTGTGTGATGTCATCACGCTCGTCATCAATGACTTAATGAACTTTTACTCTTCGCCTCTGGAATTATTTTGCTAAGTGATATTGTCACATTCCTATTGGTTGAGCAATATTTTGCATCCATACCTATGTAACAATTTATATGAAGTTTTCCCATTGAGCAAGGGAGTAGGCGTCCAATTAATAATATACATAAGCAGCACTTAAGAAACATTCACCCCAAAACCGAAGTGGTAAATTGGCTTGAAATCGTGAAGCACACGCCACATTCAATATGTGACAATGTTTGCGTTCAACTCGACCATTTTTCTGTGGCGTATCCACACATGAAGTTTGAAACTCTATACCCTGTTTAGTAAAGAATGGAATTTATGGAAAAAATTCTGTAACATTATCAATGCGCACCTTGTTAACCTGTCTATCAAATTGCGTCTTAGCCATAACACAAAAATTCTGAAAATTTGAACCACCTCAGTTTTATGTGCCATCAAATAAACCCCAACATAACGCGAATAATCGTCGACAATGGTAAGAAAATAATGTGCACCACAAGAAGATGGAGTACGATAAGGACCCCACACATCACAATGAACTAAATTGAAGAAGTCATCAGCTTTATTCTCACTAACAGGAAAAATAATTCGAGTTTGTTTAGTTTTATAGCAAATATCACATGGTTCATTAAGAAATATTTGACAATCAACTTTATTCGTACCCAGAAGTTAAGAAACAACCTTATTAGATTCATGACTTAAACGTCAATGCCACAAACAATAATTTTCTCCGATAGATACTCAATTTGCAGTAATAAGCGTTCCACTGTGGAAGATGTAGACCCCATCTCGTTCCTTACCCACACCAATCACCGTCCTCGTAGTATGGTCCTGTATCACACATAACTTATCAGTCAAAGTGACAATACATCTTAAAATATTTAATTAAACATGCTAAAGAAATCAAATTGCACTGGAGATCAGGAACGAATAAAACACGATATAATTTCATATTGTTTTCAAACACCACAGTTCCTTTGCATGGAGAATTAGAGTATGTGTCATTCAGGAGCTTTAAAGAAGAAAAACCTATTGCATTAATCTTAAATAAAAATTCTTTACTTCCTGTCATATGTCGTGAAGCCCCTGTATCAAGTATTCATTTACCAGGAAGCTTCTCGTTCGAATCATTAATTGAAGTTTTAAATATTTCCACGATGGTTTCCCATAAGGTATCAGTAAGAATATTAGCAAGACCTAGTCGATCTTGTGACGATAGAAATGCTCCACCAAAGTTGGTAAATTCAGAAAGAGTACACTATTCCAATGAAGGGTACAAATTTACATTTCATTCCCGCTCTGGAGAAACCGAATCTGCACATACAAATTCATAACATGGTACTCGAGTACCTTTTGTAGATAGAATATGTAGCATGTCTTTGTAATAAGGTGTACATTAATCTACAAATCGGAGATCATTTAGGAAATACATCTTTTCCATGATTAACTAACAACTAGCCGTTGGTGAACTATTAAGATGGAGCCCTCAGCATCATAATCAGGAGACGTTACCATGTCTCCGACAGCTCCTAGCTCTTCGCATTCAACCCAATTAGTATTTAATTCTGAAAATATGTTTGGATCGTTGGTTTGTTGTCTTCCTACAATCATAAGATCAAAATCTTCACGAAGTGACCGGAATGACCATATTGTCTCCGCACCATCTTTAACATCCACTTCTGTATACATCAACGTTTCTTTATGCATTGTGTTATCCCTGAAATGGTCTACCAATTCTTCATCAAGAAACTTCTGTCTCTCAACATCAATGCGAACAGATTCACTGCCATAGTCAGTAACTTCGTCGGATGATAAACTTGCAGGACCGAAATACCTAACCAGAGTAACTAGGACGGACGGATGATGAATCATATTCATTGCAAAGGCCAATGCTTCTCGGTCGTCCGGGCCACCAAAAAATAGTACTATCACGCGGTAAGGTGTGTCCGGTAAGAAGCAAGTAGATTTTGTTTGTGGATTACTACCATCCATTAAGATCCCGACTGAGCATGGAGAGTTTTGCAGTAGATTTTTAAGAATGGTTTTGATAGAACGAATAGAAATATTTTGTCTATCCAGATCTTCCCTCTTACTTACTACATCTTGCCTGCAGAAAGGGAAGATTATGAGAGCAGTTCTATTGTCAACGGACATGCTGCATATATCGTTGTGCATTGAAGCATACGGAGAGATGGTAGTGAAGGGATGAACTGTAACAAGGTGCTGGTGTCGATTTTGGAATTGTTGAAAGACATTGATTATTCTTTCCGATTTGGTAGGGTTTGATATGGAAACATGTTTATGCAATGGGTGGGCAATAAGGAGAGGAGTAGCTCGACCCACGAGTTCAATGAGATGGAGGAGGTAGACGGTGAGCGGGTGGACTTTGGTAGGGTTAGAGGCTTCAAGGAGCTTGATAATGCCTGGAACATCATCTTGGGTGTGAACACATACTAACACACGAAAATCTGAATTGACTTCATTCGACTGCATAATAGACCTTCCTTTGTAGGCTAAGTATTTCGATGAAGGGTCGTAGAGGTATTTCACCGTGGGTGTAATAACTGCTACTTGCACTACAAGTGTGAGAACCATGATTGTATTTGCTGCAGCAAAAGTATTCTGCAGAGTAAATTAGAAAAAAAACATGTTAATTAAATATTCAAATTACTTGGTAGCTAGAGATGCTATTCTGCAAAACGTACGTACATTTTGCCTTTGAGCATCTATCCAGGTGCTAAGTTTGGAAACCTCGACAATTCCTTTAAAGTTCATAATAAGTCCAAGCAACAAACTCTCTTGCGCAGGGACTCCAAGAAGCACAGCTGGGAGGAAAAGCCCGATAATCTTTCCAAGGCAACAACCAATAATTACCAGTAAACACCGCCATAGATATACAAAACTTACTTTGTGAATGTCCGTCTTATATCCAACTATACCCATATGTAGAGGCATGAAAAATACAGTCACAACGCGTAGCTTGTGAACCAGAGCAGATCCTAAAGGTGGACCATCAGGTATAGCCAAACCAAGAAAGAATGCCCCAACCGTACCATTTAATGTACAATATTCACTAGCTAGACCACACAGTAGAACTGAAATCATTATTAAGGAAATATAAGCATCACTTACTGGTCTCCCTTCAGGTGTGTTCTTTACAATCCATAATGCTGTAGGACGCACAATTAAACATATGTATATCAATGTCCCCAACAGGAGACACACTACAAATCGTCCATGTGCTGGATCTTTGCTTAACAATGCATGGTAGAGTAAGGAACATAACTTTTCAAAATTATGAAGAAAATCAGCAACCATTGCTACATGAGTTGCTAAACTACCTAGGTCAGAGTTAAGAATGTTGAGATCAGTGAGTATATAAGTGATCACAGGAAAAGAAATATTGCCGAATAGATTTATAAGTTTGGTAGAGTTGTTAAACCCTCCTGGCTGTGAAGGTGGCCTTAATCCCGGTATATGGTCATTTCTGACTATATAGGCTAATGATTTTCCAGCTACATAAGAGCAAAAGATACAACAGAATCCGATGATGTATGTTCGCCACCCAGCTCTCTTTAATATTTTGGGATCCATTTGAACTCCAACTTTAAAAATAAAAAACATGGAACTGAAATGAGCAAGCATGTCTACTACTTGAAATCCATCTCTAGCGAATAGGAAATACGTAATCCCGACAGGCCTGCCAGATGATAATTTAAGAAATTCATAGCCAAGAATCCATGGACTAGCAAGCATACCTCCCTGTACATATAACATGTATAACTGTTACAAATATACATACTCCAAAAAATAATTAAAGCATAATAATTTATAAGCCTTACCAGTATTTGAGAAACAAGTAAGGGTTGATGGAATCTTGACAATAACATGTGAATGAAATGAGGTAGAAGTGAAAGAACAATAACTTGTAAACAAACACTTGGTAGAGGAGAAAAACCATCTAAAGTTTTGTAAAATAATCCTCCTGAACCGACTTCGCCTGGAATTGTACATATACGATATGGATGTGACCTCATACCTCTCTGCCCGAATATACCCTGGCTAAGACACTAACAGCAGCGGAAGCGATGTTTTCCTTTTTCTGAGTTTTAACTAGAAAATTGGATGTAAAACAAGGTCAAACCAACCCATATTGGTGGTTGTGTTATGTTCCCCATTTTGTATCTCTTGAATAAAACCGGACGACGGGAGTGTTGGGTTAAGGACGGAGAAGATCACTAGAAGGAATAACAAATCAAATCGGCCGGGGAAGTCTGAGATTTACTCGGAGAAGAAAG
This sequence comes from Papaver bracteatum, assembly GCA_023529315.1. NCBI lineage: Eukaryota > Viridiplantae > Streptophyta > Magnoliopsida > Ranunculales > Papaveraceae > Papaver > Papaver bracteatum. The sequence continues at coordinate 295,883 of JAJJWX010000795.1, read as the reverse complement.
ACAGAAAGGAATTTTTATTACCAGTGTTCATTTTTTGTGTTTTAAGAGATGATTTACAACCATAGAATGTGACAGAAATAATGGATCCAAAATTTTTGCGTTCATTTGTTTGACAGACCAATCATTATCTAATTACACGGTCAGCCCAGTTTCTAGAAGTCTAGAGATGTTGATAGCATTCAACAACACAACTAGACAGACTTTTTTTTTCTTTTTTCTTTTGAAGCATAATAATTAGACAGACTTGATGCAGTATTATTTGGGCTTATGCATGGAGAGTTAATATCACCTATCGTATCATATCGGACGGGTTCTATACACCTACACAAAAGATATTATCGTATTTTATCGGCTATACACTATTAAAAATTAAATTATAATTTCAAATATCTATAAAAATCATAATCGAAAACAATAATAATCATAAACGTTTCTCACTTCAAAATAAGAGGTAGTTAACATACAATGTCATTAAATCCATTTCCTTGAAACTACCTATGCACAATCAAAACTTAATGCTGACACTTTAACAAATTAAGGGTTGCAGAAAATTTCTCAAACATAGAAGGCAATTAGTTTGTCACACCATTAACGATTTATGAATCAATCTGTTTTCCAAAACAAAGAAAATGCCCTAACTCGTTCGTGTTTAGTTTACTAGATCTTTATTACAGATGATACTGAAATCCCTAATTTTCCTTTCATAGATTTCATATTTATTAAAAATGATACTGGAACAGATAATATCAGTGTATATGTGTTGATGGTTAAAACCGTAAAATACTAAACACTAGCAGACAGTGATGTCAAAACATTTAAAGCAACAAGCATTTACTAGGCACATTTACTGAAACCTTTAATGTGTCTATAAAATAATTACCAGGGTATATTTTTCAAATTAGGGTTACGACAAGCCAAACCCTAATTCCCACGTGTGCCAATGGCAAATCATGCCAGCCACACCAACCGCGCCAAAGCATGCCAACCATGCTAGCCGTACCTCTGTGCCAATGGAAAATCATGCCATCCACACCAACCACGCCAAAGCATGCCAACCACGCTAGCCGCACCTCTGTGCCAATGGAAAATCATGCCAGCCACACCAACCACGCCAAAGCATGCCAACCATGATAGCCGCACCTCTGTACCAATGGAAAATCATTCCATCCACACCGACCGCGCCAAAGCATGCCAACCATGCTAGCCGCACCTCTGTGCCAATGGAAAATCATGCCAGCCACACCAACCGCGCCAAAGCATGCCAACCATGCTAGCCGCACATCCGTGCCAATGGAAAATCATGCCAGCCACACCGACCGCGCCATGCCAAACACATATCTCCATGGCCCCTTATGCCGCTCCACCATGCTGGCCTTCCCCACGCGGCTACCAAAGTGAAGACATGCAACAATCAACGGTTTCCCTTCAATCCCTGGAGAAAATCCTGACCGTCTAAGGTCACCTCACGACCTTTGGCCCAAAACCTTAGCTTGGTCAGCACCTAGCCAAGCTAGCCGCGCCATTCCAAACACATCTCTCCATGGCCCCTCATGCCGCGCCACCATGCTGGCCTACCCCACGCGGATACCAAAGTGAAGGCGTGCAAAAATCAACGGTTTCCCTTCAATCCCAGGAGCAAATCCTGGCCGTCTAAACAAATCATGCAACTTGGAAACTACGGAGTAGTGATATAACAAGCAGGATCTTCTATTTCTTTACTTTCTGTCAAGTTATCGTATTTTTTTTCTTCGATAAAACAATTTTACTGACGTGCCCATATAAGCTCGCATTTTTTTTAGTAACTTTATTTTTTGAAATATTTTTTTTAATGAATTTCTTTACTTTCTATCAAGTTATAGTTTTTTTTTTGACGAAAAAATGGCAAATTATATTAAAAAGATGGAGGACACAAAGGAGTGACGTCTTACAAAGTGGAAAAAATGAATGAAGTAATCAGCAATTGCTAATCACAGCATCCCAGTTACAAATAAGCGTACTCAAAGAGTAGCCATCAAAAATCTTGTAGGCAGTGTCCAATTATATAGGGTGCACTTTACAGAGATTTTGAGTTGCAAAAGTATTAGTAGGCGATTTCCAATTAAAAAGGGTGCATTTTACAGAGATTTTCCAATCAAAAATCTTGTAGGCAGTGTCCAATTATATAGGGTGCACTTTACAGAGATTTTGAGTTGCAAAAGTATTAGTAGGCGATTTCCAATTAAAAAGGGTGCATTTTACAGAGATTTTGTGTTGATTAATATTTCTTTTTCTATTCTCAAACAACCTTACATTTTATTCTTGCCAGATTGTCCACCAAATGGCAAAAAGGAATAAGACCCCATAATTTCTTCTTCATATCTATACTCTTCTTGTTAGACCATGCCCAAAAAGTAGATGTAAGATAATCTGCAAAAATCCAATCATACCCGAAAAAATCCAAAAAATAATTCAAGGCCTTAGAAGTTTCAGAACAATGAAGGAAAAGATATTTATTAGTTTCCTGCAATACAAAAATAGCATCTATCCGTATTTCATTTACCCGCCATGAATATAAATTCTAAAGTAAGAGCTCCTTTATAACAAAAAGTCCAGAATAGAAATGAAACTTTTGAAAGAACCTGTGGATTCCAAAACTGTTTATGAGGGAAGGAAAGATAACCATCAACATCCAAAAATTCATAACAGCGCTAGCAACACTGAAATCACTTCCTGAATCCCAAAGTCTAGTATCATCCAAATCTGAATAACCCACAATATCGGCTGGGCCCCCAAGAGATTGAAGTAAGCGAACCACTTCACCCAACTCATTCACATTTAAATTTCTTTTGAAATCTAAATCCCAAGCATAACTCGAAGAAATACATTCTGTGACTGTGGCAGATTTCTTTTTGGAAAGATTATAAAGAGATGGAAATAAAAGTTGCAAAGTCCTATTTCCTAGCCATATGTCTTTCCAAAAAAAAAAATACTACAACCATTGTTTAAATGAAATCTAGTATTGTGAATAAAAAAATTCCTAGATTTCAAAATACCGGCCCATAAACTTTTTTTTTTCTTCGATAAGTTCATCAAGTTTTATGGCGAATGCCACAGGAATGCACAAGGAAAAGAAATGAATGATTGTGAAATTCATGACTGTTGGAATTTGATGATAATTTTCTTGTGGATAAATGTTCCTCTTGGCTAGAATATATATAAAACCATATAATATCTTTTGTGTTTACAACCCAAGTAAATGGAGATAATCACCTAAAGGTAAATAAGGCAAGAGGATAATATAAAGTCTATTACACCCCCTTAGTTTGAGCGGGAGAGGAACAAACGCTAAGACTAGAACGAAAGCGAACAAATAGCTATCGAGGAAGCCCCGTGGTAAAGATGTCAGCATATTGGTTCTCAGAGGGAACATGTAAGACTTGAATGGCACCAATACGAACTCGTTCACGAACAAAATGTATATCAATCTCCACATGTTGGGTGCGTTGATGTTGAACATGATCTCCAGACATATATATCGCACTTACATTGTCACAGTAAACAATAGTAGCACGTCGTAGACGTAGTCGGAGATCTAGAAGAAGATTGCGAAGCCATGTTGTTTCAGCAACCGCATTTGCTACTCCCCGGTATTCAGCTTCAGCACTGGATCGAGAGACTGTGGATTGACGCTTGGAGGACCAGGAGATGAGATTGTCACCAAGAAAGACACAAAAACCAGATGTCGATCGTCGAGAATCAGGACAACCCACCCAGTCAGCATCAGAGTATGATTTTAAGCCATAGATAGAGGAGACCGAGAGAAATATACCGTGGTTGATGGTGCCCTGAAAATAGCGAAGGATTCGCTTGAGGGCATGCATGTGAGGCTCATGGGGATCATGCATAAATAGACATACCTGCTGAACTGCGTATGAAATATCTGGCCGAGTAAAAGTGAGGTACTGAAGAGCACATGCTTGTCTTCTGTATAGTGTGGGATCCGAAAGTACCGGGCCATATGTAGCATTGAGCTTGGAATTTTTGTCGACCGGAGTAGTCACTGGATTACATTTTGTCATGGAGGCATGCGCGATGATGTCTTGTGCATATAATGACTGAGACAAAAATAATCATGAGGATGAACGAGTAACAGTGATTCCCAGAAAATGATGTAGTGGACCAAGGTCAGACATAGCAAACTCTCTTTTCATCAAATCAATGAAGCGGCATATGAGAGCATCAATAGAGGCAATCAAAATAATTTCATCAACATATAAAAGTAAGTATGCCGTTTCGGATCCTGATTGATAAACAAAAAGTGAGGGATCACATACACTACCACGGAAACCACAACCTGTGATAAACTTGGAAAATCTCTGAAACCACACTCGAGGAGCCTACTTGAGACCATATAACGATCTGCGTAGTCGACATACGTAATCAGGGTGATCAGGATCAACAAATCCTGGAGGCTGATGCATATAAACTGTCTCGGTCAGATCACCATGGAGAAAAGCATTCTTAACATCTAGCTTATGGATTGTCCAAGAATGCGAAGTAGCAATAGTAAGAACAGTACGAATAGTAGTAGGTTTGACAACCGGACTAAACGTTTCAAAACAATCAACCCCAACCTGCTGAGATTTGCCATTAGCAACAAGACGAGCCTTGTGTCGCTGCAAAGATCCATCAACATTATATTTGTGATGAAAAATCCACATGAAACGAATAACAAGAGCATCACGAGGCTGTGGTACAAGTTCCCACGTATTAGTTTTTAACATAGCATTGTACTCATCTTTCATGGCGGCATTCCAATTTATATCCCTAAGAGCATACAAGTGAGAGCGAGGAATTGGAGAGATATGCCGTAAAGTTTGAACATGGAGATTGAGCCGGTGGATCGGTCGATAAATGCCACGGGAGGCTCGAGTAACAGGACGAGAAGGAGATGTAGTGGAGGGAGATGTTGTAGTGGGAAGGATAGTAGTAGGTGGAAAGGATGTAGAGACTGTAGTGGGAAGGATAGTAGTAGGGACGGTAGTGGAGTAAGGATCTGTAGTAGTAGGGGCAGAGGAGATGGTGGAGTCTGCAACTGTGGAATTAGTGCAGAGAGGACCCGGAGAAACCGACTTATAGAATATATTGGACTGACGTAGGTACAGGGGTATATTAGGGGAAGGTGGGTGTGAAGACATAGGAGCTGGTGGAACTGACGCACGTACAAGTGGAGGAATAGGAACTGACGTACGTACAGGTGGAGCCAGAGAGTTGTGTTGGATTGACGTGGGCTTGGAGGTTGGAAGTGGAACAGACGCATCAGATGGGAAGTTGGACCGACGGTGAGGAGGGGTATAGGGTCCTGAAGTAGTGGGTGGGATAGTGGAAGCCTGAGTGTCAGTAGGTTGATCATGCTGTATATATGGGTAAGAGAGGTTATAGGAAGAATGGAGAATATTTGGGGGAGACTCGACAGTAGAAGAGGTATTTGTAGTGAGATTTTTGAAGGGAAAGACATTTTCATCGAAAGTTACATGACGAGGGATAATGATCTTATTTGTGGCAAGATCAAGGCAGCGGTATCCACAGTGGTTGGGAGGAAAACCAAGAAAGACACACCTAGTGGAACGAGGGGAGAGTTTGTAGGGAGTTATGGACGAGAGATTTGGATAGCAAAGGCAACCAAAAGTACGCATATGTTCATACGTTGGTTATCGTTGATAAAGAATAGACACGGGTGAGTGAAAATTAAGGACTTTGGTGGGTAGAAGATTATGTAGATAGACAGCCATATGGAGATAGTTGACCCAATATTTTGGAGGAACATAAGCGTGAGACATAAGGGTACGAGTGATATCATTGATACGACGTATCATGCGTTCGGCCTTGCCATTTTGGGATGAAGTTTGGGGGCAATAGAAACGAAAAATAAGACCATTATCACGAGAAAAAGTATGGAAGGAAGAGTTGTCAAATTCACGACCCATGTCACATTGAAAACATTTTATTTTTCGTTCAAATTGAGTTTGAACGAAAGAACGAAATTCCAAAAATTTGCTATAAACTTGGGACTTAAATTTCAAAGGGTAGACCCATAGATAGTTGGTAAAATCATCAAGCAATATAAGATAATATCGAAAACCGGTATCGATATGTAAAGGAACGGTCCATAAATCTCTATGTATGATATCAAAGGGTGCAAAAGTAATGGAATTAGATTTATAAAATGGCAATCGAACATGTTTACTAACTTGACATGAATGACAAAGTTGAGAAGAATTATTCTTATTACAATGAATAGAATTATTTTTGCGTAAGACATCTAAAATTGTCTTGCCAGGGTGGCCAAGGCGGCTATGCCAAATATCTGGCGAAAAAGCAGCAAGGGAAATAGGAGAAGGTTGGGACGATTTTGTAGGTGGCACGACAGAGTTGGTGATAGGGTAGAGCTCTCCGGAACTATTGCACCGAAGGATAATCCTCCTAGAACTCAGATCTTTCACAGAAAACCAAATGGATCAAACTCAACAGACACACGATTATCAGTGGTGAACTTACGAACAGAAACTAAGTTTTTGATAATATCGGGAACAACAAGAGTATTTTTGAGTTGAAGGGTGCGAGAAGGGAGGTTTATGAGCTTGGTACCACTAGCGGTAACTTGAATGCTATTGCCATTGCCAACTAAGATAGACCGTACAATACTAGAATCAATAACTTTATGTAAAGTACCTGAATCAGCAGTGAGATGTGAGGTAGCACCGGTATCCATGTAGAAAGCATCACCGAGTTGTTGTAGATGCATAGATCTATATGCCTCAGCAATGTCTGTGAGCTTCAGTTGTTCCGTCGCCATTGATTTTAATGGTTTAGAGAAAATAGGATCGTAGAGGGGCTGATACCATGTTGGAATTTGATGATAATTTCCTTGAGGAGAAATGTTCCTCTTGGATAGAATATATATAAAACCATATAATATCTTTTGTGTTTACCACCCAAGTAAATGGAGATAATCTCCTAAAGGTAAATAAGGAAAGAGGATAATATAAAGTCTATTAATGACCATGTCTACAAAAAGTTTCAAAATCAGTTACAGTTCCAACTTCAAAGCTTCGGATATTGATCTAGTGATAGCCTCCGTACTCAAATCAGGCACCATCGGTTTGAAAGCACTGGCCTTCGCCAGAGTTCCTTTTTTTTTACCCTTGTTCTTCTATTTTGAAGAACTGTGACCATCACCCATTGCTTACAGATTCACATGACCTAGTTCCTTTCGTTGAGTTTAAACATATATTCCCGGCCAGTAATAGTCCTTTGGATTTCACAATTTCCATGCATGCAGACTCACAGCTTCTTGTCTTGGATGCTGATGTTAGTTTGGTTCGATGAACTTGTTGGTTTAATTGGATGAGGCTTTTCTGGAATTAGTACATTTTTTTTTTTGGGATGAATCCAGAAAGAGTACACTGTTCCACTGAAGGGTACAAATTTACATTTCATTCCCTCTTTGGAGAAACCTAATCTGCATATACAAATTTATAGCATGGTACTCACGAACCTTTTGTAGCTAGAATATGTAGCTTGTCTGCGTAATAATGTGTACATGAATCTACAAATCGGAGATCATTTAGCAAATACCATTATCTTTCCAAAATTAACTGACAACTAGCCGCTGTTGAATTATTAAGATGGAGCCCTCAGCATCATAATCAGGAGATGTTACCATGTCTCCGACAGATCCTAGCTCCTCACATTCAGCCCAATTAGTATTTAGTTCTGAAACTATTTTTGAATCGCTGATTTGTTGTCTTCCTACAAGCATAAGATCAAAATCTTCACGAAGTGACCTGACTGACCATATTGCCTCCGCACCATCTTTTACCTCTACTTCTTTATACATCAATTTTTCGGCATGCATTGTGTTAACCCTGAAATGGTCTACCAATTCATCATCAAGAAACTTCTGTCTCTCAACATCAATGCGACCAGATTCACTGCTATAGTCAGTAACTTCGTCGGATGATAAACTTGCAGGACAAAAATACCTAACAAGAGTAACTAGGACGGACGGATGATGAATCATATTCATTGCAAAAGCCAATGCTTCTCGGTCATCCGGACCACCAAAAAATAGTACTATCACGCGGTAAGGCGTGTCTGGTAAGAAGAAAGTAGAGTTTGCTAGGTGATTATTACCGTCAATTAAAATCCCGACTGAGCATGGAGAGTTTCGCAATAGATTTTGAAGAAGGGTTTTCATAGAACGATTAGAAATGTTTGGTCTCTCCAGATCATCCCTCTTACTTACCACATCTTGCCTGCAGAAAGGGAAGATTATGAGAGCAGTCCTCTTGTCAACTGACATGGTGCATATATCGTTGTGCATTGAAGCATACGGGGAGATGGTGGAGAAGGGATGAACTGTAACAAGGTGCTGGTGTCGATTTTGGAATTGTTGGAAGACATTAATTATTATTTCAGATTTGGTAGGGTTTGATGTGGAAACACGTTTATGCAGTGGGTGGGCAATAAGGAGAGGAGTAGCACGACCGACGAGTTCAATGAGATGGAGGAGGTAGACGGTGAGGGGGTGGACTTTGGTAGGGTTAGAGGCTTCAAGGAGCTTGATGATGCCTGGAACATCATCTTGGGTGTGAACACATACTAACACACGAAAATCTGAATTGACTTCATTCGACTGCATAATTGACCTTCCTTTGTAGGCTAAGTATTTCGATGAAGGGTCGTAGAGGTATTTCACTGTGGGTGTAATAACTGCTACTTGCACTACAAGTGTGAGAACCATGATTGTATTTGCTGCAGCAAAAGTATTCTGCAGAGTAAATAAGAAAAAAAACATGTTAATTAAGTATTCAAATTACATTGTAGCTAGAGATGCTATTCTGCAAGACGTACGTACATTTTGCCTTTTAGCATCTAGCCAGGTGCTAAGTGTGGAAACCTCGACAATTCCTTTAAAGTTCATAATAAGTCCAAGCAACAAACTATCTCGCGCAGAGACTCCAAGAAGCACAGCTGGGATGAAAAGCCCGATAATCTTTCCAAGGAAACAGCCAAAAATTACCAGTAAAACCCGCCATAGATATGAAAAATGGACTTTGTGAATGTCCGTCTTATATCCAACGATACCCATATGTAGAGGCATGAAAAACACAGTCACAATGCGTAGCTTGTGAACTAGAGCAGATCCTAAAGGTGGACCATCAGGTATAGCCAAACCAAGAAAGAATGCCCCAACCGTACCATTTAATCCAATATATTCACTAGCTAGACCACATAGTAGAACTGAAATCATTATTAAGGAAACACAAGCATCATTTACTGGTCTCCCTTCAGGTGTGTTCTTTACAATCCATAATGCTGCCGGACGCACAATTAAACATATATATATCAACGTCCCCAATATGAGATACACTACAATTCGTCCATGTGTTGGATTTCCACTTGACAATGAATGGGAGAGCAAGGAGTAGAACTTTTCAAACGTATGAAGAAAATCAGCAACCATTGCTACATGAGTTGCTAAACTACCTAGGTCAGAGTTAAGAATGTTGAGATCAGTGAGTATATACGTGATAACCGGAAAAGAAATCATGCCGAATAGATTTACTATTTTGGTAGAGTTGTTAAACCCTCCTTTCCTTGAAGGTGACCTTAATCCCGGTATATCATCATTTTTTACTATATGGGCTAATGATTCTCCAGCTACATAAGAGCAAAGGATACAACAGAATCCAATGATGTATGTTCGCCACTTAGCTCTCTTTAATATTTTGGGATCCATTTGAACTCCAACTTTAAATATGAAAAACATGGAACTGAAATGAGCAAGCATGTCTACTACTTGAAATCCATCTTTAGCGAATAGGAAATACGTAATTCCGACAGGCCTGCCAGTTGATATTTTTAAAAATTCATAGCCAAGAATCCATGGACTAGCAAGTATACCTCCCTATACATATAACAATATAACCAAACAGTCAATAATATTACAAATATACGTACTCTAGAAAATGATTAAAGCATAATAAATTAGGCTTACCAGTATTTGAGAAACAAGTAAGGGTTGATGGAATCTTGACAATACCATATGAATGAAATGAGGTACAAGTGAAAGAACAATAACTTGCAAACAAACACTTTGTAGAGGTGCAAAAGTCGAAAAACTATCTAAAGTCTTATAAAATAATCCTCCAGAACCAACTTCGCCTGGAGTTGTACATATACGATATGGATGTGACCCCATACCTCTCTGCCCGTATATACCCTGGCTAAGACACCAACAGCAGCGGAACCGGAGGTGGTGAGTAGAGGAGAAAAGAAGCAACAAGGGAAGGAAACATATGTTCTTCTTTATCTGGGTTTTAACTAGAAAAGAAGGTAAAATAAGGTCAAACCAACCCATATTGGTGGTTGTGTTAAGTTCCCCATTTATATCTCTTGAATAAAACCTGACGCCGGGAGTTTTGGGTGAAGGACGTAGAAGATCACTAAAAAGAATAACAAAATCAAACCGGCCAGGGAAGTCTGAGATTTACTTGGGGAAGAAAGACAAAAAGAATTTTATTATTACCAGTGTTCATTTTTTGTGTTTTAAGAGATGAATTACAACCATAGAATGTGATAGAAATAATGGATCCAAAAATTTTGCGATCATTTCTTTGATTGACCAACCATTATCTAATTACACGGTCAGACCAGTTTCTATATATTTCTTAGCTAGTTTTATTTGTTATTTTCATAATAAACTTGGGACCATATATAAAAATAATTAAAAAATCGACTTATCCTGTCCTGATGTCGTTCACTTAAGACCAGACACACAGATACAGTGTCTGTGGATTATCATCTTAACCAACCACCTAGAATGCATATTTGATGATGATAATGGTGTCATTTCCCATCACAAACGTCCAAGTATTCTAGATGACCGCTTGCACAGTGGGAGCTAGCCGAAAATTCGAACGAATTCATCTATGAGCTCACTCTTTTTTGGAACTCAGCAAGAAAATGTGCAACTATGAGCTCACTCCTTTTTCCAACAATAGCAAAGAAAACTTTAAAAGCATTCACAAAAAGTCCTATTAATTTGAAAAGGCTCGAAAAAGATCGGACACCCTTAATGTAGGGTCCCAAACAATAATGAGTGAAGCAGCTGGAGATTGTCCGAGTCATTTTAATGCGCTGCCGGTTGAGCAACAGAGAAATGTGCATGGGCCATGTGCGACGGACTGTTTTGGTATTGGTAATGTTTGTTTTCGGAGATTTTACGAACTACTCTACTTGAATTGGTCCTTCTTTCTCCGGTAATTTTTCTTTGCCACATTGTAGCTTTGTCCATGAATTTTCCTATACTCAAGTCATATCCCTATCAAACACTAGCCACTAAATCAATCTATTAATAGAGCATTTCTGTTCACTATATAAACCCCCATAGTTCTGATTTTGGAACACAAACAATTCAAGTTCGGCAGAGCATAAAGTTTTATACTTCACTCATGCTTACCTCTGATGCAAACAGCCTCTGCGTTGATCGCGAAACTAGTCTTGATTTTTCGAAGGGAAGTGGACGTCCTGGTTTAGTAGGTGATCTTCTGTATCAATATCAAGGTTTTTGGTGCTTTGCTAAAGGAATAGAAAGTATAAAGGATTTCCAACAAAACTTCAAAGCTTTGGATACTGATCTAGTAATAGCCTCGATACCCAAATCAGGCACCATTTGGTTGAAAGCACTCGCGTTCGCTATCGTCAACCTTTCCCGTTACTCTTGTTCTTCTGCTTCAAAGAATTATCTCCATCACCCATTTCTTACAGTTTCACCTCATGAGCTTATTCCTTTCATTGAGCTTAAACATATTTTTACGGCTAATAGTCCCATTGATGAAACCACGAATGGTTCCCCGGGAAGAATTATAGCTACCCATGTCCCTTGCCCTTCTCTGCCAGAATCTATTAAGACCAGCACTGTGAACTGCAAGATTATTTATCTGTGCAGGAACCCTCGAGATACCTTCATCTCTTTGTGGATTTTTACAAACAAACTGAGGGAATTACCTGAAATAGCAAGTCCTTCCTTATCAATTGAAGAAGCATTCGAGTTCTTCTGAGACGGGGCCGCAGTTTTCGGACCGTTTTGGGATCATGTACTTGGATATTGGAAAGAAAGTTTAAAAAACCCTCATAAAGTTTTATTTATAACTAGGTATCACCGGGGCCTTACGGCCCCGGCTCAACCCCTGATTAGTGTCATGCATAACGTAGTCTTTGATATTCAACATATGGTTCTTAAATTGTTGTATATGTCGCATGAAAATACTATAAAATATCATTAATATACTTATACAAGTGTCTCATTGACATAGTCCGGTTTATGTTATCTAGGTAGGTACACCATTAATGATTTCCATAATGTTTATCTTGGTGTGTGTTTTATTCACTGCTTCCGGGGGAATTAAGTAATGATCATTGAACGTAAAGACCACCTTTCAAAGTTAATAGCAATAAAAGTATAATATTACTTATGCGGATAATGATATGCATTTTTATCAAACAAATTAGGTTTAAATTGAATAAATGAAGAATTCCAATATTTACTTAGAAGATAAAAAAATCTAAGAATATGAAAGCAATAAGTTCAGATTTTATTACTCAATCCAGAAAATCTATTCGAAGAGAAACACAATCTGATTTGAGTTGTTTCCCCAAATCCATGGTCAGAGACCTCTGATAAGTGTAACCTTGCATTGCCAAATTAGTATTTAGCGATTAGTAATTCAGAACGATATTGGGTTCCTAGACAACAACTATGACCCATTTCTATTCATGAACAATATAACTTCTTGTTAAATGACATAATTCTCGACACTTGGTACATCTTGTTCTTGATAATTGGTATTCTTGACAACTCTTGACTCTTCACATATCACACAGATCAAATTTCCCATTATACTTTTTTTTTTCAAAAAAAAGAATCGTAAATATATTGCTTTACTGCTTAGCACATCATAAGTATAATTGGATGCATAACGTACACTCATCAATATGAGGCAGTAAAAAAGAAAAAACATCCCAATGATGTGGCAATTAAGCATTCATAACAGATTGGGTTTTAAGGAACAACATCCTATGATAAATTGGATATCCACCTTCGTCCGAAAATATACGATGAACCTGTATCTCCAACTATTTTTAATAATATTTTTATATCATACAAAGATATTCGGTTCCTACAACCATATAGACCATGTATCACATATTTCTTCGTGTTTGAAAAAGAACTGGGTCATTTTTTTCATCAAAATATTAGCACAAATACATTTGTGAATCTGTTCCACAATTCAGATTTTTTCATAATTATTCAAGAATAGAAAAGGAAAAATTTATTAATAAACATGTTTGAAATTTAATCTTATACACGCATGAAATACAACTATTTAACGCAAAGAATTTCTTCCTTGATTTATTTCATCAAAGAATCTCTCTTTCAACTTGAAAACATGGGTTATTCAATCATGACAATCTGATACATCTTTTTATTGTAGATGTCTTAAATTTTTTGGCCAATTCGAGTTACCAATCATCATTCGCCAAGGTGTATGGGTGATGGTTAAAACGTGTAATAGTCACCAATCATGATAGATCTCGAAGGTATGTCTACTAAAACTTCTTGATTTTTTTTTTCTCTAATTCCCAAAATAGAAAAATGCTCGTTTGCGAATCCATAAAAATGAAAACCTTAAAATATAAAATAATCTAATTTAATTTAATTAAGCCTTTGTAAATTGTCTTGCATACGAAACTTGATGATTTGCTTCAGGTAGCCAACCGTATTTACTATATAACAAAGTGAGGAAAAAATTAAAATAAAAAATAATGTAAAAGCGAGTACCAATAAAGGGACTTAATAATCCAAGTTAAATTATTTTCTACAGTCAATTGTAAATATCATTGGGAGCTAACTAATGGTAGATATTTTCTCCTTTCTAATTCATAGGGCTTAACTTCAACGTCGTTGTATCGCTTTTTTGTCATGCTTATTTAATGTAAAGCTTGCTAATTCAACAATAAATAACGCCTACGCCTATGTTTACTTTTATATATATTGTTTTCGCGTTTAATTTAGCCCGTATATAGTCTATTCACTTTAGAAGATAACTAAAATCATATATGAGAAGTACGCTAAAAAAAATCAGTCCTAATCAAAGGTATAAAACTTTCAAAATTAATCACAATAGAGACACATTTACACAAACACATTTCCATCCTAAAGAGCTTCGCAATAACATGGACAGAAACTAAGTTGGAAGTTCAAGTTTTGAGATCGACTGAAAAGTAGTTGGAGCAAGGAAGACTTTCGAAAATCAAGTGGTGCAAAGAGAGAAACATGGAGAAAAATGTGATGGCAATATCAGGTTTTACAAAGGAATGAAGAGGAAGAACTCACTAACTGAACAACTTGACGATTTTAGTGTTGAATCATTGAAGAAATTACATATTGAGAATGCATTAAATTTGAATGTACATTTGTTGCACCAAAGGTTACATTACTCTTGCACTTACCAACATTAAGCTTTACACAAACATTTCAATCCTATAATGCCTTTCTTTTCGTAAATCAACAAAATAAGTGCAATTATTATCTCATCTTGTTCTTGTGTTCAAATCCTCACACGAAGGCAGTCCGAAGCACATAATAAAAAGGTAAAGAAATGGCCAAAAAACTATACCTAAATCCCCATAAAGAGCCTTGCAAAGATTAAGCCTGAGGTCGGGCTCAACCTTTTTTTGTGGTTAGTTGACTTTTACGGTTAGCATAATTATTAGAGAATCAGTTAAAAATATAAAAATGATTTATTCACATCAAAAAAATCCATAGTTAATGTTATTCGTGCTTGTAAAAGGCCACAAAAATCATATTCAAAGAAAGTTATGAGTAACCAAAGTAAAATACTATATACTATAGTTAGCATTAGCCAAAGGAAGTTATTATAGCAAGGTAATTAGGAAAAAATACGGCTAACATAAATTATCTAAATTTTTCGATTTATTTTACCATATATTAGCAATATTGTTAAATTCCTCTCGTGGAATCAGAAAGTAATGTGATGTAACTAATAAGATAAGAAGGATGCAATTTTAACTCTATTTAAACATTAAATGAGAATGAAAAATTGAAGAATGGCTTCCATTTTATTTGAGAAAGATACATATGGCCTTTTATTTTCCCGCGGCTCGAAAGATAACTTTTTGCCGTGTCATTGGGAAAGAAACCAAAGAAAACATAATTTTATTGATGTTAAAAATAGAGGGAAACTAAGATGTATAAAATTACTTGTATGCCCATAAGAAGTACTTGACCACCATATAGTTAAAAGAAGTATACAAAAATTGTTTCACGACAGACTTGCTAAGAGAAGCATAAATACCAAATTAGTAAAGAACAAAATCCCATGTGGAATTTCTCCCCGGTTGCAATGCCCGGTATGCAGTCAGTACTCTCTCACGCTATTGTTATTGGACACTTTTTTGTATATTAATTTGTCACATGACATATCAAGCACATATTGACCAATCTCTAAAAAGGTCGTACGATATCCATGACTACAATATTGGATACTTTTAATAATTTTTTGGATGATAAGATTAAAATCTTGCTTCAACCGGAATTAATGTAGATTTTTATTTACAACTCAATTTTCAGAGAGTAGTCCCGGACCACGGTTGATTAACATAGATGGAACGTATAAATTTCATCAAATATGATATGAAATATTTGACGGATTTATATGATAAACAAAAGAATGCAAGAGTTTGTCCTTCTATGCTAACTCAATTACTTTCCTCAAGGTCCTTGTGTCACCTCAAGGTTCATAAACCTACTCTTCCTCATAATTTTGGGTACTTGGTACATTTTTTTTTTGATAATTGTTTTCTTGACAACAGTTGACACTTGACAAATCACAAAAATCAAACTTCCCATTACCCGTATTTTCGAAATGCACACCCATAACTTTTAACTTGCTCTGTTTTGAAGTATTAAAACGCAAAGCTTAGACAACATACTTGCAAAGCTAAAACAATATGCTTTGAGTTACAATTGTCAGAGACAGCTTTTGGATGTATTATCCGTTTTCCACTTTGGGTTACAGATTCGTGGTAATGATTTCATTATTCTTGAGATTAACGGGTGGGAGCTATCTAACCGTGATTGAGTGTGCGCGTGTGTTATACTTTGGGTGGATGTAGAATTCATGAGATAAACATAATTAAATTTGTTAAAATTCTACTCCATCGTGCCTCTAATTAAGTCATGGAGTTTGGAAAGGAAAATTCATGCATAAAAAAAAAACAGTACAAAGAATTTAGAGACATAAGAAGGGCACTAATAGGGCTGGACCTACTGATAATTTTTGGGATGGGCCCCACCCTCTATTAGTGTCATCGGAAACCTCCCGGTGTAACCCATGGTCAACTTTGAAATGTTGTTTTTTTTTCGTTTCTCAATATAGATAATCATTCAGAACCACAAATGCTTTACAACCATGTTTTTCACATTGCTATGCTACAATATAAGAGTATGGAGATAACTGTAAGACCATATCATCAAAGAAGTATTATACGATAGAGAGAAGTTTGAAAACATGAATGAACACTTTCCCTATGAAAAAGGTCTATTGTGCAGAAGAAGCAGCAAACATCAATCTAGTTTGAAACAAAACATAGGTTTATGCTTTTAATTTGGTTGCAGGAAGAACTTGGCAAACCTAATGCAGTATCAGGTCATCTCCAACACCCAATTAGCCGCAGTGCTTTCAACAATGTTGATCGAATGGGTACTCCTAATTCGGAAGTGATAATTGCATAGCAGATTAAACTCTATAGATGACACATTCCAAAAGAACTGCCCCGGCTGTAATGGTTCACAGTTCTAGATAATCCCCTTTTCATTCATTTGCATCGGTTATGGGCTCATCTATACCAAGAAATACAACTCTTGAATCTCAGCTGGCATCCAGGGATAATGGACCTGACCTAAGTGTTACTTCTACCAAAGTTCTTCTATGATTACTTGCTGGTGACGATGACCCATGGTAAAACCTATTTTCTCTTCATGAGAAGGTGTACCTTGGTTACTATCAGGCATCAACCTAGATGAAAATTGAAATTGTTGATCACCGCTGCAACGAAAAACAAATAAAACAGCAAACATACATGTCTACAAAAGCCACGGTACTGCACCGGGTATTATAAAATGAAATATCAGATGGAAATCATCTTATCAAGAAAAAGATGCCTTTAGATAGGAAAATCTTACTCATTCAAAGTTGGCCCACCAATACTATTCGAAATCCCAAGTTTAAATTTAAGGCCTGGCAAGGTAAGCTACCACTGCAAGGGGTGACATTTCTAAACATGCTTGAAAAGGTCTTATCCTACCCAATAATAATTCCATATGTGGGAGTCGAACCCACAAATACATGGTTGAGAACCATGTTCTCTTCCATTTGAGCTAAGACAGAAATATAAGCATAAAGAAATATATAGCAAGAAGATGGTTTACCTGATCACTTGCTTCATGCACACATACTACCCCACCAATATAATCCACTTCAACAGGGGATAGTGTATTGATAACAGCAAACCTTCCCAAATATTTACCAAATAACTCCATCTGTAATATACCATGATAAGTTTTTTACCTTATCTAGAAGATTTAAAACAGAAGATAGGGTATTTCCTTGCTTCCCATATGATCACTTTCGTATCTTAGCATCTAATGCCCGCAATGTACACACAAATAACATTTTAACTCAGCATCTAATGCCTGCGATATACACACAAATAACATTTTTAGAATAAAATAAAAATTCCATGCATAAATCATGAAAGCAAGAACATTGACTTCTTTATTATGTTGATCCGCTTCTAAATGTTTATTGGGCTCAGAAGGAAGGAAGTACTTCAACCTGTTCATATGACCAAATGAGGAAAATACCTTCAACTTGGGATGGCAAGTTTAGAGATTATTGTGCTCAACAATTTTATTTTAACTGCAAGCAGCAACAAAGATTTATACAAAACTGCATAAATCTAGCATTGTGGAGCTGCTATTGTAGCCCTACGTATCACCAAGTGGTAGAGTAAAGGTTAGAGGGCTTTTTTACTTGCTAACATAAGATTTTAAAGTTATCACGTACCGTAGTAGACATCCTTGTATAATATCTTCTACAACCTTTCTACCACCATCGCAAGCCCGAATTCCTGCATGTTCAAACATGGGGTCCATGAGAATTTAATTACAAACTCGTGTAACAAATACAAATACCAAAAAATACAGATCCTATTTTGAAATATTCAAGCAGTGTTTATCACATCAATAGAAAATAATAGCCATCTACTGAAAATACCCAAACAAAGTTTGGTCTTAATTTCTGGGTAAGCAAAGTTTTGTTATAATTCAAAGTATTTGTATCAATATAATTTGGCTACCGTCCGTATATTTAATTTTGTGACAGACAATATATTTTTGTACGTTAAGTTTCTCACTCCCATACGATTCCTTTACTACAATTACTTCCTACTGAGCCACCCTTGGTCTTTTAATGTTATTCACATATAACACCTAAGTTTCCAGCTCCGAGATTTGAATACCACACATCCTTCCACAGTGTTGCAATGGGAATAATAAATAGCAGAGTATCTTATCGTTTGATAAATATAATAATTACCGTTTTCTACAGGATATATACGATAGTTCTATGAATATTTATGCTAACCATGCACCGTTTCTTCATTAGAGTCATTTGTTTGTTGTCATACAACTATAAATAAACATTCTTATTATATATCAGGCATGTCTTTGGGGACCCTTAGGTCGTATTAAGCGAACACATACGTTATAAACTTCAGAATGTTAGTTGTCCCATGAAATTTCTTATAGCTCTTTTATCTACATTATTTTCTATGAGTTAGGAAAGATTTGATAGGATGATGCACATGTAATTAAAGATTCAAAAGGAGGGAGTTAAAAGACAAAATAGAGACTTCAGTATTAGTTGGAAAGGGGAAAATATGTGTGAGTAGGTTGGCAATGCTTAAATTAAAACTAATTAGTTTACTTGTTATTTACAATTTGCTATAAAGGGGATGTATAGGTTTTGAAACGTAATACCTCTTCCATCAAGTATAGTTAAGCAGTTGTGTGGCTTATGATTTTATGGACTTCATTGTCCAGAGCAACGAACATAGTGGAGCCAGTTCAATCTTCAACCTCAAGTTGGAATAGGAACCTACGAACTTGTTGCATTAGGGCATGATATAAATATAGTAGTAGCACCCACAGTCTGTAAGTAACTCTGACTCCAGAAGAACGGAGATTGTCTTGTGATTCTCAAAACCGAATTTTTAAAATGAAATAACTGCCGATTGATTTTACATTACGCTATCGTCGCCTACCTCAATTTCTGTATATAAGTTTATTTGTCGTGAAGGTTGGTGGATGCCATATAAATTTCTAGCTACAGAAGGATTAGTTAACTTAAATGTTTCTTCTTTTATATATGACATTTCTTAATCTGTGTCGGTCTATTCTTGCTTGCAGGTAAAAGTTACAGGACTGAGTGTGTTGCTTACATCCATTTGATGATCCGGATTGGATGTCCTTCAAATTATGATGTTTCCGTAGTGTTTGTTTCTTAAAGAATAAGTTTCTTTACCCTTGTCTCAGCTACTTCCTCCATGCTGCTATCCTTCATATTTGTTTAACCTGCAATTAAGAAAATGTTTAAAAGGGATTAGTTGTGGAGAGAAATAATTCACATGGAGGCATCCATAACGCTTATGTAGAACTTAAAGCATATACTGAAAAAAGAAAAGAAAAATAGAAGAA
Source organism: Papaver bracteatum (assembly GCA_023529315.1). NCBI lineage: Eukaryota > Viridiplantae > Streptophyta > Magnoliopsida > Ranunculales > Papaveraceae > Papaver > Papaver bracteatum. Next base: position 275,995 of record JAJJWX010000795.1, on the reverse strand, counting down.
AAAAACGGGTACAAAACAGTAATAAAAGTTCAAGTGACTTTGAAGACAGTAAATTAGTAATGTTTATTAAACCAATGGAAATTCGGCCAACATAAGACTTTCATAGGCATATGAGTCATTTCAAATGAAATCATTAGAAGGGAGTATACGGATTTTGTTCTAAAGCATTGTGAAACCACCTAAGCAAGAATAGAATTTGCTATAATCGTGATCATTAGCAAGATAACTAAGGAATAAATCTATCTTAGAGCGGCATTGGGAAGATAAGATATAAAAAATCTACATTTAATCTTGATGACACAATACATGCCACTACCTATTTATTTTGATATATCTGTTAACCATGAGCACACTTCATTATACTGATGAATACCACTTCTTAATAAAATTTAGTTTCTAGAAGTAAACGCGGCCTAGATATATTATAGTGCAACTCCAGTGATTCGTTCAAGGCTCTTGTTGCTGGCACTATCAATGATTTACTCATGAACAATGAAAACTGATAAAAAAAATACCAATGCGAAAGCTTAACATAAACTTCTTCAACCTTTTCCTTCATTGCCCACTCTAAGATGTCCATACCCTTTTGTTGATGTGGATTAACATAACAAAGAATTCTACTTTGTAATTGGAGATTGTTTCGCTGTGGGTAGTCTTAGTCTCACTTTATTAAGGAAAAAGTGGACTGCTGTAACAATATGTCACTATGCCACAAAATTGATATATTGGGGAATAAAGATTGCGTGCAAAACAATCAAAACTGACTGAGCTATAAAATAAAAAAGGAAAAAAAAGCAGTTTTATATAGTCTATAGAAAAAATGATGAAAGGAGAAATTACTATTTAGATGTGTGAATACATGAAGCTGATTATGGTTCCATAATAAGAAGGAGATGCATGATATTCATAATAATATTATAAGAAACTCGAGAACTTCTTCCTCTGGAGTTTTCAATGTGAGCTTGTTCCCCGGTCTTGCAAATCAACTGGTGATATGATGGTATCTATTATCTGATAAAACACATTCTTCCATTCAAAAAATATTTTCGTAAGATTCTAACTTACATTCAAGCATCCATTTATTTATTTTTAAATATTTGATACAACCTTTTCTGAATCATTATGATAAAACGTTAAGTTTATAAAGCTTATTTTATCTGTGTATTGAATGACAACAAACTTGGCCAGGGATAATTCTTCATACATGGAGGATAATACCATAATTAATCTGTATTTTAATTTTAGTAACTAACTGTTAACAATCAAAGTTTTTAGTATTTACGGATTTTGTTGCTCTTTTCATTGTTACTGTTAGTTATTATTTTTCGTCAGTAAGGAACGAATGTGACTAACGGATACTTTTACTTTTTTTATTCAGACACCTTGTCAGTATAAGTTATACATAAGCAAGTTACCACCAACTCCGAGATTTGGATATTTCTTAACAAAATTTAGACTTACCCATTTATGCCTTCACCGATCTGCTCCAATTTCTCGAAGTAATCCACACTTCAAGACCCCGAATAAGGAGACCGAGCAAGATTAAGGTATTAAGCTGTCATGGTTCTGCTGCATCCATTACTTTCAAATCCTTTTTCCACTCAAATATCCAAGCAACTCCTGTACACAAAAAAGCTTGATGTGATTCATTGAGCATGGAAAGAAAACCACTTGCACAATCAAATGCTTAAAACAAATAGCGTCTAAATTTTATAGATGCAATATTCAATATTAATTAGTAAAAATTTGATTCTCATCCAGTTCTAACTAAGACTAACACAACAACCATCTTGCCTAGAGTCGAGGAATCAACTTTTAGTGTTAAATAGCGATAGACGGGATTAGCGGGATATGATGTGAACAGTACACATTTAGCATGTGCATGGCAGCCGGAGAACACTTGAATAATGCAAATGAGATCGAATGCCTTGATATTCCATGGAACAATAATGATCCTAAAATTCCAATTTAGACCAATTTAAAGGAGTGGTGTATAAGATATGCAAACATCTATCCAAGTGGTAAGAACCCAAAAAAATAATTATTAAAATGGACGAATAATTTAGAGTTAAATCTTAATTTAACGCCAAAGTTTCAGAAGAGTAATGCTGTAAAATGATATATCCAGTAGGTTCCTTCGTGGACATGTACTTGATAGTCTAAATCCATTCAGTGAAATATGCCTACTGTGAATGGAAGTATTAAATGTCCGAAATTGGAGTCCATGTTGTACAAATCCTAGTCTAATCGGAAGTTCCATTAAATGGTAACAATCTTACCATGCACCTATATGCCAGTTAGGATTACAGTTTGAAAAGTTGAAAGGAAAACTATTTTCTTACATGGAGAGATTGCATTTTCTGCAATTCCGCAACTTCTTTCAGACCGTCCTGTTCACAGAAGAAGATCCATCGGTTAGTAACGCAGGTTCTGTAACTATAATATACTCTAATGTACTCGGATCCATATAGATCAATCAGTTACTATAACTTGTCCATAAGAGAACAAACTGTCCTCTCAATCAATTTTCAGGGTCAATAATTTATAAAATAGAACAAAATAAATGCATTCTGTAAGCACTTTCATTTAACATTAGACAACAATCACTTATCAGAAGATAATAAGGTTTCATGGTAGATAGTTGTAGAATCACAAATAATCCAGATGAATAAAATAGAAGAACAAATAAATGGATAATCTCCACACACACCAATTAAAAAAGAACGGGTTATTTGGTTTTTGGTACTCACTTTTTGACCTAAACCTGGGTTTGGTCTAACATTTGTCCAGGCTTTGCGTTTGGTCTAAAGACCAACGTTGACTCATGCTAACTCGGTTATATGGTGACGTGTCTAATTATTGACTTGGTTTATTTTTTTTTCACCCCTTAAATTATTATGTATTCACTACCAAGGGCCCAAAAAAAAATGATAACTTCTTCTTTGCAGCCCGGTGTCTTATCTTCTTCCTCCGTCTCCTTCTCCTTCTTTTCTTTTCCTACTTCTTTCTTCTTCTTCTGTCCGATTTTGAGTGAATCAACTAGTGAAGATGCACATATAAAACTAGAATTATTCTCTGTGGATTACGAAAGTGATTTTGCTAATACCAATCATGAAAAATTAGAAAAATGGTAAGTTAAATTAGGGTTTTCAATTGGTTGATGCTTGGATACGAAATTGATATGAAATTGATCAATTAGTGATGGGTTTTTTTCCTAATTAAATTATGGATGATTATACAGGATTTAATTTTAGGTTCTTAAGAAAATCAATCAGAAATTAGAGTTCATACCAACTTAGGATTTGTTTGATTCAACTTTTGGGTTTTCTGTGCGAGTCTCAGAGAAGGATAAGGAGAAGAAATTCAAGCTTCTTCTATTAAATCAAAGATGGTACGTATTTTGTTGGATTGAATACGGAGTCTATAATTGGTGATGTTCTTGATTTGCAGGGAAGAACTAATGATATTGTGAATTGATATGGGTTCATCTTTGATTCGAGAGGTTCAGGAGAGACTGAGAAGATGGAACAAGTGGTGCTGAGAGATTGGTTTCACTGGAATTTGGCTTTACCTAAAGAACTGGTGCTCAAGTTGAACACAAAATTGGAGATGGGGATGAGATGGATTTGCATCTGGAGGTTTGATATTCTGCAACTATGAGGTAATGAAGCTACAGAAGGGTTTGATTCCGCGGGAGAGGAGGAAAGATGGGGTGTATTGGTGCTGGTAAAGATGCAGATGCAATGGATGGATGTGTTGGTGGAACTGTTGAAGGTGGTTATGCTACGGTAGTGGTGAAATTGAAGTTGTAATGATCTTAATGGATATGTGTTGCAGGACAGAGTTAGCAAGGAAAGTTGAGTTCGCCTTTATAGTAGTGATGAGTTATAGTTTCTGGTGATTCATGGACGAGTCCGAAGAATAAAGAAGAAAAATTGTCGATATTGGCAGGGATGATTGAGAGATTGAGATAAAAAAGATCATGGTGATGCTGGTGATAACTGATGACAGATTGTTGAAGTTGGTTTACATCAACAAGGTCCGTGGTTTTACAGAGATGATTCCGGGAACATATGGGAGATAATGAATTTGGGTATGGCTGGAATGAAGAAAAACTCAAGTTCTATTTTGAGTTCGTAGGAGGTGTGTAGTGACCGTTGGATGTTCTCAGGATAATTAAAGAAGAGCTGTTGAACAATTGGATTTTTGGGGCCCTTGATAATGAATACATAATAATTTAAGGGGTGCAAAAAAAAATAAACCAAGTCAATATTTAGACACGTCACCATGTAACCAAGTCAACATGAGTCAACGTTGGTCTTTAGACCAAACGCAAAGCCTGGACAAATGTTAGACCAAACCCAGGTTTAGGTCAAAAAGTGAGTATCAAAAACCAAATAACCCAAAAAGAACACATAAATCTAACGGAATAAATGGCCCTAAACGTTTAAATGGTCCACGAAACGAAAAATCTTTACATCTGTAGATTCACAGAGCCGGAGCCAAACCAAAAAGAAAAAAGATAACCTTTAATTGAGATAAAGAGTCATACAACATGGTCACTACCAACTTTCCTCTGTGATTTATGATTTGTGATTGGAAGTGAAACTGTGGCATTTTCAATGAACGCCTTTATTCTCTGAGATAGAAGAAGAAGATGAAATTGAAGGGTAAATAACCTTGTACGTAGAGATTATTTACCCAATCTCTCAAATATGCAAACACGATTACAAAATTGACAAATACATAACGCTGTTGTTAATCATTCAGGTTAAATTGAATCAAAAACATATGGAAGTACTTACACAAAAGAAAGTATCACTAACAGAACCAACTGAAAGGCTATTTCAATTATATGAAAGTAGATGGTGAGTTCAGCTGATTTGAGTGACGGATGAATAGGCATTTATGGGACATAGCGGAAAGGGTTGAATCAAAGAGATCCGCGTTGAACCAATTAATCCTTCCAAGAGTATACCTGATTTTTAAGCTTCCCATTGTCAATGAAATTTTTGTAAATAAGAAACACCAAATAAAAGACAGGGTATTAGAGAGATGTACCTTATGAATCTCATGAATAGCTGCAGAATTCTAGAGGCGATCATTTTATAAAGTATGGTTTTAATTAACTCAATTCTTTGGTTTATTCTGGAAATCAAAACAATCGTGCCCCTAAATTAACCTAAACCCTTAAAAAAATGATTAGAATTTAAACAAAAATTAGGGTTAGGATTTTAGTTTGGGACTGTGAAGTAAACATCATGTACATCAGAAGACATCACCTTCCCATTAACGATGTCAATACCTAGGAATCGAAAAAATAAAAAAAAAAGTAATGCTTCACAGAGGCAAAATAGAGAAAACGGGTGCTGAGAAATCTAGAGAAAATAATGTCGAGTTCCACCCATCCAAATTCCGTGCACGCACCCCGACCCACTTTACATTACTTTGAGTCTTTCATGGCCGTCTAATGACTTTCCAATCCGCAGCTTCCCGACCTTCGGATCGGGCCGAAATTAAACGTCGTCCGTCTGATAGCTTTAGTCATCATGGACATAAACCTTATACCTTTTTATAACAATGATGTTCAAAGATCTGAAAAATGAACCGAAAGTTCATATGAAGAGACTTGCAGAGTTAATGGGGGTGCAGTTTCACTTTAAAAGAAGAGAAACAAGGAGTCATTGACGATATATCAAGCTTATGTAGTTTTGAACACATGAAATTTTTTGACGTGAACAAGAACGGAACTTGGTTAAGAAGTATGGGAAACAAAGTCAATTTCAGGAAAGGGGAAGTTGGTGACTGGAAGAATTATTTGACGCCCTAGATGATTAAACGACTTGATTCTCTTATGGAAGAGAAGTTGAAAGGATCAGGCTTAGTGTTCCAACATTGATATCACAATAAATTTCAATAACACACTTGTCAAGGTGGATCCAATGTTATTTGAATAAGCTATGGAGATTGGTTCACATTATCCTCCGATCTATATATGTTTTCATCATTTCCTTAATAAAAGAAAAATAAAACAAAAAACTTTTGATAAATTCATTAATTAAGTTCAAAAGCTACTATTAAACTGATATGCCAAGCTCTCATAACTTGTCTACTCTAAAGAAGAAGAAGCAATGATAAGTCCAACTTTTTTTTGCCAGAAAAAGTGCTTATTGCCGACAAAATCAAAAGCAGCAAGATTCAGGAGCTTGAAAACTTGATGACACAGCCTGCTGAAGCCCATGGTGCATCGTAATTTTCTTATTCAGAGCTTCAACCTACTTAGCTTCAAGATTCTCATTTTGCGTTGATCTTTGTAATCTCTCATATAATATGAAGTTTCCAAATATGAAGTTTCCATAATGACCATTTCGAGAACTCTTGCATGCTTTAGAACAAATGCAACTATCTCCATCTCCTTTGGGTTCCCATTGAACCGCTGAATTTCAAATGACTTGAAGCCTTCCAAACAACGAGGCACTTTGTTAAATGTCAAAGTGTTCTTGTTGACTTTGCCACTAGATTCGACCTACAACCCAAGTTTTAAGTTCTGAAAAATATATATGACAATAATCAACAGGGACAAGAAGTCACTGTTGAACATGACTCCAACTGTTAAGTCTAAAATAACAACAATAGAGTATTACAAAATGCCAGGAAATAACAACAATAAAGTATTGACTTTGTCAATAGAGTATTACATTTACTACATGCCAGACCTAAAGTGTATCTTTTCATGATCTATATTTCCAAACACTAAGCACAAATTTTTTAGAGATACAATATGATTCAAAACCAAAATATTTAGGGTACACTATGGGAAAAATATACATCTACAACTGGCGATTTACAACACTTTCATAAACATTGTAGAAAGTCCTATGTTTTACAACTGATTTCAAAGGAAGCGTTGTTGTATATCATCACTACCAACACTTGGGAAACAAGGGGTTGGGAGAAGAAAAAAAACGACAACTCCTTAAGAAAAACTGTTGCGACAACATTTAGATATAAAAACTTTGTTACATAAACATAGTAACTTAACCTATCACAATTCTCATAAGTGTTGTTGAATAAGACAAAAATATGATAATGAAAAATACGTTAGAGGAGAGATTCGAACATGAACCTAATGCATGGATGTCTAACTCATCAACCATCCTTACGGTTCACAAGATTTGGTGTTTTTTTTTTAATTGAAACGTATAACAACACTTATAAGTGTTGTTGAAGTTAAAATATAGAATGTTGGGAAAAAAGAGGTTGGGGGGATTCGACCATGAACCTAATGCATGGATGTCTAGCTCATCAACCATCCTTACGGTTCAAAAGAATTGGTGATTTTTTTTCTTTTGAAGTTAAAATATAGAATGTTGGGAAAAAAGAGGCTAGGGGGTTCGATCCTTAGCCTCTTTCATGGAAATCTACACCACTAACCATTCCTACACTATCACAAGTTCTGTTAAGTTTGTGGTTCTTTAATATACTAACTTTATGACAACCCTTTATAAGAGTTGTAAAACAAAATATAATGTTCAAAAAATAATAATGCTCAGGTGACTGAGCCGCAAACATCGCGAAGCCTTCTCAGAAAATTACTTATTTCCGATAAGAATAGTATTATCATTTCACAATCTCCATAATGTTTATTGCACTTATTTCCATCAAGGGTAATACGATCATTTTCACATTTTATAATATTAACTTTACTTATTTCCGATAAGGGTAGTCTGGTCATTTTTCACAGTCTCCATAATGTTTATTGCACCTATTTCCATTAAGGGTAATATGATCATTTTTATATTCTGTAATATTTACTTTACCTTTTTCCGATAAGGGTAGTCTGGTCATTTCACAGTCTCCATAATGTTTATTGCACTTATTCCCATTAAGGGTAATATGGTCATTTTTGCATTCTATAATATTTACTTTACCTATTTCCCATAAGGGTAGTCTGGTCATTTTTCACAGTCTCCATGATATTTATTGCACTTATTTCCATTAAGGGTAATATGGTCATTTTCATATTCTGTAATATTTACTTTACCTATTTCCAATAACGATAGTCTGGTCATTTCACAATCTCCATAATATTTATTGCACCACATCTGATATATTTCGTCTTCAGTTCATCCGAACGAGAAACTGTGGTCTAACTATAATAATATTTGAACCAAGATTTCCGACTTATAGTTGTCCATTCCTAGACAAGTTTCGACCTCGGAGCCAGGGTATGCATACAATATGCTAGAATAGGCCTTGGTTAAGGTTTCAGGAAATATTCCGAAGGAATCTTACACGTAAATGGATGGATTCATCGTTCTTACCAAGTTTCCAACTTACAATAGTCCACTTATGGCCAGGTTTCAACCTCGAAGCCAGGGTATGCATACAATATGCCAGAATAGGGCTTGTTTAAGGTTTCAGGAAATATTCTGAAGGAATCTTACCTATAAATGGATGAATTCATCGTTCTTACCAACTTTCCGGCTTATAATGGTCCACTCAGGGCCAGGTTTCAATCTCAGAGTAAGGTTATGCATACAATATGCCAAAATAGGTTTTGTTTAAAGTTTCGGGGATTATTCCGAAGGAATCTTACATGTAAATGGATGGATTCATCGTTCTTACAAAGTTTCCGACTTCTAGTAGTCCATTCACAGTCGGGATTCGATCTCGGAGCCAGGGTACGCATATAATATTCCATAATATGGTTTGTTTAAGGTTTTGGGGAATATTCCAAAGGAATCTTACCTGTAAATGGATGGATTCATTGTTCTTACCAAGTTTCCGACTTATAGTAGTCCACTCCCGGCCAGGATTCGATCTTAGAGCCAGGTTATGCATACAATATGACAAAACATGATTTGTTTAAACTATCGGGGAATATTCCGAAGGAATCTTACCTGTAAATGGATGGATTCATCGTTCTTACCAAGTTTTCGGCTATAGTGGTCCACTCACAGCCATGTTTCGACCTCAGTGCCAGGGTATGGATAGAATATGCTAGAATAGGGTTTCTTTAAGGTTTCAGAGAATATTCCGAAGGAATATTACGTGTAAATGGATGGATTCATCGTTCTTGCCAAGTTTCTGACTTCTAGTAGTCCATTCACAACCATGTTTCGATTACGGAGCCCGGGTATGCATATAATATACCAGAATATGGTTTTTTTAAGGTTTCAGAGAATATTCCGAAGGAATCTTACTTGTAAAAGGATGGATTCATCGTTCTTACCAAGTTTCTGACTTATAGTGGTCCGCTCCCGGCCAGGATTCAACCTCGGAGCCAGTTTTTTTCTCGAAGTTGACAAATTCGTGTGTGGTTAAGGTTTCGAAGAATATTCCAATGGAAACTTACTTGTAAAAGGATATATTCATCGTTCTTACGATTGAAGTTAGAACCCTCACAAAGCTTCATAATTCATAGTTTCTTTTGTCGGTATACCATATCTGAAGTTCGAATCACCTATGAGATTCATATTTATCAATTTCGATGATGTATCATGCTATAATTGAAGTCAAAACCCTCCCAGAGATTCTTGGTTCATATTTTGTATGCCTTTATACCACATTTGAAGTTCTAACTGACATTGAGCATCATATTCATCGATTTTGATGATGTATATTGCTAAGTTTGAATTCAGAACCCACCAAGAGCATCATGATTAATAATTTGTTTGTCTTTATACCGAATATGAAGTTCGAATCGACACTGACCTTTATATTTATCGACTTCAATGATGTGTCATGCTAAGTTTGAAGTTTGAACCCTCTCGGAGCTTCTCGGTTCATAGTTTGTATGTCGTTATACCATATTTGAAGTTCGAATCAACACCTAAGTTTCATATATATCAATTTCAATGACGTATCATGCTAAGTTTGAACCCGAAGCTTCTTGGTTCATAGTTTGTATGCCATTATACCATATTTGGAGTTCAACTCGACACTGAGATTCATATCTATCGATTTCGATGATTATCATGCTAAGTTTGAAGTCTGAACCCTCCCAGAGCTTCTTGGTTCATATTTTTATGCTTCTTTAGTCTACCAGTGTGAACTAAAGCTACTTCATGACCTGTACAACTAGTCTAAATTACTTCGTGACCTATGTGACTAGTCGAAATTCAAACTGGAATCACAAAGAGAAAGCACAAAGAAGCATACCAATTATCAAATTCATTTCTTATTTTTAAGCTTAATTTTTATACATTTTTTGGATTTTTTTATATCAGAATGTCGATAACAATGTCCTAAATTTATTTATATTTTTCTTGGATTTTTGTTTCATGTCTAAGGTTGATAATAAATTGGATATATGAGATCGTATTAGCACAAATAGAAACACAAATGGTTCAATCTGTATGACCATAATAAATACAATCTCAGCCGTTAGATTATTTACTCAATCCGTATGAGTGGATCAAGTGAAATCTGGTCCGTCCATATTTTTCATTCACCCACCAAACCCTCGTCAACCCCTCGATCTCAATCTGTTTTGCTCCATCTTTTTTTTTTTTTTGCTGAATTGTTTTGCTCCATCTTCTTCTCCTCTCCTCTTCGTATCCTCTCCACTCCACAGAACTCAATTCTTCCATCTAAGTTATCGATTCATCAAAATCTTCTTCTCAATCTAGAACCCTAGATTTCAAAAAAAAAACAAAAACCCCCCGAATCTCAATGTTGAGATGAAAAAAAACAAACCCTAGATTTCAAAATCAAAATAATGGTACGTATTTTCCTAACAATCTTCGATTCCCCCTTGTTCTCGATTCATGAACAATCACTTCAATCTAGAACCTCATCCCAAGAACAAAAGCTATCTGAAATCTTGGTTAGCCGGAGAAGATGGGTTTAATTTGCGTATTATAAACCATGGATTAAGATGCTTATTTCTCATTGGATGAAGAATTCACGATTTGAGGAAGTTAGGATTTCGGTTAGGGTTTGATTTTGGGAATTACACAGATGAAGGAAAGTTGGGTTTGAACTGATTCTGAAATCAGCAGTCAAGGTTCGAAAGTGGTTGGATTTAATGATGTTTTGGGGCTTGATTGAATCGCAAGGGATCAGATTTAGTTCACCGACTGTATTTTAAGTAAGTAAAGATTACTAAATGTTAATTCTACTTATTGTTTTTAGATGACATAGCTATAATTCGCTCACTGATTTTGTACATTTTGCACAAAGCCGTCTTTATTAATGTCCCCCTTCTTGTTCCGTCAAGGGAATTCGGGAAGGAATTTGAAATATCCTCATCTAAGACCTGCTGAATACAAGAGGTCTAGATTATCTAGAAACATGAGAACTGTGAACCGTGCCTATGGTGGAGTATTATCCGGAAGTGTTGTCAACAAAAAATGCTCTATTAACAACATGGATGGAAAATATATTTTGGCTGGAGGTGAAGATGATCTGGTGCAAGTTTGGAGCATAGAAGATCGAAAGGAAGTAGCATGGGAAGTGGGTCACATCTCATGGGTATGATTCTTGTAAAATATTTGATCTTATTTGGTCTTCTTTTTACACAAGCATCTCATACTTTGTTAATTGTACTTGCAGGTCAGTGGTATCTTTCGACTCATACTAGTTATCACCAGCCTCATATGGCACAGGGGAAGGAGGCATGTACCGGTTGGGTTCCGTTGGTCAAGTAAGATTTCCTTTCCCACTTTGAACTAATTGTTAACTGAGATTAAGATAGCATCCAGTTTAGATGTCTCCTCTTAGACGTTATGTGGGAATGAGGAAAATGAATCTAGTATAGCTGATGGTCTGTTTGAATACTGTAATAACCTGTTTTTCGTACCTTTGTTTCATGGATATTTTCAAGGTGTGGAAACAAGAGACAATCATGAAAAAAGGACCAACAAAATGGGGTAAAAATTCTTATTGCATGTCTGAGTTGTGCCGTGAGTTAGGTGATTGTGTATTGACCAATTGTAACTGAGGTAGATACAGAGGCTAATAGATTAAGTAACTGAGGTAGATACAGAGGATAATAGATTGAACAATGTGAATTTTTGTGTAATTTGAAATAGATGGGAACCTGTAGAACTAATGATTTTCCTTGTTGGGAAGTCATCTGTGTTTGTATTATGAGTCAGAATTATCCAGTCATAGTAGGACAAGTTGGCTTGACTTGAGAAAATTGTAAACATTATATGTGGACTATTCAAAATTTCTTCATCTCTGTACTAAATTTTACTCAGTTTGAATCTGATCGAATTAAACAATCAAGCAAAACAAAGAGTTGACACCAGTTTCTATTTGTTAATATTATTTGGCCTTTTCTTGTTTTCCTTAGTGCTTTTACTGAATTAATCTTGTATATAGTATATGTATATTATTGTGAGTGTTTGTATTGAATTTTTTTGTTTCTGACATTGACATTGTAGATACGAAACGTTTGATTGGGAGAAGGGTTTCAGATCCATTAGTTCAAGCTGATATGAAGCTATGGGATTTCAAGGTTGTAGCTGGACTAGGTGAAGATTATCATCACATACAAGAAGATTATTAGCACATACAAAGAGAAGCAATTTCCAGCTGAAAAAATATCATCTATGGTTCTTATCAAAATGTGCGAGATTGCGGAAGCTTATCTTGGTTCTTCAATAAAGAATGATGTTGTTATCGTCTCCGCGTACTTCAATTGTTCGCAGCTACAAAGGATGTTGGTGCGTTATGAGCCAACTGCAAATGCAATTGCTTATGGTTCTTGATAAAAAGGCGCCTGCCGCCGCAGGCGAGTTCTGGAGAGAAGAAGGTTCTTATTTTTGAAAGGTGGTGGTACATTTGATGTTTCATTAGTGGATTTGAATGTGTGTTTAACACTAGCAGGTTAACTTGAATGAATGTAAATGTGTTACACTGGAAGCTTAATGAGAATGTGAAATACTTTCGGCAATACGGTTTCAGCTATAATTTTTTTTTTCAAAAATGTTTTATGCACACAACTTCTAATAAGAGTTGTGTTCCATATTTCAACTACACAAACCAGTAGTTGTGAAAGAAAGTCTTTACGACATAACTAGGTATTGTCCAACATAGTTCTACAACTCTAACAGGTGTAGTGCAAATCTTATTCATAATAGTAACAAGTGTTGTGTAACATATTTCTATGATACATCACCTAGGTTGTATAAGATAGTCCTTCAACTTATACAAGTGTTATGTTACATATTTCTATGATACAAATCATAGGTTGTCTAAGATAGACCTTCAACTTATAAAAGTGTTGTGTTACATATCTTTACGATACGCATCTTATGTTATCCAAGATAGTTCTACAACACAAGCAAGAGTTGTGTTAGGCTGTCAAAAAAAATCGAAAGAGAATCACAACTTTGGCAAAATATTGTCGAACAATGAATCACATCACCCTTTAAAACTCTTAGTCAAGTATTGTGGAAAAGCTTGGACTTTCTACAATACCCCCCTTCCATAATGCATGAAATGGAGTTGTCGTAGGGGTACTACAACTCTTAAATTGTGTTGTAAAGGTTGTTTTTTCCCGTAGTGGTAATATTTAGAAAAAGTAAAGATGACAGAATCTACAAAACATAGTAACTTTACATGATAGTATGGAAAGGGAAAAACTATACCTTATCATCTTCGACTTCCTCCTCGTTCTCAATATGACAACCTACTGGACTCTCATCCACCTATATACAACAATTATATGCTTGTAAACATTAAGAAGTCTGATGTATAACAAGGTCACTGGTCACTACGAACACATGTCAATGGTAAGATTTAATCAAATAGCAATTGCAAAAACAAACAAGAAAGTGAATATTATACCTTTTTGATGACCAGTGATTCCAAATTTGGCGAGAACTCTAGAAAGTTGAATAATGTTTTCATTTGCAGGTAGCGAATCTTATAGACTACCAAACGGTTCAAGTTGTCAAAGGTAGGGAAACTTGTAGACATATCCTTAGCGAGCTTGAGAATCTAATACTAAGGTATAAAAAAAAAGATACTACAGTTAAAATTTAAAAACATTATTATACAAAATTGTAGAGTATAGTAATAATCTAGTATGCTAAGTAAGCAAGCATACCTTAAAGTAAGCACCTGATATTTTCAAGAGTTTTACATTGTAGAGCTTCGTTGTAAACTTTGACATCTGAGGAACTCTGCTCTTTATGTCGCCATAGTTGTAGTATAAATCTGCATCATGTAGTGATAGAAAACTATCCACAACAAAATCTTCAGCTAGACAATCACAATAAGTGAAGGATAGTATATTTGGTGCATTAATCTCGACCTTGATATCTTCCATATTACTTCTCACTCTCACAACCAGTTAGATTGAAGGACTTCAATTTAGGAGCTGAAACACGTATGATATCAACCCCCAACTACAATCGGTCAAACACAATTCTTCAAGTACTGGACAACTAGAAAAGAGCTTTCCTACCAATTCCTCATCATCATATATAATATTTGTAAGCCGAAGAATTCTCAGTTTTGGAAGAGAAATTGAGTCCGGAAGATCGAGCCCATCTTGGTATGCAAATCCAAAGTCTAATGTAGTTAATGATTCACATGTTAAAAGGGAGTCAGGAATCATCTTGTCATCGCTTAAGTATGAGAAACACCTAGAAAAAATAAACTCCTCGACTTGACATTTGATTGCCGTAGTGATCCATGCATTAACCCGCTTATGATCGAAATGACCATTACAATCGAGATAAAACTTCTTTATATTTAACGTGTTGCGTTGAATCATTAACTTATACACAAAATCCATGAACTTATTCGTCTCCAAGATAATGTCTTGTTCATCACAACCTTCATGCACAATTCTAGGAGGTCCCATGTCAAGAAAATCAAGATCTGGAATAGACACCCAGACATTCTTCCATCTTTTCGATAAAACGCTAGTGGAAATAGCAAATTTGATTGGAACAAAAGAGAGTATATGATGAACTAATGGATCAGGCAGTTCACTAATCCTATCCTCTCCAACATTCATGTTGTTTTCTCCAACAATCATCTTTTGTTTTTTAAGGCAACCCGCATCCATGTTGTTGATGTAGTAGTTTATAAGTAAACCAAGATTCACATTTAGTGTATAACTATATGCATGTTTAAAATAATACTACCTTAAAGAAACAAGAAATCCACAACCTAACACAACTATTTTTCAACGAGAGCCCTTTTATTAAACAACCCTGAACCCTTAAACATTAAGCTGCATAGTCCCGCATTGTGAATTTAGAAAGAAATTTCTATGCAAGGACATAACTATCCAGCAATGTTATAACAATAACAAGATATAACAAGCACAACCCGGATAGCGTTCCATTGAATTTATGACTCTGAAGAAATTGTGCATCTATGAGCTCATTCACTCCTTTTTGCGATAATTTATTAAAAAAAAAAAATCGACGATCCAAAATAAGTTTTACTTCAAGGTAAATTTTTTTTATAATATATATCTGCAAATTCATTCATCCATAGCAAATCAAGATTACATGGATATCAAGTACATCAAGAATCAAAATAAAACTAAATCAACATGCTTGTAACAGTACAAGATCGAGGTAATATTGTTGAACCCTAGACAAGAGAGCATAAGTATAAAAATCTCAAACCAAACTTAAATAAAACACAGAAAAAGAGTAATATCTATTTGAAACCGAGCTTAAATAATAGACAGAAAAGAAATCATACCTCTGAAAGCTTTGGGTGCGTATAATGCCTAGGATTTGTGACAAATTGATTGAGAGAGAGAGATTGAATAATCGGCTTCAAGGTTATATAACCGGACGAGAAGAGACTGGAAGCGTGAGTTACAAGCCTCAAGGATGTGTGTTATGGAAGATTGGGGGAATGTGTCCATCTACAGTAGAGTTCTGGACTAAAACGACACGTGTGATAATGGGCTCAGTTGAAACACTTTTCTTCTCGACCCGTTTTGGTAAGGAAAATTTCTTGTTCGGTCCAAAGCCCATCTAATTATTTATTGTCCTACCGGATTTTATTGTTATTAGGCGGTCTAAATTACTTTAAAACATGAAAAAGACACCCCTACCCTTCTAAGAAAACGTGTGAAGCAACCTCCTTCTCCCGATATCCTATTTCTCCTCTCCACAGAACCAATATCGCAAAATCAAAACTCATTAAAAAAAACGTAAAACGTAAATCAAAACCGGAAATCATTTGATGAAATCCATTGAAGCGTTCAATTGAATGTTTTTAATTGAATCAATGAAAAAAAACAACTAAAAATTCATCAATAATCACTCGCATATTATTTCTGATACCTAATTTCATATCTAGGTCAGAAAAGTTTCAAAAAAATACCTAGATTCGATCTAGGTCAATTTGTTTTTAGAGAAAATGAGAACAAGAAGAAATACGGGAAGATACTACTGCTCCTATATTTGAAGAAGGTGATTTTGAAGAATTAGCAAGACGAAAAACCAAATCCGTGAACAAAAAAACCCAACAAAGGAGTAGTATCGGCTTCAAAGAAGAAAGGTAATAGATATTTTTTATTTCAGTTTTCTTTGTAATTTTTGTTTAAGAGACAATGATCCACCAGTACATATTTCACATACTGGTGAAAATCATGAAATTTACATGCATCTTGTTATTTTGGGTTTCAAAGACAATGATCCACTAGTACATAACTCTTATACTGGTGAACAAAATAGATTATGCTAGAAACAATCATGAGAAAGTAAAATGCAGCTTGTTATTTTTTCTTCCAAAGACCATGATCTACCAGTAACCAGTACATATTTGCTATATTGGTGAAAAAAAATTATGCTGGAGAAAATCATTGTCAATTGATATTTTTGGTTTATGAGACAATGATCGATCAGTACGTATCTCCCATACTGATGAAATAGGCATTGGCATACTTTCATTTATGATTGTATATCTGTTAGAAAATATGGATTTGAGTACATATCTCACATATTGATAAAAAAAAAACTATGTTTATGCTTACCAATGTGATTGTGTATGTTTTAGACACTATTTATTGGCAATACATAACTTCCATACTGATTAAATAACAACTATTATGCTTTAATATATGATTGTAAGTGTGTCATGCACTATAAATTTGCAGTACATAATTCCCGTACTCATTAAACAACTTTGTTCATGGTTTAATTATGATTGTATATACACCTATTAGACAATATGAGTGGGTACATATCTCTCGTACTGATAAAAAACTATGTTTGAACATCACAATATGATTTTGTATATAATTGTAGGCGTGTGAAGCACTAACTATATGTATTCTTAAACTATGAATTTGCATTACATAAATGTTGTACTGAAACAAAACTAGTTAATTTTGCAGGTAAGGTTGTCACGGAATCCAGTAGGAAGTTATTTAGATCTTGTCCAACTGCATTACATACTCATTTTGACATGAAATTGACTTTTATATATGATCCAGCAGGTACTGGTGCCGGGACACATAGTTTAATAGTGGTGGTGGTGGTCTTGGTATTGGTAGCACTGGAGTGGAAGATCTAGTTCTATGTTTATTTTTTTTCCTTTTTGTTTGTCTTTTATTCTTCTTTATTGTTATAATCTCGGACCCTTGATGTATATTTTTGGTTGCTAATGTACCTTCAATGTTGAGGTAAGATAATTTTATTTACTTTTACGTTTAAATGCGTAGAAGAAGATAAGTAATAACAATAAATAATACTAATTTTATTCGACGATTCTATAGATTTCGATTCCATTAGTATGTTATGGCTAACAAAAACAAAAACAATGTCGATTTTTACAGTATAATCCTAAAGTATGTATATGTTGTACTGAAATTACATATTAATTGTGCTTAAAAATACAAATTTGACATTAAGAAATGTCATATATTGGTTGTACTAAAAACTAAAATAGATCGATATCAACTAACAATTTATATACTTGAGCAAAAGCTATCAAGTGTTTTTGCCTAAATACATATTAAATTGACATTCAAGAAATGGGTACATCTGATATATGATGAGAAATATTTCAAAAACAAAAAATGAGTACATATGATATATACTGAGAAAAGTATACAAAAAATGAGTACATCTGGAAATAAAACTGACAGAAAATATTTTCATTCACTTTCAACTCCACGTATTTGAAACCATTCTTCACAATTTCATAAGTGAACATGTAGTAATACCCAGTTCTCTTCCCAAACTAGCTTAACTTGTTTAGCATCATTGGTGATGTTCCCTGGACAACAACTAGAGCATTATTGAAGAGAAAACAAAATATTTCAGCTACTGAAAGAAATGAAAACAAAACCTATTCATAATGTTAAGAGGGTTGTTCTCCACTTTCAGTACATATTAGCTACACTCATATTTTCAGTGGATTTTAAGCATCCTAACAGATATTGCATTCAAAAACATAACTAATTCCATCGAAAACCTATGCGTAATACTAAAATGGTTATTCTTCCTTCCACAATCGTCAGTACATATTGGATTCACTCATATTACATTGGGACCATCGAATGTACGCTAAACGAGATTTAGGATTGTGGCAACATTGGCAGGTTAAACCTAGTACTCCATAACATTACTCTTTCACAAAATTACTACCATTTCTAATAAAATTTCTAAAATATTGTAATTCTAGGAGAACCTGTGTATGGAGGCTTGCCGAATACAACTTTAGTACACATTGAGTTGTTGTTGTTGCACTTTCGGATCCATTTAGAAGGAATCTAGGCAGGAACTATAAGGACTATCTCTCCATGCCTGTAAAGAAAGAAAGAAAATGCAATATAAGAAACATCTTCAACCTCAAAAATTACAGTACAATTGTTATGCACTTCTCAAAAAACCATGTACAACTGCTATGTACTGTATGTTCTATTCTAGTCTCGAAATTACTGCATTGGGTAGTAGTGTGAAGATGGGTACGCAGTAAAAAAAAATTACTTGAATAATAAAATCCAATATAATTATCATGCACTGCTCAGAAAATCCAGTACAACTGCTATGTACTGTGTGTTTTATTCTGGTTCGAACATACTGCGTTGGGTAGCAGTGTGGGGATTACTAGCATCTGATTTTTAAGTATACCATATATGTATTTAATATATTCTCAGTACATCGAATATGCACTCAACTCAGTCTGATTATAAAACATTTTTCACACCACCATCCTATAACCATGATGTACTGTAATTAATAAAAGAGAAAAGCATTACCAATTCTCTTAACCAATTTTTCTTGTTAAAGAGGACTCCTTTACTCCCTAAAATCAGTTAGTGCTCATATTAGTCTAGATTCACCACTAGACACAGTATGTAAGCATGCAATAACCCCATGAAGCTCACGAGTACAATGATTATAGGAAAAAACACCAAAATTTGATAAAAGTGAAATACTTTCTCTGCCTTGGCTAACCTAAGTGACAAGAGCATACAATGGCAGACTAATGTAACTGGAAAACATTTGCATACAGACAAATATTAGGTTTAACAACATCACATTTCCAAATGGATCTCTCAGAATGCCAAATATACACTCACTAAATTCGAGTACATATATGTTGCATTGATTATAAATAAGCATAAATAAAAAACCAAGTGAATTACAGGTTAATTTGGATTCCACTATCTACACAAAGTCAAGAATTATCAAAATGTACTAGTATTTTGGTAATAGTCATAGTTTAGGCATTTACAGAAAGGTTAAATCATCTAAGGGAAGTGTAAAATACCAAACTTGAGATAATCTGTCAAAAATACGAATGTAAAATACCAAACTTTTCTAACATCAAAAATATAACATACTAAAGAAACTGAACAGGAGTAAGTACTACCTAGCTAAGAAAAACATGTAACATCCTGTACACATCGCACTCCCATTAGCTAACATCCCTAAGTTAGCCAAAAATAAAGTATATTATGCATTCAGTATACTAGTTCATTCATTTATAGTACACCAAATATGATTTTTTCTGAGTACATCATTTACGCACTGCTTTTTTTCACAATGCAACATATATACGTTGATTTATCTGGTGTGCAGCGTTTATACACTGATATTGCTGGGAATATAACAAAATAAAAACAATATTTCCCAGTACATCATATATGTACCGCTGGATCATATGAAATAAGTGATGAATCTGTGAATGAAACAAAATCAAAGCATTTTTTTCGGTATGTCATTTATGTACTTGTTTGTACCATAAGCAAAAATACCACTTAATGGGCCGAATCGACACTTGAATCATTTACTGGTCCTCATCCAAGCCCGCTAATCAGTCAACCAAGGCATCCCGCCAGTCTGCACAGACCGGTCAATGGTCAAAGTCAACATCTGGTCAATGGTCAAAGCCAACGGCCAATCAATGGTCAAAGTCAATCGTCGGTTAACTATCGAAGTCAGTCACACACCTAACCAATTTTCGGTCTTATAGCCAGCAACACTGCTATCCAATTCCCATCCTAAAACTCTTCCGCATTGCCAACCAGTCTCCATCCAAACTTCCAGCCAACCTCCATACCCTAGTTAACAATTCGGGGTACGGGAAACGTTCGTAACGGGATACGTACGAGTATTATACCGATTCGTAAAAATCAAATTCGGTCAAAAAATTGGTCAACGATTCGTGATTCGGCAGTAGTACGGAAGGGCATACGTACGTGTATAATTCGATTTACTAGTTTGAGTTCGGTATTGAAAATACGGTACATATTAAATAATTAAAAAATAATATTTATAGTGGAATAGGGATGGGATATCCGTTATTTAGGTTTAAATGGTATGTATATGAAATGTAGTAGGTTACAATCACCAACCGACGACTAGATCAGTGATTCAGTGCCTAACTAAGGAGATGGAGGTCTTGATATCGAATGTCACCACACTAAATTTTTGTTTGGCCGTGTTTCTTCTCTGAATAAAGAGGAAATGGGTGAATGGGATTTACTGGGCTGTGTTTGTTCTCTTAATAAAGAGGAAATGGGTGAATGGGCTTTACTGGTCCGAGTTACGTTGGTGGATCCGAAGAATAAATTCGACGAATTTATGGGCCGTTTGATTCGCAGATCCGGATAATTCGCGATTTATCCAGGAACTCCACAAAACACGCGTATTGAGTACGGGAATTCAGTTGCACGGCCGTATAATTATGTCCCGATTAATACGGTAAAATTCGCGAATCATTTGGCGAATTACTAACTAGGCTCCATACAGTCTGCCAGCCAATTATGCTGCCAACCAGCATCCATCCAAACTGCCAGCCGCCAGTCCAGCTTGCCAGCATGCAGAATTTACCATACAGCACTAAATGTAGCAGTTTCATACATGCAGCATTAATCCCAACAGTTTCTAGAGAATTTATCATAAAAGCATTTAAGGGGCAATTTCATGCAACAATTGTGATGAAGACATAAAGGGGCAGTTTCATGCAGAATTCAGGATGGTAGCATAAATGGGCAGTTTCATTTAGAATTCATTATGGGAGCATGAATGGGGAAGTTAATGCAATTTATGTTTATGTTGAAATCAGATGTTGAATTATATAAATAGGGAGAGCAGAAATCAGGAGGGGGGGGGGGGGGGGGGTAGCCAATAGGAGAGAAAAGAGAGAATGTAATTTCATAATCAATAAAAATATTACTCCCCAAGGGGATTCGTCAGTGGATGTAGGCAACCATGCCGAACCACGTAAAAATCTGTGTCACTTTGGTTCGTCCTCCAATTCTCTTTCAACCCTAAAAACACACCAAAATTACCAATTCATTGTGTTTCGTGCCCAAAAATTATTTTGGGTACAAACATTGGCACCGACTAAGGGGAATCGAGAAAAAAGATCTAAGGAGCAGTTTAGGTTGACTAGTTTTTGGTAATACGGAAGTTCAAGCAAAAACCTGTGCTCTCTGGTGATAAATCTCGTGTCAGGTCCCAACAAAGAATTTTTCTGAATTGTTACATGGATATGCTCTAAAAAAATAAAAAAATAAAAATGAAAAAGAAGTAAAAATGAAGAATTGGGAAAAACAAACCAAAGGAATTTCACGAAGGAAAGATGTTATTTGCTTCTCTGGTCTTGCTTCGAATCTTATAGGCATGATGCCCACTGAAAGAATCACGGGAAAAAAGAAAACGTCTAAAGATCTAAAGTCCATCTCCTGTCCTCAATGTCCAAATAGAATCGGTGAAAATCACATCGTTTTAGCTCGCTTGAATCACTGCGGAAGCAACCACTGAATCCGCATGACGCTGAATAGAAAGCTTAGGAATAATTCGGTTGACACCGCTAGCTCAGAGCCTCAGACTCAATGAACTCGTACGGGACAACTCGAGAATAAGCGATGCGGAGACAGCCAAGCTTCTGGGATCGATTAGCTAGCTCATACCAGTCGATATAATCCAGCTCCGACAGCGCCCACAAAATCGATAAGCCAAACTTTCTATCCCTTGTCTCTTTAAATTCTTTTTCTTCTAAGTCCATAAATTAAATTGCTAGTGAGCGAATAGGCGTTTTTTGAATACGTTCCATATGCTTAGCATGATAGGCATTTATGAAGTTAATGATTCATGCAATTTCGCATGCATGGTCCTCTGACCAAGCGTTTTTCAAGCGTTCAAAAAAAATTCAAACGTTTAAAAAAGTCTTAAGCATTTTTAAAGCGTTTCAAGAGTTAATGATTTATTTTTAATTTTAATTTTATTTAGATTGACCGGAACTACTATTATGCCAAAGGGAAATCATACTTGATTGTATATAGAGCCTGACTTTTCATTGATAAAGAGGTTGCATCAAGAGGTCGACAATAACCTTTTAAAAGAATATCGGGGATGGCCCCAGCAAGGCTACCCGCCAATTCTTCCAGTCTGGTCGCACGGAAATTCTCCGCAAGGTGGGAAATACATGAACCATCGTGCTAGAGATGAGAAGCTGCTCACCAACAACATTAGACTCATGGGAACTGAATGATAAAACTCGTGGAGGGTTATGTGGTATCCCATCTTTCCATATACACAACATTGGTACCAGTACCTCCAACATTTTCTCCCCCAGTACAGTGAGTCCATTCCATTTAACTACATTACTTTTATTTTGCATAAACATATTGTGTCATCCAAAAATGTGCAGTATATGTTCGCATTTGGGTAACCCACAAGGTCACCCTGGGTATTATCAGCTAATACACAACATAATATGCTGTTACATTGTACAGTTTTGTGATTGAGATACTGATACTTTTAATGCAAAAATCTAACCAGTGCAGATGAACTTTATCTCCAATCCTTCCATAAAAATTGTTGGATTTCAACACTAATTCAAGCTTATACTCTTCAAGAACAGTAGCGATTGTTCGAGTCCTACACGATTTCTGACAGAAGGATTAAAGCATTTATACGCGAGCCAAGAACGGTAGCGACGGTTCGAGTCCTATGCAAGTTCTAACAGTAATATTCATATGAGAGTTTCAGAGCTGCAATCAACCAAGCTATCCAGTCATCTTAATTTTTTCCAACAAAAGGTTAAAATCCTTACGAAGGCCATTACTTCAAAAGTGATTTCAGGCAATTTTTACCAAGACTGAGTATCATAAATACTAGTTAGAGAGTAGATAGTAACTCAACGCTATCAGGACTCGCTTACTATGGGCCACCATTTCCGTCATCACCAAAATTACATGTATAATTAGTTCGATCACCATTGCTTCATGTACAAAAGGGTGGAGGATTCACGCAAAAAACATCATGAGATGCGCATCCAAAAACTCTACTGGAGAGTTCACAAATGCAGCCGTACGATGAAGAAAACTGTTGCAGATTCTGAATAGCGAAGAGGTCGGATCAGCCCCAGTAAGTTTATCTTCCGGGAAGGAAGTCAGTACCTCCTAGAAGAGTAGTACGTCAGAGATCCTTTTGTCTAGACTCACTGCATTCGAGATAGGTGACCTTTAAATCCTTACTACAAGTAGAAATGACCATCTTAATACAAGATAATTGTTCGTGCTAGCTCTTGGCTATGTTTATAAGCTCGTGGATTTCGGTTTTGAGCATCTCATTTTCTCGGCTCATATTCAATCCGTGATCGTGTCTTCGAAATGCAGAATCGGATTGGGGCGTTCCTATACTGTGCCTTCGCCTTACAAACAATGTTTGGCAGTTTTTTTTTACGGAACGAGCTCAGTGGCACAAAGTTAATGCTGGCCACACATGGCCGCTATTACCTTGCAATGTCCCTGATCTTTATTTCAATGCAAGTGAAGAAGCCGAAGAAGATTCCTAGTGATTTATAAAAAAGATTTAATTATCTAATCTTTCATCTCTATACTTCTCACAACAAGGACTAGATTTAGTTTACGACAAGCTCAATTTCCAACTGGAGTGATATTGCAATTTTACACTACGTTTCCTGTGGCAACAATGGATTATTTCCGGACTTAATAGAATGCATTTGAGGACTTCGTTTCCAGTGGGAGTGGGACGACAGTCCATTCACACATTTGCAGAACTCTGCGTCCGAGATTCTGAATCAGCTGATAAATTGATTACATCGATCAACTAGTTGTCTGCAGCTCAACAATAACTACAGTGTCCAACAAGTTATTAAGTTCGGTTGCTAATATAATACAGCTGCATCCCACTAGTATTTAAAGAAACTGGTCACTGGCATAGGATCGACTATGCGGAAGGTTTAAAAAGTCGACTAGGCGAGCAAGATCAAAAGTCAAGTATATATGAAAAAGTTTGAGGTTCGAGTGATACAAATAGTTCCAGAAATCCACAAGAAAGGGTGCCAAAATTTACTTTACTCAAACATAATGGAGAACGAAAAATTAATATCGCACCAACAAGAAATCACGAATGAATTAACTAGCATCCTTGATTAGCTGCCATGAAGTTTGAAGCCAATTGTAGACAGGAGACACGATCGAGCTTCCTGTACTATGGAATACATTACCATTTGGCCATAAGAAACCAAAGCAACCTGAAATTCTGTTGATACAAAAGAGAAACCTGCGACGAAGAGACCAAACGACGCCAAAACTGCTGTACTTTTGGATACATCTATACAAATTAAATGTGTATACATCTGAAAACAACACAAGGCGATAGTCTGTCAGAGATCACATCTGAGAACCCAACAGCACCAACGACCAAGATCAACCAAGTAACAGTATAAAGCACAGGAACATGATGAGGTCCACTAATAAAAGATGGACAATCCTGCTTGAAGAACAACTCCAGTACATTTCGAATATTATGGCAATCAACTACAAAGCTTTGCACAGAATGCATGTGACTACTTAGAAGGGAAATCAGTACGCACCTATTCTCTCCAATAGGAAGAACCGAAGCAATTTCAGATATAGCAGCAATGGAGACCGGAAGACACGCTTAAATCGGTTAACCACAACAAAAAGTCGCAGACCTCTTGCTAGCTCCTGCTCCAGACTCATAGAAAGTCATACACTTTAAGAAGAGGAATAGTCTTGAAGAAAGGAAGGTCCATTACTCTCCAAGCATAATAGTGCATGTTCGAAGGAATTGTTTTAATCATAATTCACAGAGTCAAAGATCGAAGTGACAGACTGGTAGTACATTATTTTCAAACCAGTTTGGACTTAACTGGTGCATAGACAAATCAATTTACTAAGTCAAGACGAGACGCTAAGGCAACTATACTAATCATCATCGCTGAAAAACACCAGCATAGCCGGTGGTCATCCTAATCACTTCATAAACGAAGTCGCAGTAACATTTTCAATATGCATTTTCTCAACGAGGGGATGCACACATTTCAGTCCTGCGCGCATCTGGAATAGTGGGATTGGCCCCCGCGCGAATTCCAGATAGCAGACATCTTCAAAATTCCATGCGCGAGCAAAATGCCGCAAGGCAGTACACCCTTGTGCGAGCATTGAGCAGCATGACAATCACTATCTACTGGGGGCGAGTTGCATATCACTTCAACGTGACTGACTATCACTTGGGGGCGAGATATGTGACACCTCATGGTTTAAAATGACTCATTTGGGGCAGGCTGCGTAAACATTCTATATGATTGGGGGAAAGTTACATAGCACCTAAATGCAATGCGGAGTTCATCTTCCGAAAACAAAACTTCAGGTAACCCGAACATCTTAATCCTCCAACGAGTTGCAGGATTAAGAGGGGGCGAGCATACACCGTAATATTTTTACCCATAATATTTTTACGCAATTATTATAATCAGTAATGTTAAACTGCCATAGTTATATTGATTGAATTATTGTACTCCAGTTCAAAAGCAACTACTGCACTCGGTTGGACGCAACCGATGCAGTCCAGTTGCCTGCGAATTCTATACTCAGTTGGACGCAACTAATGCAGTCTGGTGGCACTCAGTTGGACGCAATTGATGCTGTCTAGTTTTATTTATAACTTTTACACCTATGCTTTTCGAACTATTTAAGTCCAGTCCCTCAGCACCAGCTGCATTCTAGCTAATCATCGCTGTTGCAGTGTAGCTTTATTCGTTACTGCTGCAGTCCAGATGATGCAGTCAAGCTATGCGCACAATTACTGCAGTCTAGCTGACCAAATTTGCTGCAGTTTTGTTTGTCGCCACTGCATTCCAGTCGATCACAGCTAATGCAATCCATCCATGCTCGCAGTTCCTGCAGTCCATCCATGCTCGCAGTTCCTGCAGTCCAGCTGAACACAGCTGTTGCATTCCAGCTGATCTCAGCTGATGCAGTCCAGCCATGCTCGCAGTTCCTACAGTCCAGCTAAACGCAGCTGCTGCAGCGGAACTTTGTTCGTTGCTGCTGCACTCCAGCTGATCGCAGCTGATGCAGTCCATCCATGCTCGCAGTTCCTGTAGTCCAGTTGAACGCAGCTATTGCAGCGGAACTTTGTTCGTTGCTGCTGCATTCCAGCTGATCGCAGCTGATGCATTCCAGCCATGCTCGCAGTACCTGCAGTCCAGCTGAACGCAGCTGCTGCAGAGGAACTTTGTTCGTTGCTGCTGCACTCCAGCTGATGCAGTCCAACCATGATTGCAGTTCCTGCAGTCCAGCTGAACGCAGATGCTTCAGCGGAACTTTGTTCATTGCTGCTGCATTCTAGATGATCGTAGCTGATGCAGTCCATCCATGCTCGCAGTTCCTGCAGTCCAGATGAACGCAGCTACTGCAGCGGAACTTTGTTCGTTGCTGCTGCATTCTAGATTATCGCAGCTGATGCAGTCCAGCCTTGTTCGCAGTTCTTGCAGTCCAGCTGAACGCAGCTGCTGCAGTAGAACTTTGTTTGTTGTTGCTGCATTCCAGCTGATCGCAGCTGATGCATTTTAGATATGCTCGTTATTCCCGCAATCCAGCTGATTACAGCTGCTGCAAGCCAACTTCACTCAATGTTATTATCGCTCATTTCCAACATCACTCTGTTCCATTATCACGCTGTCGTTTCAGTCTAGTTCATCATTCAGTCCAGTTATTAAGATATAACAACGGTTTATGCCCAATTTCTTCTCGCCAATCTCCCAATAACAATAACCTCACTTGGGGGCATCTTGATTGTGATTTCCGCAAACAACAAAGGGCGTTCGCCAATCACCTCAACATCAATAATTCACACCTGGGGGCGAGTTTTGTTGTTGCCTAGGAAAATGAAATTTTCTTAACCCCCAACAAGTTGGAGATTAAGAGGGGGCGATGTTTGTACCATAAGCAAAAAATACCACTTAATGGGCCGAATCGACACTTGAATCATTTACTAGTCCTCATCCAAGCCCGCTAATCAGTCAACCAAGGCATCCCGCCAGTCTGCACAGACCGGTCAATGGTAAAAATCAGTCAATAGTCAAAATAGGTCAATGGTCAAAGTCAACATCTGGTCAATGGTCAAATCCAACGGCCAATCAATGGTCAAAGAAAATCGTCGGTCAACTATCGAAATCAGTCACACCCCTAACCAATTTTCGGTCTTATATCCAGCAACGCTGCTATCCAATTCCTAGCATAAAACTCTTCCACACTGCCAACCAGTCTCCATACAAACTGCCATCCAACCTCCATCCAGTCTGCCAGCCAATTATGCTGCCAACCAGCATCCATCCAAACTTCCAGCCGCCAGTCCAGCTTGCCAGCATGCTGAATTTACCATACAGCACTAAATGTAGCAGTTTCATACATGCAGCATTAATCCCAACAGTTTCATGAGAATTTATCATAAAAGCATTTAAGGGGCAGTTTCATGCAACATTTATGATGAAGACATAAAGGGGCAGTTTCATGCAGAATTCGGGATGGGAGCATAAATGGGCAGTTTCATTTAGAATTCATTATGGGAGCATGAATGGGGCAGTTAATGCAACTTATGTTTATGTTGAAATTAGATTTTGAATTGTATAAATAGGGAGAGAAGAAATCAGGAGGGGGGGGGGGTAGCCAATAGGAGAGAAAAGAGAGAATGTAATTTCATAATCAATAAAAATATTACTCCCCAAGGGGATTCGTCCGTGGATGTAGGAAACCATGCCGAACCACGTAAAAATCTGTGTCACTTTGGTTCGTCCTCTAATTCTCTTTCAACCCTAAAAACACACCAAAATTACCAATTCATTGTGTTTCGTGCCCTAAAGTTATTTTGGGTACAAACAGTACTGTTGGATTAAACAGTCTCAAACAACAACAACATTATTTTAAAAAAAATGTGTAGAAGAAGTTATCTCATTGAAAGAAAATCTGTAGAATCATTGAGAAAACATTAGAATCAACGGAATATCAATTAAAATATGCATTACAACACATATATTATAAGAGCATACCAATTAATCTTTAGTTTTTCTCTATTACCGTATTAAATCATCAAAAAAAAAAAAGAGGAAAACCTATAAATACATAGTAAACATAGAGAAAAAAAGTAGAGTACATGACATATGCACTGATGGCTCATACACAACCAAATTGAAAACAAACCCGAAACCAATAATATGAAATTAAAACAAATGAGATTTACTAATGAAATGAACATAAGACATAATTATCAATCTAGATCTGAACTATTTTCATCAATATTGAAGTAAATAATTAGTAACCAAGCACGGAGATCGTAAACACAACAACAACAACAAAAAAGTTCAATTCCTGTTTAAAAAACCCTAGAATCTGAAATTTGAATTTGTTTCCATGAATCCAAGAGATTTGAATCTTAGATCAAGATGGAATCATGAAGAAACATCAAATAAAGATTAATAATGAATAAATCAACTTACGATAAACAATCAATCGAGCTTGAGCTCAATAAAATCTTCGTCACCAGAGCTCCAATGAAACATAAAACGGGAGATAAATGAAAATAATGTTAGGATCTCGGTTATTCTAATTTTACATATCAAAGATATTTTTTGGTATTTTTCTGAAACAATCGCACGTGTGCTAGGACCTGTGGATAAAAATTTTGGTCCAGAATCTTAACTTTCATTAAAAAGGACCTCCGGTTATTGTTTCTTAATGGGTGGACATGCCATTATATAGGCCCATAACATTAGTACCTATAGATAATTCCTAGTTTTGGTAATGAGATACTTCTTTTACCAAACACCAATGTAAAGAGCTATTACCATATATGCATTTTGAAAGTTTTTTTGAAAAGGAAAAAAAAAAGGAAAGCACTACCAATCAGGGGATTTTATTTAAGAGCATCTTTCTTTTGAAGAGGAAAAAAGGAAAGCACTACCAATCCGGGGATTTTATTTAAGAGCATCTTCAACAAAGAGCGAGTCTTTTTATTTTTTTATGATACTAGAAATAACTCGTGCCGTAACGGCATGGAATGAGGTTAACAGAGAGTTCTAATAAATATCTAGAGATAACTCTTGTCGTAAGGATACTACTTTAGTATGATATCTGACTGGTGTAATTTTTCTTTTTTTTCCGTACCTTAAATTAAATAGTGTTCCTTTGCAAGATAGTTTTCTATTTTTTTTTAAATGAAAATAATATCTATAAGTACATTGTAAAATTATTCATATACATTATCCAAAAATGAACATAAAATCATTTAAGTAATAGTGTGTATGCATATCTCACTCATGAGTTATGAATAAAAATAAACAAATAA
Organism: Papaver bracteatum; assembly: GCA_023529315.1. Lineage (NCBI taxonomy): Eukaryota > Viridiplantae > Streptophyta > Magnoliopsida > Ranunculales > Papaveraceae > Papaver > Papaver bracteatum. The sequence goes on along the minus strand of JAJJWX010000795.1, from coordinate 245,921 downwards.
ATCTCATTTCCCGCTAGATTCATCATGCCACCACTAAATACAATTAATGCAGATATGATATATTTTGATTTCATTTAATGTTTCTTTGAATATCTTGAGTTTAGATGTGGTGCAATAATTAAAGATTAATAAATTTTGATTTATAATGGGAGGGGTTACAGAAATGATGACCATTGAATGTCTTTCGCTGGGATGAGACTGGGATGGTCGGATGCAACGTTTGTCTCTCAAAATGTTACTCGACCGTCCAAGCTCAAAAATCCATTTTGTTTTGTATTATAGATGTAGGATTTTAGATCCTCCATTAACATGAATACATCTCCAATGGTTAGATCCTATAAACTAGGAGGGATGGTAAAATAAATATGAAGATGTTAAAGAAAGTCTTATTTACGCCTTCGGTTGCACCTCCACGTCATATTTTTAATAATTTACCAGCTTCAAACCTGTGCTACGTTCCGAGATTGTTGGTGATGTTACACCGTTGGTTCATCCACTGGGGAGGGGCTCGTCCCAATGAGAGTTTTAATAAGCTTTTATAGAATTATCATCTAGCAAACTAACAATACAAAATTAACGCTATCTAATTAAAATCTTCTAATAATCAAATGTATAATAATAATAAAACCTAAACATCTCACCAGGTATAAAAACTAATTTCAAGTGATTTATTAAAACAATAACCAATTCGACAAATAAAAATAAATAAATAGATGTAAGTAATCTCAAATGTAAAATAGTTCAAACTTTAGATATTAAAGCATTAAACTGATTGCACTCACATACTAAAAAAAAATTAATATAAAATGTTTGAGACTGCAAGCCTTGATAACTCATGGAAGTAACTAAGAAAATTGATGTCAATTTATTAGATTAAATTAAAAGTGCCAATAATAATCTTGCCCAATAATTGGAAATATTTAATCACGAACCTTAAAAAAAAAATCTTAACCAACTAACGATATAAATAATGTTATCTAAAAACTACTAATTAAACACTGGGTACTATAAGAATTGAATCCCACTTGGGGAGGCGAGGCTTCCCCCGCGTCCATTAAAGAAGGGATCCCGATTAACAACTGTAATGCATGATTTAGCATACTAACAGTTAGAACCAAATTCACCAATTACATATTGTTTAAATGTTTATAGGTTAATAAATCCTCTTAAAGAAAATGCTTTTCAAAAATTATATCAACTTTTGAAATCAGTAAATAGTTCATGACATTTCCAACATTTTTTTTTTGATGGGAAAGTTAACTTTTATAAATCAAGAAATATAGTACAATAAATTTACAATGTCATTTTTATCAACAACATTTGATAATATACTTGATTTACTAACTTTAACCCTAAGAGGCAACGATATATGTTGAAGACAAATGATTCTTGCTTTCATATATAGCTAAAGTATCCGTTGCTGAGTTGTGTTTCCTGTTTATATATCTTACCTTAGCCTGAGGAAGAATATCTAGAATCACTTTCACTTCAATCGTTGTGTTTTCAGCTTCCCAAGATATTTCCTTACAATTTATGTTGATGAAATCAACAATACCCCTTGCAATCTATTACAATTAACATGCTGGATAAAATATTTACCTCTTAACCCGGAAGTAGCTTTTAGCATTGCTTTTGCTTCTGCATGAACTGCTGACATAGCTTTATCTGAACCCACCTCGATATGCAAGAATTTCTCCTGATCTACTGAAAATAAGATGAACACAAATCCCATTGACAATTCTTCTTTCTTGAAAGCCTCGTCTATGAAAATTATCCAATCTGAGTTTAAGGTCGCCTAATTTATATTAGATAACACTTTATTTCTTGATATAGAAATCCTCGGAGAATTGATGGTATAGGTTGAACATAAAAATTTGTTAACCTGATCAATTAGCATTGTTGGGTTCAGATCTTTTCTTTCAAACACAACAGTGCATCTGTGCTTCCAAATAAACCAGAGAATTGTAGCAATTTTGTTGGATATCTGAGACATATTCCCAATTACTTGTTGAGTCCGGTAGATGAGGATTGTTTATATGGTTTAAAGATAAACCAAATCAAATGACTCTCGCAAATGGGCAAACATCTTCTTGAACTTGAGAGTTGCACATTTGGCTGTCTGCTGCTATGTTGGAGTTATGAGCCGCAAGTCTACTAGAAGTTGGTAGAGCTTTCTGGGCCAATTTCCAAATAAATAGTTAGTTTTCCATAATTTTTTCCATGGAAAATCAACCACCATCTCGTCATCTTGTTTCTGATTTATAATAAGATTATAGATATTTTTCACTGAAAAGTCTCCTGAAGGATCATGGCTCCATTTAATTTTATCATTTTCTGTTCTTTATGTCGAGATTGCGAGAATTTTTTTCCTTTATGGTTGGAGTGAAATAATCTTCTAATTTTTCTTGATCCCAAGTATCTTCTGGTGTAATTAACTCTTTTACAATTTTTGGAATTTGATCCCCTCTGTCTTCTGGTTTTTCAATTATATCTTCATTAGGAATCCATCTATCTTCCCATATTTTATCTGACTCCCCATTTTTAATTTTCCAAACAAAGTTACCTTTTATATGGTTCAAACCTTTTTGTATACTAGTCCAAATTCAAGAGAGGTTTGAAGATCTAGAATGTTCCAAAGGGTGATTGTTTGGAAAACATTTGGCTTTAAGTATTTTAACCCATAATTGATCAGGTTCAGAGATTAGTCTACTGGACAGTTTGGTAAGAAGAGCTAAATTAAACTGGTGCAGGTTTTTAATTCCTAGCCCCCTTGGGAAATGGGTTTGCAAATACCTTTCCAAGATTTTATGAAACCCCCTTGTCTTTTAACTCCGTCTTTTTTCCACCAAAAGTTTCTTTGAATTCGATCTAATTGATCCAAAGTCTCTTTTGGTAGTTCCAGAACTTGCATTTGATAAGTCGGATACGCTTGAAGAATAAATTTTATTAGCATTGTCCTCCCTTCCTAGGAGAGAAGCTTCGATTTCCAACCTTGAAGGGTATAATAATACCTTTGTAGTAGCGGTTCAAAGTTTTCCTTCCTATTCTTATCAAAGAAGAGTGGAGTGCCCAAGTACCTTTCATATTTTGTCATCAGCAGAACTTTAAGTATTTTTTCTATTAATTTTCCATGTCTTGGGTGAATACGTCGGCTAAAATGAATTCCCGATTTTTGTAGATTAAGCATTTGCCCCGTTATGTTTCCAAAGATAGATAAGATGCCTAATAAAAAATTTGATGCGCCTAAATCCATTCATGTGAATAAAAAGAAGTTATCTGCAAAGAAAAGGTGAGATATAATCGGGGCATCTTTGTTGATTTTAAGGCACGAGAACTTTTTTTCCACAATTGCCTTTTCAAGAAGCCTGGATAGAATCTCCATGCAAATTAGGAAAACATAAGGAGAAAGAGGATCTCCTTATCTTAAACCTCTTGAATTTTTGAACTTTGGGCAATGGGAACCATTAAGAAGTATCGAAAAGTATGTAGTTTAGATGCATTGCATGATTATATTTAACCAATAAGTGTTGAAACCGAACGATAATAGTGATTTTTCGATGAAACCCCACTCCACACTGTCAAAGGATTTGGAAAGATCTAGATTAAGAACTAAAAAACCCTTCTTCGCTTAAGAAGTTCTCATAAAGTGAAGAAGCTCATGAGATATTATAATGTTATTAGTAATTTGTTTTCCTGGAAGAAAGGCTGATTGGTTCGGCGATATTAGCTTGTTAAGAATAGGTTTTAGCCTGTTTGTCAAAATCTTCGATATTAATTTATAAGTAGTATTGTTTAAGCTTATTGGGCGAAAATCTGTCGGGTTTTGAGGTGTGGAAGATTTTGGGATTAGAGTAATGTAAGAATGATTGAATTCCGGATTTAAGATCCCGGTCCTAAAGAAATCTTGAATTGCGGATGTAATATCTTTGCTAATAATTTCACAGTTAGATTTAAGAAAGCCGAGTTGAAACCCACCCGGACCTGGAGCACCCCATTGATTCATTTTTTCGATAGTATCCCAAATTTCTTCCTCTGACGGAATTTCATAGAGAGAGACATTTTCTTCTTCCGAGATGTAAGGATCAATTATTTTTGAAAGATCTATGTCATACCTATTGATTTGGGATGTACTGATCTGAGTGAAATGATTGAGAAGGAGGGAATAAATTTGTTCTCTATCAGACATCCAAAGCCCTGAAGAATCTCTAAGAGAGTTAATATAATTGATATTTTCCTATTTGAGGCAGCTGAGTGGAAGTATTCAGTATTTTGATCATATTCGCTGAAGACTTTATCTCTCGAAATCTGGTGGTAGAAATCATTTTTTATTTCGTACCATTTACCCAATTACGCTTGAAGATTTTTTAGTTTTTCTATATTTGTAGAGATATTTCCGAATTTGTGAATGTTTTCTATCTCATTTTTTAAGACTTTAATGTTTTTATGAATATTTCCAAAAACATCATTGTTCTACTGGGCTAAATCCGACGAAAGGAGAGATCATCACTAGATTTTTTTTCCGAATAAAGTCTCCAAGAGGCGTTAACTACTGATGTTATGGTTGGGTGGGTTAACCAAGATTTAATACACCTAAAGGGTTTCTGTAATTTTCTCGTTTCTGGGTTTGAATCTAAGAAAATAAGAGTGTGATCTAAGCCCACCCTGGTAAATGAGTTACATTTGTGTCTGGAAAATTCTATATCCATAGATGTAATGTCAAAGCTCTGTCAATTATTTCGCAAATATTTGTGTCTCCTTGTCTGTTATCCGAACAAGTGAAGGGGGCTCCTTTATAACATGCATGTAGGCCCATAGCATCTATCATTTGAACTATGAAGGATTTTCTACTCGATGAAGCTTTGTTTCCTCCTTGTTTTTCTTCTTGGTTAAAGATGACATTGAGATCCCAAATTAATACCCAAGGATTATTTACCTGTAAGGTAAATTATGCAATATATGTTCATTGTTCGATCCTATCATCAGCATCTATTGCTTCATAAACACAAGTAGTTAGAATTTTCTTATCCCTATAGTCAATTCAAAATGGCACACATTAAGTTTTGACTCAATCAGTTTCATTTTTACATTGTTATACCAAGAAATTGCTAACCCTTTTTCTATCCCTACGGAAGGAACAATAAACCAGTCATGGAAATGAGATTGTTTTAAAACAATTCCATGCGAGACAAAGGTGCTTTTGTCTCAGCTAAGAAAATTATGTCCGATATGTAGAACTTACATAGATAATTGAGATGATCTCTTGGTATAGGATTTCCTATGACTTGAATGTTCCAAGAAAGAATTTTCATAATGGAGAAAACAACATATACTACTGATAACTAAAGGATTAATAACATAGAATTTGCAGACTCAGAGAATGAATACTGGCAGAAACAAATATGAACACAAATAGATATGACAGAGATAAAAAGAGGGGGAAGATAAAAAAAAAATTAAGCAGTAGATAAAACCACGAACAAGGAAAACACCTCAAACGGTAACAAACATTTAAGACACACACAAAAAAAAAAAGATGTAAAGAGTATTCACAGGAAAAGGATTCAAAATAAACCAGATATGAAAAACACACTAACAACAGAAAATTAAAAAGGAAAAAAATGAGAATTATGGAGAGAACACTCTAGCACGAAACTATACAGCAAATTAAATGACGAAATAATAAGAAATACATCTATAAAGAAGAAAACAGCTTACCGACCATGTACATCAATAAGCAAACCATTAATCCGGTATAGTATCTGGTAAGAGTAATGGTGAGGAGGGAGGAAGAAAGTAGCTGCTGGGGGCGAAAAGGAGGGAAATATAACAATCAAGGGCTTATTCAGAGTAACCAACATTTTTCTTGAGTTAAAGAATAGACCTTATCAAGTACAGAATAATGAATTCAAATGATGCTATTTGGAATGGCTTACTACAAAAGCAGTGTCTTAAACAAAAGTTGCAAAGACTAAGATATCAACTGCATGACCCAAAAAACCAGAGGGAGGGATGGTGGATTAAGAGGAATACTAAAGAACCCAAAAACAAGAACTGTGATAGTGAAAAGAGAAAGAAAACTAATAGTGATTGTTTTGAATTGCTGGCTAAGAGAGGAAATGGGCAAATGGTTGTAAGCTATCCCACAAAAACCAAAACATAACACCAGACAAAGAGATCTGACAGAAACACCAAAATAGTTACAAACCAAGAGGCGATTAAACCGAGTCGACTTAAGTATAACAAAACACTAGGTAATTGTTCTACGTAAAGAGAACTAAGAAAACCAGATCCTAATCTATCTGATAGGGAACCAGAATAGTTAAACCACACGAAGAAATTACAGCGAGTCGACAATGAAATTTGAATGCCAGCGAAACGAATTTTAAATATTTGAAATCATGATACAAAAACTATAAGACCAGGAAAGGGAGAAGATTATTCAGAAGATGAATATGAATGATTGTTTACTAATACTAAGAAACCTAATCCATTTGGTGCAAATTAAAGATAATCTCTCAGGGACAAAAAATCAAACAGTTGATAATCATAGAGCTTATAGCCCAAAAGAAGGAAAGCAGCAAATAAATTGAATTATATTACATCAATAGATACCCCTGAGTTTAGAATGATTGATGTGTGGTAAATAGAATTCAAACCTTGAGGATAGAAAGGAATCCTTGTACTTTCAGGATTGGTGCTGGAAAGTAAGTTCTGATGAGATAAAAAAAAATTGATTGAAATACCCATATTGATAAATTACAGCTACCCCACGATCAGCAACATGATGAAGATGAAACTCACCATATAGGAAATAGATACTACAATAGATTAATAGCCCCTAAATGGATTACATGGCTGGTAAACCTAAAAATTACCCAAATATGGAGATGCTAGACTTTTTCTTTTTAGATTAAGGTATTAAGAGAATTAGGAGAATTAAGAAAAATCAAATCACTGGAGACAAGCGAGATTGAAGATAACTTATTCTTGAATCTTGAACATGCGGGCGAATTGGATCTCAAAAAGCTTGAAACGGAGAATAGTGAGTCAACTCGACGGGCTCCCGATCGGTAGAGGTCTCTTTCGTCTCTATCTAAAGAATCACCTTCTGATTTACCTATTGCCAACATCAATATTCTGGAAATAATTGGTAAGGATATATTTGAAGTCTGCTAATCTAGTAGTACTACAACGCTAGATTTAAGATGCACATTTCTTGCTTCATCAATTTTTGTAATTTAAAAGTAAAGAAACAAAGTCATAATAATATTCTACCTCAAAACCTTAATAATTAATGGCTTCCAGTTCGGCCAAAATTGTTTGTATTTCACCCATTGTGCATTCCCAACCTATACCTTATGTACCATATCATATACTTATATTAAGAATACAGTCATCAACTCAACTACTCCTCCAAGTAAAAACTCCATGTAGTTAAATGAGAAACCACATCTATTATATATATAGTTATATCAATATACGATATTAGAGACACTAAGAAGAACACGATATTAATAAAAATAGATTGTCAAATCTAAATAGTGAAAAATATATGAAGTACTTTCTGTCGAAGAAGTTGTATTGCAGGAAATACATATATTGATATATCATTATTCACAAATCATATACTTGCGTTAAGAATCAAGCGATCAACTCAATTATTTCGGGCTCCAACTCCGTATAGTTATTATATAGTTGTATGACAATAATTATATTAAAGACGCTAAAAAGAAACACGATACTAATATAGATATATGGTCAACTCTAAGTAGTGCAAACCATAAGAAGTGCTTCCCATCGAATAAGATGCAATCATAAACCACATACTTGCGTTAAGATTCAAGCAAACAACTCAACTCATTGTAGTTAAATAAAAATTCACACTCACTAATACCTTATATTAGATACACTAATAAAATAATATTTTAAAATCAACTTCCAAATATAACAAGTGCAAAGCACATGGATTGCTTCCCGTCGAAGAAAGATAAATGCTCCCACTTCCCGAAGTTAAATGAAAAACTGCATTTAGAAAATGCAACATGAAAGTCAATCTGCGAGAAAGTTCAGGAATATAGAAGGACATGTGTGATAATGGGCTCAGTTGAAACAACATTTTCTTTTCTTCCCGTTTAGGTAATGTAATACTTTCCCATACTTCTCCGGCCTCCGGGAACCGATTCCCATGTGGTGTGTCAGGGGAGCTAGAAACTTAACTAATGGATCTTATTAAAGAAACCTGTTTTGAGACATACTGAATATTTTTGAGTCATACTCATTTATTGTCCCATCAAGGGTGGATTAATTAGGAGTGTCTGAAGGTAGTACAATTACCTATATATCCTTAAACAATTTAAATTACTAGAGTGCCCTTATCGTCAAAAACCTATAATAAAAAATAAAAATAACCTTTAAACTTAAACATCTTGGACTCCAATTCAATCAAGCAATTAATCAAGTAAAGGAAACACGAATCTAAATGAGCGTTGTTGAAATGCGAAATCCAAAACTCAATTGCTCTCAGATGTATTTTAGAATATATTTGTAACAAACACATTTTGTTTTTGATTGATTTTATTTTGTTTGATCGATAAAATATGATTTCAAAGATGAAATTAGGGTTATCAGAAGATCAATTTGGCTGATCTTGGAATATCAATTTCGAGGCGAATCTAGTATATGATTTAGATAAATACTATGTTCAGCTAATGCGCGTTTGCTAAATTTTATTCTGTTAGAGCATAGCTCGCTTAAACCCACCAAGTGTTGGTATGTCAAGTTTGGCTGTCATATTTTAGTGAACCAAAACTCATTTAAGAGTCGCTTGATTAAATGTACTTGAGTCAACTTCGTATAGGTTAAGTTAAAAGTATTAGGATATGAGACATTACAAGTATTGCGAAGACTTGAAGAAGTACGGATCTACAACCGCAATATTATCCTTCCACTTGAGGTTAGTGATATTTGACTTGAACTGTTTCATTCCCTAACGTATCTTTCAAGTCGTGAGTATTGAAAACATAAAACTGCGAAGCATGAACACTCTAGATAGACATAGTATTAAGGAATAAAATACGAGGTTTATTGTTTAACCATTAAACTTTGTATATAAGACATCAACATAATTGTATAAATGCTATTGTGATTATGTATGGGTATGAGGTGAGGATTTCATCATAGGAAACAATGTTTTTACATGTGTTTTAAGGAAGTAAGTTCATGAACTTGTGTTGTGAACCGAAAATAAAATCGCCAGGCGTTATTGGGGATGTTCTTCGTTGCATATCTTATGAATAACCAATAGGTGTGATTAGTATAACCGCTCATGACTTTTTTGTGTTCTTGGTAAAACTATTCACTTGAGGCCTGACTTATGTATTGGTATGACTTTTTTTAGTGAAACCAATCTTAAGTAATCACCTGGGGTATGATCGAGTTAGAATGTGTAATACCTAGCACTGGGTGAATGGGAACCGATCCTAGTAATAGGTGCAACACATACAAAGGGGAATCGATCGGTATATGAGGTTCATTAAGGTTTATAGTAGAAAGGGGAAACGATCCTATGAACATGTGCAACACGTTTTTAGGAAAAGGGGAACCGATCCTATGGACATGTGCAACACATAGAAGTTACATACCATATATATGTGGGGAACCGACCCTAGTACCTAGTCAACCAAAGTTTGGTAAGCTAGTGTGACATGCACATTACTCACCTGGAGGTAGAACCGAAACTTGTTTTGGTAGAACCGTTAAACCCATGATTTGTGATTGAGTGTTACTTGATCAATCACATAGTTATTTAAAGTCATATGAACCAATTCTAAACTTGTTTGGAAGGGTGGTAAATCGGTTTCAGGTGAATAAGTATGAAAAATTACTTACAAGAGAAAGATGTCGACACACTTTGAACATGTGCATTAATGCGTATTTTTTATTGTTCAAAAATATTCCTTAACATCTAAGAAGGAAATAAATCCCAAGATTGAATTTAAATAAGTTAAGAATCTTTTAATTAAGGTTTTTAATTATATATTGAAAATAAGAATTAGTAATGTGCATTTACTAGTGAAAGATTTTCCAAGGAGATTTCGATCATTGATTTGGACAGTGCATTCTCAGGAATTATGAAAACCGAATTTGGAAATTATTATTGAATATCTTGAGAATATTTTCGGTTTTGGAAATACCTTGGTGTCCAAAATTCCTTGTCTATAAATATTTTCACGAAGTTTACTGGAATTCGTGACAATAAACTTCCTATGTGGTACTGTTACTGGTGAAGCTGCCTATTCAGAGAGGAGAGTAACCTAGTTAGGCGAAATCTCTTATGTCCGCTCAGTTTAAAGTCTTCTTTGGGATTGAGAAGCACTAGTGTGTACCGCTGGTGGGAAACTAGATAATTGCGGTTTATCTTTAGTTTTCATATTGATTTGATTGACTAACGGTGGTTGAACTTTGATTGCACCTAGTTTTTTTATGCTTGAGGATCTTCTCTTCTGATATAAGATTCACTCAAACTAGTTCAAAGTTTCGACAGGGAACTTTAGACTGTTGTTATATCTAAAGACGATCTTGTGATAATCCATTATTAACAGACTCCCTTCTGTGTGTGATTGATCACAAGAGGTTCAAGTAGTTGTGTGCATGTGTTTATTGAAGATCTAAGAAGATTTGAATACAAAGAAGAGATACAAGATTTCTGACTTGGTTATATTAATCTTTGGTGTGCACAATACTTGTTTCGGTAATAGAGGATCAAACTATAATCGATTTATACTCGTGGTATTTTGATATAATAGTTGTGTAGATCGGCATTAATACATTTCCTTGGGATTAAATGTATTGATAGCAAAATCTTAACGATTATGTTTTGGTGATTGAACATAATATAGATCTTGGAACCTGGAAAAGGAGTTTATGTTAAGATAAATAGAAGAGCCTTTGTCCAACTCATATCACTTGGTTTAAGAGAGTTGATACCAAACAGATTTGTTGTTCCTTTATTGTTTGGAATACGCACCAAAGGAATTCGTCAAAGAACGTGACTTGTTTACAGGTCAGAGGCATGGGAATACAAACGGAACTAGGTGAACTATAGGTTTAGTTGCTTGGTCTCAAATATACGAAGTTGGTTTATTTTGAATAGCGGCTTAATCGTGAGAGTATTCAATTCTGGACAAGGTCCCGAGGTTTTTCTGCATTTACGGTTTCCTCATTAACAAAATATTGCTGTGTCATTTACTTTATTTTCCGCATTATAATTGTTTTATTATAATTAAATTAAATTGCACGAACGTTAATTCCTATTTACTTGATATGTAATCCTATTGAGTTTGGTTAAATCCGAACCTTTGTATCAAGTAAACACACTTTGTTGTTATATTATCTCGATCTCGTATCCATAGACAATCACACAAAGTGTGAACCGATTTGTTGTATTGTCTCGATCTCGTATCCATAGACAATCACTTTCGGAGAAAGGACTTATAGGAAGGAAAAGTTTTAGCTTGAGGTATATTTGGGTACCCTCGCCTTTTCATGTTCGAATCAGCCAAACCTAGCCTTCTTCTTCGTTTTAAATTTTCAGAAGATCAGTTCGGCTGATTTTGGAATATCAATTTTGAGCCGAACCTAGTGTATGATTTAAATAAACACTATGTTCGGCTGATGCGACATTGCTAGATTTTGCTCGAATCAGCTGAACCTAAAATTCGTCAGTTACAGAGTGAAGTTCGGCTGATAAATCCAGCCAGTTGGACTAGACCCACTGCTAGACCCAACTCCGCCAAACCCCTCTATACAACTAATTTAAATACAAACCTCTACTAAGGTGGGGATCGAACCCATGACTTCCTCCTTACTGGAGTTGATGGGATACCACTGAGCTATGCTCTGGGACCTAGTCCCACATCATTAATTAAAAACGAAATTTTTAGTTTAAGTATCAGCTGAAGTCCAACATGACCGAGCAATGATATTTCTTGAATCTTTCTTCTTGATTTTTGTTAAAGGGAGATCTAAAAGAGATCTGTGGAGTGCGAAAATCGTAGTTGACTCAGTGATCACTAGAAGATTTAGCATACTTGTAAAAACAGTCAAAATTATCCTTAATAACCACACAAGTTAATCACACATTTAACATCAAAATAAAATCTAAACTCGTGAGCATCGTCCAACCCTAATCCCTCGCCATTAACAAATCGATTGATATCTTATTAAACCAGAAGTTATGGATCCCACTTTTTGAGTGATGTTAGATAAATGGAGGAGGATTAATCATCTTCTCTTTTCCAAAATTATTAACAGTAGAATTTCACCGCTAATCTGCCTAAATGATGGCTTTGTCTCCTGATTTAAGGTTTTTCTGAGTTTTCGTAGTAGTAATTAAAGATTCGTTCACTCGGAAGTTGTTAAGATTAAATTAAAAGGTTTAAACAAAATAATAAATAAAAGAGAGATTCACTAGGCTTAGGATTTCACCGAATTCATATCAATAGATTCAAGGAATAAAAACACGGACTCTTGTTTTGCCAAAGTAGATTCTCAAAACATTAATTGTATCCCCTAAGCATAGATTATCTATAAAAAGCATTACATATCTAATTGAATCACAACTAATTTTATCGAATCATAAATCAATTAAATTAAGTGCAAAATTAATATAGAAAAATAAATAAATAAACCCATGTCTAAAGTTCGGCTTCCTCCGTCGAACCAGTGTAGGGGTTTAACTCCTCATACTGTAGACACGCTCAAAATGGATTTTTATTACTCAAAAGTGCTTAAAAGTGGTGAAAAGATAAGAAAACTGAGTTTCCCAACGCTACAGAGCCGTTACAAAAACTGTTACAATGATTATTTAGAAAACAAATGCTTTGTACTGTCGCAGAAAACTGTCGTTCATGGAATAAACTGTGATAGTTTTAAACGACAGACTACAAGTGTAGTATGTTCTTCTTCTTCTTCTTTTCTGCAGCAGCAGAAAAATGTGCTCTGCAATCCTTCGTTCTTCACCTCCTTTCTCTCGATACCCTCTTTGGAATGCCAGCACCCTCTTTATACCTCACAGGCGCATCAAATATCTCTGCGGTTACTCCAAATCTTTGACAGTGAATAGAAAATATTTTCTTCACTTTTCTTTCCATGCTACGGGATTTCCTTCCAATTTTCTCTCTTTCACGCGTCTGATATTTGTGTAAACGCCTCATTGAGTGGTAAACACACGCCAAACCTCACCTAATAATCCCGAGCATACTCCAAACTCTGTTTTGCTGAGAACTTCCCTGTTTTGTTTCAATCCACGTAACACTCTTCATCACTCGAATCCAAGTCACTTACCAACCCTGATTAATCGAAACATGATGTTACTACTCCAAATCCACGCTTGATATCACCCAAATTCTTCACAGGTCAGAATAGAATTTCCCAGAAAAGAGTAAACCCGAGAATACCATTTTCTTCCAATTCACGATTCTAGCCAATTCTGATCGAACCAAAGGCGATCAACAACCCTGATTATACATTAAGAACAAACCCAATTAATCTGAGTGATCGAGTCTCCCTCTAACAACTCCAAAACTTGAACCTTAACTTTTCCGGTAACTGCAACAGTTTGATTTGAATTATCTAGCCCAGTTCTTTCGAATGCAATGACTATACCAATCCTGTTTAGCATTAACGGGTCCAACAAATCTGAATTCAGCGATTGAATCTCTCTCGAACAAGCCTTAAAATCAAACCCTAAATTTGCCTGCAACTGTTTTGCTTCACATCAACGATTCTGGCCAATTATGATCGAAACAGAGAACCTTCCAAGCTCTGTTCAGCCGAGAAGATCATCCCCATGGAATTTCAGCCTTTTAATCTCGTTATAACACCTTCAATTATCGAACCCTAGTTCTGGTGTTTTGATAATAGCTTTTCCCGCCAAATTTCTATTTTGAAATGTTGAAGATGAAGTGCCCCTTATCCAGTACAGGTGTCCTTTTAGCAATTTGGGTGTAAATATTAAATAACCGCGGGTTCCAAATAAAAAAGAAGGTGCCCCTTAGCAACTGGACACCCCTTAGTAATTGAGGTGCCCCTTAACCAAAGTTGAGGTCCGAATAGTAAGTGTCCTCCGGGGTGCCTTTAGCAGTTTTTCGAGCCGATTTTCTCCATAAGAGCTTATTTGACAAAAACACCTACAAACAAGATTATTAGTGATGAAATTGAGACCTAGCTAATATAAATATGGGTATAAAATGGTGCACTTACGTGCTTATCATCTCCATCGTCTCATAGTTGAGATTTTAACTTAATATTATCTCACATCCTGAAATTACATTTTAATCAATCTCTACAGTTAGATGTGGTAATATTCTTCTTATTGTTTCTAAGTATTTTTTAAGACAATTGTCAGTTGTCAATATATATGTATAGATAAACAAAGATCAATGTTTAGTATTTTGATTGATTACATAAATCATCTCTAACTTGCGATTTTGCAATTCGTGCTTAGATATGAGTGAGGACTGAGGAAATAATGACAAGAATAAAACTGTGCCATTAATGGAAGTCTGTAATTATGGCGTAAGGTTACGGTTAGGAGTCAGGACATAAGCAAGCATGTGAAAAAATAATGGTGTGGGTAGTAGGGATAATTGTGTCTGATTCGTACAAATATACTAAACATGCCGTGATTAACGAGTCAACTACGATTCTTGTGCTCTTCAAATCCATTTTTGCTCTCCCTCTAAGAAAAATCTTCTTCTTTTGCTTGAGAGTACATTTCCATAAGCTTTAGGAGTGTTGGTTCAGAGTCGCATTGAATTGTTCTCTTGTTCTCCATCCATAAGACTTCCCTCTAGCTTCTCCACAATAACCTACATCATCGACAAGAGTAAGACCAATTGTTGAATCACAAATATCAGGAATCATTGATATGGCAATGCTAGTTCAATATCTCATGAAACCTGGATAATGCCAAATTTCTAAGGTAGTTATTTATTTGTAGGTTTTCATCTTTCATTGGATCATAATAGAGGGTCTGAGTCAGATTGTAAATAGGATTTGAAACATTGAGGTAGTCATTTATGTGTTTTGCTATTTGAATAGATGAATTCCTACTGTTTTGATTCTTTTTCTCAAAAACTTTGTCACATCTAGATTTCCACACATGCCAGGTTATAGTACTACGTAGCTCTGCCCAACCCATTTTGATACCATTCCTATATGTTGGCGTAAACCAGCTGTTAATCCATTCATGACATGTATGAGAGTAATTTTTCACATGATTCATACCAAAATTAAGATGATTCCATACTTGACATGCAAAGTTACAATCTAAGAACAAATGTGTAAGGGATTCATCATGGTCATTGCAAAGTAGACAAGTGGTATTTATGTATGGAAGGATTGTGGCGACTCTCATACTATTGGGAAGTGAGCCATTTTCCAGGAAAACAATTTAATAGAAGTGGAAAGTTTCATATTACAGATCATGTTCCAGCAAGTGTTGGTATTTGTGTTACCATTAAGATTATTATACAACGAGTTGACATTGAACTTACCATTTTTGTCTAGAGTCCAAGTGATTGTATCTTTTCTATTATCCAGAGGGATTTGAATTTATTTAATCTTAATAATTGTTTCTCTATCAAAACATATATTTAGTTTAGTTTCATCCCAGGTCTCTGCCGGGGTGATTAGATGACATACCTGATTGAAGTTGTCATTTCTTGTTGATGGTTTCAGAAGAGGAGGTCTCTTGTCTGGTATCCAAAAGTCAGTCCAAATGTTTATTTTATCACCTTTACCCACTACCCAAAGGCTGTGGTTTTGAATTTTTCCGATACCTGATTTAATACCTTTTCATATCCAACTATCTGTTTGTTTTAGTTTAGGATCTAAATGCATGACATTAGTGTTAGGAAAATACTTGGCCTGTAGAATTGAAGCACAAAGAGATGTTGGATTTTCATTAAATCTCCAACCCATTCTGGCAATCATAGCAGAGTTAAAATGAGTAATATCTTGGAAACCTAATCCTCCGTCGGAAATAGACTTACTAAAGGAATCCCAACCTTTGAGGTAAACACCTTTAGGGGTGTCTATATCCTTTCCCCACCAAAAGTCTCCCTGGGCTTTGTTTAGATCCTTGCAAAAAAATAAAATTGGCAACCTAAAACAATTCATTTGGTATATATACATCGAGGAGGTCACAGATTTTATCAATGTAGTTTTACCAACATGTTTAAGATGTATGTTCTTCCAGCCAATTAGTATAGTTTTCATGTTCTGCACTATTGGTGCAAAACTCCTAATTTTATATATGTTTGTGAAAAGAGGTGATCCTAAATATTTTTCATCTAGTGGTATTGGTTTAACATTAAGGATGGCTATAATATCTCTTTCCTTGTCTGGGTCTATGTGTGGGCTAAACAAAACACCTGACTTGGTTAGGTTTATTAGTTGGCCAGAAGCTTCTCCAAAATCCTTGAAAATTTCGATAAGGTTTTCACTTGTCTCAATAGTAGCATCACAGAAAAGGAGGCAGTCATCTGCAAATAAAAGATGACTAACGGAGGGTGCATGAGTGACAATTTTATGACCATGGATGAGATTGATTTTTTTCATCATGTGAAATAGTCCTGGATAAAGCTTCCATGAAAAAGAGGAATAGGTAAGGAGACAAGGGATCTCCCTGCCTCAGACCTCTAGAAGGTTTGAAGAATCCACAAGGGGATCCATTTAAAATTATAGACAAATTGGTGGTAGATATGAACTGTATTATTAAGTTACACCATTTTTGGGAGAATCCCATTTTCCTCATTATTTTGATCAAGAAATTCCACTTTACCCTATTAAAGGCCTTTGACATGTCAATTTTGAGGCCCATCAGATTTTTGTTTTTGTTTTTCCTATTTCTCATGTTATGAATTAGTTCATGTGCCACTGTTATATTGTCAGAGATCTGCCTTCCAGGAATGAAGGAAGATTGGTAAGGAGAAATGATTTGGTTTAAAAGAGGTTTCATTCTATTTTATATGAGTTTAGAAATAAGTTTATAGGATGTGTTGCATAGAGCTATTGGTCTAAATTCAGTAGCAGTTAGAGGTTTTGCAGTTTTTGGTATGAGCGAGATAAAAGTAGAGTTAATCTCTTTCATCATGTGACCTGTAGAGAAAAAAGTTTGAATCATTTGCACTAAATCATTACTTATGGTTTCCCAGGTTTTTTTGAAAAAAAACTAGGTGGGAAACCATCAGGTTCAGGACTCTTGTTTGATTCCATGATAAAGAGAGTATTCTTAATTTCATTATAAGAGGGTATCATTTCAAGAAAAGAATTTTTACTGTCGTTAATGTAAGTAGGAATTAAATCTATCAATTTTTCATCTATCGTCGGGTTAACAGCGGTTGCCATTTCTATCTCCTATTTTCACTGGAAGTGATTTGTTAGACAATCAAATATATCTTATTTAGAGTGAAACCAGTTACCATTGCCATCACTTAGGGTATCAATCATATTTATTCTACATCTTATTCTGGATGAGTCATGGAAGTAGTCCGTATTACTATCTCCTAATGTTATATGTTGCTCCTTGCTTTTTATTTTCCAGAATTCTTCTTTGACCTTGTACCAGTTTGTTAACTCAAAAGTAATCTTGGCAAGCTCCATAGACTTAATATTAGAGGGGCAAGTTCTTATTTGCATCATCCAGTTTCTCCTTAGTTTTTTGGATATTGGTCTTAATGTTGCCATATATTTCTCTGTTCCATTTTATAAGGTCATGTTTAACATTTACTAGTCTTTTAGTAAAGCAAAAAGCAGGAGAGACAGAAATGTGCACATTCCAAGATTTTTCAATTAAAGGTCTGCATTGAGGATGATATATCCATCGACCAAAGTATTTAAATGGTTTTGCACCATCATTCCAAGTAACATGATTGTGAAGGCTAATAGGTACATGGTCAGAGAGAAAATGAGGCAGGTGAGTTATAGTAAAAGTAGGAAAACTATTAAGCCAAGCATTGTTAACAATTCCTCGGTCTAGCCTTTGTTCAGTGAAACAATTCCTCGGTCTAGCCTTTGTTCAGTGAAATATGGTCCTGTTCTTCTATTGTTCCAAGTATATGGATAACCTGTAAAACCTAAATCATGTAGCCCTAATGAACTTAACATATCAAGGAAGTTATCAGCTTCCACTTGGTTGAAAAGAAATCTACTTTTTTTTTTCATTTTCATAAAGAACAACATTGTAGTCTACCAAAATGATCCAGGGTTCTTTTATGAATCTAGCCATGTCTCTAATTATTTGCCAGGAACTGAATTTGAGGGGTCTATAAGGACTACCATAGAAACAAGATAGGATCCAGTTAGAATTGGTAGTTTGGTCTAGGATCTTGGCATTAATTTGATTTTCAGAGTAATCTATAATGGTAAGGTTCACATTGTTTTCCAAGCTAGAATTAACCCTCCAGCAGAGCCTACTGGTGGAACAATCCAATAATTTTGAATGTTAATTTTTCTAAGAATGATTTCTACATATTTGGTATGTTGTTTAGTTTCTGATACGAAAAGAATGTTTGGGTTTTCATGGTTGAGAAAATCATTTAGACAATTATAAGTTTCTGTTTTATTAGGATTCCCTAGGCCTTGGCAATTCCAAGATATAGTCTTAACAAATTGCCTTTTGTTATGAACATCAAGAGTGAGAAGATCATAATTTTTTAAGCCAAAGTCTATACCGTAGAAGCAAGCTAGGAAAAGACATTAATTAAGTTGTTCAACGTTGTAGCTATGACATAAGTGTAAAAGACAATAATAAGAAGAGAAAATGTAAAGGCAAATGATGGTGCTAAACACAAAATAAGAGTTTACAGGATAGCTAAAATTTACCAGTGCAATAAAATTCTTACAATGCAAACGGTTATCAATACAATTCTCCGTATGGATGCAAATCACAGTGTATGTTTTACTCATGTTTTCTATCGATATAAGATTTATCAAATTTTTTGTTAACCAATCAACAAGCATTTCAAAGGAAATTTTGAGATGTACATATAATAGATTAAGGTGGCAGTTGTTAGGACACACAACGAAAAATAGAAATTGCATAAGAATGGTAATCTTATCTATGAGATCATAATTGGGCCGACCGACCGGAGGGCTTGTAGGCCGAAAGGGAGAGAGCCCCTTTTATGACCACTTTTTTGTAAATTGAAACCTAACACAAATGTGCAATTTGATAAAAAGATTGGATTTGGTGGATCACTAATTGGGATGACTGAGCGAAGCGAGGGAGAACCTTTATATCGCCACTAATTTGTAAATCCTAAGTCATCAATTGATACAAAAAGACAATGGTTGGTCTTTTTCACTTGACACAGTTATCCCTTCCTTTTAGTCCAATTACTATAACTCCTTATGTATCCTATTTTTAGGGGTATAATTGGAAAGAAAATTTTAATATAACATATCTAAAAATCCGTGCCTTGGAATTTTACAAATTATATCTCGTTAGAAAGATAATAAAAAAATCTATGCAATGAGGACAAACAACAATATCAAATTTTGAGTTTTTACGAAAAGTTTGGTGGTATTTATCATTTTATGAACAATTTTAGAAAATTAAATGTATATTCATTATGCAAACCATCTTAAATGATACATAATACTTTATGTAACCATATTTTGGTTTATGCATCAATTAATTTTCTGTTGCAACTAATAAAACGATATACTCCCCCCGTTTCAAGAAAAGTTATACTTTCATTTTAGGCACAATTCTCGAAAATTAAATGCATAGACATTATACAAACCACCTTCAGGATGCATAAAACATCATGCAACCATATTTTGGTTTATGGATCGACTAATTTTCCGTTTCAGAAAAAAGTAATACTTTCGCATTCTGTTTCAGGAAAAGTGATCCTTTATCCCCGTTTCGGGAAAAGTGATACTGTAAGGACTCTCAAGCTCGTCAACGCTATTTGACCAGTCTAGAAATGATCAAGAGATAGTTTAACCGCTAATGAATCGATTATTTAATATAAATTTTAATTAATGGAGATTTATCTAACAATGATCTAAATACGAAACTAGTATCACTAGATATATCTCGAAAAGTTATGCAAAATAGACTACTCGAACGTGTCATTCGGACACCGGACGAAGAAGAAATCACCGGAATCGTGAGAAGGGAATGTTATACTTTTTGTAGAAAACCGACCTGGCTGCCCTTATCCAAACGTTGGGCGTCGTAGTAAAATTGTTTGGTCTTATCACCAAACATGTCTAAGAGAAAATTCATTTCTCTTTTCTTCTTTTCTTTCATTCTTCATTCTTCTTCTCTGTTCTTTCTCCTCTTCTCTCTGTCGATCTCAGTTCAGAAGAACTGAGCTATCTTGTGCGAATTATTCATAGAAAATTAGTTAGCTTGATAAATCGAAGAAGATGAAGTTAGAATTGATCTTCAGGAAAAGAAGAAGGTGATGTTGATTTGAAGTTAAGGTTTTTGGATTGTGTAGAGTTAGTGACGATATAGTGTTGTTAATAGATGAAGTACCGAGGAGTTGTTATTGATTTGATTAGGTGATGCTATTCTGGTGATGAATCGATTTAAAAAGGTAAACCAGAGTTTCAATTAGGGTTTCTGTTTTGATATTTCTTTATGAAATTGTTGTTCTTTGATTGAATTAGTATATGGGTTTGTTTTGATTTGAAGTAGAGATGTTCGTATAGGGTTTAATTTTAGTTCTGAGCAGTTCAAATTGAGAATTAGGATTTTGTAAATTAGGGTTTGAGTTTATAATTGGGGATCAATTGAATGGTACTGAGAAGAAAAAGAATTGGTGATTGAGGTTTGATTAACTGAAAAGCTTAATTATAAAGTTCAAGGAATTAGAATTTTTGTAATAGAGAGGATGTGCAGTTGAGCTGCAAATGCAGAATTGTAAGGAGTGGAGATGTGTTTAAGTGTTAAAGCATTGAAGAATAAGAAAAAACTATAAGTGTTTGTGTTTCTGCTTAGAGGGTTAGGTTTGGGCAAGAATGGAAATCAGGTGGTATTGGGGAAAACTACAGATGAAGGGGAAAGTCAGGAAATGGTTGTTGATGAGTTTACATGTGCAAGTGAAATGAACTGGAAACAGTAATGAAGCTAATAAAGTGCTGTCGCAGGTGGATGAATTGGTTCGAATTGTGATAATTATGACAATTGGTGGAGTTGGACTGAACTGAAGTTGAGATGTGTGAATTAGAAATGTTGGAGCTAGTTGCAAGTGTTCATGAAGATGACTGTGATTGGTGGCTTAGTGGAGCAGTGCAGTCTAGTGAAGCTGTATGTGGAGTTGAGTTCTATAGTGTTGGTCCTGTGTTGTTGTTGATTGAGTTACAGATTGGTGGTGTTGAGAACTAGAAATGATTGTGTTTATCAAGATGAGATGTTGAATCACATATGTGGAAGGGTTTATAATAATGTTGCTGGTAACTACAACTCAAGACAAGTTACAGGGCACAGGTTATAAGACTTAGTGACAATGAAGACACTGAAGTTGTGAAAGTGGAATTAGATGTAATGCTGAGAATGGTAATTATAGCGTTGTAGATAGTGATTCTGTTGTTTTGCAGTAAGAGTTAGAAATGTATCATTGAGTCTTTGATTGTTTGTGTTGCATCTTGCTGTGGCCTTGGCATATTTAACCTAAATTAGTTATCTTAGTCAGTTGTTTGACTCAGTTAGCTGAATGAGTCGGCTAGTGTTGAAACGGACTTGGCTCAGTTTACCAGACCTTACCTGACTTGATCAGTTGACCTGAATTTGAATACTTTGACATGACTTGACCAGGACCTTGACCTTGACCTTGAATGGACGTTGACTGTTAGTTAAACCCTCTGACCGTTTGGACCAGGCTTTAGATTAATGGGCCGGGTTAGTAGACTTAGGCTTATGCCTAACTTTCTTAGTTTGATACTTTGGACCCTTTGTAGTCCGAACTAGCCTTTGGTTCCTTCTACAAAGTTGTAGATATTCATAAGACATATCTAATAAAATAGAGAACCAACCTAATTGAATTAGTATACTTCTATATGTGTTAAAGATAGATATCTCACTTAACTTATATATATATATATATAACTAGAGAATTGAATGAGATTGTGTTATGAGATTTTGGCTAATTCTTAGAGTACTTGTGTGATTAACAGTTAGTCTATATTAACAACGAACGATTCCAAGGATGAACCAATGGATTGTAGATTTCAAGCTAGGCGTGGCTTGACATCAAATCAGGTGGGAACTCTGTAACCTTCTTGTAATCATTGAGCATTCTTTCTATTGCGAGCATGATGAGTCTTTATTATTTTTGACATGTTTGTGTGTTTTCTATCTACGTAAATACTTGTATGTGTCTTGATGTGCGTGTAATATGAGTTGTGGTATTTCCCCACAAGGAGTGTCTGTGATTCCCCACGGCTCTTTGCTAAGTTAAGTATGGCGGCTTCTTCCCCGTTTTAATATTACTTAGTAGGGCGTATTCTTCCCCGTTTCAATATATTAGTAGGGCGGCTTCTTCCCCGATTCGATAGTATATAAATAATATATAGTGGGACGGCTTCTTACCCATTATAATATTACCTAGTAGGGCGTCTTATTCCCCGTTTCGCTATTATATATACTATTTTATTTTGGGGAAATCACTCGTGTGCATATTATACTTGGTTGTCTTTCTGATCTTGATAGTAATATTATGAATCATGGTTTGTATGGGCACTCTGTGTGGACGACATTATTATTATTGATTAGGGTTTCTCTCGCGTCGTCTTCTCTAATGAGTTTAGCGAGGTTAGAGTGACACTTGCTTCGTGATACATAAATAGATGAATGATTAATTTCTTCTTGTTTCTTTCGATTTATATTCTTTTAGAACTGTGAAGTTAGTGATTACTCGAGAGTTGCATGTTTTTCGTTGAGCCCACTTTTGGGATGATGTGCTAATTCGTTCCCACTTCAGTTTCAGTATTCAGAAGAAAAGGCGCACGTGAAGATATTCGTTTCCGTAGCGTAAAGTTTCAGCGAATTGAAGATGTTTATTTATATTTTATATATGTATACTTTCTCTGTAAACAACACATGGTTATATTCGTATTACATGAGAGATCTTCATTTCTATTGTATCAGAGTGTATGGGTTTGGTTTTGGGCTTAACTTATGTAATCTAGATTCTTAAGATCGTTAATCTAGATTTTATGCTTCAATTATTTTGTAATCCTATTAGCTAAGCAGGTTAAGTACTTGGTGCGTCACATATACTTTCGCTCTGTTTTGGGAAAAGTGATGCTTTCGCGATACTTTTTCTGGAACAGAGCGAAAGCATCATTTTTTCTGAAACAGGGCAAAAGTATCACTTTTTCTGAGACGAGGCGAAAGTGTCACTTTTTCCGAAACGGGGAGAAAGGATCATTTTTCCTGAAACGGAATGTGAAAGTAGTCGCGGA
This sequence comes from Papaver bracteatum, assembly GCA_023529315.1. Taxonomy (NCBI): domain Eukaryota; kingdom Viridiplantae; phylum Streptophyta; class Magnoliopsida; order Ranunculales; family Papaveraceae; genus Papaver; species Papaver bracteatum. The sequence goes on along the minus strand of JAJJWX010000795.1, from coordinate 222,434 downwards.
CAAATCCCATCTTCAGATTCTTCTTCGGTAGGCCCTCCCACCGTGGCAACGGTTGTACTAGTATGATTGAAAGTGATCAAAACAATATTCTATCTATTTAATCAATATATTTCGATTTTCCTGTTAAAAAAAATAAAAAGATTGGATTTGGTGTCCATGATTAGTCTTTTTCACTTGACACAATTATCTCTCCCTTTTAGTTCAATTATTATAATTCTTTATGTATCTTATTCTTTTAGGGGTATAAATGGAAAACAAACTTTAACACAACATATCTAAAAATCCCTACCTTTGAATTTTATAAATTTTATATCGTTGGAATGCTTATAAAAATACTCTTCGCAATGAGTACAAACAACAATATCAAATTTTGAGTTTTTACGAATAATTCGAAAATATTTATCATTTTAGGCACAAATTTAGAAAATTAAATGTATATTCATTATGCAAACCACCACAAATGGTACATATACTTTATGTAGCCATATTTGCGTCAACTAATTTTTCGTTGCAACTAATAAAACTATGTACTCCCTTTCGTTTCAAGAAAAGTGATACTTTAGGCACAATTCTCGAAAATTAAATGCATAGTCATTATGCAAACCACCGCAAATGAATTATCAAACATATTTTGGTTCATGGATCGCCTAATTTTTCGTTTCTGAAAAAGTTATACTTTCACATTCTGTTTCAGGAAAAGTGATACTTTCACTCTGTTTCAATAAAAATGATACTTTCAAACCGTTTTATAAAACATGATACTTTCGCTCCGTTTCTGAGCGAAAGTATCATTTTTTCTGAAACAGGGAGAATGTATCACTTTTTCTGAAACGTGGTGAAAGTAGTCGCAGAAAAATTCTATCTTTAGATTCTTCTTCGGTCGGCCCTCCCACCATGGCAACGGTTGTACTAGTTTAACTCATCATCTTTAATCAATGATCAACAAGCAATGAGGGAACTAAAAGAGTTTCAAGGTGCAGGGGTACTCATTAGTAATAGTGGTTAAGTTTCAACCTATGTTAGTGTGCCACCTGTTGTATGTTTATTTTTCCATTACTTGGAACACTTATTATGTTCTGGTTGGTCATTTCCTTTCTTTAGGTTATTCTGCCAATATATTTATCTGGCATCTTTGTTTTCTTTTAGAGTAAGAACTCTTATCTTTAAAAACACTTTACCTTGGTATCAGACGAAAATTTCGATCCAAATTTTTGTATTCTCATCTTTATCAATGGAGTTATTTCAAACCTAATTTCTCATATTCTATTCTCTTCTTTCACTGAATCACTTTTTTGTTTGTTTAATTCTTCCGCTTACTCTGTGATTCAATTTTTCAATCTGAGAACCTTTTTCTTCTTACAATGGTTACTACAACTCCATTTTCAAAACTACCTTTAAATAAATTAGTTGGTATTATTCATTTGAAGCTTACTGAGGACAATTATCTCACCTGGAGATCTTTAGTTTTATCTATCTTTAACAAATTTCGTCTCACCGGTTACCTTGATGGAACAACTGTTTGTCCGCCTCAATTTACTTCAAGACCTAATGAAGCAAATAATGTCATCAACCCATCTTATCTTAATTGGCAAGATGAAGATTCAACTATTATTCTTCTTCTTAACTCAACCTTCTCTGACTCAGTGGTATCTTATCTGGATGGATTTACATCTGCTCAACAACTATGGTGGAACATTGATACTCGATTCTCTCAGGCCTCTGCTACTCATATCATTCAATTGAGGACCAAACTTCAGTATCTCCGTCTTGGTAACGATTCTATCACCACTTATCTGAACTCTCAATTAAAAAAATATGTGATCAATTGGCTGCTTCTGGATTGGTTGTGATTGATAGTGAATGTGTTGTTACTACACTTGCTGGTTTAACATCTTCATATGATTCGTTTGCAACATCAATACACATTCGTAATCCACCTGTTACAAGTGTTGAATTACATAATCTGTTGTTAAGTGAAGAAATTGTATTAACTTCTAGATCCAAGTCTATTGATATTGAATCTGAGAATAAGGCTTTCTTCACTTCATATAGACCACCATTATCTGGTTATACCAATCGTTTTCCATCACCAATGCCAGAGGTGCACATAGTCCAAACTATAGAGGTAAAAGACCTTACTCAACACAAATCATAGGTGGCCATCCATCATATTTTCAGAAACCTACTAGCTCATTCACATCAGCACCCTCACCACAATATTTTCAGAAACCAACTGATTCTTTTACGTCAACACCCCCACCACCATACTTTCAGAGACCTACTGACTCTTTGCCAAGTATAAATCCTCCATGCCAAATCTATCTTAGTCAAAGTCATCTTGCGCCTGAATGTACTAATCGCCTAAATTTTGCATATCAAGGCAGGCAACCACCACAGAATCTACATGCCATGCTAGCAGCAACAAGTATTTTTGGAGAAAATCCATGGTATGATGATAGTGGTGCAAATCAACATATATCTCCTGATACTTCACCAATTGAAGATTATACTTCCTATGATGGTTATGAATACATACAAACTGCAAGTGGTGAAGGTATGCATATTTCTTCTATTGGTAATTCTACTTTTAGCACTCCATCTGGTCACTTTTCTCTCCAAAATATTCTTCATGTTCCTAGTGCCTCTTCTAAACTCTTATCTGTACACAAATTTATAATCGACAATCACTGTACAATAACCTTTTAATCTGCTGGTTATTCTGTGCAGGATCTTCACAGTGGGAAGATTCTGTTGCAGGGCCCTCAGCTTAATGGTCTATCTCCCATTCAATTCTCCAATACTTTCAAAGACAATAAAGCTCTTCACGCAAACTCTGTTTCTCCAGATATCTGTCATAGAAGACTAGCACATTCATCCTTCCAAACACTTCAGAAAGTGTTTAGTTCTTTAGATAATAAAAATGTAATGAAACAACCTTGGTTTCGTGAAACTTGTCAACTAGGCAGATCACACAAACAACCATTTAGTATTTCTTTTAGTACTAGCTCTAGACCCCTAGAACTTTTACATATGGATCTTTGGGGTCCTTCTCCAGTTTTATCTAATAGTAGATATCTATACTATGTCAACATTATAGATGATTTTACTAAATTGTGTTGGTTGTTTCCTCTATATGCTAAATCTGATTTTAAATCTGTGTTCTTCATATTCAAAGATCAAATAGAAAATTTTTTATCTTTAAAAATCAGTACCATCAGGTCTGATGGAGGTGGAGAATTCATTAACTCTGAACTTGCCAGCTTTACTGCACTTCATGGAATTAAGCATGAGGTTACCTGTCCTCATACTTCTGAATAGAATGGTGTTTCAGAAGCTAAGCATAGACATTTACTTGATATTGGTAGGACTTTCTTAATTCAAGCACATCTACCTGAATCTTTTTGGGTTGATGCTTTCTTAACATCCAATTTCACTATAAACAGATTGCCTACAAAGTCCATCAATTTTCAATCTCCCTTTGAAAAACTATTACACAAAAAGCCTAATTATAACAATCTAAAAATCTTTGGTTGTTCATGCTTCCCTTGGTTAAGACCATATGCACCTAACAAACTGGTTCCACGAAGTATGCATTGTGTTTTTCTAAGATACAGTGAGAAACAAAAAGGCTTCAGATGCCTTGAACCTATTTCAGGGAGGGTATACATCTCTAGACATGTAGTTTTTAATGAAAATGTCTTTCCTTACTCTACTATAGTCTCCAATTCTTCACCTACTTATTGCACCCTTACTCCAGAACTTTTTCTGTCGGAAAATTCATCTGAGTGCCCCAAAATTCCATCCACATCTATCACCACAAATGATTCTGTCACTATTGTCCCACCTGCTTTAACTTTCACTCCTTCACATGCTGTGTCAACTGCTCCACTTGTCACCAATGCTCATAACATGCTTACTAGAGGAAAATCTGACATATTTAAACCAAAAATATTCTTAGCCACTTCTCATCCTATCTATCCTGATATTCTAACAAAATATCTACCTCTTACTCCCACCTGCTTCACTCAAGCTTACAAAATTCCTCAGTAGAGAAAATCTTTAGTCACAAAACATACAGCACTGAAAGATGCTGGCACTTGGACACTAGAAGCTCCATCTCCTAACCAAAATGTGATAGGTTGTAAGTGGGTCTTTAGAGTAAAACAAAAGGCAGATGGAATAATTGAAAAGCTTAAATCCAGGCTTGTGGCCAAGGGATTTCATCAGCAAGAGGGTCTGGACTACAATGAGACATTTATTCATTTAGCTAAGCCTACAACAATAAGATTACTTCTTGATTTAACAGTTCACTTCAACTGGAAAATTACTCAACTTGATGTTAACAATGCCTTTTTGCATGGGGATCTTCAAGAAGAGGTGTTCATGCAACAACCACCTGGTTTTGTGGACAAAGATCACCCTGACTATGTTTGCAGACTTCATAAATCTATTTATGGGATAAAACAGGCACCTAGGGCCTGGTATGACAAACTTCATGCTGCACTTTTAGCACTTGGATTCAAAGCTTCATCTGCAGATACTTCTATGTTTGTTCTCACATCTGGTAAGCTTATACTTGTTGTGCTCATTTATGTGGATGATATTCTGGTTACTGGGAATTCTGCTTCTAGCTGTGATACTATGATTGCTTCACTCATCTCACAGTTTCCCATTAAAGATTTAGGAGACCTACATTTCTTCTTGGGCCTTGAGGTAAAAAGGAATTCAGATGGACTTTTTCTATGCCAAACCAAGTATGCTATTGATCTTCTACATATATTCAATTTGGTTGGTGCAAAGACCTGTTCAACTCCTGCCTCTTCAAGTCAAAAGTTAAGTGCACATGATTGTGACATTCTTGTCAATCCTACTGAATACAGATCCTTGGTTGGTGCTCTACAATATCTGACATGGACAAGACCTGAACTGTGCTTCTCTGTAAATCAAGTCTGCAAATTCATGTATCATCCTACTACAACTCATATGATTGCAGCAAAGAGAATTCTCAGATTTGTTAAAGGTACTCTTGATCATGGATTATTTTTCACTAAGGGATTGCAGGTACTTCAAGGGTATAGTGATACTGATTGGGCAGGTTCACCTGATGATAGAAGGTATACTTATGGTTTTTGTCTATTCTTTGGAAACAATCCAATATCCTGGTCTTCAAAGAAACAAGCCATAGTTGCAAGATCATCTACTGAAGCTGAATACAGGGCTCTTGCTCAAGCCTCTGCAGAATTAGTTTAGAAATGTCAATTGTTACAAGACCTTCACATTTTTCTAGTTGTGCCTCCTCATTTATCTTGTGACAACATCAACTCAATATCATTAGCATCTAATCCAATGTTTCACAGCAAAATGAAACACATGGCTTTGGATTTTCATTTTGTAAGGAAACTTGTGCAGGCTAAGAATTTGAAAGTCTCCTACATCTCCACTATAGACCAGATTGCAGATATCTTTACAAAGGGGATACATGGACCAAGATTTGAATTGCTCAAAAACAAGCTGAGTGTCCTGAGTATACCTTCACATCTCCAACAGCTCAGCTTGAGGGGGGAAATAGTGGTTAAGTTTCAACCTATGTTAGTGGGACACCTGTTGTATGTTTATTTGTCCATTACTTGGAACACCTGTTATGTTCTGGTTGGTCCTTTCCTTTTTTTAGGTTATTCTGCCAATATATTTATCTGGCATCTTTGTTTTCTTTTAGAGTAAGAACTCTTATCTTCTAAAAACAAGTTTCAACCTATGTTAGTGTGCCACCTGATGTATGTTTATTTGTCCATTACTTGGAACACCTGTTATGTTCTGGTTGGTCCTTTCCTTTCTTTAGGTTATTCTGCCAATATATTTATCTGGCATCTTTGTTTTATTTTAGAGTAAGAAGTCTTATCTTCTAAAAACACTTTACCTATTAGCATCCGAAACAAAAGTCTTGAATTGAATAAATACAATGGAACCAGGAGGATAAAAATTGATGAGAACTTCTAGACAACAATCCCAATGACAAACAGATTTGACAACTGTAATTTACCTTTTTGATGACTAGTGATTCCAAATTTGGGGAGAACTCTAGAAAGTTGAGTAATGTTTTCATTTGCAAGTAACGGATATCATACACTTCCAAATGGATCAAATTTTCAAAGTTAGGGAAACTTGTATGCATCACTTTAGCCAGCTTGAGAATCTAATAACAGAATATACCAAAAAAAAAAAACGACTAAAATGAAAACAAATATACATCCTATTGATTGTAAGGTAAATTTGTATTTGCATTTGGCAACTGTAACTAGAACTGATTCTTCAGTCATCCGTTTGACTTTGTTTGGTTCAAGCTAAATTTGTATTTGCATTTGGCAACTATAACTAGACCTGATTCTTCAGTCATCCGTTTGACTTTGTTTGGTTCAAGCTAAGACCGAGGGGTTAAGCATAACTTAAGGTACAAAGGAGAAAAGAAGAAAACAATAGGTATAAAAATGAGAGCATAAGGCTAGCTCTTATGGAGTCCAGGATCCAAGATTTTCCCCTGTAGAACCGTCGTTTATTGGTGAATAGTTTGCATGATCCAGAATGAGTGTTGCGTCTAGCTTGGATCTGAGTTGGAAATACCCAAGGAACGCAGTTTCTAACCGCGTGTAGAAAAAGCAAGAAATGCGGTTTGAAACTGCGTGTGGAAAAAGTAAGAAACGAAGTACCAAATGGACCTTTGGATTCCTAGTCTTATTGGAGATCTAATGGTTGATAAATGATGCATTGTTTGAAACTACGTGCCGCGCTGTTTCAAACCACGTATGGACGTAGAATCTTGGATCCCCACTATGGCTGGACGTTGGTTTTTGGTGACGTGGATTCAACAAGAAAGTTGAATCTTGCACCACGATTAGACTCAGCCTAACTATCCGGCTGGACAAGTTAGAAGCCAAAGTCAAGGTCACTCTCTTGAGAATTGAAAACCCAAATGATACAGTCATCTTAGATTCTAAGCAAGAAACACTAAAAAGTTGGCAAACATACCTCAAAGTACGCACCTGATACATTCAAGACATTTTCATTGCAGAGCTTTGTTATAAACTTAGATATAGGACCAAATCTGCTCTCAATTTCACCATAGTTGTAGTATAAATCCGCATCTTGTAGCAATGGAAAACTATCCACAACAAAATCCTCCACTAGCTTATCACAGAAAGTGAAGGATAAAAGATTTGGTGCATCAATCTTGACCTTGATATAATCCATAATAATACTCCTCTTTACAACCAATTAGCAGGGCCGACTCTGAGGGAAGGTCAATGAAGGTTGACTTCGGGGAAACACGGAGAAGGGGCAGCAAAGTCGTGCTTTCTTTGAGGATTTATGGCTTAATTAACTAATTTGTCTGGATGTTTTGGTAAATGTTCGTAGATTCATAGGACAAACTTTGAATACTGAAGGGGCAGTAAGTAAGTTTCATAATGTGTGGTCCCATAAGTAATTAATAGTCTAAAATATCCCCAACTTGATTCTTATTTTAGCTAGTGAAGTCAGAAAATTTAAGTAAAAGGCAAGGATAGAATAGCTATTGTAATTACATTTTCTATTATAATCAAAGTCAAATGATGTTGTCATCCCTCATGCCTAATCAACTACCAATGGCTAATTTTCTGATTGATATATGTCAGAAGTTGCATGATCTGTAGCCTTGGTGTTTCTTGGTTTTTTGTGTTCTAATTTTTGAAAATTGAAATTGATATTAGGGTGAGTTATCAAATTAGATGATGATTTTAAAAATTTGAAGATTTTTCTTTTCAATTTAGTTTACTAGTTATCATGCTTTAAGGGGAGCTTTTTTTCTAGCCCAATTCATTTTTTTCTTATATACAAAACCCACCATTAAAATTCCATATTTAAGAAACCCATAATTATTCATAATAAGACTTGATTACATAAATAACCTCTAACTAAGGAAATTAATTCTATTTTTTTTATACAAAATATGTGTAACCGTGTAACAAATTGTCATCCCTTAAAACACTCCATACATAACTCCTTTGACTTACCTTGTTGGAATAGTTCCCTCCCTAAAATATCTCCCTGATTCCACTCCCTAAGTGACGCTCATTTGTTTGACTCATATGAAGAAAAACTTTCCTAAATAACTTAGTTTAATTTTAGTTTTTATTCATCTTTTTTTCAGCTTGAAAAATTTATTTTAGTTGCAAATGGATAAAGAAACCCAATCATCATAGATACGAAAATTTCAGTTTTCACCTTTTAGGAAAGTTCCATATTTCACACCTCATTATTCTAGATTTCAGAATATTTATCGGTTAAAATTTCAGTTTTCAAGATTGATAATTGCAATTATCATCTGGTTGGGTCTAATGAAAATTGTAATTATCATTCTTAAACTCAATTATCAAGGAGGTATATGGAAAATTTTGAGTTTTCACCATTTGTGAAAGCTACACATTTCATACGTCGTTACGTTGGTGAAAATTCTAGTTTTACCGTGATGGAGTGGCTGCTAGGAAAGAAGTAGACTTGGGTCTTGTCTCTAATAATGGTCAGGCATTGAGGCCCGCTGATATTTTGATTTTTAACTGGGATAATGGTCGGGACATGTGTTTGGATGTCACTGGTGTGTCTCCTTTTACTGGAGGGGGGTACGCACTTTTGTACCTGGCCAGGCAATTCACAATGCTGTAACTCGGAAATGCAATAAGTACGTGGAAAAATGTACTGCTCAGGGTCTGGGTTTTGAGGTCCTTGCTTTCACTACTTTAGGAGAGCTTGGTGATGACACTATGGATTTTTGGAAAAGGTTGCGAAATTACATGGGAAGTCAGGATGCGAATGTCAAAGTAGGAGATTTTCTCTTCCATAGATTAGGAGTTGTCATTCAGAAAGGGATTGGAGCACAACTTGTTGCTCGACTTCCCTCCATCTCTCGTGTACCTCTTTCTTTCGTTGATTTTGAATATGAAAAAAAAAAAAAAAAGACTTGTGAAAATCCCAATTTTCGAAAGTACGCGACTAAAACGAATCCTTGTTCAAGATTGGTGAAGTGTGAAATTCGCAATTCTCATGTTCCGTGACTAGCGAAAGTTGCAATTTCGCATTCAATATTCAGTTGTGGAAGATGCGGTTCTCATTTTAGGGGAAAAAACACAATTATCACCATATAAAGTTCTGGAAAATTTAGTTTTCACTAGAGCAATTTGTGAAATTTTTATTTTTCTCCCGTAATTAACCATGTAAATTTCGTGAAAATTCAAGCCACGTTTTCATCTGGTTTACATGGTTTAATGATGTAAAATTGTTATTGATAATCACATTTTTCCACGTTTTAATAATCACTTTTTTCAGTTTTTGATGATTACGCTTTAATTTTCACATCTATTAATCGTGAAAAATGCAGTTATCACAGTTTAATAATGTGAAAATCCGAGTTTTCACAATCTCGTGGTGAGGAATAAATCACAGTTATCAAATGTTGGGATATTTGCAAATATCAGGGGTACCTCCTTGTTTGCAAGGTTATAGACAACAACTTTCACCCCAACATCACCTTCTTTAATTGGTATGTTGCATGCAACTGAGACAAATCACAATGGATACCAGAAGATGTACATTGGGAAATTGGGGCAAAAAAAAAAAAAAAAAGTGCATAGCATCCAAAGCATGAAATACAGATGACGCCCAAATTTGAAGATACTCTTTGGATTATCCCGCCTTGAATCTTCTCACCTGGTCATCTAATTAATTGTTGCTATGTAGGTTTTTCTTTGATAAAGATGCTACATAGGAAAGGATGAATTTCTCCTTGACGATGAAATATGATTGATATACGACAAGCTTTCATATTGAGATGGGACTAATGCGAACTTCACACTAATTAATCTATCCTTCGATCTTCGTTAAGAAAAAAGTTTTGTGATCAGAGAACATTTGATATTGAAAGAAGGAAGATACACTAATCGGTGACAAACTCACAGGAGAGAGAGATTGCCAATCAATGAAAATAAGTGAATAATAACCTTAACCTGCCGAAAATAATGGCAATAACCTTAACTGGCAGAAATTTATGGACAAAATTTGGTTGACCTTTCAGTTAATATAAGATCCACAAATAACGCCCAGTCCCCCACAAATATTTAACCGTAAGCTGGTGATTTTTTTTTTCTTTTAGTTAACGGCGCGCGGGTTATAACCCCAAATGTGTCACTATCCATGTACAAAAACCCCAACAAAACAAATTGTTCAGAAAAACCCCATTTAACATAAACTGTCTATATTACCCTTTTTATTTAAATCACCCCAATAAAAATAAAAATCAACCCCACTTTTAATTTTTATTATATTCAAACCACCAACAGCAACACGAGAGCATCATGCCGCCACACCACCACCGCCACACCACCACCACCGTCACGCACCACCATCCGCCGACCACCTCCAATCACGCCACCAACCACCACCACGCCAACCGTCCACCACCAACCACCACCGCCACTAAACCACCGTCACCAACCACCACCACCACCATCGCCAACCGCCACCGTCACCACCAACCACCACCGGCGACCAACGACCACAACCACGTACGACCACCACCGTCTACCGAGAAACACCATCATTGTCACCGACCACCACCACCAACCACCACATACCATGCCACCACAAACAATTAATTTGATTGATCAATGTTCAACAAAATGAGAAAAAATGATGCAACCAAACTGAAAATGAGAAAACATGATAAAACCAAACTGAAAAAATGATGGAACTAGAATTTGTCGTGCAAATAATTTCTCGTGAAAAATGATGTAACCAAACTAAAAAATGATGGAACCAAAATTGGTTTCACCAAAACTAGATGAAACCTAATTAGGTTTCATCATTTTTCCACATATTTTTATTTCACCGACACAGCTTCAATGATGAAACCAAACCAAAAAAAACTAGGCAAAATAAGAACAAAATGATGAAACCAAATAGAAAAAAAATGATGAAACCAAAATTGGTTTCACCAAAACTAGATGAAACCTAATTAGGTTTCATCAATTTTCTACGTATTGTAGCTCAGCTCAAACAAATCCGCAACATATTGCAGCTTCTCTAGTAATTCCAACAACATCTCTCAGCACCTCAAGCACAGAACCAACATAAATTTGATAAATAAGTAGTTGATGACTATCCAGCTATACCAAATATGAGAACAAACAAACTTAAACAACTTTCTGGTGTACTTCATAAATAGAGTACCTAATTTAGCTCTTTCTGGTGTACTTCCCCAACATCATCTGCTAGAGTACCGATGGAATCATACATAATCCGGAGATTTCGCTTCTGTAAGAATACCATCTCCTACTGCAGCTTCTCTGCATCTGCAGTATACTACCAAAAACAGCTTTGTTTGAGATGCAATCACTAAAGGCGCCAAGGAAAAAAAAAATTGGGTCATGGTTTGGCGCCTGGGAACCTTTTTTTCCCTAGGCGCTGACCCTAAGCGTAGGGCGCCTTTAAAAACATAGATTCAGACCATAGACAAAAAGGGATCCAGAATCACAAACCTGAGGCTTGACCTCGACGATGGTCTTCCCACTCTTCACAAAAACTGGTACATTTGCAAGCACACTCTCAAGATGAGCAAGAAGTTCCTTCGCTTGGCATGACCCGAAATCGGGATCAGAATCTTCATAACTCCAAACCAGCGAAGTTTCCTTATCTTCAATAGTGGACCCATCGGTTGTTTCAGATATAACTTCAACACAGTTCGCTATCTCGCTTCCAACAACAATCTGCAGCAGGCCCATGTGTTTCCCATTCTGCATTTCGCTTCAATATGAAAAGAAAAAGAAAAACATAAACGTCAATCTGTATGGTGTTTACATTAAGCTTTTCAATTCACAAATGTCTTAAATGACTTCACCTCATAAAATATCCATGCTCCGCAGCAAGTCCCAAATTCTCACAAGGAGAAAATCATGTATCAAGAGTCGTTCGACTTCTAGCACTGACAAAAAAAACCACATTGTTCTCATCTCTGCACAGCTTATTTAAGATTTCGATTGATTTTGAACTAGGACTTTTGTCTATTGAAGCTTAGGGCATCAAAGTGCCATCATAATCTAAAAGAATGGCTCTCTTTTTGGTCCTTCTGTAAGCGGATACAATATTCTCTATTGAGAGCTTCCTGAAGCTTTGATCAAGATCCACAACTCTAAATCCCAGACCAAATCCAATTCCCCAACACCTTCGCCTCCCATGATCCCTGCATGCCCTCTCTAAATCTTGTAGAAAGCTGTGTGCCCAAAGACTTGACATCATGGGTACTAACATACCTATAATGCTTCTCGTGCCGTAGTTGCTTTTCAGCTTCAGCCATCTCTATTGCACAATCCATTGCTTCAGCAACTGCATCAATATTCCATGGGTTCACTCGAATAGCTCCACTGAGAGATGGTGAGCAACCAATGAATTCAGAAACAACTAACATACTCTTCTTCCGGTTTGAGGGATCCAATTCTAACTCCGTATCCAATCTTTCATTTCCTTGCCGACTAATGATGTATTAATAGGATATTAGGTTCGTTCCATCCCTAACAGCAGTCACCAAACAACACTCAGCAACCACATAATAAGAAATCTTTTCGTAGAACGGAAGTGGTTCGTCGATCAAAATAACAGGCTCATAACCAGGTTGACCAAATGTTTCATTAATCCGTTTAACTGTTGAATAAGTCTCATCCTATACTTCCTGAACATCTCTTCCGCGACCTCTAGCTGGATTTTCTGCACAAATCAATTCCTCTCAGCTTCTCAATCAAATCTCAAACACAGATTCACTACGAACCCAAATCAAGATATATACATCAGTAACAACACCGATTTTCAAAATTCAAAACCTAGATCTAAAAAAAATAAAAAATCTTTAGAAATCAAATTCTAATTGAAAATTAGATACAAAAAACCCCTAAAATGAAACACGCACCTCTTATAATAGATGAGGTTGAAGAAAAATTTCTTCAAATTAAACAATAGATGAAGATGATGATATGGAGCTCCACCACCGCCATCATCATTGATCCAAATCGATTTAACTCAAAACATGAATACCCAATCTTCGTTGAATCGATTTAACCCTCTTTCTCAACTATTACGGAGAAGAAAACCAAATTTTGAAGACGAAATTAGTGCTGGTGGTGATGTTGGTGTTGCTGATTGCGACGACGGAGGTATTACTGCTGGTGTTCGTGGATATTCGTTGCTGCTGGCGGTGATGGTGGTGCGAAGAAGGAGAAAGAAGAAAAAAAGAAAAAGAAATGAGAGAAGAAGAAGAAGATAAGGTAAAAGGGTATATTTGGATTTAAAAAAAAAAAAAACTAAATTTATTCATTATTATTTGACCTGGGGTTTTTGTGCCACTTTCTTTTGAAACGGTTTTTATTTGTCAAAAATAATATGACCAGTTTTTTCTTATCACTAGTTTGTTCACCTAGGGGTTTTGTCACTAGTTTTGTTTAGTTAATTATAGATTATGGATAAAGGTTAAATTCGTCCATCTAAAAATGTAAATCTAATCTAAACAACTAAGATCTTATAATTTGGGCTATACATATATATACCATCTGGAGAGGCCCTAAGGAATTATAAACCGCAGGATCTTAGTGCCCAGACAATGTGGGACTAATAATCTCAACACGCCCTCTCACGTGTAGCTTCGTTGGGTCTAACACGTGGACAATTAAATCGGGTGACGCGGAGTAAAGGCGCGGTCAAATGACTCGTCGCAAATAGCCTGCTCTGATACCATGTTAGAATACGGGCATCCAACTCAAAACCAATTGGCAATGAGTGGAGAGGCCCTAAGGGATTATAAACCACTGGATCTTAGATGCCCAGACAATGTGGGACTAATAATCTCAACACATCTTAATAATAGGTTTGTGGAAGAGAGAGGTATCAAACTCGGGTTCCTCAGAAATTTCCACCATGCTTTAATGTTCTCGACCAAATACCTTATTGTATCAAATTAAAGATTGACATCTACAACTTTATACCGGATGCATTTGTGACATGTGAATTACTAACAAAGTGTTTGATACTTTGATCCCTTATGTTAACATTACCATTTTGTAAAATCAAAAGGAAAAAAAAAAAAAAAAAAATACTTACCTGAAAGAAAAGAAATTTTCACTCCATACGAGGGCATTATTTTGAAAGTCCACTTTGGGGCACCAAAATTTCAGGGCCGGCCCTGCCAATTAGAGTAAAGGACTTCAATCTAGGAGCTGAAACACGTATGCAATAAAAATCCTGCTACAATCAGTCAAACACAATTCTTCAAGGACTGGATAACTAGAAAAGAGCTTTCCTGCCAATTTCTCATCACCCGTTGTCACCTTTACCTAATAATCACATGCGTTAGTATAAAACTTTGAACAAAAACCAAACCAAATCTTAAATTAAATTAAATGATATATATATATATATAAGGGTGATAATTTCATTTCGTATACATTTGAAACTGAAATTTGGTCAAATACCAAGATATATTTAGACCATGAGATGAGATGCACAACCTGTTCGTCCTCCATTGGCGAACACGACATTTTTAGACTTGATAGTTGATAGAGTATAACTCAGTGGCTCAACTATCCTATTCTGACACATGGGTTTTAGTATCCATAATTTCCATATCCAAATCTCACACTTTTTTTTTTCTAACTAATTAATAAACTGAAGTAACGAACGTGCCCATATCAGCTCACACATCATCTTTTTCAAACAAATTCTTTTTTTTTTTTTGGACACGTCAAATTACATTTTTTTATTATATATTGTGTACATCAAATTTTATGGAGGATAAAGAAACGGATGATCGTAAATTCATGATGATGTTTACTGAAAGAGCAAGCCTTAAATCCGTTCATCGCCGTTCCAACTACTCTTCATTTTGGGACCTGTAGGCCCTTCTTGCCCAAGCACTTCATTTGGCAACCCCTTTATAATTCTATAAAATGCATCCTTGAGCTTTCCGGGAAGAAATCTCCCAATACCTTTCAGCTCACGAGCAATATCGTACTCAATTTTAGGACCCCATTCTCTAGCATAGTTCAGCCAAGGCGGCTCAACAATCGTACCCAAGTAATCAGCTGAAACAATCTCGTATCTCTCTCCCGTGTTCATCATAGTTTTACTCTTTGCGGTGTCGTTGCGTATGCCAATGCCACCACTCCCTTGTAGAACAAGCCCTGGCTTCGGATAAAATGCATGTCCGTGCAAGGAAGAATACGCGACAGGTTTATTACCATCTTGAAATTCAAGCTCTGGGGAATTCACCCAAATCCCTTTACTATGCTGGGAGAAGTAAACACTGTGAAGTTCTCCATTGAAATTACTGATCCTTAACGTTAGATGCTCCCAGTCACCAACATGTTCTCCAATCCTTCCTAAGTTAACATTGATGAACTTGATTTTTGCCCTCGCAGGGCCATTAAAAGGGTAAAAAACCCAGATAGCTATGTCAGTGTATGTTCCTCCGAACATTGGTTTCACTTGTAGATAAGTCTCTGAGCTTTGTAAATCTCCTTTCTTCACCTTTTCTTTAGAGCCTTTATCACTAGGAAGGTCTAACCAATACAATCCATCACTTGAACCACCGTGAGGAAGGTTTGTACCATTTGAATCAATAGGAACAGGATTGGATTCATTACCTCGGTCGTGTAATAAAACTCCGGTGTTAAAGTACCAACTCACAGACGAAGGGAGATAAGGTTCGTCGGGATGAAAGTAGACTAGCGGAGAATAAGTTCGAAAGAGTGCTTGAATCTGGTTTTGGTTCGGCATACATGATGATAAATTTGAATCTCTATTCTTTAAACAAGACAATGTTGATGATGATGGAGGACTGGTTCCATCCGTCTCGGTCGTAAATGTACCAACGGAAACACCAAGATCTTGAGGTCCTCTATTTGTTGGTCTCAAATTATAGATATTGATCCCATCTGATTGAAAAATGGATTTTTTTAGCTTGTTAGATATTTGGCATGCAGTAAACAAACAAATGTAAGTACATGTCGATTTTGCGGAAACTTAATCATTTGATGACTGTAAACTTACCTCTTCCCCATACAATGCTTGCATGTTCACAAGAGTCCGTCAGGTCAGATCTAACACACCGTATTTTATCAAGGCCTGGCTTGTCGCGGGAGTTGGTCACAATATTACCGACAGCGTTATATCCTTCAGGAGGAACTGGTGACCAGATATAACCAATCCCATCTTGTTTAAGGTTCGACTTTTCGCTACTCCAAATCAACTTGTAGTCCACAGGGATAGCAAGGGATGGTGATTTGATGCAACCGACATCCTTACCAATAATTACCCAACCAAAAAGCGGTTGGTTATTAGGTTGGCAATAAGAACCCAGACTAAAATACTCTCTAGGTATAGGAGATGGTTCAAAGAAAGATGCCCCAAGGTTATCTGGTCCACCTTCTTGAATTTCCCAAATTTTGTTAAATGTAGATATCTGACGTACTTCTAAACCTCCAAGATTTATTCTTCCACTTCCAAAACATCCTCCATTGATATCTTTCAAAACATACACACAAAAACATCAAACTTATAAAATACACCTTTGAAAATTAAGAAATGGAAAAACTATACATATGTACAACAAATAAAGACGGGATATCAAATTAGTTAGTACGTACCTGATTGTGGCCAAGAGGGTAGAGGGGAAGGTAGATTGAAAGTTGTCTCAATCGGCATGGCTTTAGTTTCTCCAAGAGATAGAAGATTACCCATTAGCTAGTTTTGAAAATGGATACTGCAAATGTATTACTTTTTGAGGTTTGTTTGTTTTAAGTATAGAGGAGAAGAGAGTTGCAAGCTACCAATTATTGGCATGGTTTGTTTATTTGAGTATATGACGTGCAAGAAATCTTATTAGTTGTTTGCAAGCTTTGGAAACCAAGCTCTTAAACATTTTTCTTGTTCCTACTCATGGCAAACCAAAGATTTCTTCTATTAGTTGAAACCAATCATCAACTTCCTCCCCATGCCTTAAAGCTTAGTCAATAAGTGTTTAATGCAAGTTTTATCTTATCTTTTTCTTTATCTTTTTTTCTTGTGTTGTTTTTAGATTCTTCCAGTCTTGCGACCTGGCTTTTTTTTTTACTAGTATTAGTTAAATGAAGAAGTACTTGCAAAGGAAGCAAAAAACGATATTGTTTTTTAACAAAATTACGTTTTAGGAAATAATTTAGACGTAAAGCTGCAGGATCATTCCAAACGGATGTATTGTAACTTGAGATACCGTAAAGGTAAACATAACTCGTACAGATAAATTGGACTTTTGAATACGTCTTTCCAACCTCCGTATATATCATGTTAATCTCATGTATTATGATTACTGGCTGGAAAAACAAGTTTGCATATGGAGTATAGTTTTCAATTGATTTAATTTCTTTTTCAATGCCGGGTGCTAAAACAAAAACAAAAAAGCATACAAGAAAAGGAAAAATATGTCGTTGTAAAATATGTCTGCTTTTGGGCTACTGAGCATTATTCTTTGCAGACCTTCTTCGTATCCGATAGTATCTTCTTCCATTTTCCTCGATATGGAAGTCTCCTATCTACATTTCAGACCCCAAGAATTGCCATGTTTCGATAAACTAGAGCATATGTAGCTTTATTTTGATTCTCCATCTGGATTTCCCACATCAAAGGCTTTGTAGAAAAGATAGAATGCTGAAGGAGCTACCACACAACCCATTGCTGTTTCAATAGCTTGGCCTCAAAGCACGGAACGAGGGGAATTCTGAATCCAGCTTAATTTCAAAACGCGCATGCATAAGATCCGAAGAAATATAAACCATCGATTTTATAAGGCCATAACCTACGATTCCTGCAACTGCACAGTTCTCCTTCCCAGAGAAGGAAACTAACACAAACATAGCCACTTCCCCAGGAAACTATCAATTTAGATGTAACGAACTACGGGATGTTACAAATAAATCAACGTTTAAAAACGGGAGTTAAAGCTTGTTGTTCTTAAAATTGTCTCCGTCATCTCATCATTCTATTATATCTTGCTTCAACTCAATTCTATAACTAGTACATACTAATTTATTGACAAGTAAAAAAACATGCAACATTCTTGTGATTTTTCCAGAAACATATTAATAATCATCCAACACTTGTATAATTGTTTTGATTTCACACGAAATTCATTTTTTTACATGTAAATTTGCAACAAACACATAAATATAATATTAGCCATCCCTTGGTCATTCTCTTTTAGACATTTTACTAACATGTTTTGGTAACTCGCATGCTACTAACGAGGACGATTACTGCAACTCACATGTTACTAGTATGCTTTGGTGGTCATACGTTTATAGCCAAGTATTTGGAAAGTAGGAGAGGAAAACACATTAGTACCCTATAAAAAAACACAAAAGAAATTTTACATGCTCTGAGGATTTTATTTTATTTTTACTGTACTCGAAAACACAAAAGGAAACACGCATTAGTAATAAATATAAATGATCCTACACTGACAAACCTGCTAGATATTTTCAGAACTCCGCAAAAAATTAACCTCACAATTTATGGGTGTCAGAAACAATATGGACTTCCTCATTGCTTTTATTACTGACTTATAGTTTCTAAGCCTAAAAAGACGCGGGGAAGCTACAATCGTCATTGTCTCAAGAACTTTAGCATACTTCGCAAAGAATTTAATTGCCTCTTTCTCCATTGGCTTCCCATCGAAATAGTTGAATTTGATTGAACGGAGGTGCAGCAGTGAACACTTCGGATCAAGTAACCAACAATCATCACCTTCACCTACAGTACAGCAAATGGTCTACAGCAGTAAAAGCAAAAGTTCAGCTAAGTACGACACAACAACAGACCTGAGATGTGATACTAAACATAAACACGATTAGAGAATGGGTATGCAAACGAATATAATGAAAGCCTAGCAACTTGCAAACAAGATAACATGTACTGTTTCTATATTAACCAAATGACTTGCCTTAGCAATGACAACTGATTCTAGATAAGGCGAGAGCTCGAGAAGCCTGAACAAAATTCTCAATGTCGAACCAGAAGCTGAAGCAAAACTTGTGCAAGTAAAATCTGAACCAACTTCCAGATGTATCAAATTGTTAAATGCAGGCAAATTGGTTAAGAGGATTTCTGCCTCCCTTGGAACCTAATCATTAAGAAAAAAAGAAAGCATTCCAGTGCATTAGAGTCAAGAAATGCCATATTAATTAAATTTACAACAACAAACACATCAAGAACAAAGTATTTAGGCATACCAAAAAGGAGTCACCGAAAATTTTAAGATGCTCTACATTAGAAACCTTTTCAAAAAGCTTGAATAGGACAAATGTTTTGTCTGTGTATGGTATGTCAATAACGGCCTCAACTAGTGATGGAAAACTTCCGATAACAAAGTCTGCCGGTATCTCTCCTGTGTAACTGATGGTCGACAGATTAGGTGCACAAATCTTCACTGTAGTATCTCCCAAATTACAGTTTCGAATGCACAAGTTCTTCAGTGCAAAGTTTGATATGCATAAAATTTCATGTTGAATCAACCTTCCACCTTCCACCAATTCCACCAATCACTCCTCCAATTACACCACCAACCTTTACCTAACATGGACTTCCTTGTATTCTACACCTACTCCACCAACCTTCACCTAACATGGACTTCCTTGTTTTCTTCATTTACCTACTCCATTATTTAATTAATGTAATTATTTAATTCTTGTAATGTTGGTTATAAATACCTCCCATTTTAGAGATAAAGAATAACAATTATTTTTGAGTTGAACCTTAAGTTTAACATTTCAGACTTCCAACCACGACAGCCTATTAAAAGCAACTCTTCAAGAGGGCAGTTGTCCATCTTGAAATCATTCCCAAGTTCCATATTTCTTAGCTGAAGTAACTTGAGTCTCCGGAAAGAAACCGTGTTTGGAAAATTTAGTCTTACCGAATCTAATTCCAACACTGTCAATGAATCACAGGTAAAAAATGATACAGGAAATATCGAGGATTCGCTTGTTTCTCCTGAAAGAAAGAGTTCTTGGACTTTACGCTGTACAACTATATCGATCCATTTAGTTACCCGGGATTCATCAAAATAGTGATCCCAACTGAGACAGAATTTCTTAATATTATGCTTCTCATGGAAAGATAATACCTTGTCCAAAAATTTCATGAACCGGGTAGTCTTCCAGAGTTTTTCAGGTGCTGTCGGCAGCCAGTCACGAAAATCAAGTGTGTGAATAGAGTCGGATAAATATTTCCATCTTTTAGATAAAATGGATGTAGACATATAATATTTAATTGGAAGGAAAGAAAGAATGTGATGAATTAGTTCATCAGGTAAATCACTTATCTTATCTTCTCCATGGTCTACATGAGCAGTAGCTGTTTCTTGCGCAATCATATCAGCCGCGGCCACCAGAGAATCTTTAAGTGTTTTTCCATGGTGTACAGGACCAATGACGACCGACATGTTTCTGATATTATTTTTTAAGTCCAGGATACGTCGAAGATCCTCCGCTGTAAACTTCCTCCAATAATTATGAACAAATTAACTTCTCTCTTGTTGTATCAGATCCCTAGTATCCACTAAAACCAAAGAATAGCTTGTGTGAATAATTTAGGAACACCTATATAAAAACACAAAATCGCATATGCATGTTATGTGAAGAATGATTAAATCATGTGGTAAAGAAAAATTTTATAACCAAAACTAAGATAAGAATCTAATAAGATGATGATACCAACCTGAGGATACAGAACCGCCGTGGATAGCAGTTTTAGAAGAAGAAGAGAAGGTTTTTAGTCCCTCACGCCAGTAACAATTGTTAATGTATTATATATCCGGCTTTCTCGTGTGTATAAACCCTAACTCGTGATAAGCCCATAATGTATGTATATATATCCGGATTTACCTTGTGGTTGAAACCTATTTTGAAGCAGACCGAGTTTTTTTGCGGAGCAGCTACGATGTGGTCGGGCCACATCGTAGAAGTATGTGGCCCCCTCTTCTTTTTATGCCACGTTTTGGAAAGTTTCAGTTTCTTTTCAATGGATTTAAAGGGGTGATTTTTAGGACAAAGGTAGTTTTAATATTTTTAGGACGAAAAAGTAGTATATAGGTTTAGTTAAATGCAATTTTTTATTACGTGTAACAAAAAGAAGAGGGGCCACATACTTAGAGTATGTGACCCGACCACATCTTAGCCCTAGCGGTTTTTTCGAGGCATACCCAACTTTTAGCCGAACCTATGTTTTTCTCTAAGTTCGGCTGATAACTTAAAGGTTCGACTGATAACTTGCAGCCGAAACGTATGCCTCAAAACATATCCGTTTGCCTAAAAACAGGTTTCTTGTGGTTGTTGTACTAACCCTAACCTGATAAGCCCATGGATAGAACCCGTTTTTAAAACCAGTAAACTAGTTTACTATTTGAACAAACTCATCGATCTATAAACCACCCAAATTTGAAACCGGCAAACTTGACACCGAACCCCTTTCCTTCACCAGACCGAGGCTCAGGCCCGGTCCTTACGAATTGGTGGAAATTGGCCCCCGATTTTACATGTTTTACTATAGATTTTTTGTTACAAAATTAACCTATAAAACGATTAATGGCATTAACTAAAAAGATTAATTGTAATCGCACGAAAATTAACCTTGCTAAATTGGGGCCTATGCCCATTAATTTGGGCCTACGACTAAATGACAAAAAAGGTCATTGAAAAGTAAAAAAAACCACCCCTTATCCAATTATTTTAAAAAATGGCAATTTATCCCTTGATTAATTAGCGTTAATCGGGTGATTAATTTATTTTTAATCAAATTAAACTAAAAATTAACTAATCT
Organism: Papaver bracteatum; assembly: GCA_023529315.1. NCBI lineage: Eukaryota > Viridiplantae > Streptophyta > Magnoliopsida > Ranunculales > Papaveraceae > Papaver > Papaver bracteatum. The sequence continues at coordinate 200,519 of JAJJWX010000795.1, read as the reverse complement.
TGATTCTTCATCAAAACGTGAAAAAAATATTTTGATTATGATTTTTTTTTGAAAAAATCAAACCAGAATCGGTATATATTGGTGCTCTCATGAACCGATTCTGGGTTGATTTTTCTAATTCACAAAAAAAAAAAAAAAACTAGAATCGGTTTTTCCAAATGTACACAAAATACCGATTATAGGAAAGAAAAAAAAATCATACATAATTTAAATCATACTCGATCAGTTCGCGTAAAAATTCATACACTCATTTTGAGATCGAGTATGAAATCATATTCGTTTTGAAATTGTGTAAAATCATACACATACTTTAACTAGAATCGTTTTACACAATACACACATAAAAACCGATTATTGACATTGCACAACAGGAATCGGTTTATAAAAGTGCTCATGTAATCCGATTCTAACAAAAAAAAGATACAGAAAAAATTGAGAATTTTTTCTTACAACAATCGGTTTACTCGACACACATATAAAATCTGATTCTAGCATTATACATCAACAATCGGTTTTTAGAAGTGCTAATGTAATCTGATTCTGGTTCAAATTTCTCGAACCAGAAAACATATCAAGGAAAATCGGTCTTTGTGGGCATGAACATCAACCGATTCTATTTGCAATCGGATCACATATACATTAACCGATTCTGATAAACCAGGAAAATTTTGATTTCAAAATTTTCAATTTTTGAGCGATTTTATGTTACTAAAACCTAGTTTATAGGATTGGGTTGAGAAGAAAAGAAGAAGAATCAGTTGAAGTGGAGATGGGAATGAATTTGATTTTGATTTTGATTTTGATTTCAGTTTTTAATTTTATGATTTTAGTTTTATGATTTTGATTTTAGTTTTTAATTTTATGATTTTAGCTTTATGATTTTGATTTTAGCTTTTAATTTTATGATTAGGATTTGATGGGACAAATTAGTAGTATTAATATTTGATAGAGGTAAATTGGTAGTTTAGAAAAAAAATTGTCATGTAGTCATTGGCCCAAATTAATGGTCATAGGACCCAATTTAGCCAGGAAAATTAATTGTGATATATGAACATTTCTCACATATATACAAAACCATATGTGAACGATGCATATATAGTTCATATTTGCAAACATAACATATTGGATATGTAGCTTATCGTTTAGTACACTGGGGATGGTTTTGACTAAATGAAAGGTGATTACCTGGCAAAAAGTTAAAATGGAGAACGAAATGAACCTCTTTTGCTGGGGAAGAAATGTTTAACGCCTACGCAATAACTATAGACCTAAGTATATACTATTTAAAAAATAATAAAATTTTATGACATCATATTCACATCTGATCAAATTCATTTGAAGCTAATTAGGCCGAACATCGCAATCATAATTTATTCTCTCGTGGAATATTTCCCAAACTAAGATTTTATAAGAAATCAAATTGAAAACTGATTTCAAGCTTACAAGCTAATTAAACTGAAAATGCAATTCACAAAGACAACACAATATCAATAACTATAACTGTAAACAAGATAAGAGAAAGAAAAAGATGAAGAAATTACTTTAATTTTTTGAATTGATTAATTAAATAGTTTTATCAAATTTCTCCCTTATAAAGCACAGTTTGGCTAACTTAGCCTATTTGAGTGGTGGCTAGGATTTATTCTTGGCAAAGATAAATCTACGGTTGTGGTTGTGCAGACCACACCCTCATCTCGCACGTGTAAGCGATGGCCAAGATTTCATATCCCAATTGATAAATCTATGGTTGTAATTTGTCCCATAAAACTAACATTTAATGACCCATTAATGGAAATCTAATATAATAATATAGTAAATGATTAATATAATAAATACCTAACTAATTAGTGTTCCACACTAATTGATATTAAATAATTTATTAATTGCTCATAATAATGTTTGTTCACTAATTGCTCATAATAAATAATTTATTAATTTATTCCACTATAAAATTTCTCTTAGTCAAATTAATAAATTTGTATTCTTCTATTAATAAATAATTTTGATAAAAAAAGAAAAAATATCAATAGATATTAGTTGCGATAGTAGGTTGTGGAAGCGGTGGCGAAGGTCCAATGAATCACTAATCTAATAATATTAGTAGATATTAGTTACGGAACGGGTTAAGCCCTATAAACACATAAATAACCACTAATCTAAGGAACAAGTAAAAGAGACCTGGATCTTTCGGTAACTCATATAATGGAACACTTTATGTTTTGTTTATGCAATCCCATTAAGCAAAATCAATACTAATACTTTGTTACTTCACTTTCTTATTATTATCATCAAGAATATAAAGCACAGTTTGGATAACTTTGCTTATGTAAGTGGCGGTTCAAATTTTTCCGCACAAGAGATAAATCTAGGGAGGTAATCGTTTGTCATAGGTGATGGTTGTGATTGAGATTAGAAATGCATCTAATGGACAAAATTTATCATGTCATTAAGGTTCCATAATTCTTCATAATAAATAGTCTATTAATTAAATATCAAACTAAAAAACATAATATATAAATTATTCTACCAATGATGATAATAAAAGTATATTTTTATTAGCTAATACTTAGAATTAGTTCGGTATTGCTGCGATCTTTACAAAAGTTCTTTTCCGATGTACGTTATTGTGCGGAGATATGTAAAAAAACGATTGGTTGCCGATGTAAGTTACTGTGCCGAGCTTTATAAAAAAAACAATTGAACGGTTTCAGATTATAAACTAAAGCGAAAACTATTTTCAAAAACAGACATATCTCTGAAAATATCATGTTCAACTATAATTAGTGAGAAAATGACAAAAGCAGACATATTTATGAAAATTGTCTATTCTATGTTTTATTGTGTAAAGTAAATTTTCTACTATTAGAGTACGTACACATGTAATATTAAATTTACTAATTAGTATTATTACTAAAATGTATTATTTTTCTAAACCACTTTTTAAAAATCCATAATCTCTTAATATTTATCGTTGAAAATAAAAGTATATTTTAGTGATACGATATAACATAAAATGTAGTTTGAAAATAAAAAATAATTATCTTTAAAGAATATAAAATATAAAATATAAAAATTGGTAATTATATATAGATTCAAGGATAATTGTTGTCAGTTATAAAAAAAATGAGATATAATTGGAAAATAAAATATGAAGCTAGGGTGAACTATAGCTTTTGCTTTTGAAGCTTTTAAAAGCTCCTTCTCCCCACTTTACAAATTGATAAATTTTGGAAGTGTACACTTTATGAAATCTTTAATAAACACTAAGATGAAAAACTATTGCTATCAAAATACTTTTTTTGGATGAAAAAAAACAGCACCAAACTTAGTTAAATTGGCTAACAATTATATAAGTGGACCATAATGACGGTGGCAAGTATTGGTGCCCAGTGAGTAATTTCGCACCGCCTCACATATTTCTTGATAAATGGTTTAACGTTATTTTTATTCAATGATGATGGATAGAAGAGTTTATTTTTAGTAGAGCTTATTGTTATTAGGTTAATTACTTAATGATTTGACTTACTAACTAATCATGATTTTATTATTTTTATGCAACAAATAACCTCACATTTGGAGGCATAATGTCGTAGAATGTAATGGCCTGCCTTCTACCAATAATGTCCTTACTAAGCCACTGCGTTCATCTGATAGTATTGAGTTTTCAATGGTAACCGCTGCGTTCATCTAGCAGCAGCTTCTTAAGAGGTCACCCATCCCAAGATTACTCAATACCGAGCATGCTTAACTATAAATATTTTTCGCCAACTACGAAGCCAATTATACTGAAAAGGTCTCGGTGTTAGAAAATGACAAACCATTACCTCTATTCCAACTAAATTTGGAGTCGTCCTCTGGTACGGAATATGTTCAATTCTAGACTCTGGAATTTTTTCTCACTCATGAGAATCTGGAATATGTTCAATACGTCAAGCATACTCTTTCTCCCTCGACATGTAACCCGTGGTTGACTCTAATACCATTTTTAAGGACCTGATCTTTGCCAATACTGTTCCCACTTAGTCATTGTGGTTATCCGATAGCGTGGGATTTTCGACTAAAACTGATGTGGACATCCATTAGAAGTTTTCTGGGAGGTAGCCCATACCTAGATTACTCTCGCCCGAGAACCCACAAATTCAGTGATTTTTACCAACTCTGGATCCAACTATGTTGAAAAGGTCACAATGTTACGAAAGGACAAGCCATTACCTATATTCCATTCGGTGAACTCTTCTTGCCAATTTGAATTGCGTACATAATATTTATGGGAGTTTTGAAAAACTAGAACTACATCGTAAGTGGGTAAAATGATTACCATCGGAAATGACTTAACATTTTAAAGTATAATATGTTAAGTGAATGAATTAGATTTTAAGTATGTCATCATCATTGAAATAGTAAGAACATACAATAAGCTTGTACTTCTCCATACATAGCACCGTGGATTTTTAGTTAAAAACCCCACACCTCTTATCCCAAGGTGGTCAAGTTGGGTTTGGTGTTATGTGGTTGGGCCCTGAGTAGTGTCTGATGGTCTATGAAGATCCTAATAATTGGTATCAGAACCCGTGGTTGGGGATACTGTTCGAACGTTGAAGTGGTTGTGGATGTCACCCGGTTTAGGGCGCAAGTTCAATCAGACTCAAGGTGAAGAAGGTAAGGCCCAAAGTTCAACTGGAGCTCAAGGTGGAGTTAGTGTCTCACTCATTAACTCAGGTGGACCAGGGTTCTAGATCAGAAAGGCAATGCTCAAGGTTGAACTGGCCCTCAAGGTGGAGTTAGTGTCTCACACATTAACTCTCAAGTAGTAGGGTTATATGTAGGCAAGAAAATGCTCAAGCTGGAGTTGGTGCTTGCCTTCTCATTAACTCAAGGTGAAGTAGGATTGTAGGGCGCATAATGACAATAATCCTGATCGATGGGTAGCATATACAAATGGTAATCATATGGTGAAGTCTGATTGGACTGGTGAAGTGGTTTAATATCGTCAAGGTGGAGATTGTTGGAGTATGTGGCACGATAAACCACTTAATTATAGCTAGGGATAGTCCCACATAGAAGAAATAGGAGTACATGTTGAGCTTAATAAACTTGGGCATCTCCTTACGTAGCGTTGTGGCCTTTTAGATTAAAACCACACACCTCTTATCCCAAGGTGTCCAAGTAGGGACATGATCGGTGCTATGTTGTCGGGCCCATAGTAGGTTCCTATTTTCCATGAACATCCTAACACCATTCACTAAATATAAGAAAGATGCAAAAAGGTAATACCATTTCAAAAGATCGATAAGATATCTTTTTAAACTAAAAAACATATCGAATAATATGTTTTTTTTTGGACAAAATATGTAAAAATTAGTTTCGATATAATTTCATTGTTGGCTTGAGGATACAACTCTAAAAAGGAGAGACATAGTATGGGAGGATGTCAAGGCGGAAAATGCTAGAAAGGATGTGAAGTGAATAATAAAAATATCTATCGGGTTTCCCTTTACTTTTGCAACGATAAGAAGGGTAAACTTGATATTAATACACATTATATTTGATATTCATATGTCGGAAAATTCATAACTAAATAAAAATTATGCCCGTGCCGTTACGGCACGGGTTAAGACCTAGTCAATAGTATAAAGCAAAGTTTAGCTAACTTTACCTATCTGAGTGGTGGTCAGGAGTTATCCTTGGCAAAGATAAATCAAAGGCTGTGGTTCTCCGTGCCACACCTTACAAGTCGCACACGTGGTGTTCATTCCAATATTATGAATTAAAAATGAATACTCAAGTCAAGATATGGAATTTCAAAAATTATAACGAGGAGGTTCGAACTCATGACCTATTGTGTCATAAGAGTGGCCTCTAACCATTGTTCCACCTTGGTTGGAATTTGATAGAAATAAAGCAGAGTTTAGCTAACTTTGCCTATCTGAGTGGTGGTCAGGATTTATCCTTGGCAAAGATAAATCAAAGGATGTGGTTCTCCGTGCCACACCCTACAAGTCGCACACGTGGTGTTCATTCCAATATTATGAATTAAAAATGAATACTCAAGTCAAGATATGGAATTTCAAAAATTATAACGGGGAGGTTCGAACTCATGACCTATTGTGTCATAAGAGTGGCCTCTAACCATTGTTCCACCTTGGTTGGAATTGATAGAAAATATAAATCAACAGTGGTTGTTTGTTCAACTTAAATATTAATTAGTATAAGTGTTTTATTAATTAGTATAAGTGATTTTTCTAGAGAGAAGATAAGTCTATGGTTATGGTTTGTTCAACTTAAATATTAATTAGTATAAGTGTTTTATTAATTGATGTCTCATTAATTTCTCATGATAAATGATTTATTAATTTTACATCATAAATATCCCTTAATTAATATTAATACATATATCCATCAATAAATAATAATTTTGACAAAAATTATTTCAATAGATATTAGTGGTGGTGGTGGTGGTGGTAGTAGAGGAAGAAGTAAGTGGTGGAAGCGGTGGAAGGTGTTACTAAGTGGTGGAGGAGGTAACATTAGTTTTGGTGGAAGAAATAGTGGCGCTGGATGGTTTTAATGGAGGTGGTATTGGTTTTTTTGTTTTTGAATCAAAAATAGTAAAAAAAATTACATGACGGATAACATTATATTGTGAAAAGTATAGTTGGTTGTTTTTGACACGATCAAAAGAGGCGGATAACAAATACTTTTAGGGTGATACCAAATCATATAAGACAAAATGGTTGTTTTTTTTACCACTGCTATCTTTGGTAACCGTTCGTATGCATGATTTTCAGTATTAACAAAAAACATATAGTTGAATAAATTAATTGACGACCTAAGTTTGTTAAATCTAAACTTTATGCATGACATGTGGGATTAAAAGTTATAAGTGTGCCCAATATTCTACGGGGGATGGAAAATGGTGGCGGTGGAGAAAGAAGTGATATCTGGTGGTTTGTGGTACTGGCCGGTTTTGATGAGTAGTAATTGACTATGTTAATTATGTGCTCCTACAAAAGGATAACACTATAAATTAGAAATGTGGTTGATCGTCTTAATGCTAATATAAACTTGGTTAAAATACATGAAAATTAAGAAGAAGAAAAAAACATTTGGATGTCACGTTATATAATAAATAACACTAAAAACTACATATTTAGTATCAAGGTTTCTCCGTCCAATAGATAAATCTAAGGTTGTATTGAGATCCCGTAAGCAGAGGGAGAGTTGGTCTTGGATTTCTGAATGATAATGAATATAATGAAACGCTCCCTCTCGGTTTCTCCAATGAAAATCGAAACCTTCTAAAAAATAATCAATCGAACAACACTTAGATGGAACGCATCACCACCAGTGTAAACTTCTCTGAATTGCTACATATCCATGGAAATTTCTACAGATTAATCTGGTGATTTCTTCCTACCGTAGTTTTTAAAGAGGCATGCAATTAAATCTCTAATAGTGATTTTAAAGGTATTTAATAATTACAAAATTCTCTTATAAGTTTTGTTTATGCAAGTATTGATTTAACTTGGGTTCTTTTATATTTTTGTGTTAAGTTGATGACTTTTTAATTTGAATACATGTTTGGTTAACAAACTTTGATACATATAGGGTATTTTCTTTGTAAAACTGATGTTAGTCTCTCATTTTTCCCGTTAGCACTTTGTTTCGATCCCGTATTTGTAGATATTATTTGACTAATGTTGGGGTATTTGTTTAATCTCAAGGCCGATTAAACCCAATGTGTGTTGTATACATTGAAGGCGACAGAAGTTTGTGTCGGCTCTACCTTGAAACTAATAATTTTTCTTCGGAAGGTTAGTTTAATTTATGTAGATACAAATATCAATATAACTATGCTCTTTAAAACACCAAATTACTTGAGTAACACTTGATGTGAGAAGGTCATTCATGCACTACTTACCATAGTTGGTGTGAAATCTTTTTATCCACGAATTTCTTCAATTTTATGTTATCAATATGATTGAGAAAGAATCTTACACATGTTTTGATTTACTATTATAAGTTTATTTTTTCAACTCACATGTGTATATCTCAGCCTTCCAATAGAAAAGGGTTCTTCATTTTTATAACTCTCACATTTGCAAAAAATAAATAAATAGTGTTTATCTATAGTACGGAAAATATTATGGGTTTTTGCTTCACTCCTTAGAGCCTTAGTTATCAATAATTTCGGAACAAATGTATTCATAAACATCATGGAGTTGGATTGGCAATTTAGGTATATGTACTGTTAGATGAAATATTCTTTTTGAAGTTTGAAATTATGGTATGATGGAACAATAAATGGGGAAAAAAATTATTTACTGTATTTTTTATTTTATTTTCATGTTGGCACAACATTATTACTCCGTCCAGATAATAAATTGGAATAACATGCTTAAGTAAAAAATGAAAAGATCAGGTAACCCATTTTGTTTCCCAAAACCTATTTGAATATCAAAATAATTACTCACGAATAAAATGAAGCAAGAGAAATGTGAACAATATCGTATTAGAGACAAAACATCCCGTGCCGTTACGGCACGGGTTAAGATCTAGTATATTTATAAACCTTAGTTTCCTTTCGTTTTCTTTTCTCCCGAACAATATTTTGTATGAAAAAAACAAATCAAAAACTCCGGTTTTGTTTGTAAATTGACCAAGTCTAACTAAACTTAATTTGTGTCCCCTTGCAAAATAAAATAGTGACCCTTTGTAAGTTTTTTGTTACAGAAAACTCCCCTCTATGTTTCATTTTTAATGTGAAGTACATGTATTATGTGGCCTCCAAAATTTTGTGGCCCAATGCAAGGCATTTCCTGGATGTGATGGTTACAAACTTATGTGATACATTGGTTCCCTCACATATTAACCCATCATATAGGTCACCCATTTCATGGAGCAGGATGAAGGCTTGACCCAACTACTAATATTCAGTGTCCTGACCTAGGTATATATGCCCATACCTAATCATCATATACGTTACCTTTCTGGAGTGGTCTTGGGTTGTGGTGGTTGGCTTTGATACAAGTTGTGGTGATTGGATGATACCAGATGTCAGGATACCTGTAGCGCCCCCTAAGCTAGTAGCTAACTAATCCAAGAGATTAACTAAATAAGAGGCACTAAAAACTAAATCATTTACTTAAACAATCAATTAAGAAATCTGCTAAAAAACTTAACCCAAATCTAGCCCCACTCAGAAATATATATATACAAGAAATACTCTCCAATGATACATATACAATAGTCATTGGTTTACAAACAGAATATACAACATAATAAACATAGTAGAAGACTCAACCCCACAAAGCTTCCACTGCGCAACTCTAATATGTCTCTGAAACTGAAAGTGGGAATGGGAATGGGTGAACACATCGTCCCTAAAAGGGGTGCCCATTAGAAATAACAACTAACTATCAAGTAATCATTAATATGATTCAAAGACAATGCAGGTTTAATCGAAAGTAGGTAATACAAGTGTTGATGGTGGTTTTTAGCTTAGGGTTAAAATCGTAAAACACTAAACCCTAGCAGACAGTGACGTCACAACATTTAAGTAAAAAAGCATTTGCTAGGCGCATTTATTGAAAAATCTTTAATGTGTCTCTAAATAATTACCGGGGTATCTTATTCAAATTAGGGTTACCACAAGCCAAACCATAATTCCCACGTGTGCCAATGGAAAATCATTACATCCACACCAACCGCGCCAATGCATGCCAACCATGTTAGCCGCACCTCTGTGCCAATGAAAAATCATGACGTCCACACCAACCGCGCCAAAGCATGCCAACCATCCTAGCCGCACCTCTGTGCCAATAGAAAATCATGCCAGCCACACCAACCGCGCCAAGGCATGCCAACCATGCTAGCCGCACCTCTGTGCCAATGGTAACTCAAGCCAGCCACACCAACCGCTTCAAAGCATGCCAACCATGCTATCCGTACCTATGTGCCAATGGAAAATCATGCAAGCCACACCAACCGCGCCAAGGAATGCCAACCATGCTAGCTGCACCTTTGTGCCAATGGAAAATCGTGTCAGCCATACCAACCGCGCCAAAGCATACCAACCATGCTAGCCACACCTCTGTACCAATGGAAAATCATGCCAACCACACTAACCGCGCCAAGGCATACCAACCATGCTATCCTCACCTCTATGCCAATGGCATATCACGCCAGCCACACCTACTGCGCCAAGGCAATCCAACCATGTTATCCGCACCTCTATGCCAATGGAAAATCATGCCACCCACACCAACCACGCCAAGGCATTCCAACCATGCTAGCCGCACCTCTGTGCCAATGGAAAATCATGTCAACCACACTAACCGCGCCAAGGTATGCCAACCATGCTAGCCGCACCTCTGTGCCAATGGCAAATCATGCCAACCACACTAACCGCGCCAAGGCATGCCAACCATGCTTGCCGCACCTCTATGCCATTGGCAAACCATGCCAGCCACACCGACCGCGCCATGCCAAACACATCTCGCCATGGCCCCCCATGCCACGCCACCATGCTGGCCTTCCCCTTGTGGCTACCAAAGTGAAGGCGTGCAACAATCAACGGTTGCCCTTCAATCCCAGGAGCAAATCCTGGCCGCCTAAGGTCTCCTCACGACTTTGGCCCAAAACCCTATCTTGGTCACGCACCTAGCCAAGCTAGCCGCGCCATGCCAAATATATCACGCCATGGCGCCTCATCCGCGCCACCATGCTGGCCTTACCCTCGCGGCTGCCAAAGTGAAGTCGTGAACCAATCAACGGTTGCCCTTCAATCCCAGGATCAAATCATGGACGCCTAAGGTCTCCTCACGACTTTGGCCGAAAACCCTAGCTTGGTCACGCACCTAGCCAAGCTAGCCGCGCCATGCCAAATATATCATTCCATGGCCCCTCATGCTGTGCCACCATGCTGGCCTTATCCTCGCTGCTTCCAAAGTGAAGGCGTGTAACCATCAATGGTTTCCCTTCAATCCCAGGAGCAAATCACGACCGCCTAAGGTCTCCTCACGACTCTGGAACAAAACCCTAGCTTGGTCACGCACCTAGCCAAAGCTAGCCACGCCATACGCTCATGGAAAACCCTTGGCACCACACTCCAAGCCAAACCAAACCTATCCCAAGCCAGCCGCGCCATGCCAAACACACCCTACCTTGTACCTAGCCATGCTAGTCACACCATTCCAAGCTAGATGCCTTTGCCTTGGACCTAGCCACTCCATGCACCCATGGAAAATCCTTGGCCCCGTGTGGCGAAACCACGCTAAGGCATGTCATGCCAACCTAATTGCGCCAAGGCATGTCATGTTAACCTGTCCACGCCGCTATCCCTCCGGAATTTTTCCTGGGTTTTGCTTTCTGGATGTGTTCTCCTCCCGAATGAGTTCAAAACCTTAATATCTCCGTATAATGAGATAGGAAATTCTTTTCCGGTTGATTTGAGAGGCTGACCGTCAAAATACGAGTATGTACTAGAGTTCTATAATGATTCTAGTAAAGGGCGCTAATTAGGGTTTTTAAAACAAAGGCGTGCGGCTATCAACGGCTACCCTTCAATCCCATGAGCAAATCCTGGCCGTCTAAAGTCACCTCACGACTTTTGGACCGAAAACCTAAGTTTGGACACGCCAATGGCATGCCAACCTTGTCGCACCACCACATTGGCCCTCACTACCAAAACGAAGGCGTGCAATAATCAACGGTTGCCCCTCCTCTCAAGATGAAAAATCTTGACCGTCGAAGGTCACCAGGCTAACAAGTTCCTCGAGAGCGAATTTCCAAGCCACAGAAACATGCTACATGTTTTCCAAAAACATTCGAGACATCAACACAAACTGGGGGATCCTTTTTGGGTATTCGTTTGGCGGTTTATAGTGTGCGGCGTACACTACGCCCTTCATAAGGAAGTGTCATAAGGGTGAGGCGGCTAGTAAATACGGGAATTTATGTGGGAAACGTTCATGGGACATAAAGTCGTGCGTTAACAACTTTATGGAACATCAATTCCATAACATTAACAGTTTCATGCGTTAACCACTATATGGAACATCAAGTCCATGCATACGGTTACCTCCTCCTCCCATTTACTTCCCCACTCCTTAATGAGACCAGGATACGTTTCTACTTCGACTTGTATAAATAGGTCTTACCAATTTCCATTTGGACAACAAGTTCATTCGGACTAGACAACACTCAAAAATACTTATTTTCTAGCTCTCCTCGTGAGATCTCTTACTTTTCTGATAACAAGTCGTAGTAACCTAACTACTCTTCCAGAATCAACTATTCTGGTCTCACTACTTTACTTGATTACCTCCCCAAAACCAACCCATTCTCCTCCACTTTGTGACCGAAGCAAGTCTGGAACGGCCATTTCATGGTTTAGGCCGAACTTGTACAGATTGATCTCTCGGATCTAAAGTACTCCCTAGCAGTACATTGTTAAGGGTTTAACTGTTTCTCACCTTCACACCCGCAATTACCAAAATCAGCAGAAACTATTTTCACCTATAACGAATTGGCGACCACAGCGGGAGGATTGATCTATCAGTTACAATATCAACTACAACCCCTGATTTCGTTTCCCGAACGTCAAATCCCAATATGGTGGAACTTAGGTCTGGAGCGGCTGCCGAGAATACCAGCACATAGCACGTCCCTGATGTTAACGTCTCTCCCAATAACGTCGTTACATCACCTACTGACTACAATAACTCCAAATGCACTCCCTCAAGCGTGACACCGCCAATCACTAGGGCCAGAGTTGCCGCCGCCTCTAATATCTCTGCACAACCCTCTAGTCACGGCAACGAAAACACCTCTTCGGGCGTTACACCACCAGTCACCAGGGACAGAGCCGCCGCTGCGGATCCTAATGTTTGGTATAGCATGGCACCTTTAACCACAACCAGGGTTCCAACTACCCCACCGACGGGACGAGAGACCGGAGGGACAGAGGAAGCCGTCCTTATGCCACCATCGATGATTTGATGGAACGGCAGGAAATGCTCGCTAGAGCCCAGAAGGATATGGTTTCAACACAGAAGGAGGTACTCGTCTTTCTAAAGACCCTGACAGAGCGACTACCACGTGAATCGCGTCCTCCAGAGATTCTCAGGAACGTCTCCAAGAACCCCGACGCTAGCACCTCGGTGGAGCACACCTCCACGGACGAGGAAACTCGCGCTAAAATCCCATTGGAAAGAAATCAGCCGTCCAACTTCGTCACGCGAGAAGATCTGAAACAACGTCTCCGCAACCGAATCAATAATGATGAACTGGACATTCATCAACATCAACCCCCTTACCCATCCGAAATGCAAATAATCCCTCTTCCAAGGGGGTACTCCTCTCCTCAGTTCACCTTGTACGATGGTACCAGGAATGCACATAAGCATGTCTCTCGTTTATTGTAATCCCTAGGTGAACACGAATATAATCACGTTCTTCATCTAAGGAAGTTCTCAAAATCACTTACTGGAAGGGCGTATACATGGAACAACAGCATCCCGCCGAACAGCATTCCCAGCTGGAGTAGCATGGTCACCGTGTTTTACAGGAAATATTTCTTCGTCTCTGAACAAGTTACTTTCTCAGACCTCGGAAGAATGTACCAGTGGGATAACGAACATCCGAATGACTTTTTCAAAAGGCTCAGGGTTCAAGCACTCGACTGTCACGACCAAAACATGACTGAGCAACAACTGGTGAACGCGTGCATCAATGGTATGGTTCCTATTTACGGCACCTTGCTAGAAAACTTGCGCTTACAAACATTCTCCGAACTCCATGAAGACGTTAGACGATCCACAACGACAACACCAGCATTACTGGAAAGAACTAGCGGGAATAGGAGCCTCATCATCAAGCAATTTAATGTCGTCTCATCCTCCGTGAACATAGTGAACGAAAGAGGAAAAAGGAAGGCCCCAACTACGGGACACCAGCCAAAACGTGAAGCGTCGGCGCAACATGAAATATTTCTTCGTGTCTGAACAAGTTACTTTCTCAGACCTCGGAAGAAAGTAGCATGGTCACCGCGTTTTACAGGAAATATTTCTTCGTGTATGAACAAGTTACTTTCTCAGACCTCGGAAGAATGTACCAGTGGGATAACGAACATCCGAATGACTATGTAAAAAGGTTCAGGGTTCAAGCACTCGACTGTCACGACCCAAACATGACTGAGCAACAACTGGTGAATGCGTGCATCAATGGTATGGTTCCTATTTACGGTGCCTTGCTAGAAAACTTGCGCTTACAAACATTCTCCGAATTCCATGAAGACGTTAGACGATCCGCAACGACAGCACCAGCATTACTGGAAAGAACTAGCGGGAATAGGCGCCTCATCAGCAAGCAATTTAATGTCGGCTCATCCTCCGTGAACATAGTGAACGAAAGAGGAAAAAGGAAGGCCCCAACTACGGGCCACCAGCCAAAACGTGAAGCGTCGGCGCAACAGGAAACCCCTCTATGGTAGACTGTCACTAAAACCCCCATGAATCATCATGAAACCGAAGGAAACACCCTCGATTTCCCGTTTCCCATCGAGGAGGTGATTGACCTCCTAGAGGCCTGGGTTGAAGATGATGTTATCAGACTGCCACCGCCAAGACGTCCACCAACTGAGGCTGAGATGGCGAACCTCAAGTACTGCCATTAACACATGCTCTTTCACCACCCGACCAGTGATTGCAACATACTAAAGCATATTTTCAAAGAAAAGATAGAAGCGGGAGAGCCCCAACTAGGAGACGAGGGAGTACATCGAGGCCCACTCCCAATAAGAAATTGTGGGTCCTCTAGGGACTCCGTGCATGAGACTGTACAATCCATGATGCAGCATGTATGCGAAATTCTCTATCTTTCCAAGGTACAATTCTAAGATATTTTCGCAGCTCTAAATCATGTTGTATCCGGTAAATGACTTTTTCTCTCCCCGCAAACCACACCAGGAGCCCAAGATTTCCAAACGGAAGAAACCAAAGGGGAGAACTGAGGACTACTAACCACGTCCCATTTAAGAGGTATCGAATTTGACAACACGCTCATCGACACAGCCTCTGACCTCAACATCATTACTTTCAAGACACTAAAGGCAGCGGTATTTACAAAACAAGACGCTACCCATTCCCCGTCTATGATTAAGAACCCGAGAGGAGGATCTTTGAACGCGCATGGCTACATCAACCTCGAGATCAAGGTGGGAGACGCTATAACGCATATCAAATTCCACATTGTCAAATAAATGGGTCACGACATGATATTGGGGCACTTATGGGTACTCGACAACAAAGAAAAATTAGATTTGCACCCTCTACCGACGTCCACGCCCGAAGGAGTTTCCAACAAATCATCTCACTGGTTATCACATCGACGAACCACCAAAGGAACCCAGATATCTGGAGAAGACCTGTTGGAGCTAGCTCATGGATTTCAAACGCAAGTAAGTCTGACCGAGCGACCTTCTCTACAACCAGTCATTCCTTACCTTATTCTGTCATGGGGACTCGGCGCGATTACTGGCACGGACGCTGTCAAGAAATGTGAATGGGGTGCTGGGCCATTTGAACACTTTACAAAAATCTTGGAAACTTCCATCGAAACCAATGAAGCCAAGACTCAAACGGTTGCACGACGTCCGAACCCGTTTTCAATCAGAGATGTAGTGGTTAAGGTAAAAACGTTTCAGGTTGGGAAGATAACGGTAAAAATGGCTATTCAGACTGATTCGCCCAATGAAAGAGAAGACGAGCTATATCTGGTGGCGGACATCCTTTTAGGAGGATATCACAAGCTCATCAACGCAGACACACCTGAAGGCGTGATAATTCACTCTCGATGGCTCAAGGCCTCCATTCACTAAAATGTTGTACTTCCCAGTCACTCTCCCTTTAGTATTTTCTTTAAAAATTCCTATTAGTAGTTGTATTTCCCAAATATGAATACATCGTTTTTATTCTTCCCTAGAGTTTCCTTTTTCCGTCAAAAAAAAAAAGAGAGCATAAATATATCTCTTTCCAAACAAGTCCTCCAGATATCAGAGAAATACATCAAATTAACCCAGAAAACCATTGCAAGACCATCATACCACAACCAGAAATACCTCATTCAAAAAATATATATATATAAAGAGAAATGTTGACTGATGAAGAATAAGGTAAGGATGAGTTTAGAAGAAAAAAAAATCAGGCGAACTAAGCAGCTAACAGGAATAACAAAAGGGAGGAACTAGCCCTCCAAGGATGGAACACGAGTCCCCTTGGTTAAGGCTATCTTCAAGCACTTCCCCTATCAATCCCTCGGGAAACAAAGATTCCATTCAACGGTATTAGCAGCATCAACCTCAACATCCCATCCGGAAGCAACCACAGCAGCATTAGTGTCCGCTTCAACGAATGGTCCAGCATACGCCACCATGACCCTCCAACATCACCAGCGACACCTCTAGCATCAACCTCAAGGGCTACTTCGTTTCTGTCAGATGCTCCCTCGAAAGCTTTCTCATTGACACTCCATATAAGCTTTTTGGATTCATCTGCATCAAAATCGAGAACCATGGCGCTTTCCTCCAGAAGCTTCACATGCTCGGTTTTCCGTTGCTTAGACCTAGAAATAGTTCGATCCTCCCTATAACTGGACCGAGGAAAGGTTTTGCCGCAATGGAACTTCTCAACACGCCAAGGTTCTTCCTCGTTTTCTCGTCCCTCCTCCATGCTCACCGAACCCAAGAAGGTCCGAACACGCGCCTGCACTTCATGGACATTAACAGAAGGGAGGTCCTTGATGATTTCACTAGTTTCATGGAACAGATATTCGATTCTATCCAATGACTCCTCATGAGAAGAAGATCGGTTTCCTCCAATTCTGAAGTCCTTATCTAAAGAATTGAAGACATGGCTATCCCTGGAGGGTCTCATCATACACTACAAATAACAGGGAAAATGGTCAAGTTCCATCCTATCTATACACATATAAGAAAGAGGATAACATAAAAATAAGAAGGAAACACGAGGCGATACCTGTAAATAGGATGGAAGAAGACGGACTACGCTAATGTAAAGTTCAAGATCATCTTTTATGTACAGCAAGATGACGCAACCCCAAAAGGGAAAGTTTTTATACCGGCCGTGAGTTAAGGCATGATATTAGATCCTAATTAAACCCCATGCCTCGTTGTGATAAATAATAATGGTTGGTAAGAAAGTGTGGAAGAACGTGCTCGAGGCACACTAGATCGTTTTTTCCCTTCCCACCGCCAATGCTAAGCTTCGAAAACAAAATCGGCAACATCACAAAAGCAGAAAGAGTAACGCTTTAACTCTTTTTTTGGGTGTAACATTTTGATTTGAAGAGAAAAAGAACTTTCTAGTCGAGTTAAATAAGGAAAGAGGCAACCAAGCCCTTGAAGATAAATCACCAAGCGATCCGCACCATGTCTTATCACTCCTGTCCATATGCACGTCTCACCCCACCAAGCCACGCCTTGTCATATTCACACTAGGACAAGCCATCACTCCATTTTCCGCGGCCCCACCACGCCTAGACGTCCGTGTATGTCTCGTCTTGCCAAGGACACACTATGCCAAGACGCCTACTCCACTGTTGCGACCCTATCATCTATGTGCGCTCGCCTTACTAAGAGCACGCCACTTATTGGACCCTAGATCCAAGTCGTCCACTTGCTCCGCCTTCCAAGACCGCACCCCTTTTCCTTGGAGATGTATGACCAGATCACTACAAGAAAATTGGACTTTAGCGACTACCAGGATTCAGTTGATACAGGGTCGTTTTGAGTGGCTGGAGGTCTATAACAGCCGACATGGCAACGGATACCCTCTATGGGTAAAGGCATATTTGCTAAAGGTTTATACCAACGATTCTGTTGGTACAAATGTCTTTCAACTTCAATGAAGCGACTCATGTTCTGGTTGGCACAATTTTTCAGTAAGCACTAGTGGTCGTTGGTAAAACATATAAAGTTGTGTTGGTTAAATGTATAACCCACAAAAATATTTGTTGTTGAAGACTTGTATATCATTAGTAGATGTGGCTATTATAGAACGATGTCAGTTGATAAAGTATTTGACCCACTGAATTTTGGTTGCTCTATGCGTTTGGCCTTGTGGGTAAAGGATTTTATCCGCTAAAGGTTTGGATTTTTGAGTGTTTTATCCACTCAATTTTCGTTGGTTAGTGTGTTTATCCGTTAAATATCTAGTTGATTGGAAGTCGGTTGAGGAATCTGGGCACTGAAATTTCAGCTGCTCAAGGAGTCCAACCATAAAATAATAGTGGGTGAAGTTTTGTAATCTCTTAATATGTCGCTGGTGAATGTTTGTTGCCATCAAAAGTTTAGTTGGTAGGTGCTGGCATCGTTGACCAAGGGCTTAAGCTAGTACAAATTGAGTTGCTCAAGTGCTTCAGCGTTACCAATTGAGCTGCTTAAGGTGTTGGTAGAGTATTATTCAATAATAAAATAAATAAACCAAAACAACTTCATAATTTCTTTTATTCAGATATTTGCTTTTATTCATTATTTTCAATCACTACAATTAGAACATATTTGAAAAATGATAAAGGAACCATGATAAATTACAAATAATTTACACAAGTATTCAGCAAGTTCAGCAAGTTAACCTTGCACACACACCTTATGGATGTTTCAGAAAATAGCGACCCAAATGAGAATGCAATCGAACTGCCACTACAAAAATAGGTCTCAATCGTGAGGGTTTTTTTAGGGGGGGCGTCACAAATATGAGCTATTTGTGAGGGTTTTTGTCAAACCGCCACAAATACTCTAACTAGTCAAAGTCAGCTGAAGCTCGGTCGGTTTCAAGGGTCCGACACAAATTATTGTGAGGGTCAGCTGGACCAAGCGCCACAAATGCAGGTTAGTCAAAGTCTAACCTACTTTCTCGTCAGTTTTGAGTCTCCGACACAAAAAAAATTCATAAGTTTTAGTTTCTGTACAAAAGAAACTTTCTTCAATTGCTGTGGTTATTAAATCCGTCAATAAATTTTCAGAAAAGGCGGTGATTTTTGGTGGATTTCAATCTCTCCCGCTGAAAATTTCGCCAAAATTTTCAGTCTTTATATTCTTTATTTCTCTCTCTTATCTTCTTTACAAAACTTAGATCTGTTTTTATCTTCTCTTTCCTTCTGTTCTTCTCCACTGAAGAAGATTGCTGAGAGGTTTGCTTCTCTTACTTTCTCTTCATCTCTTCTATCTCGTCTGTAACCATCACTACTGTTGATTTTACTATTATCTATTAATGGGTTTTTTTTCTTTTGCTTTGTAGGATCTAAAGGAGTCAATCGGAGGTGATTTTCCCCTTCTTTTTTTTTGGGTTCATATCTTTGATTAAGGACTGGAAGTTTTTTAGATCTAGTTAATTTTCTTAATATTACTTTTAATTCCTATTTCTTTGTTCTACAGGATTTGAAGGAGTAAACTTGAAGGTAAAATTTCCCCTTTTAATCTCTTTTTGTTTCTTTGTTTCTTTGATTAAGGACTGATTTTGCTTTTAATTGCTTGATTTTATTGTTTTGCAGGATCTAAAGGAGTAAACTTTCAGGTGAAATTTCCCCTCTTTTTCTTTGTATTCACTAGGGATTAAACAAATTTAATTTTTTTTTTCTTTAGTTTCAATTTCTTAGGGTTTACTGGAAATTTTTATTTTCTTTAATTTCTAAGGGTCTGTGTTGGATTTCATTTGTTTAATTTTTAAGGTTTGTGTTATGGATTTTTGGTCATATGGGTTTGTTTGGTGCTTCTCAGCACTGTTTTATCTACATAGTTTAGCTTTTTCCGAAAATTGTCCAACTTAGAGACTATAAACTTTGTTAGCCAAAGCATTTGATGATTATGTGTTGTAAGAAGATCGATAAGGTGATGCAGTAAGATTATATGTACATAATGTGAACTATGTCTGTAGGTGATAGACACATTTTTGTGTCCTAATTGTCCTGGTTGTATTTTTGTACTTATTATGGTGTTTTTATGTTTGTGTAGGTGTTTATGGAGGAATACACTTATGCGGAAAAAGTTGCTCGAAAAATGCTTTTTTGACCTCCGGGAGAAAAAGTGATAAAGGCACCCACTTTGATTGAACTTGATTGAGTCGATGTTTGTTATTTTATGAGCTTTAATTGTCCTAGTAGATGAACCGCATTTGAGAATTGGTGGAATCCCATGTAACTCTTTCCATCTTGTGACATAAATTGTATATATATTTATCTTTTATTTTTCCTAAAATCAATTCAATAAGTCCGAGTGAACGACAACCTTTTCTTACCACTTTCTACAACATTATTGATTCATATCAATTTTGGCGCCGACGCCAGCGGACTTGTGTATAAATTTGTTTTTAGGTTTTATTTTTATTTTTATTATTTTTGTTCTTTTTTACGCGTTTTGGTATTTTTGTTTTCTTTCAGATTTGGAGCTAAGCTAAAGAAAAAAGAGAAAGTGCTTCGAAAAGAAAGGCAAAGCCCAAAAAGGAAAGAAAAGAGAAATCCAAAAAGGAGTGAAGAAGAAGATTTTGTAAATTATTTTTTAGAGACTGTAATTAGGGTTATATTTTTGTAATATTTTTATTTTTGGACTTTTTTTTTTTTATTATTTTTTGGACATTGGACATTAATTTTTTTTTAAACCCTACGGAAGGGTAGTTTTAAATATAAACTGCACAGGGAAGGACGGTGATTACGATATCACCTCGGCCCCTCGGGTTCGTACATGACATAGGAGTCGTGGCCCGAGTGCCTTCAATCTGTTCATCCCCCGTCTGGAACGGGAGGTAAGAATTCTAAACACCCGCGAATCCCGTCGAACTTGATATTGAGCTTTGATTTTCTTAGATTTGAGCCTTGAATTTTGATTGGGGTCTTAGTTTT
The DNA here is from genome assembly GCA_023529315.1 of Papaver bracteatum. NCBI lineage: Eukaryota > Viridiplantae > Streptophyta > Magnoliopsida > Ranunculales > Papaveraceae > Papaver > Papaver bracteatum. The sequence continues at coordinate 179,603 of JAJJWX010000795.1, read as the reverse complement.
ATCTACATTTTTGTACAAATGTTGGGGTTTTGGGAAAGCTTGAGAAAAGTCTGCCAACCAAGGAGATTCTTTAGTGCCTTCCAAGGTTCTGCGTAGATAGCGAGCCTTGAAATAAAGAACCCCTTACCCCTTATATCAATATCAATTTATTGGATTATTATGATGTTTTGTACAAATAAAGATATTATGATGTTGGAAATGAAATTTCTTCACCTGGCAGATTCTTAGAGAGGTACGATAGGAAACTATAAGATGTTAATCGGTGAGAAGAAAACTATTTTTGTTGTGTGTTTGGTGCTTCTCAACACTGTAGACGCGTGTGGAGTTTTCCCGATCTACATAGTTTAGCTTTTAGTATATAAAGGCTCCTGAAAGAAAATACAAATTGTCCAACTTCCTTTAGAGACTATAAACTTTGTTAGCCAAAGCATTTGATGATTATGTGTTGTAAGAAGATCGATAAGGTGATGCAGTAAGATTATATGTACATAATGTGAACTATGTCTGTAGAAGAGGTTGTTATCAATAGGCGATATGGTTTATTGTGTCTGGACATACAATATCCCATACTTATAAGATGCTCAGTTCACTACCAGGCTTACTTTGATAACTTGCTTTCTGAATTTGGCGGCGAAAAAATGGCGTCTGAATCGCCTTATGAAATTTATTTTTTTACCCCAAAATGTTTTTTTGAATTTGGTCTTATTGGTTTACGGATTTAAAGAGTCAGCAAGGGTTATATATGGTTTTGTCATTTGCTTCTCATCTCAAAATTGGTGTCTTCTAGTTTGTAGGGGGCATAGGATGTATACATTGTCTGAACACGATTTGTTTCCTAGAAAATCCAATGCTAAATTAACTGGGTCATTTTCTTTGGTGCTCAAATAAAGTGTTGATTAATCAATTACACTTTATTAAATTGCATTATGAGGTCTTGGTTTGAATCATTTCCATGCTAGTGGCAAGATTGATGAACCTTCCTTTTTTACAAAGTTTGTAGAATCGGTTGTTTTTTTTAGCACTGGTCATGTGAACTTTGTATGCAATTCTTGGACCAAATTCTATGGAATACACAAGAGATCATCCTTAAATGCTAAATGCTTTGTTTGCAAAAAAAAATTGTTAATAAGGAATGGTAAGAGGGGATTCCATTGTTCTATCTGTATCAATCGATTAAGTTTGATCTTATTGGTTGCAGATAATGTGTTTGTCGAATGTTTCCTACTGTTCTTTTCTGTTAAAATTATTGAAATCACTGTGTTTGTTGAATTCCATTAGGTTTTGGCCATTTATAACGGTGTCTACTGTGTTCGAATACTAGTTTTCAAATCCATTGTAATGTTCTGGACATTTAGGATTTTCTCTTAGACTTGGACATTTTGGTTAAAATCTGATGAGCACTAAATGATGATGGATGGACCACTTTTAAAATTTGTAGATTTTTTTTTTTCCTAAAGTGAAATGTGAAAACCTTATCAAGAGAAAAGAATCGAAAAGCTATTTGTTTTTTGTTTTGAAAAAGATATAGTAGTATGTTTGATTTTAGCCAATTTGGACTTTGAAAAAGATAAAGTAGTATGTTTGAAAAAGATAAAGTAGTATGTTTGAAAAAGAGAAAAGAATCTAAAACCTTATCTATTGGAATTCAGATCAATATTTTTTAAATGCTCTAATTTGGAAATGTATTCTTTAGGGATTAAATGTTATGATTTCTATTTAGTGGAGAAGTATGCGCATTATGATGGTAAAATAGTTAGTGTCCAATTTTTTTGTTGTTGTGCTTGGAATGTGGTAGTTGAATGTTGTGATATGCAAAGAACAGTCTTTTGGATGTATATTAGCTAGCAATTTTGCCATTTTTAGACGTGTTTCCCTTGTGATAGATATATTGATGCTAATATGTAGCTAACTAATTAATTCTTGAAGAGTGAAACAATTGTTTCTTCTGAGTGACTGTGACTGTCAGTTTTATGACATGCACTTTCATGCATCTGCCCAAGAATGACATAACTTGGTATATCTATTATATAATTTATGGAGTTCAGTTGAATGACTAAGAGCTAAACCTTTGTTTTTATAAACAAATGAGAGGGACTGTAGTTGACTAGTGTATCTTTGTCTTCATCGACATTGAGTGGAAGCTTCCTCTTTTTTTTTTTATATGGATAGAGTGCTATATGTCATTTAGACTTTTCTTATCTTACCTTTAAGAAATGAAACATAAAACTAAAATCCTAGTTCATTGTAATGTTCTGGCCATTTAGGATTTTCTCTTAGACTTTGACATTTTGGTTATGCTATGTTCGAATACTAGCTTTATAATCCACAGAGGTATCTTCATGTGCTTCTTTCATTAAATACTTGAATGTTTGAGTAAACACTTCATTGTTTTATCTTGTTGGATAATTTTAACATATTACTCTTGGATAAATTAGAACAATGCACATGTATTAATATTTATCTCTACATACTATTGTCTCTCTGGTGTTTGCGATTTAGAGGTTTAGTCCATTTATGGTGTATGCTACCTAGTCCATTGGAATTTTCAGGCCATTTAAGATTTTCTTGGTCTTAGACTTGCACATTAGTTAGGACTGTGTTCTAATACTTTTTATTGGGTACTCTAAAATGTCACTGAAACACTTTTTTTTTTTTCATGTAGTTTCTTTTGTTAGATACTTCCATTGTTTCTACTGTAAGTCTGTAACTCTAATTTTCTAATTTTCCTTTCAACTGTCAGGTACTAGTATGGTCCAAGAATATTGCTTGAATTAATTTGTGCTGATTGTATCCGTCATTATTTTAGTTGAAGAATATTGTGATTGATAAATTGATAAGAATTGGGTTCATTTTGAAAGATCAAGTAAGGAGTTTCATGAAGGGTTGTGTTTGTTCTTGAATTATGCGTTTGAAAATGGGTTTGTTACTGAAGATAACAAAGTCAAGTGTCCATGCAAGAAGTGTGCTAATATACATTACAAGACTAGAGATGAGATATATGATGACTTAGTTACTTGTGGTATGTTAAGGAGTTATACAGTATGGTATCATCACGGTGAAGGGTTCAGAACAACATTTCCATGTAATTTTGGGGCAGAGAATACCAATGTGGATCAGGTTAATATGGATAACAATGCCGAAGAGGTTGGAGATGACATTACAGGAGTGTTGCGAGATGCATATGGATTACGTGCTGATGAGGATATGAGTGATATGTTGGATGCAGAAATGAGTGGGATGCCAAGTGATAGTTCAGCTGCGCAGTTTTATATGTTGCTAGAAGATTCAAAGAAGCCGTTATACCCTGGATGCGATAAGATGTCGATGATGTCTTTTCTTATCATATTTTGGAACTACAAATGCGTTGGTGGGATGTCTGACAAGTCATTCAAAGAGATGCTTCAAATCATGAGAGAATCATTTCCAGAAGGGTGCACATTGCCATAAAATTTCACACAGTGTAAGAAGGTATTATCAGATTTGGGATTGTCTTACGTTAAAATGGATGCGTGTCCCAATGATTGTATGCTGTATTATAAGGAGACAGCGGATCTTGAGTCTTGTACGGTTTGTAAATCTTCTCGTTACAAATATGGAAGATTAAAAACGCCGGCTAAAATACTTCGTCACTTTCCATTAAAACCTCGTCTACAACGGTTTTTCATGTGTTCTAAGACTGCTGGAGATATGAGATGGCATCATGAAGGGCATACAAAAGATGGGTTATTGAGACATCCAGCTGATTCTGAAGCTTGGAGGCATTTTGATGAGATGAATCCAACTTTTAAGGTAGATCCAAGGAATATCAGATTAGTTTTGTCAACTGATGGGTTTAGTCCATACAGTTCAATGAGAAATCTGCATAGCACATGGCCTGTCGTTTTGTTACCCTATAACTTACCGCCATGGTTATGCATGAAACAACCTAACATGATATTATCTTTGCTTATACCAGGCCCTCATAGTCCAGGTAATGATATTTATCTTGATTTTTATCTGTTTTGTCAAGATTACATTAATACTCTGTTTCATAAATATTCAAATTGATCACAACCTTCTATGTCAAAATTTACAGGTAACGACATTGATGTGTATTTGAGACCATGAATAGATGATCTGAAGGAATTATGGGAGGAAGGGGTGGACACGTATGATTCCTCACGAAATGAAATGTTCAATCTGAAAGCGGGATTACTATGGACTATAAGTGATTATCCTGGACTTGCAATGCTCTCTGGATGGAGTAATAAAGGTAAATTGGCATGTTCAACGTGTCTTGAAGAAACTCGGCACTAGTGGTTGAAGAATGGAAGAAAAACATTATACATGGGCCATCGACGATTCTTACCAATGAATCATAGGTAATAACCTTTATACTTCAACTAATATCCCTGTCAAAATGATTATCTTTATTGGACCTTTCGTACTTATTTCTATTTGACATAGACTGCCAGGGCTGGACCTGCAGTTAAAGAATCTCCTGGGCTGATAGTTGGTTTTAGATTTTGGAATCTTAATTTGGATGTTTGTAAACCATGATATTTAGCATTTTAGAACTAATTAGTCTCTCTTTTTTGGATTTTTACATAGAAAATAACTTTTATCTTTTGTGGTGAATCTGTTTTGCACTAATTAAAGAAAATTGTGAAGACTATTATTAGAATATGAGTAACAATTATGTAATTGAGTTGTTATTAGAATATGAGTAACTAATGTGTTGATATGTAGGTATTGTGTAGTACCATTGTTTTTTTTGTTTGTTTTTCTTTTGATATCTAATACCATTGTTAGGAACTAGGAAGACAAGTTTTATTAACTTGTAGCACATCAATTTTAGTGATCCTAGATTTTGAATTTGATGAGCTTGATTATAATGTCATTCATTTGGATTCCAATTTTAGAAGCTTGACCGGTACCCGTGGTGCTCGTGCTTCGAAGCAATTTCGCCTCTTTCTTTAATCCATTACAAGGAATGTGTGCCACTGACTAATGACCTTCCTAACAACACATTTGCACTGTATGGCGCCTAATTTCTGCGGTGTGGAATGTCACGTTTTTGGTTAGAGAACAAACTCTGAAAATGGAAACAACTCTTCACAGTTTCTTAGTTTTGCTGACATAGGGGGAACATGTGTAAGTGGAGGGGTCAGTGTTCACATCATGACTTTTATTAACTTGCAGTACATCAATTTTCCTTTTCTAAATTGAAGTTTTTTTTTCATTTTTATCACTTAACTGTTACTAGAAAACGGATTGAAAATATCAACCATGGCTTGATTAATCTCAAACTTGGAGCATTGTTGTAGCTTTTGAGGTGTAGAATTTTCCGTCACGTTTTAGATTTATATAATATTTTAACTGTGTTTGTTTATAACTTGTCATTTGTCCCTCACCAATCAGCTGTGATGTTTTATATTCTTTATGTTATTTGTAAGTTTGTAAGATTCTTCATGTATGAACAAAGTCTCTTCTGTTCAAAGTTCAAATCTTGATGGTAAGAACTAGATTTTTTGGTTTGCTTCATGTGCTTGAGCATTATTCTATTCTTTTTATTTCTTCATGTCCTTGTGGTTTGACAAGAGTGTGGTAATGGATTTTACTTTATTAATGATGTTTGTTTTGAAATGGCTGTGTATTTGACAGTTGATTGTCTGAATTTTTATCATAGGTTTCGCACTACACTTAAGAAAGATTTTGATGGGAAAGTAGAACTGAGCCCACGTCCAAACCCATTGTTAGGGCCAGATATCTTCAGCTTGATGAAAGACATTCCGCACATATTTGGGAAACAGTTTGAGGAGAATTTGAGGGGAGATCGTCCACGCAAGAGAAAATCACGAGGATCAAGTAGAGCCGCAAATAATATGCCAAGCAATTGGAAGAAATTGAGTATTTTTTATGAACTTCCATACTGGGTTAATAATCTTCTCAAACATAAAATAAATGTGATGCACACTGAAAAAAAATGTCTGTGATAGTGTTTTGGGTACGATAATGGATATTGCTGGAAAAACTAAGGATGGCCTTAAAGAAAGATTTGATTTGCAACTCCTGAAGATTAAACCTGAACTTCATCCAAGGCCATTACCAAATGGGAAATACTTCTTGCCAGGAGCGTGTTATTCCATGGATAATGCAAGAAAGACTATGTTTCTTAATTTCTTGAAGAATTTGAAGACTCCAGATGGTTACTCAGCATACATTGCGAGGTGTGTGAATGTCCAGCAACATAAAAATTTTGGTCTAAAAAGTCATGATTCACATGTGCTCATGCAGCAGCTTCTACCTTTGGAATTCCGAAAGACGTTACCATCTAAGGTCAGTAAAGTGCTGATGGAGTTGAGTTCCTTTTTTCGTGAACTATGCTCCAAGGTGTCACGCCCCGAAGATTTTGAAGAGTTGGAGAAGCGCATTGTTACCATTGTTTGTGAATTAGAGAGGATTTTTCCATCTTCCTTCTCTGATATTATGGTTCACTTGCCTATACATCTGGCGACACAAGCACGTTTAGGAGGACCGGTGCAATATCGGTGGATGTATCCCATTGAACGGTATACATTTTAAACTTCTGTTTGCTTTGTTTGTTTTTACTTACTTATGTTTAATAAGTTATATGCTCTCTTTATTGTTGGTTTTCTGTTCACTGACTTATTATTCTTTTTTGGCAGGTATTTGTACACTTTGAAGAAATATGTAAGGAATAAAGCTCATCCAGAGGGATCTATTGCTGAAGGCTATTTGGCTGATGAATGTGTTACATTCTTGTCGAGGTACCTCAAATATATCGAGTCAAGAACCAATAAACCACCTAGATATGTAGATGATACTCCTATTGGGAAACCTGTGAGATTTGCTTTAACTGGAGATCAAACGAAGAAGATGCATGACTATATATTGTCTAATGATGATGATGTTGCTCCGTACATAGCGTAAGCAACACTCTATTTATGTTTTGTGTTAAGTCTTTTACTTTATAGGCCACACCATTTAATTTATCTGCTTTGATTACATTTTTTAGGCAACACAAAACTATACTGGCTATGATGCACCCAAGACTGAGTGACCTTGAACGCCTTATAAAGCATAAACATGAGTTTGTTGATTGGTTTAAGAATCATATTAGGTTGCTTATGAGATCTAAAGTGAGTATTGCTGAAGGATTAGATTTGATTGCTGAAGGTCCTTTTTCAAATGCGAGAAAATTCACTGGCTATACAACACAAGGCTATAATTTCAAAGTTGTAAGTAAAGAAAATGGAGCAAAGACACAGAATAGTGGTGTAGTAGTCGATTCAACAGCGCCTTCCTTTAGAAATGGAGCAGCTCTGAACCCAAGAAATGATACGGAGCGCACGTACTATGGAGTACTTACCAACATAATTGAGTTGACATATAGACAAGGTCACTCATACGTGTTGTTTGAGTTCAAATGGGATAATGTGGTGAATACTTCAGGCAGAACAAGGACTGCTGGTTTGAAGACTGATAGCTTGGGGTTCACTCTTGTGAATTTTAACCATCTTTTGGGGACACAACTGGAGGAGCCTTACGTGTTGGCATCTCAATGCCGACAAGTTTTTTATGCCCAATACCCCGTAGAACCTGAATGGAATGTTGTGGTCAGGAATAAACCGAGGGATATTTTTGACATGGGTGATGACAATCCAGATCAACTACTGGATAACCTTCCATTTGGAAATGAAGTCAACAATGAGGAGGATGACAGTGTTGGTGTTATGAATAATGGGAATGGGGTGATAGTTGATGCTCCTACGATAAATGGCAGTGAAGATCATATATGGGTTGAAGAAGAAGAAGAAGAAGAAGAAGAAGAAGAAGAAGAAGAAGAAGAAGAAGAAGAAGAAGAAGAAGAAGAAGAAGAAGAAGAAAGAAGTAGAGGAAGAGTCACAAAGAAGTAGAGTCAGAAGAAGAGGAATTTATGGATGGGTTTTCAGAAGATGAGAATGATGAATCTGTTGTTGGATTTGATAGTGGATCAGATGATTCTTAAACATGTTATAATTTTTCATTCCTACATTGCTTGTTCTCTTTCTAATGTGTTCTTAATATAACATTTGAATAAATAGTTCTTTTGAAATTTTGTTTTTATAGAAGTTATGCTTATTTCAGTTCTCTAATTGTTAGATTATCAGTTAAGCATGCTTACATTGTAACTTTGATATTTTTTGTAGGATGCCTCGAGGTGGAGTGGCTATGAGGTTCTTGCATGACCTATTACCAAATCAGGGGCTTGTAGTTGAAGTGGACATGGAACGCCTTTTCCCTATGGGGGATAATGGTACGTATATAACCAAATATATCAGTCATCTAGCGAATGATGGACACAAACTACCATTGACAATAGATGACTGGAAATGCATGCCTTCACAGTTAATTGAGAATGTGGTGCTTGAAATAAAGGTACAATAACACATGCATGTATTTTCATATAACCATGAAATCCATATCTTTTCAAAATCTGAAATGTTTTTGTCTTTGTGGTTGTATATTTGGTGTCAGAAAATATTTGAGTACCCATAAATGTTGGATGGCTGGATCTACACCAAGATAAATGATAGGTGGAAGGATCACAAATTTCATGTTAAAAAGGCTGCTTATACAAAATGGAACACGGTGGAAGAACGTCTTGCTAATCCACCACACGATGTTGTTGAGAGCCAGTGGAGGGTACTCGTTGAGGTTTGGAATACTGATTTGAAGAAACAAGTAAGGATTATTCCTCTTGTTTTTCATGAGAATTATCATAATTAAGCAGGAATGACATTATAAGATCTTATATTTGGTGCAGGCAATAAGCCAAATAAACAAAGAAAACAGGGAGAAATAAAAATTTCACCATACTACTGGCTCAAAACCACATGTTAAGTGTGCAGCAGAGGTAAGTTTCTATACCACTATTAATTCTTAAATACTCTTTCCTATGCTACAAGTCTTAACATCTTTCTAGCATCTTTCAACTGAACAATGCTAACCTACCTTTAAATATAGATAATTTTCATTTATTATAGCAAAGAGAAGTTAGTATACATTACATTTCTGTCTCCCCTCTTTTGGAATTTATTGGAACTTTACATTGAATGAAACCATGTTATTTATGTAGCTAAATAGTGATGGATCTTCCTAGATGTTAAAAAGTAGAACTTGAATAGTATAACTTAGAATTGAACGTAATCACTACGTCCCTACCTTCCTTAGTTACTTTTTTCCCACTAATGTTTGTTATGTGTGATTCTTAAGATGGAAATTCATCCATTGTCTCTGAATCTCTGAGTCTGTTATGCTAGGTGCTATCTAGATCTGCAACATGTTGTGTATATGATTTCAAAAACTAGCTCTTGATTCCCATAAGAATGATCCTGCAATATTTTCGTTGTGCTAAGATTTTATGGTTGTGAATCTTTGAATCTGTCTGTCTTCCCTTTAAGCTCCATTTATGGTGTGACTTGGGTAGTTGTTTCTGATTTTGGGTGTTATAACCTAGTATTTGGGATGTTCCCTAGGCTATGATAGTAGTTTCATGACTGAACTAATTGCTTGCATATGATTTATTCAAACTTTCTACTTGAAATCCCATTCCCAGTTGTTGACATGACTGTCCAAGATGAGACAATGGGTGAAGCTATGAATCTGCCCCGTACCCTACAGGATTACATGTATCCTGCGAGATTAAGTTTGTCCTCATAAATGTTTTACCTCAAACTGATAGTCCATTTGAATTAAATGCAAACATGTTACAACTGCTTCTGATAAAGTATTCAATGAGTTTATATGTATGTTTCTGTTTTTATATGTATGTTGAATTTCTTATCGAATTCTCTTTATATAGCTGGGGAAGAAACTAGGACGGTGTCCTAAACGTCACGAGATATTTGGTTTTACCCATACCAAAAAGAAGAAAACTGAAGACCCAGAAGAAGTTTTGATGGATCCAGATGTGGCTGCAGAGCTTGTATGTATTTTTGATTTATTATTAATCAATTTTGAATTTGTTTATGTATGATTACTTATGTATTTGATCTTGAAAATGATATTTATGAAGAAGGAAATGGAGGAAGTAGAGATCCAAGCTAGCTTACCAGGTTCTGATATTGTGCTACAAGGACGACATGATGCTTTTGCCCAAGTGCGAGGACGAGATAAAGGGGTTCGTGTTCGTTGTCTAGGCAATGGTATAAAGCCAAAGAACTATTGGGGTGAAGAATCATCCACCAACCCTGACACTGACCCAAATGCTGAAATTGTGAACCTTAGACAACAACTGGAGAATACTGTTGCACAACTTCAAGTAGCAATGTAACGGATAGATGATTTGGAGGCACTACTTGTTGCGCGTGATGAACTGGGAACTGCTAATACTGTTACGCCATCGAATGACGCAGAGATTATGAGCAGACCATGAATGGAAGATCTTGGTGCACAAATGCTTCACCGATATACTACTTATATAACTATGGTGACTCAGGTGCTTGTTTTTTTGAGTATAAGGGAGTGGGATCTCTTTTATTTTTTGTTTTCATGCCATCAGGTGTGTTCTTATCATGTCCCAAACTTTCCACAGGCATTTGGATGTTGATAATCTTAGTTACCATCTTTCTAACTATCTGGGTGTTGTCATGTTGCCCAGATTTATATTTTTTGATCAGTTAAACATCTAACTGTCGGATATGTAGGTTTCTATATATATGGTGCATCAATGTAAAACTTTGTTATGAATGGTATAAATTTCGTTTTTTGAAAAGCTTTTTAATTTGTGTTAATGACTTGAGATTTATGAGAAATTCTGGGAATGTAAATCCGGCACCGGAGAAGAGTAACTGGTAATCGACGACCGGTATCAATGTCCGGCAACGTTGGATAAATCCGGCGCCAATAATACATATACTAGTGAGGGTTTTTAAACCGTCACAATAGAAAAATCCGGCAACGGAAGCGGCGCCGGAATATTTCGAACGGCGGGAAGAAAACTATTTATGACGGTTTGACTGCACGCCACAAATAGAATATATAATCATGATGGTTGACCAACCGTCACAAATAACACTCAACCGTCACAAAGAACATTTGTGACCCCGGTATTAACGACGGATTTTGGCCCGTCACAAATGTTTTTTTTGACTGTGTTTTGGATATTTGTGACGGTTTTTTGCTATTTGTGACGGTTTAAAAACCGTCACAATAGGTCATGTGTTTTGTAGCATCAATTTGACACTTTCAGCTTGTGAAGCAAGGGAATTTAAGCATGAACTTTTTGTCATTGTTCCTCTTTTTTTGACCATCAACATCCATTTAATGACTGAATTTATGAGCCTGTAATCCAAAATAATAAAGTATTATTACAACAGACGAAACAATTTGTTTGGTTCTCATAAAAATGCTTGCGAAAAATGCAAATTCACCAGGGCCAAATGCTTACATTCCATGAAAATATGAAGTTTAAGCATTTAATGCATGATTGCTATGATTACTTAAACAATAGTGAAACCACAATATCGCAAATATACTCAAAAACACAACAAAAAGTATACTAGTAACAGCACAAACACATGATGGATTTTGTCTTTTCAAACTAACCAAGTAATACAGATCAAGTAAAAGAAAATAGTCAGACGCCACACAAAACAAGATGTTAGTAATATGATATATACTATTATTATTAAGAAGGAGAACTCAGATATTTAAATTAGTACTAGGATCCTTGTTGTCCAGAATATGCAGTTGTTCAACCTCAAATCTTAAGTCATGAGAATTTAGACAATAATAAAAACCTTAATAGCCGGACATGAGTAGCAAACACATATCCAGGGGCACAAGCAAGCAGACAAAACACAAAACACTAGACTCTTTTTAGAACAATGTCAAACTGGCTTTTCATAGTATCCAAGTTATGCAAATCAGGTAAAAGAAAACACTTGGTGCTACACTGAACAAGATTAAGTAAATACCATATATACGTTTAAGTAAGCACTCCCATTTATAAGATGAGTATTTTCGGAGAATTTTCAAAGATTGAACCTATGTGCACTTATTTATGTCCATGCATCATTAAAATTGATGCACACAACATTGTGCCACTGGTTAAACTTCATTGACCAGGTGAACATTAATGAATTACAAATTCAGGATAAAATCTAATGTTATTTCATCCAAATACTGAAAATGTAATTGCAAGAAGTTACTTACAAGTAAATTAGAGAAGTGAGTACTGTCTTCATCTCAGATTTAATGGCTTTTTTGCACACTCATCTTTTCACTACTTGACGAGTTCTTCGTTGGAGCCGCAAATCACATGTTTACGCATTTCTCTTTAATTCCTTCAAATCTAAACTACCTGAAAAGGAAACAACAATGACAAATTAGTCGGTGTATTTTTCCATTCCATTAACATACAGAAAAGGGTTTCCCGTAGGTGGAGCAACATGTTTATCCAAACCAACACCAACTGAACAAGAAGTGGACCTATCCTTGCACCTTACCAAGCAGGTAAAAGGACTAAAGAGGTAACTACATTTCAAATGACATCCAAGAATTCCTCATCCAATACAATGTCAATCAGGATCCATATTCTGCCCCTCTTTGTTCATCATCTGGGCAAGTTGGTAACGGATAGCAAAAAAGGTATTGACAGTTTCAGAAAACTGGGAAACCATCTGCAATGTGGTACACCCCATCTTCACTGTGAATATCACTTCACACCCTTAAGGAAAGTTTTATTTTCATCTTCATTTCTTGTGTATGCAAAACCTGAAAACCATGGACACTATTAGACATAACTCTCAAACATCCCTCAGTGAACAAGTCAAAAGACAAAAACCGAAACTATGAAATGAAACATAGTGCTCATGTCTTTCCTCGAAACCATTTGGGAGATTCAATTTCTATTGAATAAATATTAACTTAGGTTGGGCTGTTGCTTCGTACATCAGCACTTTTCTAATCCTTATTTTGCATTAACTTTAACAGAGAGGAAGATTCAGCTTTTGTTTACAAAGATAAACAAGGGTATAAAGGGATTTGTATGCATTGACATTCCATGATCCTGACCTCATTTTACTAAGATAATCCATAAATGGAGACAACATTGATAATAGATTATTAAGCAGAACTACTATTTCATTCAATACTAGATATTTAAGAAAGCAAAACTTTCATAAAAATAATTTTCTCAATGATACATTTATAGCATCCCTCACAAGAAATAAACTATAACAAAGGAACTGAAAAATAAAAGAATAAGATAGAAAAGACTACTTGGTGTTCAAAAGTCAGCTCAAAATCACCATTCTATTCTAGGCCTAAAAAATTCAATCATGGGAAAAGCTTAAGTGGAGAATTTTAGTGTACGTTCTTCAAGAACATGGAATTTAGTAGTAGAAGGGTAAAAACATGCCTGCCAACGAAATCCGGGTTCAATATTTAGGACATATTAAAAGAAACTTCAAGAAGTGTTCCCATATATCCACCGAAGAACCCTACAGACAGTTTCCAATAGTAAGTACAATCTACCAGCTATGGCATAACGACTTAGCAAAAAAGTTTTGTATAAAGTAGTTTCACAGTAATTCATCCAAGAGTAAAGAAAACATTACCTTCATCTAATTGTACAATTTCAAATACACCAACAAGAGTTGGGACTTTTGAATCTCGTGAAACTGTTTCCCTTAAAATATTTGTTAGTCTATAACATAAAAGTAATATGATAGTTCTGTTACTTTACATAAACAATCATTGACTACTCACAGCTCCGAATTTTTGCAACAAAAACTCATCAAGTTTCCCCGAGTTCCGCACACCATGTTTGTAAAAATTATTGTCAGTAGGCAAAGAACGAATGCAAGCAAGAATTTGTTGAATGTCCCGATGCAATCTGCTTGTGAAAATTATGATTCAGTACAAAATATCAAAACGAATATACGTATAGAACCTAATCCTAGCAATTTTTATTTCGTATTAAGTTAGAAAGGCAGAATCTAGGGCCAATTCCAATTGATCATGTTAAAGAGGTAGTTGTTCTTTGCTTGGGGTGTGGTAATCTCCGGACCAGAATATGCATCTGAAATTTGTGTGTGGAAAATCTGAACCACTTGCCTGCGAACAATGTACATGTTTGTCAGATACAACACTAAGAGTAAAGCGGGTCAACCTGTCTAAGAAAATAAAAAGTAGAACGTGATCTAACCTAAAAATAGCTTGAACATCATTTTTATGTAGAGTTCTAGACAAGATACGTTTAAAAAACCCAACTTCCTGAAAGTGACACAGAACAAGTTTTGTTAATTAAGGCAAGAGTGCTCATTGTTAATGCTACATTCAGTGAAGTAGTTTTATGAGGTTTTCTGTAACCTGGTGAGGCATCTCTCCAACTCATGATGGAAAGATTGGACGACACACATCTGTAAGGACTCTCTTCTAGCCTCTCACATAAATAAAATCTTCTGATTTTCTCCATCAATCTAAGCATGAGGTAATATATGTAAAAGTGCAAGTCATAAATGTGATAGGACAAAGTTTTAATGTTGTCTGACTATGAGTACTATGGAATTCTGTGTTTAAGTGTACAATCTATTTTAATTTATCATCATAATTAAAATAGTTGTAAAGTATGTTGATTCTAGGGTTAATTCTGATTCTGCATAAGGTTTGATCATAATCCTAGGTGGAACTAAGTTACGATGATAAATTTCTAGCATACTTAGATGTTGGTTGTAGGAGATTTCACATATTCAAAAACTACGACTTGGGATCAGGCAAAGACAAAACAAGGTGAAATATGTACATGAATCTTTCTAGGTCAACAAAAACTTAGATCAACAACCTTCCAGGGATATCACTATCAGATTCAGTTATACACACACAAAATAGGTGGTACTTCAAATTTCAAATATCATTCTGCCACTCATGGACTTTATAAACTTCAACAACAAGAAATTTCCCAGCTAAATCTCCAAAACAGTGGTCAAGGTCCAACAAGGTACCATTACTAAAACCAAAAGAAATAAGATTAGGAAAAAGTGGAGTCAAGCATTACCTTACCTGTACAACCTTGAAAATCGCATCCAAAAGTCGAATGAAGATTTCGGATGCAAGGCTATGCAAATTTCCTGCGAGTGACGCGCCTCCACCTGAGCCAAAACATAAGCAGTTAGAAAATAGTAGATTATTTTATTTCAGCTCTAGTGTAAGGAATAGAGCAGCAAATTAACTGTGTAAACAGAGTAATAATAGTTCTCATATTACCATCAGCATCAGGTATCCGTTCTCCCGTCATCAAACCAGACTCCATGGGTTGGGCAACCAAAAGTGGAAGCAGCTCCGAAACTGTCGTCTTAATTGATGTTTTCATGTTGGCAGTAAGTGCCTCACAGAAGTAAAACCCCAATCAACTGTGTTGGAATTCATATTAGTATTAGCTAAAATTAAACCTAATTTTAACAATCATAAGAATAAATAAAAGAATGAGATGATGAAACCACCCTTCAAGATCAAATATCTCAACATCTTTCTTCCAGGAGTACAAATAACTCTTCATGAGGATAAGCGCAACACTAAGAACTAGACCATTAAGACTCCTGAACATACTTAAACTTCCAAAATTTAAAAAATAAAAAACCTTCTACAAAATAACATATATGAATAACGAGGCTGGAAGACAATGTTTAAAATAAACCTGATCAGTTCTCTTAAGGATCCAGTTAGGGGTCGATGGGTCTGTTGTGTCTCATATTTTTAAAGAGCTTCTTATTGATCATAAATGACTTACGGGAAGGCTGCAAAACTTAAAACCAAATGAAAAATCAAATAAGTAAGCAGCAAGAAATCATTTTTAACTTCTAGTACAGACTATCAAACAAGAGAGAAATACAAGCATACAGAGACACCTACAAATCATAGGTTGCACAAGGAATCTCTCTAATGGTAGAAACTTTGCTGGATGCAAATAAAACTTATTTCCTTCTAAATATGATGTTGCAACTTCCAGATATTCTTAATGAGAGGTTTTCCAATTTCGCAAAATATAGCCTGTAAGCAAGCAGAAACAGAAATTCAAAATTAGGATCTTATAACTGAGGAATTTAATGTGAACAAAAATATATAAAAGATTAATCTAACCTCGTTAATAAGAATAGTCATGAACAGACCCATAATTAAAAAGCCAGGACTAGGGTTTCATTTTCATGAAAACCCCCAAAATTAAAACCAAATTGAACGATTTAATCCCAAGGAAATAAAAGTAATCCAAAACAAACCATTAAACTTTTGCTGGTAAATCTTTTGACACTTCTTCAGTTGGTGAACCCTTCATATCTTCGAAGATCCATCTTTTACCCTGACAATATTTCAACACAAACCCAAATCCCTACACAAAAATCATCCAAATCACAGTTTAAACAACTATTCCCCGATCAAATCCTAATAATAAAATTCAAAAAAAAAAAAAAACGAAAATCTCTACAGAAAACTAAACCATATATGAACAAATAGACTAACAGAACAAGAAAAAACTTTAGGGGTTATGGAGAAAAAAACATGATCTTACCTGGTGAAATGAAACCCTAACTAATCGAGGTCGAGAATAAACCCTAATTATTAAACCAACCGCGCTTAAGAAGGCGAAGGGATTTTTTTTTGAGGTTTTGAGACCTTGAATCGTAATATTCACTGTGAACGAAGAAGATAAAGGGAAAAGAGTTCCGCCTGAGAGAACAGGAAAAGAAGGAAGAGTAAAGTAAAATGAAAGGAACGGTAAAGAGATAAGGATAAGGATGTATATTTGTTACATGTCATCGATCCGTATGACAAGGTTTCAGCAAAGATCCGACGTTCCACAAAGCTGAGATCTTTGATTGGTCGATCAGGATCTAACGGGAGGTAAGTAATAGTTCTTCTGGTATTTGGCTTAGAATAAGTCTATATTGACTTAGTCTTTCCCGAAAATTCCACCGATAGACACAAGTTTAGGTCTCATTTTGTTCACACCAATCTCGATGCCGAATACGCTGAGTATTATCCATTCGATTTCTTTTCGGGATAAATAGAAGTGAAAATTTCGGCGTGTCTAGCATCACTGTATGGCTTTTATGTGAATTTTGTTTCACTCGCTGCTTAGCATTTTTACCTAGCATTATATCACACCAACTATTTTAAGATCCGAACATAATTCAATCAATCTCGTTAATTTGAGCAAGTTTCATTTAATGTATGTTTTGGCAAGTATTATCACTACCAATCATTTGCTAATTAAATAACTGGTTATGGTATTGATATATAAAAAATGCTTGACCTGCTCATGAAAAAATTATTTTCCGATTTTATGACTTAATAAAATAAAAAATAAATTAATTATTAATTATTTAAACTATCTAAATCCAAAAAACTATTAAAATAAAATTAATTAATAAAAAATATTTCCTATATCATTACCGGTTTTCCAAAAAACTATCTAAACAAGTTTTTTTTCTTCTTTTCAATCTTCGATCTTCTTCAAGCCAAGATTCACTAGGATTTAATCTGATATATCAGATTTTCCTAGTAAATTTGGGTTTGCAATTGTATAATTAACTTTTTTTGCTTTAAATGAAAATCACTTTGTGATTTAGGTTTTAGAATTTACTTTTCAGTTTGTGTTTTTCTGTATATAATGGCTATTTCATGCCTTGCAACAATTTCAATTCTAATCTCCATTAGTGCGTTTTATTATAGCCTTTGGGCTCTTATATAGAAATTCGGTGAGAGATTCAAGCATATCTTTGAAGACCTCTACAGAAAGAAGGTTAATGGATATCAGAATGGGTTGTGATTTCAATGATTAGCATAAACTACTTCTACGACAGATATTATCTTACCGAAAAGAAGCTTTTGAATGGTTAAAGAATAATGAAAATACCATTACTCAGATTAGTCTTTCCATGTTTCTTTGTTTCATGCAGATCAAACAATTCACATTGTAGATTAGTTGTATCAGTGTGCAATGTATTATGCTGAAACAAGAGGGTATGTTTATCTACCACTTCTGCCATGTAACAATCCAAACCTCAATTTGAATGCAATTGAAGTAATCTAATAAATAAATTTAGGGGTTTTCCAGAGCCCCTATTTCCATCAACAAGAAAACAAAAAATGAAATAATAATTAATTTCATAAACTTAAAAAAATACATGAGGGCTGGTTTACGACCCACTAATTTGGGCATATGAGGAACCAGAATGAAATTGTGGTAAAATTATGGGATTATTGAAAGAACTGAGAAAAAATGTAAACAAAATATATTCGTCGAATCAAACAAATAACATTGGATTTCGCTCAATTTAAACGATCTATATTCATGATCTCACCCAAGTTTTCTTGTAGTGAAAATCCCGATTTTTATATAAGCTACGTACTGGGTGTCTTAAGGTATGTAGCTGGACACCTAATGCATTTGAATTTGGACTAAGAACGAATGTTATATTTTTTTTCCAAAAGCGTTCGCTCGAGTATCGTCTCTAATTTTCTATAAACAAACGTTTCGACCAAAAAAATTCTACAAACGTCTTGCATCTTTTTATGCAAGTTAAAATCAAACCAATGCAACATCATTAAGTAAGGGCCTATAATACCAAGAAAAATGAATCCTCTATATTGTACCGATTTTTTTAAGGGCCTATAATAACAAGAAAAATATACCCACTGCATTGTAATGAAGTTTTTCTTCTCATTTTCATCGTAATTTACCTAGTATTCTTCTATATTAGTTCCGGTTTCGACGATGCGTACAATTAATTTAATGAAAAAATCTCAACCAATTAGGAGGATCATAATAATAAGTTCACATGAACTATCTAATAGAAATGTTGTAAGAAACCCAAACCAAAATGCATGTGAAACTAGTCTTAATAAACTATTATAACTTTATTTGTCAAATGACAACGGTCGAAGATTTTTATAGTTGTCAATCTATGGTGGTTGGAAGCTAATAACCATGTATACACTTTTATGGTTGGTAAAGTTGTCCACAGACAGATAGCTCTGGTGGCTCACAGCACTCGCTGGAAGTATATAGCTTCCAGTACACCTTTTAGTTGCCAAAAAATAGTGGTTGAATGATACCAGCAACGACAACAATTTGATGGTTGGTATACATGTCAACCAATAGATTGTTATGGTGGCTACTTCTTTTGGATGGAAGTATATAACTTCTAATGTACCTTCTAGTTGCTAAATAATCATGGTTGAAAACTAATAGCTACAAGGTAGATATTTTAGTAGCTATGACAATGTTGTTAAATGATTCCACCCACTGCCAGTTGCTGAGAGTGGATGGCTATAGGTTTCTGCCAACCTGTAGTGCTTTTGGTTGTCAGGAGTAGTCGTTAAAGGATTGTACCCATTGTAGTTGGTATAAAAATGGTCGCTAAAGCCAAGTTTTCTTGTAGTGAGACCAAGCCGGTAACTTTCATCTCACCACTCCACGGTCCGCATTCCCAGTACAACTTACGCAGGGCCGCCAACACGGGAAGCCAAATCCCCTTCACCACTCAAAAGGTTAGTCGGATTCTCCTGACCATCTTTCCAATGATTTACATCTCCATTCCGTACTCGTCTGTCACCATCATATGCTTACCTCACAAAAAGTCACATGTTCTGAGCTAAGCAGGGGACTTAATGTGATGGTGGTTTTTAGCTTAGGGTTAAAATCGTAAAATACTAAACCCTAGCAGACAGTGACGTCACAACATTTAAGTAATAAAGTATTTACTAGGCGCATTTATTGAAATATCTTTAATGTGTCTCTAAATAATTACCAGGGTATCTTTTTCAAATTAGGGTTACGACAAGCCAAACCCTAATTCCCACGTGTGCCAATGGAAAATCATGCCATCCACACCAACCGCGCTAAAGCATGCCAACCATGCTAGCCGCACCTCTGTGCCAATGGAAAATCATGCCAGTCACACTAACCGCACCAACGCATGCCAACCATGCTAGCCGCACCTCTGTGTCAATGGAAAATCATGCCAGCCACACCAATCGCGCTGAAGCATGCCAACCATGCTAGTCATACCTCTGTGCCAATGGCAAATCATTCTAGCCACACCAAACGCGCCAAGGCATGCCAACCATGCTAGCCGCACCTCTGTGCCAATGGAAACTCATTCCAGCCATACCAACCGCGCCAAAGCATGCCAACCATGCTAGCCTTACCTCAGTGCCAATGGAAGATCATGCCAGACACACCAACCGCCCCAAGGCATGCCAACCATGATAGCCGCACCTCTGTGCCAATGGAAAATTTAATCATGCCAGCCACACCAAGTGCGCCAAAGCATGCCAACCATGCTATCCGCACCTCTGTGCCAATGGAAAATCATGCCAACCACACTAACCGCGCTAAGGCATGCTAGCCTCACCTCTCTGCCAATGGAAAATCATGCCAGCCACACCAACCGCGCCAAGGCAAGCCAACCATGCTAGCCGTACCTCTGTGCCAATGGCAAATCATGCCAGCCACACCAACCGTGCCAAGGCATGCCAACCATGCTAGTCGCACCTCTGTGCCAATGGAAAATCATGGCAGCCACACCAACCGCGCCAAGGCATGCCAACCATGCTAGCCGCACCTCTATGCCAATGGAAAATCATTTCAACTACACTAACCGAGCCAAGGCATTCCAACCATCTTATCCGCACCTCTGTTCCAATGGCAAACTATGCCAGCCACACCGACCGCGCCATGCCAAACACATCTCGCCATGGCCCCCCATGTCGCGCCACCATGCTGTCCTTCCCATCGAGTCTACCAAAGTGAAGGCGTGCAACAATCAATGGTTTCCCTTCAATCCCAGGAGAAAATCCTGTCCGCCTAAGGTCTCCTCACGACTTTGGCTCAAAACCCTAGCTTGGTCACGCACCTAGCCCAAGGTAGCCACGTCATACGCTCATGGCAGACCCTTGGCCCCACATGCCAAGCCAAACCAAACCTAGCCCAAGCCAGCCGCGCCATGCCAAACACACCCTTCCTTGGCCCTAGCTATGCTAGTCACACCATGCAAATAAATATGCCCTTTCCTTGGCCCTAGCCACGCCATGCACCCACGGAAAATCCTTGGCCCCACGTGCCCAAACCATGCCAAGGCATGCCATGCCAACCTAATTGCTCCAAGGCATGCCATGTTAGCCTGGCCACGCCGCCATTCCTCCTGAATTCTTCCTGAGTTTTACTTTCGGGCTATTTTCTCCTCCCTAACGAGTTCAAAACCTAAATATGCCCGCAAGAAGAGATAGGGAATTCTTTTCCGGTTGATTTGAGGGGATGACCGTCAACACCCGAGTCCGTACTAGAATTCTACAACGATTCTAGTAAAGGGAGCTAATTAGGGTTTCTAAAACAAAGGCGTGCGGCCATCAACGACTACCCTTCAATCCCAGGAGCAAATCCTGGCCGTCTAAAGTCACCTCACGACTTTTGGCCCGAAAACCTAAGTTTGGCCACGCCAAACCATGCCATGCCAACGACATGCCAACCTAGTCGCACCACCACATTCGCCCTCACTACGAAAACGAAGGCGTGCAACAATCAACGGTTTCCCCTCCTCTCAAGATGCAAAATCTTGACAGTCGAAGGTCACCAGGGTAACAAGTTCCCCGAGAGCGACTTGCCAAGCCACAACAACATGCTACATGTTTTCCAAAAACATTCGAGACATCAACACAAACTGGGGTATCCTTTTTGGGTATTGGTTTGGCGGTTTACAGCGTGCGGCGTACACTACGCCCTTCATAAGGAAGTGTCATAAGGGTGAGGCGGATAGTAAATACGGGAAGTTATGTGGGAAATGTTCATGGGACATAAAGCCATGCGTTAACAACTTTATGGAACATCAATTCCATAACGTTAAAAGTTTCATGCGTTAACCACTTTATGGAACATCAAGTCCATGCATACGGTTACCACCTCCTCCCATTTACTTCCCCACTCCTTAGTGAGACCAGGGTACGTTTCTACTTCGACTTGTATAAATAGGTCTTACCTATTTCCATTTGTACAACAAGTTCATTCGGACAAGACAACACTCAGAAATACTTACTTGCTAGCTCTCTTACTTTTCTGATAACAAGTCGTAGTAACCCAACTACTCTTCCAGAATCAACTATTCTGGTCTCACCACTTTCCTTGCTTCTCTCCCCAAAACCAACCCATTCTCCTCCACTTTGTGACCGAAGCAAGTCTGGAACGACCATTTCTTGGTTTAGGACGGACTTGTACAGATTGATCTCTCGGATCTAAAGTAATCCCTTGCAGTACATTGTTTAGGGTTTAAACTGTTTCTCACCTTCACACCCGCAATTACCGAAATCGGCAGAAACTATTTTCACCTATAAACAACAAGGAAAGACAACGAAACATAAAGTAGAAACTATTTCATAGACATTCATAAATAACAGTAAACATCCATGTATGAGATGTGTGTTGCCGCACATAAGGGAAGAGTAATATTCGTGCTAACCACACTCATTAAGTAATATTCTTGCTAACCGCACTCATTAGAATACTAGATATAAAGGAAGAATAATATTTGTGCTAACCACACTCATTAGGTAATATTGCGGTGTATCGCCCTAGCCATAGAATACTAATATTGTGTCGGAACACATCTCATGCCACACAAAGCACACAAAGATATGCATGAATTTCACAACACAAATATTGATTTGTAAAACAATAATGAATACAAGAGAGTTCGTTATCGATTCCCACCTATTTTGATGACAGGCCACGCCTACCTCGAGATCTATGATCCACTGGTTCTTCCTTTAAATCGATCGTTGTTAATACATACTAATTGTTAATCACACAAGAACTCTAAGAATCTAGCCAAAATGGCTCATTCAAAAATCATACAAGTCTATATAATGATTCTAGCCCCATTTAAGGTTTTACACCTTTTATTTATCTATCATTAGCAAATCTAAGGTTTATTAATTCAATTAAATTAGTTTTGTATTCCGTTAACTAAGTCCTAAGAATATCTACAACTTTGTAGAAGGAACCAAAGTCTAATTCGGACCACAAGAGGTCCAAAACGTCTAATTAAGAAAACTGCCCTAAGCCCAAGTCCACCAAAGTCAACTAACAGTCACTAACGGTCAAGGGTCAACTACAGTCAACATCCAAGGTCGGGTCAATGTCTAGGGTCAAATAGTCAAAGTCTAAAGTCTAAATCGATCACTGAGTCAACTCAGGTCTAGACAGGAACTCGGTGAGTTAATACTGATTCGACTCAGCCAGATTAACTGAGTCAGCTAAGCTAAAAGAACTCAGGCTAAGACTCTTGCACAAAACATAACTCAATTACAACTTCAACTCATAAATTCTTAAACAAACTTCACAATCAAATTAAAAATAGAAATATTGTTTAATTACCTGCAGTTGCAGCTCTAAGCTTTTACATGAGAGATTCAACTCCATACTCACTCATCAAATCTTCATTCATGTAACTCAGTTACATAACATCATCTTCTTAACAACTCAAAAGAAATTCAATTATTCTTCCTAAATAAACTTCATAACTTATTCACAAATACAAATTCTATTTACCTGCAATTGCGGTTGCAAGCAGCTACCCCCTTTCTACATCCATACATCACATTTCTATCATCTGAGACTTCATTTCAAGCAACACTAAACCTCAACCACATCTCCAATTCATATCTATCTCAGGTCTTAGATTCATAAAAACTCCAATCAAACAAACATAAACTATAACCTTGTATACATTCCATCTTTGCCAACCAATCATAACACAACCCTCTATAACTTCAGTTCAAAACCAATTCTAACCTTCTTCACTTTACAAACACCAACTGTAGCTTCATTAATTATCTCATTGGAATTATCCTGTTAGCCGTACCCTACAACTTCAGTTCTATTTACATTACAGACAACTCTGCCACACTCTTCATCTTCACGATCAACTTGAGTCCAGCAGCAACCTCATTATCACTTCAATCATTGAACACAGTTCCACCTGCAACTATTATAGTTCACAACCAATTCCATTCATAATAACTGCAGTACCAACACGCATACAACCACCATCTCAAATCACCAACACTAATGACTAGGATACAAATCCTACAGAATCATTCTTTCTAAGTTCATCTAATAATTCAACTCAAGTAATATGCAACCAAACTAAGACATCTACTAGTTAAGTTACATTCAATTGCACTTCCAAACAACATGAACAGCTAAAAAATTTCATCTCCAGCACATACCCGATTTATCTAACTGAACTATAAATCCATTAAACACCACTCAACTTCAATTTAAGAACCAAATAACTTTACTAAGTTTACTGGCAAGAATAATTACCTCAGAACATATTCTCTTAACCAATTGACTCTTCTTCTTTCTTTAAATTGATTCAATACTCATCTTGCACCTCAACAAACCACCAGTTCAGCTCATCCAACACCAAAACACTCCTATCACCACTAACAGTTCTCAAAAAAAATTCTAATTCAATTCCCAGATCCCCATGAAGTTATAAAGAAACCCTTACTCTTAATTTCAAGCTATACTTTAACTTCAAACTCTAATTCAGGTTAAACCCATCCTTAATCGTCCTTCTATAACAACAAATTCAATTTCTAAATAATCTCAGAGTTCTTGTCACGAACCCTAATTCTAGTCTCTTCAACGATTCATCACTGAATCAATTTCAAGACTTCAATTAAACAACCACCCATGACTCTTCATCAACAACAACTCCATAATTCCTCCTCTGAATCTTCAGAACATCAATTCTATAAATCCTAATTCAAATCTTACAACAACAACTCCATTCTGTTTATCCCGTGCTCAAACAAACACAACAGCATCACCAACGATCAACTCTTGATGTTTTACCTTAAGTTTCTGGTCTCAACAATACTCAAATCTTCTCACAGAAAAATGAGAGACGAAGAACAGGAAGAAGAGAACAGAAGAGAAAGAAAAAGAAGAAGAAGAGAATAGAAGAAGGAAAGAGAAATTGAAAGTCTTCTCTCGAGTCGACACATTTTGGTAATAAGGCCAGCGTCCCCTGATAAAGGCACCCACTCAATTGATATGGGAAACCAAGGAGGTTTGTCTACAAAATGACTAAATCTTCCCTTCATACTCATCTGATGATATCTTCTTTGTACTGTATCCAAATGACACGTTCGAGTAAACCATTCTGCAATACTTTTCAAGTTCTATCTAACAATACTAATTACGTATCTTGTCCATTGTTAGATTAATTCATATTAGTTAACGTTCGTGTTAACCAAATCGAGTTATTAATGGATAAAACGTCACTTGACCGGTCTAACAACGTTGACTAGCTGGAGGGTCTTTACAATACCGATCCCAACCTATAATCACCCTTTCCTTGAAACAGGCTTGGGTTGTAGTCTTAGGTAGTGCCGGTAGTGGTGGTTGGCTCTAATAAGTGATAAAAAATATTAGCGTACCAAACTTAACTCGTCATAAGTCTATGGGAAGACCTCATTCCTTCCACTGAAAATGCATACACACTATAACCTTCATAAATTGATACTCCTAATATTAATAACCTCTACATAGTAATGAAAAAACATGGTTCCAACTTCGACGGTTACAAATGTTATTTATAGTTGTATGATAAAAAGAGAGAACATTTTTTCGTTACGCATTATAAAAAAATCTAAATTAGTGAATTATATTATACTACACTTGGAGGTGTAAAATGTGTCGTGCCAGCACATTTAAAACAAATGATGTCACGTTAAAATTGGAGCAAAATAAAACAGGGCATGTGATATAGCACGGGACAGATCACGTTAGCTTAGTATATTGTATGGTGCAACACTAATAGGCACATCAACATAGCACAAGACGCAGCAAGGGTAAGCACAAGGCACATTAATTTATTTCTTTGATAAATAAGTTTTATTCTGAAAATCAAA
Organism: Papaver bracteatum; assembly: GCA_023529315.1. Classification (NCBI taxonomy): domain Eukaryota; kingdom Viridiplantae; phylum Streptophyta; class Magnoliopsida; order Ranunculales; family Papaveraceae; genus Papaver; species Papaver bracteatum. Next base: position 153,635 of record JAJJWX010000795.1, on the reverse strand, counting down.
TTTTATAGCATAGAGATGTAGAAGAAAAAAAATTGAATCATGGTGATGTCTACCAAACAGCAAGCTTAAAATATGTTCATCGTTGTTTCAAATACTCTTCATTTCTCGACTTGTAAGCCTTTCTTGCGCAAGAACTTCATCTGGAAAATGATTTCTATCAAATTCATCATTTAGCTTTCTATGATGAAATTTTTCAATCATCTTCAGCTCACGAGCAATATCATACTCAATTTTCGGACATCATTCCCTAGTGTTACTGTTCCCAAAAGTGAAGCGCAAATATTGTGCAGGATTGAAGTTAGTATCCTGGACGATGAAGCTTCATAGTCCGACGATGTAGCGCCAACATGGCGGAGACAAGAAAGGCTACTTAGCACATACAATACTATGTGATAGTGTTGCATATCCTTGATTCAGAGTTTTCCCATCTCAAGGAAGGAATTAGGGATGCAAAGCAAGTCATGGGTTGACTTTGGCATTGACCCAAGCATTAGTCAAGGCTTGGCCAATGCATATGCATTGCCAAATGTGCCATGGATAATTATTGCTCGGAATAAAGATCGCAAGTGATGCATATAAAGTATGAAGTTGAACTAAGTAAGTCAAGACTCAATTGGCATGATATTTGGATGTTGGCATCCAAATAAGATAAGTACATGGTCGGGATAAATGTAGTTCAACCATTGCGAACTTGGCAGAAGCCAAGTTGGATGAAACGCAACTGTCATCATATTTTGTATAGGACAAATTGAGTAAAACGAAACCATTATCGAATATTGGCACATGCCAAGTTTAGTTTAGCGCATTGATTGTCATATTTGAGTTCAAGTTGTCAGTTACGAGTGTGTGTGCATCACACGCATGCCAGAGCAAAGGAGTTGGTTAAGATAGTTATAAAGAGTCTTTATAACTAAGTTTGGCATATTCTAACCACCAAGAACATATGTGGCATGATTTTTCTTGACAACACAAAAGGTGGCAGTTGAAAAGAGGATTGGATGTTAGAGGAACTACCCTATGGGACACATGGTTGTTTCATGCGTGTGGAAGTGTTGTGCATGATTTTTGGCTTTGTAACTACTGTATAGATAGTGCAAGTGATATTAGAAATCAATAATGGAGAGTTGGTAGAGATATAGTCTTAAGTTGTTGATTTGTGTGATATTGTCAATTGAAATTGATGCATGGAAAACCTCTTATGCTTATGGAGGCATGAAGATTTAGGGAGAAAGAAGATGAAGACTTTTGTTGTGTATTGCCTTAAGAGTGAAGGAAAATGCATACTTTGATGGAAGTATGCAAGGATGAGTACTTGTGGGTGAAGTTGATTTACTGAACCACAGAGTATTGGGTCATGTCCCATGAAAATTTTAGGCGATTAAATGGGAATTCGACACCTAGCGTAGCCGCATAGTTCACCCAAGGAGGTTCAATAATTGTACCCAAATACTCTGCTAAAACAATATCATATCTCTCTCATGTATCATCATAGTTTTATTCTTTCTGGTGTCGTTTCATATGCCAATGCCACCACTACCTTATAGAACAAGCCCTAGATTTGGATAAGGTGCATGTCCATGCAAGGAAGAATAGGCAACAAGTTTAATTCCATCTTGAAATTAAAGTTATTGGGTATTCACCCAAATCCCTTTACTATGATCAAAGAAGAAATCACTTTGAAGTTCTCCACTGAAATTACTGATCCATAACATAAGATGCTCCCAGTCACCGACATGTTCTCGCATCCTCCCCGTGTTAACGTTTATGAGTTTGATTTTTTCCTTCGCAGGGTCAATAAAAGGGTGAAATACCTAGATATCTAGGTATGTCAGTGTATGTTTCGTCGAATATTGATTTCACTTGTAGATAAGTTTCTGAGCTTTGTAAATCTCCTTTCTTAACCTTTTCTTTATATCCTTTATAACTATGAAGGTCTAACCAATACAATCCATCACTTGACCACCTTAAGGAAGGTTAATACCATTGGAATCAATGGGTATTACCTCGTTCTTACAATAAAGCTCTGTTGTTTTGAGAGGAGATATCATAATGCAGTCTTCATTTATCAGGAGTTTGAGTCTCCAGTATCCACCACCAAATTCCACACTCAACCTCTCATTTTTAGTCCAAGACCCACTTCTTTTTTTTTTTTTTGCCCCTCAACAAATTTAAGAAAATGAACAACTACTGAAAAAGAAAAAACCAAAGCAAATGAAGGCGAGATCGACACTAAGACCAGCTGATGTTCTTATTTTTGGATGGGATAATGGGAAACACACATGTGTTGACCTCACCGGGGTATCTCCTTTGGTAGGAATTGGACATGGCACCTTTACAATCGGGCGAGCAGCGCTAAAGGCTGCCTCAGGTAAGATATCGAAGCATGAGAAAGCATGTGTTGACAATGGGCATGCTTTCGTCCCCTTTGCTTTTGATACTTTTGGCTATTTGGCTCCAAGCGGTTGGACTACTCAAGAGGGTCCCGAAAAGTCATGCGCAGCAATGTAATGACCCCTGGCTCACGAGATTTTATTTTTAATAGGATAGGTTTTGCTATTCAAAAAGGGCTAGCGGCACAGCTTGTCGCTCGCTTGCCTAGTATGTAATTTTTAACTTTGTAATTTATTAATGAAGGCTGAAACTAAAAGTGATTTTCTTTTCAAATGGATGTCTACTAAACAGAATAATACAAGCAGAAACTTATCAAGATTGCTAATAGGGGGGTACCAAATTGTTTGGGGCTGTACCAATATACATACAGGACAAAATATATTTAGGTAATGGATTGGTACACCCCAAAGCAATTTGGTACCCCATATTAGCATCCTTGGAAACTTATGGAGTTTTAATTGATTTTATTTTAAAATGAACCACTACTCATCATTATCTTGAAATTTAAAACGGGCACCTAGCTCAGCTGGTCATCCTCGTTTCCCAAAGTTTCTTGTGTTTCAGGAGGTTCCAGGTTCGAGCCCCCAGTGACGTAATATTGCAGGAATTAACATGGAATGTAGTGTTAATTTCCCCCCTTATGACACAATTTCAGCCCTCTCATCTGCTTCGTTTCCCATGGCTAGCTTACCCATGAGGCTCGCTGGCAGTTTAGCATGACAATCTGTTCAATTAATGTAGTATTATGTCGTTGGAGCTTAGCTTGTTAAGGTTCCATCTAGTTATTGTAATACTCTTTATTCACTTATTGGATTAATAATAAAATTATTTAAAAAAAAATGAAAATCGGTTTGACTTGAATTCCTATCGTCTTCTTCTCTTGTTATATGTGCTTCTCCTCATTTGACTTCTTTTTTTCATATAAGTACCCAAACTTAGTAAAACTAAGCTCTCCACATAACTCTTAGAAACCTGATTTTGTCATTCTTTTGGTCGTATATAACGTCGGCCACCCCTTTTTATAATATCACCATTTATAAAATGGAAAATGGGTCATTTGTCCAAATATTTTTAAAACATGGTTCAAATGGACGAGTAAAAAATTTTTTGGGTGAAATTGACAAAAAAAATAGCAAGGATGAAACTGGATTCATCTTGGCTTAAAATTAAAAAATAGTAACGATGAAACTGGATGCATCCTAATGTAAATTAAAAATAAGAAAAAGTATATGAAACTGGGTAGGATGAAACTGGTTACATCCAGCCTATTTTTATATTTTTGTCCATTTAAACAGTATCAAAATTTAAAAGTCTTTTTCACCCAGGAATTGTTGATTTTGATCTATTTAACCAATTTTGTGTCTATAAAAATACAAGTAGAGCTTTAATGGACTTGGATATCTAATAATTGTTTTTCGTCATGTGGTGAAAATCTGAGTCCAAGATTTTGTCGCTCCATAATTTTGCATGATCCATACATCGACTCGAACATATAAGACACTACAAGCTATGCAAAGGGAATCTCCCAACACTCCGAGGTGATAAAAATTATCTTCTGTCGGGGGTCGTATAATATTTTCTGGAATAGGAAAAATTGTGAACTTCTCAGTGCTGATTGTTAGAGTAAATGTATGACTTACTGTTTTACTTTCTACTCTAGTGTTCGTACCATGTTGAATCACTAGTCTTATCTAGTCTTATCTCTACTTGTACTATGATGAGTCATGTGAGTTAGGTCTATATTTTGTGTAATGTCTTTATATTCAACTGTACTCTCCTGTGTTGTCTTCATGACAACCATTATCAAAGTATCTTGTTCATTGAATTCTGTCATGGTATCAGTTTTTTGCTAGGGATGCGATCTGCTAAGTCTTAGCAATCTAAGGGCTCTCCTTCACTTTGCTTCCATTGTTACCCTAATTTTAGCACCTTATACTTTATCAAACTTTATCACACTTTACCAAACTTCACTGAAACTTATACATCTCTTCTACAATCATCATGCATCCGGCATCTCTTCATTATGAAGTTACTACTGATTTACCGTTTACTTCAATCTTACCCTTTATTTCTCTCAAACTTGATGACACAAATTTTCTAGTATGGAAAGCACAGATGTCTTCCTTTATAATCAGTACAGATATATTTGGGTATCTAGATGGATCTTTACCACCTCCTGTAGTTACTACTGGTGTTGGTGCTGAAGCTGTGTCAAATCCTGCATATTCAAAGTGGTTAAAGTGGGATTGATTTTTCAATAGTTGTCTCAATGCCACCTTCTCAACCTCTATTACATCAGCAGTTCTTGGATGTACTACATCTACAGAGGTTTGGTCTTATCTCAACACTAAATTTCAGAATCAATTCTCTGCTCGTAAGTCTTTACTTAGAAATCAGCTATATAATATGAAGAGAGGATCTAAATCTGTGAGTGATTATCTTCAAGAAGTTAAAGCCATTACAGATTCCTTAGCTGCAATCAATGAATCTGTCTCTGAAAGTGATATTACTATGCATGTTCTACAATGTCTAGGTAAAGACTATCATGATTTTATTGTTGTTATTCAAAATCGTGATACATAACTTACTTTTGCTGCTCTTACAGCAAGACTTATTAATCATGAGCAGTGGTTGAAAAGTCAATAACTTGAATCAACAGAAGCACTAGATCTTGCTTCATCTGCTTTCTTTGCTAAGAAGACCTTCAATTCTGGTTCTCCTTCTAGATCTAGTTCTGGAGCTGGTTCTAACTATTACAGATCAAATACACCTTCTTACACTTTTGTTGATTATGACTCTATGGAGTGTCAGATTTGTAAGCAACTTGGTCACTCTGCTAGTGTTTTCAAATATAGATATACCCCATCTCGTTATTCCAAACCGAAAACACCACCGTCTAAGAATTTTAAACCTCAAGAACATACTTGTATTCAAGTAAATGCAGCATCTTTCTCTGAGATGTCTGTTTATCCAGCAGCCACAGATTGGTTACTTGATTCTGGTGCCTCCCATCACCTTACAAATGATGCTTCTTTGCTTACTAACACTACAACTTATGATGGGTCAACTCAAGTGATGGTTGGTAATGGACATTTTCTCCCTATAACTAAAATGGGTGATTCAGTGTTTCATACTTCTACTGCATCTTTTACTCTATCTAATGTATGTTATGTCCTTTCAATTCAGAGAAATCTCATCTCTGTAGGACAATTTACATATGAACATAATTGCACTATATCATTCTCACCATGGGGGTATGAAATTAAAGATGTTGTTACAGAATAAGTGTTGGCTGAGGGTCTCAAAACTAACAATCTTTACCCAATCACTAGCTCAACATCTCAACCACCCACATCCCTTCTCTCTGTCACTGCCTCTTCACCAGTTTGGCATAAACGTTTAGGACATCCAGCCCATAAGATTATTCATAAACTTAGTGACACAAATCAAATTAAATTACTTCATTCAGAGTTTGATTCCATCTGTCATCCATGTCAGTTGGGGAAGAGTAAACGCTTACCATTCAAAGATGCAGATAGAAGTGCTACTGCTCCTCTTGCATTAGTTCACTGTGATGTATGGGGGGACCTGCACCAGAATTGTCTACATTAGGGTACAAGTATTACATACTTTTCATTGATGATTTCAGTCGTTTTCATTGGATTTACCCTATGAAAGATAGAACTGAAAGTGCAGCTTGCTTCAAGCATTTCAAGACCATTAATGAAAATCTTCTCTCTTCAAAAATCAAGGTATTCCAAACTGATTGAGCTTTTGAACTTGTCAAAGGAAAGATGAGAGATTATCTAGATGAATATGGTATCACTGTTGCTATTTCATGTCCAAATACACCTCAACAAAATGGCTTAGCTGAGAGGAAGCACAAGCATATCACTGAAGTAGGAAATACTCTCTCCATGCAAGCTTGCCTACCAAAGTCTTTCTGGTTTGATGCATTCATTACTGCTACCTACTTAATCAACAGAACACCAGAAAAATTGCTTAAGTTTCTTAATCCATATGAAGTGCTCTTCAACAAGGCTCCAGACTACTCTCTGCTCAAGGTGTTTGGTTGCACATGCTACCATTTTCTTGGTGATTACAGAAAAGTCAAGTTAAGCCCTAAATCTTCAAAGTGCACCTTTATTGGATACATCACTAGTCATAAAGGTTATAGGTGCTATGATAATGAAACTAAGAAGGTCTACATCTCCAGAAATGTTATGTTTGATGAAACCTCATTCCCCTTTTGTACTTGTATATCTTCATCATCTTTACCTACTGAAATTATTGAACCATTACCTCAAACAACTTCATAAATACCTATTACAACTATTTTAGATACTACTTTAGATTCACTGGGTGAGTATAAGAACATGAAGATGAAGTCACCTCTCAACCAATTGTTCATGTCACTTATCCAATGACTACAAGAGCAAAGGATGGTATCACTAAACCAAAATACCTTCCTGACTTTGTCACTCATTTTACAACCCCTCATTCCTTCTGCACTACTCTTACAGACTCTATTCCAACTGAACCTAAGAGCTACATTTCAGCAATTAAAGATGAAAGATGGACTACAGCTATGCAACTTGAGTTTGAAGCCCTTCAAACAAACAATACTTGGACTCTAGTTGAGCTGAAGCCTGGAATGAATATTTTGGGTTATAAAAGGGTTTACAGAGTTAAGTTGAAGCCTGATAGAACTGTTGATAGGTGTAAAGCTCGGCTTGTTTCTCAGGGTTTTCTTCAGAAAGATGGAATTGATTATCATGAAACCTTTATCCATGTTGTTAAATTCACCACCATTCGAGTTATCGTCACGGTAGTTATCTATAAAGGTTGGATCATCAAACAATTGGATGTATCCAATGATTTTTTTCATGGAGATCTTTCTGAGACAGTTTATATGAATTAACCTCAAGGATTCATTGACTCAACTAAGCCAGACCATGTCTGCTTACTCAAGAAGTCACTGTATGGGCTTAAGCAAGCCCCTCGTGCTTGGTATGAGAAATTCAGTGGATTCATGTCACAACAAGGCTTTGTTAGAGTAGAAATGGATCAATCAATGTTCATCTACAACTCTCCTACAGCTGTGGTGATTCTCCTACTTTATGTGGATGATATACTTCTTACTGGAAACAATGCTGAATTTATTTCCTCTCTGCTCTCTAAACTCAATACAGCATTCGCAATGAAAGACTTGGGAGAACTTCATTATTTTCTTGGCATTGAGGCAAATCTAACTGTTTCACCTGATTCTGCGATTCTAACTCATACAAGGTATACACTTGATCTACTTGCTAAGGCTGACATGCTTGACTGCAAGCCCTGTAACACACCAGTTACTACAGATAAACGCCTCTCTGCTCTTGATGGTGTCTTGCTACCTGATCTTCACCAATGTCGCAGTCTAGTTGGATCTCTCCAATACCTCACTTTCACCAGACCAGATATTACCTATGTTGTCAACTATGTGTCCCAGTTTATGCAAGCACCTCGCGACTCTCACATGCTTTTAGTTAAACGCATACTACGCTATCTTAAGGGTACAATTGGAGAAGGGACCATTATATTTGCTGGTGATATTTCTGATATTCATGTGTACTCTGACTCCGATTGGGCAGGCTGCCCAGATACGCATCAATCAACTTCAGGTTAATGCATCTTCTTGGGGTCATCTCTAATCAGCTGGTCATCTAAGAAGCAACCTACAGTTGCGAAGTCTTCCACTGAGGCAGAATACAAAGATGTAAGTCTTCTTTCCAGTGAGGTAATGTGGCTATCTCAACTTCTCAATGAACTTGGAGTCACACCAACTAAACCAATTTTCCTCTACTGCGACAATCTTGGTGCTCGCTACCTTTTCAACAATCCAGTATTTCATTCTAGAACCAAGCATATCAAAGTTGATTACCACTCAGTTCGTGAAATTCTTGCAGCAAGAGATATATCTATTGAGTTTATTCCCACTGTTGCTCAGCTTGATGATATGCTCACTAAAGGACTCACATCAACTCGTTTTGATACATTGAAGTCAAACCTTATGCACTTCTTTCCCCCTGCTCAGTTTTGAGGGGGAGTGTTAGAGTAAATGTATGACTTACTGTTTTACTTTCTACTCTAGTGTCTGTACCATGTTGAGTCACTAGTCTTATCTCTACTTGTACTATGATGAGTCATGTGAGTCAGGTCTATCTTTTGTGTAATGTCTTTATATTCAGTTGTACTCTCTTGTGTTGTCTTCATGACAACCATTATCAAAGTACCTTGTTCATTGAATTATGGCACTGATATCGAAAGCAATTATGGCATTGGAGATTTCGTTAGCGAGTGTCCAATGAAGAGCAGCACTCAAAAACAAACCTACTGATTCCTCAAGTTCCACATAAGGGATGGTTTTCATAACTTTTCTAAATGAACTTGATTTTAACGTGTATACATCAGCTTCAAGATAACCTTTGTATTCTGATGCTATTACACATACCAACTTGTAATCAATAAGTTTGCTGTCGTAACCAAACCCATAGAAAGGCCATTGAAGGTAGTTAAGTGGTGGTATAATTTCCTTGTACTCTCTAGTTCAGGGACGGTATTAGGGGGTGGCTTACCCAGGCTGCATCCCCCCTCAAAATACGAGAAACTCCTTTTTAGCCTGCCTATTCGTAAGAAAAAAAATGAAAAAGCCTTGGTCAAAATTATAGTTAGCCCAAAATAAACTCTCTATCTATACAAAAGTGAGAAACCACATGCCACGTATCCCACTAATAACTCTCTATCTATATAAACATACAAGAAAATTAGTCTTCTGGTGACTCCCTCCAACCTTTTTTTCTTCTCATCTTACGGTTCTTTTTAGTTTCTAGGTTAAAACTTGGATCTAAAGCACCGTGACGGAGGTGAGAGTCAAAAGATTCATATAACTATAAATTAGCCTAGGGTAAAACTTTTCATTAGCCCATTAGTATGACATATTCATATGACTTCTTTTCAATTTAATTGTTATAATGTTGCGTTTTTTACTTCTTTTAAACTTTTGTGTACTCTTCTGTTTCGATTAGTGTTTAGAAATTAAATTCAAATGTGAAATTTACTCCCAATCCATCACAATTTGATCTATCTAGCCCATATTATTTCCAAATATTTACTAAAACTTAGCCCATGCGTACGTAAACTAAAAATTAACCCAAATATCAAAATCTATTACATAATATTTTCCCCATTTTCTTTTCTTTTCTTTTAATAAACAATGACAAATATTTGACAATTAAATGTTATGATGTATCGGTTTTTAATTTCATGAACTGATTTGAGAACCATACAAAGATATAGAAGTAACATTTTAAAAATTCAAAAATTCGGGCGGTCTTCGGCCGCATTTCAGATAATAATATTTATTTTTATTATATATGTTGTTTTCGCAATCTAATATTGTCACTGAACTGAACCTTACTATATAGAAAATGATAAGCAGCATTCAGGGCTTTTATCACTGTATTTAAATTTGAGGCATTTGGATTGCTATAATCTGGGTGTACGAATTAAAAAAATTAGCCCACCCGGAAACAAATTCCTGGTTCCGTCGCTGCTCTAGTTGATGGGTTCCAAAGAATTGGTGTATTGGTATCATCACTGTCGTGGGAGCTTAAACAAATCAACCCATTACAAGATCCCCAAACATCAAAATAACGATTTGTAACTCCATTATGTTTAGTCTTTGGACATTTCAAACGAACAACTGCTTCACACTTGCATGATGATGACGCTGCTGCTGATGATATTGAATTATAATCTGAAATATAAAATATGTCTCTACCCTTCATGTAGTCAGCATCGGTGATCATGATTCTAGGGTTTCTCTTGGAAAAATTAAGGTGGTCATTGACAAATTTAAGACTACGAATATATGTAAACCAGCTCTTGCATACCGACCTAAAACGTAAGATGGATTTCACTGGTAACCTCAATGACATTGTTGGTTTCCTTCCACGTAAATTTATAATTCACTTGTGTGCCGTGTGGTTAACATGGGGATTTATAGATGAAATCCTGGAGATTTCCTATAAATCCCATGGAATTGGATAATTACCCCTCTCCTATTGGTGAACCTTCACAAACACCCCTAACACCTTTACAAATACCCCTCCGTACTTTAGAAAAATAATAATTTTGTTGATAATTCCCTAAACACCCTCACTGTATTAGTAAAGCGATATATGCTCTTCTGTTTTAATTTCAGATCTCAAAAAGAATTCTCTCTCTCTTTTATCTTCTCCTGGTTCTGCATCACCACCATACCACCACCCACCGCCTCCACCACCTCCGTTGTAAGATCGAGAAAAATTTAAACCTAGAGAGAATCGACATCGTGTGTGTGGGAGGGAGAGATCAGATTTGTTTGCCTCAACTTCTAAAATCTCACTATCATGGAAATCTCTTCAAATTCATCTTCATTATTTCCCTTACCATCGTATTCACTTCTTCTGAGAATCCTTTTTATCAATAACTAATCTTGGTGGTGGTTGTTGTGGTGGTGAGGAATTAAAAAGATGTTAAAGTTTGGGGACTGCGTAGATTTTTTGGGGAGGTGGTTTCTGATTATTTTTTTAAACTACTTGTATGTAGTTCCAATTCTACAGATAATCATCTTGTATGTGAAATTTTATTGGGAATTGGTTGATGGTGGAGATTCCAGTACGGGTCGTTTTTCATCGGGATAGTATGAACTTGATTTGGGATTGATTGATGGTGGAGATTGGAGTACGGGTTGTAGAATTCTTCATCGGAATAGTATGAACGCTAGTTCTCAGAGGTAATAAATCTTATTTCCTTGGGCTGTTATATATCATTTTTAGGATTTTCAATGTGGATGGGAATTCTGGTAGTATCTATGTACACAATTGATGTATTGTGAATGATATTTGATTGTTCATGAGATTTAATTTTATAAAATGTAAAGTTTTGTGTTTGCTTTGTCAGTTATTAGACTATAATAGTGGTATCTGTTCAAATGGAGATCTAAACGTGAGGTTGTGCATTGGCTTACCTCATTGCTTTCCAAGCAGCTTCTTCCACATAATTTTTCTGGTACATATTCACCTTATTGTGTTTCGTATTTGAGTTTTATGTTTTCAGTGTCTTAGTGGTGTTGGCTGTTAATTTCTTGGGGGAATTTCGTATGGGATTCTTTCAATTGCAATGTATGAACTATTATTTGTGTTGTGAGAGTTCTGAATGTGTTATTGGATAGTCATGTACTATTGATTTTAAGGACGCTTTGGTTGGCTAGAAATTTGACACATTATCTGGAAAACTGACAAGTAGTTTGCTGGAGAATATTGCACCTAACATTATGTTTTGAGAGATGGCCTTTTAACCCATATGACCATGTTTTTATCTGTGTGATTGTGTCATCTCAGTATAGAATGAGATCCAGTTATACAAAATTTCTCATTGAATTGTTGGAGACCCAAGTGCTCTATTAAGATGGGGACTAGGATGGTTCCTTGGGAGTTGGGATAGTTAAGATGGTAGAGCATAGCACTGGATTATGGAAATCCTAGTGTTGCCAGTTAATATGTTTTTTGACATGTTGCTAACACATGACAGTTATGTGTTAATTGAAGTAATTTCTGTGTGTGTTTTAAATTGTGTAGAGTTCGAAGGTGTTGATGGTTGGAGCTGGAGGAATAGGGTGTGAACTGCTTAAGACACTTGCTCTTTCTGGTTTTCAAGATATTCACATTGTGAGTTGCTCTGATCTTTATTTTCATGACATTTGGTTGAGTTTATTTGGGGATTTTACTTGTTGTTACTGAAAATATGGTTTCTCTAACTTGCCCTCGTCATATTATTATTTTTTATTTTTACCACTATTATTAGCCTGTTACTAATATTAGAAGTATAAGCATTGGTGAATCAACAAAATTTGTTGGTTTCCTGCTTTTATACTTTTTCCTGTACTAATTAAATTATGTTTATGTTTAGCCTTCCCTGATCTTAAGCAGAGGACTTACTCCTGCTGGAATGGAAACGCTTCTCCATGCTTTTACCTGATGGATGGGTTGGACTGGACATGTTCTGTAACTCACTACCTTTTTGTATTTCATGTCTATTTTATAACTTGTTACTTTTTTTGCGTGGAAGGTTTATTTTTCGTGGACATACATTTGTTGTAAATGCATAAAATACTTTGAATTGGTTTGAGTTTTTTCATTTTCTTTTAGTTCATTATTCTCTTGTCGATTTTTTGGTGATGTTTTCAACCTCCGGTCCCCGCTTTCTAGTTTTTTAACTTGCCGTTTGAGAGTTGATTTTGGTTCCTCCTTGTAACATGTTTTGTATTTATTTTTCGAACCATTTGTTGTAAATGCAACAAATTCAAGTTTTCTGTGTGTTTTTTCTTGTTGGGCCTGCTTGAGACCTTGATAATAAATGCTTGCTTACATTTAGAACATCATCAGTAAGCCTGTTAATATTTTTGTTTCGTTCTTGTGTTTAGGAAAGAGCCTGCGGAGTTATTATCTTTCTCCACAACCGAGGAGTGGAATGAACGTTAGTAACCCTGGATCCCATGGGTATGACAGCAGTGACAAGAGTTGTGTCTTCTCATCTTTTTCAAGAACCTGCACGATCCCTAAAAATAAAGAAGAAATGGAATTGCCCTTGAAGCTATAATAGTGAGTCCCTCCTCCACTCATGTTTACTTGTATACTAATAGTTACATTAGATGAACCTATGGTGTAATGGTATCACAACTGACTCTAATCAGAAGATGCGTGTTCGATTCACGTTAGGTTCACTACTTTTAGTATATTTGTGTATCAACAATAGAAATTGACTTTAGTTTAGCGAGTCAACAACCAAGGTTTGTGTATCAACAATAGAAAAATGGTATCAACAACCAAGGTTTGTGCATCAACAATAGAAAAATGGTATCAACAACCAATGTTAGTGTATCAATAATGGAAAAATGGAATCAACAACCAGTGTTTGTGTATCAACAATAGAAATTGACCTTAGTTTAGGAAGTCAACAACCAAGGTTTGTGTATCAACAATAGAAAAATGGTATCAACAACCAATATTTGTGTATCAACAATAGAAAAATGGTATTAACAACCAATATTTGTGTATCAACAATAGAAATTGATCTTAGTGTTAGGAGTCAACAACAAATGTTTGTGTATCAACAATAGAAATCGACCTTAGTTTAAGGAGTCAACAACCAAGGTTTGTGTATCAACAATAGAAAAATGGTATCAACAACCAATATTTGTTTATCAACAATAGAAAAATGGTATCAACAACCAAATTTGACAAATTTTTTTGAACTTTTGATTTTTTGGATCTTCAGTTGTTGACACCTAACATTGATGGCGGAGGCGGAGTGGTGGTGGTGGTGGCGGCGGTGCTGTTGGTGATGGTGAAATGGTGGCGGCGGAATGGTGGCGGCGGAATGGTGGTGGTGGCGGAGTGGTAGTGGTGGCGGCGGAGGAATAGTGGTGGCGGCGGCGGAGTGGTGGTGGCGGAGGCGGAATGGTGGTGGTGGCGGCGGCGGAGTGGTGGCGGCGGCGGTGCTGTTGGTGATAGAGAGTGAAATATTAGAAAAAAATTCTATTTTCTAATGGATAAAATTCTTAAATGAAAATAATATTATAAGAAAGGGTATTAAGGTAATCTATTTTTTAATGGATAAGGTATTTAAATGATAGGGGTATTTATATTTTTGTATAAGGGTATTTGTGTTGGACCTCTATAATAGGGCCATTTAATTAATGTACCCAATCGTAAATCCAAGATTGGGCCTGGGCCAATTTTTTTGGAAGGTGGCTAAAACAGAAGTGAAAACTACAGGGAGACCCATTCTCACAAACTTTCCTACTGTGAAACCCACTCTCCCAAAAATGCAGGCGCGCACCCATTTTTGGGTAAAAATTATTCCCAAACCCAAAATTAAATTTTTTTGGTTTTTTCGTTTTTTGGTTTCTTCTTCACGCGAATTTCTTCTTCAATTCTTTATCTGTGTTTTTCTTCTCCTTCCCTCTGTCAATTTTATTCTCAGTGGTAACAAATCTTTCTAAAAAGCTTCAACCCTTGTGTTTCAAAATCGATTCAATTTCGTGCACAGCAACAGATCCACTCAGATACAAATCGGGATGAACAATTCTAATTCCATCGAGTGTGTAGTTCGATTCTGAATTGTTGGTAACATGAATTGAAGTTGGCTCAAGAAAATAAATTAGAATTTCTGAACCAATTTCAACCTTCGCATAAAGTGTTATCTGAGTGGAAACTGTAGTTTGGTTTATATCATCATAGATTGGGTACGAATCAATATAGGTTTTGCAAAAATCACCAGAAATGGTTTTGGGTTGTTGTTGTTGTTGGAATCGAAGATCGGTTGGATTTGATTTTGAGTTTGAGCAGAGAAGAAGGTGAATTGCAGATTTAGATGCATGTTAGGTCAGGGAAGAAGAACAAGATGATGATGTTGTTGTTAATCAGAGAAGAAGGGTTTTCTGCTATGAAGATTGAGATGGTGAATTTGGGTTTTTAACATAAATTGAAGCCAAGAATGAATGGGTTAAAGCAGATGGGATAGATGAATTATGTTGATTACAGGTAACGGCCGGAGCTGAGTTGATGCTATGAAGTGGATCTGATTCCGTGGAATTAATGGGAATTGGTGTTAAAGATAAACAAACAGAAGAATGAGTTAGATGTAAAACTCAGATTCAGGGAAGATGGTGGTCATGTTAATCATGTTAAATGATTTGTATATGTGTTTGAAGTGTTGAAGACTCAAATTAAATGGATGTTTTGTTGGATGAGAAATTGCGTTAAGGAGAGTATGATGTTAGTGCGATGTGATGTGTTGTCGTGAGTGGTTGAAGCAATCGTATTACCGCAATGGTTTTGATGGAGTGGGTTACCGGTGAAGAATGAAGTTGAAACTGCAGTAATTGGACTGAACTGGTACTCTTTCATGAGAAAATGTAGAATTGGTGAGCTGTTGTTGCAGAAAATTTGTTGCATAACTTGTTATGTTGTCCGGAAAATGTTTGCATAACACCTTATGCAGCTATTGTTGTAGGTGCATGACAAGTTATGCAAGATTTTTTTTTGTTTGCATAACTTGTTATGCAAGATGAAGAATGGTTGCATAACACGTTATGCCGCTACTTTTGTTAGTATTGAAACCAACAAAAAAAAGGTCGATAATACGTTATGCACCTATAATAATATCTCAGATAACATGTTATGCGCTCAAGAAAAATGGATGCATAACTGTTATGCATCCGAAAATATGATTTGTATAATGTGTTATGCATCGAGAAAATTGTTGCACAATCTTTATGCATCTAGAAAATAGATGCATAACCTTGATATGCATCCGTAAATATGGATGCATACTGCATTATGCATTAATTTGTTTTATGTACGCACTAAAATCGACCAAAACAATGGTTAGATAACTTGTTATAGATGCATAACTTTGTTATCCAAATGCATAATTTGTTATGCAGTCGAGAAAACGGTTGCATAATTCGTTATGCGTCTGCAGAATATGTTATGCATCGTTTTTGGTGGATGCATAATGGTTATGCATCAATTTTTCGAAAATTTTCCCTAAAGTAAGGATCACCTCCGATTTTTTTCGTGAAAAACAAAAATTTGATATTCTTGTTTGTACTCGTTGCGTAGCTCTTTTAAAAAGATTTCCAACGATATAAAATTTGTAAAATTCTAAGGCGCGGATTTTTAGATATGTTATGTCCAAGTTGCGCTTCCAATTATACCCCCTGTAATTAGACTGCATAACGAGTTATGCCTGAAAAGATAGTATGCATAACGAGTTATGTATTGATTCATTAATAATTTCATATAATTATGGGTGTCACCGTACCAAAAATTAATTGTGGGCTTGACAATGAAATTTTTTTTTTTTTTGGGTCTCCCAATAATTTTCCCAGAACAGAATTCACTGCTGTCGGGGGGCTGCCAATTTTAGGAAAGTTGCAACAGGGTTCCGTGATCAATTTTTGTGGGAGGCTTTTGCGCCGCCACTAATAACAGCTGGTGGCTAATAGCATTGAAGGGTTAATGTATTGAAGCAGAGCATTGTAGATTGGGCACGCAACATCTAACAACATTTCCTCACTGTATATTTGAGCTCATAAAAAAGTTGAGATGATGGGAGCTCAACTAAGTGATAATACGATGATGCTTTCATTTTGTAAAAATTTGGAACTAAAATTGAGTCACGTTGAGTGATTTTTATGTAAAGTGATACTTTTCACATACTTTAAGAGTATTATGCTTCCTTCTTTGCTGAAGCCTGAAGGAGAAAGCCCGGAACCGCGGATTTCATTCGTATCCGTCCTTTGGATAATTCACTTAACAAGCTAGTCTATCACAAATGTTACTTGTTTACCTCCACGAATTCTTCAGTCATCAGTTTGACTTTGTTTGGTTAAATCTAACACAGAGGGGTATGAGCCGAACTTAAGGTACAAAAGAGAAAAAGAGAAATAGAGAAAACAATAGGTATAAAAAATGAGAACATATCTATCGGGCTGGCCAAGTTAGAAGCCAAAGTCAAGGTCACTCTCTTGAGAAGTGAGAATCCAAGGTACTATAGGACATAGTCAGCTAAGATTCAAAGCAAAAAACACTAAAAAGAAAGCAAACATACCTCAAAGTAAGCACCTGATATTTTCAAGACCTTTATATTGCATAGCTTCATTATAAACTTGGACAAAGGGAGAAATCTGCTCTCTGTGTCTCCATAGTTGTAGTATAAATCTGCATCATGTAGCAACGGGAAACCATCCGCAACAAAATCTTCCGGTAGCCAATCACAGAAAGTGAAGGACACTAGATTTGGTGCATCAATCTTGACCTTGACATCTTCCATATTACTTCTCTTGCAACCAATTAGAGTGAAGGACTTCAATCTAGGAGCTGAAACACGTATGAAATAGAAGCCCTGCCAACTACAATCGGTCAAACACAATTCTTCAAGTACTGGGCAACTGGAAAAGAGCTTTCCTGCCAATTTCTCATCATAATACACAATATTCGTGCCTTATGCCCAAACATTTGGCACCCCTTATCAAATTAAGGCATAATGCCTTGGTTTTTGGTTATAAGACAAAAGGCATCGGAGACTTCGTAAAATAAGAAGAAAGAGAAAGAGAGGAAGAAGAGAAAGAGAGTGAGAGAGATAGAGAGAATTAATCCACCATTTTTTAAGTGAGGTTAGAGGCATCTTGAAGAGGAGAAGAAAGGTTCAAGGATCTTTGGTTGAAAGTATCTCAAATCATTTCTAATTCTTAAATTGATAGTGAATCTCATATTATATATGAATGAATTGTTGATCCATCCTTAGGGGTGAGTGTAATTAGGAAAATTGATATCCAAGTGCTATAGGCACCTTGAGGTTGTTGTTATCCCCAAATTTGGGAGAATTGTGTGTAACCCATTATTGTTATAGTGGAAGATTTGCCCGTGGTTTTTTACCCTTCACCTGGGAGGGGTTTTCCAATGCACTGCTCTAAGGTGTTGTGTGATTGCTTCTATATCGTCATAGTTTGTGTATTCCGCATTGTGTTTCATTGCTCGTAGGTTTCGACACAAGCTTTTGGGTTGAGCTAATCCCTGTAGCACTAGTAATAGAATGGTCAATTTGATCCATGAGAACTTGTCATATGGAAGGCGAAGATGGAAGACTGGTTATATTGTAAATATCTCTATGGTCCAATAGAGAGCAAGGGAGTAAGGCCCGAGGCGACAAGTGCGAAGATCATTTTTTCATCAAGAGCTTTCCTGCCAATTTCTCATCATAATACACAATATTCGTAAGACGGAGGGTCTTCAGTCTTGGAAGAGAAATTGATTCCGGAAGATCGAGCCTATCTTGTTCCGGAAACTGAAAGTCTAACGTCGTTAACGATTCACAAGTGAAAAGGGACTCAGGAATCATCTGGTCATTGGTTGGGTATGAGAAAAACCCAGAAAAAATGAACTCTTCGACTTCACATTTGATTTCTGTAGTGATCCATGCATTCACCCGCTTATGATCGAAATACCCACTTTCACAATTGAGGGAAAACGCCTTTATATTTAACATATTTCGTTGAACCAATACCCGATCCACAAAATCCATGAACTTATTCGTCTCCAAGATAACGGCTTGTTTATCATAATCTTTATAACTAGCAAATTTGATTCTAGGAGGTTCCCAATTGCGAAAATCAAGAACTAGAACAGACACCCCGACATTTTTCCATCTTTTCAATAAAACACTAGTGGAAACAGCGCATTTGGTCGGAAGAAACGAGAGTATATGGTGAACTAAAGGGTCGGGCAGTTTGCTAATCCTATCCTCTCCCACCACATTCATATTGTTGTCGTAGTAGTAGTTTCTACAAAGGAAAACCAAGATTCACATTCAGTACATAAGACATTCAATTCTGAAACCCAAGTGAAACTGATCAGCTCAAAAACCCAGATAGAATTAGATGTGACATCATTCATTTCATGCCTTTGGCATCCAAGTCCTCCAAATCCAAGGGATGCTCTTGGTCTAAATTAATACTCACTATAATCAACACTAATATTTACTATCGAAGATAAAATTGACATGAATTAGAAGCATGAAACAATCTGAATCTACATGAACAAGTGGCACGCGGATTAAGTTACATTAAGCCAACTTCCTTTCACTATCCCATTTCCAGAAAAATGTTTTCTGTTGCACCCCACTGTCAACAGTAAAGATTAAAAATGTTATAAAATCATAAAATCGTAACAAAAAATAAAACCCATTTTAGATACAAAAACCTAGAATCAGTTAATCCATGAAAGAACAAGATTATAAGTATGAAAATTGAAGACACACACATACGGAACCTCAATGAAAACCATACCTCTATGGTTGTATGTGGTTGTTCTAAAAGTTAAAACCTTGTGAGAAATTGAGAGAGTGATAATGAGGATTTTAGGGCTAGGGTTTTAGAAAGGCTGACAGGAGGCTAAGGATTTAAAATATTCTTTAACATAAACATGCAATGAATATATGCTTCCTCACCCTCTTTAATGTAGATGAATAACCCATCTTAAAATCAAAATTTTAATTCAAACTTTTGTTTTGAACAAAATTTCTCAAATCTATCCAGCTTGTAATATGTATTTATCTCATGAATATCTCTAGGTAGACAAAACTTAATGAATCTTGCTGGCGAAAAAAAAAAACAAACAAACAAAATATTCCATGAACTCTAAATTCATTCAAATCCAAAAATCCAAGCTATTAAGAATGTGATTTTTGAAATTGAAAGATGGCTGATGTGTTTAATCAAAAACTCATATCGAAAGTGATATTGAGATTAAAAAATCTACTTCCGACTTGTTTTATCACAGACCAAAATTAGATTACTTCTTTTAAGAAAAACCCAAAATAGTTTTTACTGACTTAGAAATTAACCTTTGATTTGAAGAAAATATGTAAACGATGATGAGCAGAGAAATGAGATCTTGGTGAACAAAACACTCGAAAAGAAATATCTAGGTTAAGTTTAATTATCGCCAGATTTCTCAATCTCTGGGTAGGTTATCGCAGACACAAATTGAAGAAGTCGAGAGAGAATATAATATCTATTGTTAACTAATGATTAAGCGTTTTCCTAATCTCACCATATACGTGGACATCCACCGTATAAAGTATACTCTGGCCACTATGTAAATACAATACTAGTTGGAAAAGTTTCATGTATTTGACAATTTTCGGGAGACTTTTGGGAATCAATACTGTTCTTAGTAATTTTCACAAATTGAAAAGCTTATATATACTAAATGTGAATCTTGGTTTTCCTTTGTAGAAATTACAACTACGACTACAATATGAATGTGGTGGGAGAGGATAGGATTAGTAAACTGCTTGATCCATTAGTTTACCATATACTCTCTTTTCTTCGGACCAAATGTGTTGTTTCCATAGTGAAAATTACCGTGAACAATATTGATTCCCAAAAGTGTTCCCAAAATAGTCAAATACATGAAATTCTTACAAAACCAGTATTGTATTTACATAATGTTTGGAGTATCCTTTATATGGTGGATGTCATCAACATGTATGGTGAGATAAAGAAAACGCCTAATTACTAATTAACAATGGATACGCCTAATTACTAATTAACAATGGATACTATATATCAAGATTTCTCTACAATTTGAGATATCATTATCTCTTGACTTCTTCAATCTACGTATGTGATAACCTACTCAGAGATTGAGAAATCTGGTGATAATCAAACTTAACCCAGATAATTCTTTTCGAGTGTTTTGTACATCACATTTCTCAGCTCATCATCGTTTAGATATTTTCTTCAAATCAAGGATTATTTATAGGCCAATAAAAATTATTTTGAGTTTTTCTTATAAAAAGTAATATGGTTTTGAATTGTACTAAAATAAATCGGAAGTAGATTTTTTAATCTCAAAATCACTTTTGAGATGGGTTTTTGATTAAATACATGCCCTAAGACTTTTGAAAACTTGACTATTTTTGGAAGAGTTTGCCAGATCAATACCGGTTTCCGTCAAAGTCACACAAGTGAATTTGATCAGCCCAAAAACCCAGAAAGAATTAGATTTGACATCATTCATGCGTTTGGCATCCAACTCCTCCAAATCCTAGGGATGCTCTTGGTCTAAATTAATACTCACTATAATCAACATTAATATTTACTACGAAAGTGAAAATTGACATGAATTGCAAGCATGAAACAGTCTGAATCCACATGAACAAGTGGAATTCGGATCAAGTGACATTAAGCCAACTTCAATTCACTAAATCTTTTCTTTTGAATTCACTGTTGACACTCAATCCAGACTATAAAAGATTTATAGAAGTTATAAAATCAGAAATGGGTAACAAATTTCTAAGCAGAATCCATTTTTGATACAAAACCTAGAATCAGTTAATCAGTGAAAGAACAAGATTATATGTATGAAAGTTGAAGACATACACATATGAAACCTCAATGACAATCATACCTCTATCGTTGTATGTGGTTGTTCCGAAAGTGAAAACCTGGCGAGAAATTGAGAGAGTGATGATGACGTGAGGATTTTAGGGCTAGGGTTTTAGAAAGGCTGACAGGAGGCGACAAGAGAACATCATAGAAGAGAAATGGGTTGCAGAATAAAATGGAAATCATAGGTGTGAACCGAAAGCACACGTGTAATTGAAGGAGTCATTTGAAATGGAGGTCGTTTGAAATGATGACAAATGTATAGCAATTTCTGGTCTTGGTCAAACTTCCCTAAACGCATTAACTAGAGCATCTCCGATGCTAAGAGCTTCTCCAATGGAATGTATATGAAGATAAATGTCTAAGTCCACATAGGATAGATATTCAATTTCCCTAAAATTCTTCTCCAACCCCAACTTCTTAAAGCAATATAAAAATGACATGGCTTCATTTTTGTTAGACAATGTCAAGGTGAATGTCAAGTTTTAGACATTCACCTTGACAATGTCAAGCTATCCTAGTAAGCTTTTGCTTACCTAAATTAATTTCAATATATTAAATAACCATTTTTAGCTGTAATAAAATCTAAAAACTACTAAAAATAAAATTTACATTTAATCCATAAAAAATCTCAAACAACACCATTGGAGATGAACTGTTTTTCCTCCCTAAACTTAAGGAAAAATTGGAATGAGAATGTCTAGTTTATGTTGACACCTAGGAAACACACACAACCACCATTGGAGAAGCTCTAAGAGTGAAAATCATCCTATATGGGGATTTTATTAATATTTTTTTATTAGAAGTGATTCCTATGTGGCTAAAACAAATGAAAATTTTACATTTAACCTCAAGTTTCATCTCCAATGTTAAAGTCTTCCTACCCTAAAATAAATTTTGGAAAAGGGTTATAATTATGAGGAAAAAACATCTTTGAAGTTATAACCCAATAAAAAATATTTCCTAATTAAAAGAAATCAATTTTGGAATAAAATATTGGTGACGTGTCAATAGACTCAGGGTCATGAAGAAGGTGAAGATATGACCTTCTCCTTTACCCCTTCTCATGAGATGGCATCCTTGTCATGATTTTCATTAACCTTGACCTTAGCATTGGAGATTAATTTTTGGTTTATAAATTATTAAATCATAGGTGTCATGTCTTTTTAAGACCTCCACCCCTTAAGGTAATTACCCGAATAACCATTGGGTACCAGTTGGTATCATGTACCTGGTGCGTTAACTTCTAGTAGTTTTTTTTTTTTTTGACGGAAAAGGCTCTAAGAGAGCCAACTTTATTAAGCTACCTCAAGAAGTGACGTTTGAAAGGATACAAGCAGGTGGAGAATTAGCATTCCACGGAGTTGACAAAGAATATGAGCAATGACATTAGAAGATTTTGGAACTGAAACAAAGTTAACATTAGAGAAAGTAGTTATACTATCCTTGATCTGTAAAATCACTGAGTTGATGCTCCATGGTATGTCAGACACATTTTCAAGAACTACCGCAGTAACATTCGAAGCGTCACCTTCAATTATGATATTATCAAATAGAAATCTCCTTCCCAATTCCATTCCCAGCCTACACGCTACAACTTCTGCGTATAAAGGTGATGAAGCAATGAAGGTATAAGTGTCGCATCCTAGAAAATTTCTTGTCGAGTCACGAGCAATAGCAGCAGCTGCCGCATTGTTTGGAATAAAGGCGGCGTCGACATTAATTTTAATGTAAGGATATTTGGGAGGAGGCCAGCTAGAGATCTGAGGAGCAGTATGAACTCCAACATCTGTGTTTATTGTATCAGCCCGACATAAATCTAAATCATGAAGAGCTCTTTTAATCACCAAACTCTCCGAAAAGGTTGCCCGAGAAAAACATATGTCACTCCTCATTTTCCACAAATTCCATAGAAAACACATTTTCTTTATGAATAAGCTTTCAGAATCTTGATCCAACCACTGAGCCAACGTCTGTTGTAAGTTGTTAACCAGAGAAGAAGAAGTAACATTTAAATTAGCCAAATCGAAAACCTTGTTTGTGAAAGCACAACCCAGCAGAAGATGAAAAAACGATTCTTCCTCTTGTTGACAGAAAGGACAAGAATAATCGATGCCGGAGACAAATCTTTTAATATTGCTTTTAACTGCAATCCCATTATGCATGATTTTCCATACGAAGATTTGAATTTTCGGCAACATGGAAGAGTATGACCAAAACTTCTTCCAAGGAAATTCACTTACATTCGAAGAAGATGGAGCTTCATTGATAAGAAGATGGTAGCATGATTTGACACTGAACTTACCTGATGGGGAACAAGTCCAGGCCAGAGAATCTCTCGAATCCATCTCCGAGCTTAAGTATAAAGAAGATATATGTTGAACTGTTTCTGCTGAAAATAATTCATTAATCAGCTGGATATTCCATTCTCTCAAGTTTGGAAGAATCAAGTCCGACACTTTACTGATGTTGGTAGGTAAGTTCGAAGTTCTGCTGATGAGATGATATAAACTCCGGTGTATCTAAGGGTCGTCCCAAATACAAATCTTGCTACCATCAGATACCTGCCAGAAAACCTTATTCTCAAGAATATGTCTCACCTCAAGCATGCTTCCCCATGTTGCCGAACATTTATACGGCTTCTCCACTCTCCAAAAGGAATTTTGTCGAGAAATCTCCATACAGTTTACAAATTAGAGCAACATTCATGAGTTCTAAATTTTTAATACCAAGACCTCCATATTCTTTCCTTAGTTCCATCTTAGACCAGTTGATGAAATGTAGTTTCCTTTCTTCAGGAGAGTGTCCCCACCAAAAGCTTCCTTGATATTTTTTATGTTCTTGTGTAACACCTTTTGGTAGAAGACAGTAACCCATGAAATATAAAGGGATTGCATAAATTGTTGACTTAGACTGGACTGTTCTTCCTGCCGAGTTAACAAAATGAGTTTTCCATCCAGGTTGTTTAGAAATAATTTTTTCAATGAGAAAGTCGAAACTGGCAATCATGTGGTCTGATTTCAATGGATATATACCCAAGTACTTATCTTCCGTAGACATCTCTTTAACTCCCATATCATGTATAGTTGTTTGTTTCATCCATGATGGAATACCTTTACTGAAATGTATGGAAGACTTGTCATAATTAATCACTTGGCTAGACATCTTTGCATACTCTTCAAGAAGCTTCAACAAGTTTTTCACATTCACTCTGGTGTTTTCCCTAAAGAAGAAAAGGTCATCAGCAAACATTAGATGGGTAATATTTGGAGCCCATCTATTTAACTTGATATAATCCTTGAACTTCAAACTGATACATGAGTAAAGATAAAATTTGAGAGAAGATTATAAATAAAGTGGGAGAGAGAAGACAACCTTGACGAATTCCTCTTTCACTCCTAAAAAAGCCTTGCGGAGAACCATTCAAGTTGACCGAAAAAGAAGTTGTAGATACACAGGCCATTATAAGAGAGTGAGAAGTACCTGAAACTCCCATTAACCTCAGCATGTCTCCAAAAAAATTCCAATTGATTCTATCATATGCCTTGGCCATATCCACTTTTAGAGGAAAGTGACCATTAATGGATTGAGAATTATTCATTGAATGAAGCAGCTCCTTTGGAATAATGATGTTGTCTAGAATCTGTCGACCTGGAATAAATGCATTCTGCGACCAACATATGAAATCCTCAAAGTATGGTTTAAGCCTCATTGAGATAATTTTGGTGACAATCTTATACAACACATTACATAGGGAAGCAATTGGGCGAAAATCCGAAGGAGATGCAGGGTTATTAATTTTTGGGATCAAAGATATATTAGTATGATTCAACAAATATGTTAACGAAGCAGAAACAAATATCTTTTTAATTGCTCTAAAAACATCATTACAAACAGTCGACCAACATTTTTTGTAAAATACAGGCGAAAATCCATTTGGACCTGGTGAAGTGAAAGAACCCATACTTGATACAACAACCCATATTCCTCTATATATGGAACCCTAGATAACTCCTCATTATCTACTGTGAATACTGAATTGGTTTGTAACACAAAGTCCACAGTATCTGTCACAACAGGTTGTTTAAAAAGAGATTCAAAGTGATGTACAAGAGCACGAGAGATTTCACCTTGATCAGAAATCCAACCTTGATTTTCAATTAGTTAATGACTAATTCTATTTTTCCTTCTCCTTTGTTGAACCGACATGTGAAAGTGTCCTGTGTTTCTATCTCCATCCTTTGCCCAAAGCTGTTTCATGCGTTGATCCCAATAAGTTGCCTCCATGACAAGGTACTCATTAAGTTCATCAAGAACAATTTTCTCCCTTTGAATGTTTTCTGCTGACGGTCTCCAAGACTGGATTCTGAGTAGTTTTGTTTTAAGAAAAACAATTTTGTTCTTGATACAACCAATTCTTTTGCGACTCCAAACAGTAAAAAATCCTCCCGGTTTCCTGAATTTAGATTGAATATCTTCATCTTCATCATCTGGCCAATTATATCTAACTTTATCAAAAAATTCTAGATGAGACAACCACATTGCTTCAAACTTATACTCCGGTGCTGGTCTGGATATATTTCTGCAAGTGTTTAAAAGAATTGGAGCATGGTCGCTACCCAATCTAGGAAGATGAAAAACAGCAGCATAAGAGAAAGTAATACACCACTTTGGGTTTGCAAGAACTCTATTCAACCTCTGTCGAATTAAACCTTCAAAGTTACGACCATTAGACTATGCCGGCCCTTTATACCCTAAATCAATGTGATGATTTTGTTGAATAAAGTTGTTGAAGTAGGATATATTAGAGTTAAGCACCGGCAGACCTCCAAAAATTTTATTATTAGAAGAGATAGCATTAAAATCTCCTATAAACATTTTATAGCCACTGAAACTTTGAACATGAAGGGTCATATTCTCCCAGAAACGTGATCCGTGTGCTGAGTTAGGCTATCCATAAATGCAGAAGAGATTCCATGGAGGGTTGGGAAGATTGTTTGAAATGACATCATGAATTAGATTAGATGACTTAGAAATAATTTCTATGTCAATGTCTTCTTTCCATATTAGCCATAAGCCACCACTTTTTCCCACAGAAGAAACCAAACAATGATTATGAAAACCAAACTGGTGAACTCTCTGAGTAGACATATCCTCCGACATCTTAGTTTCTAGAAGAAAAAAAATAGATGGATTTGTACCTCTGAGGAATAGCTTCAAAGATCGAATTGTTGGGGGATTCCCCAACCCCCAACAATTCCAAGAAAGGATTAGCATTTATCGTGCGGATGTTGTGGATTTTCCTCCTTACCATTTGAAGAAGAAGTCGCAGACATTAGTTTCCTCTGGGATTTTGGATGAGGAGAGTTTAATTTGATATATCCTTCATCTTGTCTCCTTTGGGAATTTTAGCTTCAGGAGATTCTTCAGTGATTAGAGTATTAGAAGTACCTTGTGCATGAGCCAGACTTTTTCCATTGTGAACCATGTGAATTTTCAGGAGGATTGGCGACAACCTTCTTGCCTTAGCATGTCTCCATAGTTCTAGAATCTGTCATATTTGACATTCTAGGGATCAGCGAACCTTCAGGTGGATGAGTAAAATTTCTTCCTTGGGGAAGAAGTTGGAATCTTTCATCTCTGCTATATGAAGCATCTGCAGAATTAATTGTTCTCCTGGCACTCCTATTTCCTCCATCATAATTATGAGAAATTAATATAGGATTAAGACAATCTGGGTTCTCAGTTATAGACATAACAACTTCTGGATTGTAACTTGAAGACCATTGATGAAGGTTTATATAAGAAATATGGGATGAGGATTCGCCTAATTGTGTTCTCTGTCTCCTTGTATTCAACATCGTATTACGGTTTTCAGTCATTTTGTAGACATAATCCGAATTAGGCACCCCCCTTTCAAAATTGAAAACTTTTGTGGATCTTTTTTCAACCCTAAAATTGTCAGGAATGACAATTTCTGATCTCAATCTTGTAGTCTGATGAGTTGTAGTTTCATCTACATTTTCATGCCTTTGAAGATTTAGAGATATGAAAGCCTGAGTATGGGAAGAAGATATCGGAGCACGTGTAGACCCGTGTGTTGCAGAGTAAGTAGATGTTGAGGAAGAATTGTTGAGACCTTCATCCACATAGATGTCTTTGAAAACTGGTACTTCAGAAATCTGAGACTTTGCCGACGCATTGATTGACAAGGAGAAGTTAGGATGTATCAACTCCAAAGATTTTTCATGTAATGCTTCTGGGTAATTAGTAAAGATGAAGTCCTTCAGAACACTAACCTTGGGGAAAATTTTCATCGGATGTCCTATGCGACCACAGTATAAACAGAATTTGGGAAGTATGTCATATTTAAGAGTGACAGCATAATCTGGGTTGTTAGGTAATGGAAAAGCCAGAGCTTGAGGAATGGGTTCATTGATGTTGATGTGAGTTTTGGTTCTTCCAAATTTCCCCCAAGACATTGCTTCATAACTTCTTATAGGTCTCGTCAATCCTAACCGAGAGATATATTCAAACATGAACATAGCAGAAAGGTTTTCCACTGGTAAACCATGAATTTGTAAGCCAAATTCTACAGTTTCGAATTTATAATTAGATGGTAATTTTCCAGGCAGACATCTTTCTAGAAAAAATAGTTCCTCCTCTATGATCCAACGAATACCCTCCATGATCATTACAACATCGGCTTGAGATTCAAATTTAATCAAAAATGAATCATTTGTAAAAACAGATACATAGTACGGGTGGTTGTTTTCCATGATTTTTGTAGAATTTCTCTTACAGTGTTGATTTGAGATATTTTTGCTTTGATGATTTTGAGTACCAGACAGTTGTGATGATTGAGATTCGATCCCGAAAAATTTATATTTAGTTTAATGGTTGATGATGCCTTTTCCTATGATAAAAGATTTGAGAAGTGTTGAATCAAATCGCCATTAGGGTTGAGTTTATCAACATTCATTTTGCTAGAAAGGTTGATTGAAAATGTGGTAAAAGCCGAGAATGGCAATATTAAAGGTTTGCGAAAACCAATCAGAAGTAGTTACTTGGCAGTTTTGATAGTTTTTGAAAAAAGAAAAATCAGTAACTGTCAAGATTGTGGATGGTGGATGAACCAGATTCCTGGAGAAGAGTAGATAATGGAGGAAGTGGGATGGTTTAAGAGTCAATAACATTGATTTCCCAGACAGGAAACCAGGTTAGAGTGTAAACTGAGGATAGAAAGTTCTGGAAATTTCTGATGAGAATTGTTAATTTTCAAAAAGTAGACGTAAAATTGCCAGAAAAGACAAAAATTAAAGAAGTTACATTAAATGATATGCAGACAATAGTGTAGGACAGGAATGATTCATGAACAAAGAGGAATATAAATGATTGTTAATTGAAACTGTTTGTTTGAAGACCATGATCATCATTACTTAATCTTCTTGTTTCCTATGCTATTTCTGCATCTTCCTTCGGACTCATTATTTTCACCTTGTTCCTTTAATTAAAGACAGGGATATTCAATTAGAACAGTCGTCTCTTCTAGTAGATTTTAAACATAATAAAATTTATTCAAATCATTTTTCGTACAAACTAAAACTAAAATCTAACTTTATCAATCAATGTTAAAAGGAAGTTTCATCATCCTTATTTCAAAAAAAAAAAAAAATCAAACTAAACATCGTCGATTGCAACCCATTACTATTAATCATACGTGTGATTAGTTTATCCATTCAAAATTTCAAATTACAAACAGTCTTGGGTTTCTATGTTTAACCATAATAGGTCGGCATCCATTCTCATATTGACTGATTCCTACCACGTCAGCCGATTTATTTTGTATGTATTTCTGGTTGAAGATCATTTAACTAGAATCGTTAATGTTCATGCCCATATCGCTCTATTCTGGTATGGAAAAATTTACCCAGTTTTATGTATGTTCTTTTTGTTTTTGTTATAAACGAGATTATGTAAATGTTCACATAAACTGATTATATAACATTTGATTTATATTGCTAAGCCCACAATAGCTTTTTATGAACACTTGTATGAACCGACTTATTTAGAGCAGTGTCAGAATTTTCCCACGGAGGACGAGTCGCGGCGTGTTATTAGAATTGAAGGACCTGAGCTTGGGCAGTACCAGCTTCCCTTCCTTTGATCATACTTTCCAATAAATTTGTCCAGCAATATTGATGTAATTTTTAATTTTGATGTTTTCATTACCAGCTTCCCTTCCTTTGATGGAAAAAACGTGCATTTTTTAGAACAACATGCATCTTATTGATGAGAAAGGCAGAAAGTGATTGTTTGTACCTACTGAAATATCCACTTAATTAGCAGACAGTAACTACAAGATTTGTACCGTTAAATCTTCTAGCTATTTCGTAATGGCATGTTGATGTTGTCGTCTCCTAGTATCGTTGTGCACAATTTTTCCGCCAAAAATTGATGTGTTTAGAAAGCAGTGGCGGAGCCGTATAATGAAGTAGAGGGGGCTAAAAAAATAAAAATAAAAAGAAGGGAACTTTGGTGGACTAAATCTAAAATAATAAGGGGCTAAATACAAATTATAAGATAAATGTTAGAGTGTTTCAAGGGTTATTATGATTTTAGTGGGGGCTAGAGCCAGGGTTAGTCAACCCTTGGCTCCGCCCCTGTTAGAAAGGGACTAATGATAATATTTCTAGTGGATTCCCTTTATGATTTTTTCTTTGCAACTCGGAGGCCAATTCAGTCCTTTACCTGGTTCTTACCCAGTCTAATGTTCACAAAATTGCTTCAGAAACCTGCCATTCATCTAGTTATTCTCATCCTCATCTACCTTAACTACAGATTTTTGAGCTATCTAATCAATTCCACGACCAGAAAAGAACAACAAAAAAGTACCATTTCTTCCAAAACCAAACATAAATTCCTTCTAAACATTTTTGCAAGCAATAACCAAGAGTTCAAAAACAACATTAACAGCATAATTCAAAGTAAAGAAAACTCCAGATATAGTAACAGCTTGTTCATCATCATTACAAACCAAAAAGATAAGACCCATTACCAACATCATTACCTGCACTCCAAATTTACAGACACCATCGAAATTGCAAAACAACAACTACTAAAAATATACTCCACAAATACTACCAGTACCAACAGCTTCCCATAACTACCACAAGAACAAAAACTTAAACACCATAACACGATCTCCGACCGAGAAGAGAATAAAACCAAGAGCAAGAAACTTTCCATCACCTTCAATAACAGATTCAATAATTTGGGTAGGCAAGGAAATCACCAGAAGAGCCAATTCAAAAAAAAATTGTTAATCATCTTCAGTCTTTATAAACATCCAAAAAAATTGGCTTCTTCCGGCAACTTTGTGGCTCTCACCACACATCTTGCTACCTCACTTCCTTTCACCGTTCGCTATCTTCACTGTCATATGGAGCAGGAGAATTCCCACTTGAATCTGTATCACCATCCAGACCACTATCACCATAATAAGCTTTCACACTTACACTCAAGCCTATATGCTCTCCTTCGTTCATGGTGCGTGAGAATATTTTAGTGTTAGCTAGTTCATATGCAAAGCGATTTCCCAAATGATCCTCATCATAAACAATCTCTCCATCCTCTTTTCCTCCATATCCTTCATCTTCTTCATCTGTATCCATTTCATTGGCCTCCACCCCATAATTATCTTCAATATCTGCTTCAAACCCATCGGATAAATCTGAATCTTCTTCTGTCATGCTTCCATATTTGGGTGTCTTGGCACTTCTGGAATCTCTCCTCTCTTGCTGCTCTCCCCACTCATCATCTTTCCTATCTCGCCGCTCATAGTATTTCGGCAACCAGGCTTCATACACCTTCTCATGCCTCATCGCCTCTTGTTCTCTCATTTGAGCAGCTTGCTCCTCTTCCCTTTGTTGGTTTTGGAACTGCTTATGCCTCTCAATCTCTGAGAGAAAAATCTCATGCATCTTCTGCAATTCATCGAATCTCAATGACCTCAAAATAGTTTTGGTTAACTCAAACTCTGGAGATTCTTGAGATGCAACAGTGGTGGTTTGTGATGACCCCGCTTGAATTCCTTCACTACCCCGTGAAGACTCTCCGGCCATTCCTAAATTCTGTTAAATTTTACCTAAACCTTTCTTCTTCTAGTGAAATTTCTATAATTATTTTCTTGAATTTTGCTAATTACCCCATCAAAAACCCCTCTTATAGCCACCAACATACCAATTCAATACCATTTAAGACGCTTGGCTAAGCGTCATGTCGCTTTGTTTACCACGCCTCTTCAAAGCCATGCGTTTGATTTTACCATTTCAAATCATAATTACACTACTAAGACCTATTTTCAAAACCTAAAACCCATTATAACCTCTACCCCGTATGGGACTGCTATTAAGGGGACCCTTGGTGGATTACCAACTTCTGAATTTTATCTTTGGGGCCTAATTAACATTTCTTATTACATGCAGATTGGGAGATGGCAACACCAGTCGAGAGGCACCACTGAAAATTGGGGCATACTATCCAGGAACTGTTCTAGTCCACCTATCAGACATACCGTCCTAGTATATAATACTATAAATCCACCTTCTCATCAATTCATAAAGGAAATTCTCTCTCCTTTTTCTTCAATTATTACTCTTGGAAGTTTCCACCATAACCTCTACGTCACTGCTAAATATGACAAAAAAAATACTCAACAACCATCAATCACTAAGTGATCACTACAACATCACAAGTAACATGCTGTCATGGTTCTCATCCTATAATACTCACATGAATACCTTGTAGCAAAAACAAATTCAAAAGTCTATTAATGAAAGTGACTTACCATTTACCAAGCATCTCACTCAAAGTACAATCTATAACCTCTTTCCAACATTCTTGCATCAAATACACCCTGAAATATATCCTAATTTTATTCAACATTATTCTCATTCCTTTTTTAAGGTTCAAACTCAAGAAACTACAAACTGCTCTCATACACCCCTTTTCTATTTTTCCTGCTCCACATATCAACACAATATTCAACAAAACTCTTTCTCATTATTTATCTATTTGATAATAGCTACTGGGAATCTTAAGCTCATCCAAATATCTGAAATATATATTCTCATCACTTTCACAATGGAAAATACTTCTTCTCCTGAGGAATCCCATAACCTTAACCTTGATATCCAAGCTCTTACCTCTCAAATGTCTGAAAAGTTAAACCTTCCTTATTCTCTTACTAAACCTGTTTTTATTGACATGAGAGTTATTCTAGATGAATCTGATACTAACTGGAAATGGTGTATGGACTGTTACATATGTTGTGAAACTCTTATCCCAACCACTTCTATCAGATACTATATTTGCAACAATTGTCCTTTGGCTAAACACCCTTCTGTTACCACTTTCAATGGTCAGAGAAATAAAGTTCTGATCCGTTTCCCTTCAGAGGAGGATTTCAATAGAATTAATTCTCAAAAACCTTGGTTCATATGTGGTTAACTATCAGTTCTGAAAGTAGTGTCAGTAGAAGGTTGGCTTCCAAACCAACAAATCACCTTTGATGAAGATATTGTGTGGTTCATACTGTGTAATATACCAAATGAGTGCACATAATTTGAGGATTTGAAGATTCTTTCTAAAGATATGGGTGTTCTGATCGAAGCTCAGAACCCATTTAGAAAGCACCCTCATAAGAAGAATGTTAAAGTTTGTATCAGAATTCCAGTCCAGAAAGCTATACCAACAGGCATTCCCCTTTTTACTAATGGAAGAAATGAACCTTTTCTTATTGAATGCAGACATATCATAGTTCCAAGATATTTATGTACCTCTTGTCACATTCTTGATCACATGGATCAAAATTTCCCTGCTTGGAAGCTTAAACAAGAAAATCAAAGAATTGAATCTCAGCTGCAACAACTACAATATTCCAAGAGTTTCAAAGCTTATGATGCCATCTCTTGTCAAAGATACAAATACTTCATCTTCAAGTACTTCTGAGACTAACACTCAAAAACCTGAGGATATTCAAGATACTCCTATGAGTCCACCTATTGAAGTTAAATCTAAGAGAAAATCCGTAGTGGTTGATCAAAGAATGGAAAATATTGCTCAACAAATTTTGTCCAACACTTTTCAGATTGGTCCATTTGTCATTAGATCCACTGCTTTGAAAATATTTGATGTTGGTCCTGTTCAAAAGCATACATCTCAGATGGAAAATGGATTTCCAATAATAGTTAAGCAACTTACCACCCAAAATGTTACTGTAACTGCCTCAATTATTGGTACTGAGTCAACTCCTAGTGGGCCGATTCGTACTACCAACTCC
This sequence comes from Papaver bracteatum, assembly GCA_023529315.1. Classification (NCBI taxonomy): domain Eukaryota; kingdom Viridiplantae; phylum Streptophyta; class Magnoliopsida; order Ranunculales; family Papaveraceae; genus Papaver; species Papaver bracteatum. Next base: position 119,856 of record JAJJWX010000795.1, on the reverse strand, counting down.
TCAAGAAGATTCAAGATTGCTGCTTTACCAAATATCAACACTATTGTTACTATATGAGCTGTTAGTTCTGCTGAAAAATATGTTATAGAAAATCTCAAAAGAAAGATCAATCCCAGGTCTGACCTGAGGAAGCGTAGCAGAGCTAATTCAAATGTTGCTGGTCTTGAAGCTATCTCTGAAGATCATACCTCCAGTGAACCTAATTATGCTCATCTATGCACTGCAATCACAAATATGGGTGAATTACCAGATATAGACTTGTCCAACTGCTCCCTCAATACCCAAACTAGGTTCAACTCCTTTGGCACCTTCACAGTTCCTGTTGATACCTCCCCAGTAAGCAATGGTGTCTGCAATATTTCCCCTCTCAATGTTGATAGTCCTAATATGATTACTTCCCAAAGTTCTACTCAGAGTGGTGATGGATCCAATTCTCCTCTTGGCAGTGGTTCTGGCTCTCCCACCCAGGTAAATTCCATTCCTAATCAACTTATTCTTGATAATTCTAACCTGATCTTTAACCAATTTCATGTCAATAAAATAAATCTCATAGCATGGAACATTAAAGGCTTTGGAAAGAAATCATCTAATAAAGAACTTAGCTTGCTTTGTAAAAATGTTAACCCTGATATTATATTCCTTTCTGATACCAAAATGGGTAAAGATTTGGCTGCTAGGAAACTTAAAAATATGGGTTTTCCCTATACCTTCAATGTCCCTAGTGTTGGTAGGAGTGGAGGTCTGGTGTTGGCTTGGAAAAAAGATATTCATTTGAATGTTATATCTTCTAGCTTAAGGAGCATCTATGTGACTTCAACTGGCATCATTCATTCTAAAACTTGCCACATTCATTTTGTGTATGGTTAACCTAATAGTTATCTTAGAGCTTCATTTTGGGAACAACAATGTCAGCAAACTATTGCTCCCATTGGTGAACCAGTTTTTTCAATTGGTGATTTTAACACTATTTTAGGAACTGAGGATAAAAATGGTGGTCTAGAAGTGAATAATTCTGATTTTGAATTTTTTAAAAAAATTTGCTCTACTCATAGTTTGCATGATCCTGGGTTTTCTGGACCAAGATTCACTTGGTCTAATATGCAACAAGGACCTGATCTAATTCTTGAAATACTTGATAGATGTTTTCTTAACCAAATGGCTGAGGAGATTTTTCCTAAATTATGTGTTAACAATCTTTCAAGGGATTCTTCTGATCATTGTCCTATGTATATAGGCTTTAACTATGAGGAAAATAGTATGCGTAGGCCTTTTCATTTCATGGAAATGTGGATAGAGGATCCTACCTGTAGAGATATCATTGTTAATTCTTGGTATGTCAATGTCATAGGCTCTCCTACCTATAAACTAAAAACCAAACTTCTGAACACTAAGAAGGGTCTTAGGGATTAGAACAAATCTTCTTTTGGTAATATTCAATCTGATATATCTACCACCAGAAACTTGTTAAATTTACAGATAACTAATCCCACTGATACCACCTCTACTTCTAGAAGCTAGACTAGAGTATCTATACACCCTAGAGGAACTCTACTGGACAAATAAGTCTGGCTCATTGAAGGTGATAGAAACACTCCTTATTTTCATAGAATTACTCTTTTCAAAAGAAAGAGGAATGCTATCAGGTGGATCAAGGATTCTAACAATGTTATTCTAACTGATAGAGATAGTATTGGAAACTCCTTTCTAGATTATTTCAAAAATCTTTATTCCTCTCAACCCTAACAATTTCAAGAAAAAATCCTAAATGATCTCCCTGTTAAGTTTACTGCTGAGAATAATGATTTGCTGAATATCCCCCTCACTTCTAAGGAAATAAAAAATGTTGTTTTTCAAATGGGAGGAAAAAAAGCTCCTGTGCCAGATGGTTTTACTGGTATCTTCTACCAAAAACACTGGTATATAGTGGGTGAAGCTGTGGTGGATATGACCCAGACTTGCTTTAGAACTGGTCATATTGCAAAAAAAATCAACCATACCAACATATCTCTTATCCCCAAAGTCTGCCTGGCTGAGCTGGTCAACCAGTACAGACCCATTGGTCTATGTAACTTCATTTATAAAATTCTCTCTAAAACTCTTGCTAACAGACTCAAACCCTTTATGAACAACATTCCATCCCAAAATCAAAGTGCCTTCATACCTAAGAGGAGTATTTATGATAATATTCTTCTTGCCAATGAAGCCATATATTCTGTCAATCATAATGACAAAGTTGAGGGCACTGCTGCTATTAAACTTGATATATCTAAGGCTTATGATAAATTGGAATGGGGTTTTCTATAAAACGTTTTGAGAAAAATAGGCTTAGTTGAAAACTGGATTAAACTCATAAATCAATGTGTGTCTACTATTTCTTATTCTTTTCTTCTTAATGGTAGTCCTACTGTTTTTTTTTTCAACCTGAGAGAGGTCTAAGGCAAGGGGATCCTTTATCCCCTTACCTTTACATTATATGTGCCGAGGCTTTATCTTCTTATATAGATAGTCTTCAAACAAATGGTTCTCTTAAAGGTATAAAGATTTGTAAAAATGCCCCTGAGATGACTCATCTCCTTTTTGCTGATGACTCTCTTCTATTTTCTTCTACTACTACTGAAAATTTCAATGCTATAAAGAGTTATCTTCAAAAGTATTGTCTTGCTTCTGGTCAGGAAATAAATTTTGAAAAATCTGGTATTCTTTTTAGTAGAAAAATTCCTGAACATAGGAAAGCCATTTTAGCCAATATTTTGGATATCCAAAGCAGGGATTTTGGGGAGACATATCTGGGTACCCCCACTGTTTTTCAATCTTCTAAAATTCAAACCCATATGAGCATTTTACAAGCTGCAGATGCCAGAATAACTGTTTGGCTTCATAAACTTCTTTCTCAGGCTGCTAGAACTACTCTCGTAAAACACATTGGCCAGGATATCCCCCTATACCAAATGGGAGACTTTCTAATCCCTAAGCACCTTTGTCGACAAATGGATGCTCATCTTTGTAAGTTCTGGTGGGAGAATCCTTAGATTCAAAAGATAAAAATCTTCATATTTTGGGGTGGGATACTCTTTGCTCCCCTAAATATGAAGGTGGCCTGGGAATTAGAAAAGTTGAGTTAAATAATCTGGCTATGCTAGCTAGAAATGCCTGGAAAATTATTGAAAACCCCGATTGTATGTTAGCAAAAAATTTAAAAGTTAGGTATTTTCCTAGGACTGATTTCCTCAATGCCAAGTGTCCTCCCCATTGCTCTTGGACTTGGAAATGTCTTCATGCTATTAAAGAGTTGATTAAACCCTTTGTGTCCTGGATTGTAGGAGATGGTAACTTTATCAACCCTTGGTGTGATAAATGGATACCAAATTTAGGGTATGTTATTCCTAACCCTTGTACTCGTCTAAATCCAAGCTTAACCGTTGATTATTTCATTGATGATACTACTAGAACTTGGATTGTTTCTAGACTCACTACTCATTTTGATGATGTTTTTGTTAAGAAGACTATCACAATTCCCTTAAGCCATCTTTCCACTCCTGATAGGAGGGCTTGGGACCTCTCTAAGAATGGGAATTTTTCTTCTAAATCTGCTTATTTGGGACTCAGAGGATCTTACCCCTCTCCCTATAAGACTCTTTGGTTACATATCTGGGAAATTAGAGTTCCTTACAGAATTCAACTTTTCTTTTGGAAAGATGCTAAAAATGCCTTATCAGCTAGAAAGGTTCTCCATACCAGAATGCCTATGCATTCTGTTGATTGTACCAGGTTTAAGGATCATCTTGAAACTAGTATGCATGCTTTGGTTTTGTGTCCTTTCTCCTCTAAAGTTTGGTTTCTGTCTAAGTTTTGTATAAATACTACTTTCTTTAATCAATTTTTTTTTCGGAAATGGCTTGTTTCCTGGTTGATGGACAAAAACTCTATATTGCCTGATGAGGATCAACAACTCTTTGTTGCTATTTTATGGTCTATCTGGACTAGTAGAAATAAATTGGTTTTCCAAAACTTATCTGAAACTCATAAATCTGTCTTAGAAAGAGCTAAAGATATGCTTCTTACTAGAAAGAATTCTGTTGTAACCACTCTTTCTAGTCATGTTGGCCTGAATCATAAATGGATGCCCCCAATGGTTGGATGTTTCAATTGTAACACTGATGGAGCCTATAATGACATCTCTGTAGATAATGATGCAGGTTATGTGATGATAGATCACACTAGTAAAGCTTCCCTCTGTGCTGCCTTGGTATTTGAAGTCCGTTCAGCTTAAGCTAGAGCTATCTGGGGAGTACTCAAGAAAGCTGTGGAACAGAAGATTACTCATATCATTGTTGAAACTGATGCAAAAAACTTGGTGGAACAATTCTCCTTAGGTATCTTTGATGGTGATACTAGGACATATGCTATCTTTAAAGACATTCAGCATTTTTCCTCTAGTTTAATTGCTTGTAATTTTACTTTTCAACCTAGAATTTGTAACTCTGTTGCCCATGAGTTGGCTCTTTGGGAAAAACAAAAACAAAAAAATCTATGTTCTGGTCTATGCCTCCTGCTTGGCTAGATCCATCAGTTGTGGCTGACCTTTAGCATGTTCCCAGGCCTTTGATTATAAAAAAAATAAAATAATAATAATAATAATATTGCCAGAGTGTGAAGATTTTATACCATGAGAGCTTCCGTTTCACTTGGTTTGACATGTAGCTTAAATATCGATCAATTATTTCATTTTATTTTAAACTAGATTTGTGCCCGGTGGGTAGTTTTTTTCTTCTTTAAGCTTGGTGTACGCGCGGGGCTTTACCCCGCCTCGTGGCGATGCATATTCGATTTGGTGTGCGCTGGGATTTTCCCCGCCAATGGTGATGCATTTTTAATTTGGTGAGCCCGGGGCTTCGCCCCGCCATGTTTGATCTATTTTTGAGTTGGTGTTCGCTAGGCTTCACTCTGCCCTATGGGATGCATTTTTGATTTAGTACAAAAATATACAAAACTTTTTTTTCTTTGGAATTTTTCCGGTACTTCCAAACCAATTTTCCCTTTTCTTGTTTGTTTCTCTGAATAACCATAGAATTTCCTCTTTCTTTGAAAATATTGTTGTGTTTACATCTAATGGAACGTAATGCTACATAAAAAGGTTTTAGGATTCAGCCTCAAGCTCTTAACAATCCTAGTTGTTTCTTTTTGAAACTCTTTGACTTGATTATAGGATGCCATGATTTTGACGGTCTTAAGGATAATTTTCTAAATAAAATTATACAATTTATGAAGTGTTTATGTAGAGGCAAAAATGAATAACCCCGTTTTCTTTCTAACACAATTTCCTTAATTAAGATACACACAAACTAGGAAAATATGATTTTCTTATTGAAGTAATATTGTGCGTCCTAATTAAAAAATAATACCTTAAAGAAAGTAGGTAATGTTGAAATAAACTAAATGATGTAAAGGTAAATTACTCACCACCCAGCCAGATCCTTAGGATATGTATATTTGGATTTAGATATCCATCCACTAGTGGATTTATATTTGGATTCTACATTGTTCCAGTTCGCATCACTTTATCCTTCCAATACAGCGGGATATCTCTGGAAGTGTAAACCATAGTTTATGGTTCCCTTCAAGTAAGCCAACACTCTTGAAATTGCCTTCCAATGTTCAATTCCAGGGTTACTTGAGAAGCGACATAGCACTCCCACCGCTTGGGCTATGTCCGGTCTTGTGCAATGCATAGCATACATAAGACCCAACAACACTGGAATACTCAAGTTGTTTATGATCCCTTTCAGTGTTCTTCATTAACTTCACACCGGGATCTAGAGGGGTAGGTGCAGGTTTGTCATCAAAATGGCCATATTTCTTGAGAAATTTCTCAATGTAATGATATTGGGTTAAGACCAACTCATCTCCCTTTCTTAGGATTTTAATTCCTAAGATCACATCAGCCTCCCCTAGATCTTTCATGTCAAAGTTAGAACTGAGGAATTTCTTAGTTTCCTCCACAATAGACAAGTCAGTCCCAAAAATAAGCATGTCATCAACATACAAACAGATAATCACACACTCAGATTTATCTTGTTTACTATAGATACATTTATCAGCATCATTCACAACAAAACCATATGACAAAGCTACTTTGTCGAACTTCTCATGCCATTGCATGGGAGCTTGCTTCAAGCCATAAAGATATTTCACTAGTTTACACACTTTCTTCTCTTGGCCTGGCAATATGAAACCTTCAAGTTGTTCCATAGATATCTCTTCTTCTAAATCACCATTTAGAAAAGAGGTTTTGACATCCATTTGATGTACAACTAGCTTATGAATAGAGGCTAGTGCAATCAAGCAACAAATAGATGTTATTCGTGCAACAGGTGCATATGTATCAAAGTAATCAATACCATGTTGTTGTTTGTAACCTTTAGCAACCAATCTGGCCTTAAATTTATCAATGGTACCATCAGCATTCAACTTTCTCTTGAATATCCATTTACATCCTATTTCCTTAGCACCAGGAGGTAAATCACAATATATCCAAGTTCCATTTGTCAAATGGGAATGCTTTTCATCATCGATAGCTTCTTTCCAGAAATTAGCATCTCTGGAGCTTATTGCCTCAACATAGGTTTTAGGATCACCTTCATCATGCATATTATACATGGTAGTGCTAAGAATTTCATTCTTATCACCCTCTACAAGGTAATACTTGAAATCTGGGTCAGGCCTTTTCTCTATTCTTCCTCTCTTACTTTTTCTAGGTTTAATATGTTCAGTAGAAACTGAAATATCGTTGTTTTGTGTAGAAGAGAAAGGTTCATCATTGTTATCAGTTTCCATTGGTTCTAGACTTTGTAACAATGGGTTTTCAATAGGTAGTGTCTGAGAACTTGTCCTTGTCATGCTTTCAAAAAATTATACATCTACAGATTCTATAATCTCAAAAGTGTCAAGGATTAAACATCTGTAAGTAATACTATTAAGCGAGTATCCAACGAAAGCACATTTATAAGCTCTATTTCCTAACTTTGGTCTTTTAGGTTCGGGTTTTCTAACATATGCTAGACAACCCCATGCTTTGAGTCTTTTCAAATTAGGTTTTCTCTTAAACCATAATTCATAAGGGGAAACATTTTTCTTTTTCAAAGGTACTCTATTTAAAATATAGCATGCAGGCAACATGGCTTCACCCCACAAAGAATTAGGCAAACTAGAACTAATAAGCATAGCATTAACCATGTCAATCAAAGTCCTATTCTTTCTTTCAGCAATTCCATTTTGTTGAGGTGTATATGGTGCAGCAAATTCATGTATTAAACCATGCTCTTGACAAAATACAGTAAATTCAATAGGATAATATTCACCACCACGATCAGAACGTAACACTTTAATTTTCTGTTCTAATTGTGTTTCTACTTCGGATTTGTAAATTCTAAATTTATAAAAGACTTCATCCTTAGATTTCATTAAGTAAGTATAGGCATATCTAGTACTATCCTCAATAAAATTGACATAATATTTGTGACCACCACGAGTAACTTGACTTTTCAAATCACCAACATCACTATGCACTAATTCAAGTAAGGAAGAGTTTCTTACAATAGATTTAAAAGATATCCTAGTTATCTTTGCTTGCACACATATTTCACACTTAGAAACATTATCAAAATTTCAATTGGAAATTAATCCTAATTTGTTCATGTTTCTAAGATAACCATAATTCACATGTCCTAGTCTAGCATGCCATAAATCAGCAGAGTCAACAATATAAGCAGAAACATTATTCATTAAATTAAGCTTAACCATTCCGTTACAAGGGTATCCTTGTCCAACAAACTTTCCGTTTTTGGATAGTACAAACTTATCAGATCCAAACTTAACCTCGAAACCTTCCTTGTTAACAAGGTTTCCAGAAACAAGGTTTTTACATATGTCTGGGACATGTAATACATTGGTAAGGGTAACAATCTTTCCAGAAGTAAACTTGAGTTCAACAGTGCCTTTGCCATGTACTTTACTAGGAAGACGATTTGCAGAAATCACATCTTCTCCGACAACAGGCTCATATGTCTTGTAAAGATTTAGGTCTTTACAGATATGAATGGTTGCACCAGTATCGTACCACCATCCACTTCCATGATCTGCAACAGTATTGGTTTCTTGTACAACAATGACAAGTTTAGAATCATCGACCATATTTGCTTCCTTTTGTTTCTTAAGCTTTTGACGACAGTCACGAGCAATATGGCCGGGTTTCTTACAGAAGAAGCAAGGGCCCCTCTTCTTACCATTCTTGTTTGGATCTTGCTTCTTAAACTGAGAATCATTCTGAACTTTCAAAGAATTCGAAGTTTTCGATTCTTGCACATGATTAATCTTAGAGTGATTTTCAGTTTGCTGACTATCCTTAATCTCACGCTTATGAGCATCTTCTTCAATGCGAAGATGACGCTGCAAGCCTTCTATGTCATAGTCAGTTTCAGCATGCTTAAGTTTCTTCTTGTAACTATTTCATAAAGGGGGGAGACGAGAAATAATAACCCCAACAATGAATGAACTTACAGGATCAATTCCAGCATCTTTAAGATGATTAACAATAAGCAAAAAATCACTGACCTGGGCAATGATAGACTTACTGTCAACCATTTTCCAATCCATAAAGTTGCAAATCATGAACTTCTTATTATTGTCCTCAGAAATCTTGTATTTGTTCTCTAGTGCAGTCCATAGTTCCTTCGCTGTTCCATAAGTACGATGAGCGTTGTAAACGTTCAACCCCAAAGAATTCAGAATATGACCTCGGCACATGAAAATTATCTTCTTCACACTTTTTTTGCTTTCTCTTCAATTCCTCATCGTCCTTGTCAGTAGCAGCAGGAATGGCCTCTAACCCATCTTCCAGAATGTACCAAAGTTTTAGAAACATAAGATTGAATTTGAGAGTTTCCTTCCAGCGAGTAAAACCCTCTCCTTCAAAATGTTCTAACCTATTAAAAGTCTGATTCATGACTTGCAGTGATTGCGCATCAGCCATTGAAGATTCACCCTCCATGTCGAGAATAATTATCGAAAACTGTTAGAAAATAGACACTAAAACAGGGTGAAAAGAATTGTTGTATTAGGGTTCAAGGCTCTTATGAAAAGATTCTTTTCGACAATTATTCGACCCTTACCCAAATAGGAAGAAGTGTACAAATAGGTCAAAGAATATCGCCGTCAGGATACTTGAAGCCCCACAACAGATGTTGGATTCAAAGCTTGTACAACCTTGATCCAACCAGGAACACACTAGTTTTGAAACTAATGATGCTTGTTAAAATAAAATAGAGAATATTGAGAGATAATGTTTTGGATAAAAACAAGTCTGATATTTAAAGAGAAATCACACCCTTTGAAGATGACTTTTCATCTTTACAAGAATCCTTTCAGAGTGAACAGGCATGTCTCTTCGTCAATGCATCCATTGGAGAAACAATGTTTCTGTTTAGGTTTTGTAACTGTCAATACAAACCCTTCAACGGAAAAAATCCTGCGAGACAGCGTCTCGAAGTCGAACCCCGAAAACAGGGTAAATGACTGCATTCAAAGGGTTCTTTGAAAATATCCAACATCCAGTCAGTACAGTCTCATCAAGAAATGTTGGTTAAGACTTGGTCATGGTGTTAATTAAACCACTATATGTGGTTCTTAACAGATATGGAAATCAATAAGATTACAGTCCAACCTGTGCTGCAAGCCAAATTGACGAAGAAGAACATACATGGCACGTATTTTTTTAGCTTGCTACAGGCCTCAAATATCTCGGTATTCTGTATCTATCACGGCTTTTCCACCACCTAAAAATGGTGAATGATCTTGTGCAGATCCAACATTCCTAAGCGAAGAACAATAACCTTCAAATCAAATATCAATACCAATGACACTAAGTAGAACCAAATTTTTTATATCTTAAATATTTTGAACTCTTTTAAAGTTTAGAAGTCTCTTATATTTTAAAATATAACCAACATCTATCGTTGGTGGTGGTTCTGTTGCTGTCGTAATGGTCCAATTCCACGTCTTCAATACCACTATCCATGGTTCTTGACACTATATTTTACATAGACCACTATGGGAAAAATTATCATTTACAACACTGTATTAGGGTTGTAGTACCCCTACTACAACGCTTTTTTTTGTATTGTGTAGGTGGGGTATTGTAGAAAGTCCAATCTTTTCTACAATACTTGACTAAGTGTTGTAAAGGGTGATGTGATTCATGGTTCGACAATATTTTGCCAAAGTTGTCATTCTCTTTCGATTTTTTTAGAAAGCCTAACACAACCATTATTTGTTGTTGCAGGAATATCTTGGACAACACAAGTAGTGTATCGTAAAAATATGTAAAAAAACACTTGTATAAGTTGAAGGTCTATCTTAGACAACCTAGGATGTGTATCGTAGAAATATATATCACAACACTTGTATAAGTTGAAGGACTATCTTAGACAACCTAGGATGTGTATCTTAGAAATATGTAACACAACACTTCACTACGGGAAAAATAGCGATCAACTACCCCAGAAAACAGTTGTCGTACAACACACGACGACGCTTATCGATAGGTTGCATAAGGGGGGGGGGGGGGGGGGGGTTGTAGAAGGTCTTCAATTCTTTGCAACTCTTCAGCTAGAGTCGTAAACGTGGTTGCGGTTCAGTTTTGTACAACACTTGCTTCAGTTGTGAGTGTCTTTTGAAATTTCCTCATAATGCTTACACAACTCTTACCTAGGTTGTGAAAATAACTCTTACACTACACTCATTTGGGTTGTAGAAATTTCTTTGATAACAATTGTTTGAGTTGTATGTCACTTCTTTGACAACAATGGTTTGAGTTGCAAGTCATTTCTTTGACAACAATGGTTTGAATTGTATGTCACTTCTTTGACAACCATGATATGAGTTGCATGTCACTTCTTTGACGACTCTAATTCTGAGTTGTGGTACATATTCGATTTGAAAAAAAAAAAAATTTGAAAATTTAAATACAAAATTTACAATCAAATTATAATGTAATGAAACATGCATTCATAAATTCAAATGACTATTTATTTAAAAATCAATATTCATTGTACAATTCATAACTTATTTCATCAGTTAGACATTTAACATTAGAAAAAAATATCCAAGTCTACAAGTCCAATGTGTCTTAGAGACAAGTGTAAACAAAACCACCAAATCCTGAATCTCCACAACTTGTAGTCTGCTTTTTGCCGAGATTGGATAGATGCAGTTGGAGGTTACTTGGTAATCTGCATCAATACAACAGAAAAATAGACGTAAGCATAACCTTCATCAAATCTACATAAAGTTATTTAGTATACAGGGAAAGCAGGCAATACTTAAAGTAAAACACAAGCCTTAACCCAACTGTAGATATCCTTTCTATGGTTTTCCTCTAGCAATAAAAGCATTGATACTCTGATGAAAGGTGATGACCTTGTTATTTCCAAAGGAATAGCAACGACAGTCTCTTAGTGGCACCCTTACAAAGATCTAACATAGAAAAGCATGTATCTCGGCAGAAGAAGTATAACTAACCCACTATCGGCAAGCCAAATATAAACCATACACTTCATTTATACACATCTTGTAAACTAAAATACATTCCTCTAAGCCTTCTAAACAAGCCACTATAATTCTAGTAAACTAGCCCAATTGTGGTGCATACACTATAGGTTTAGCAATATTTTCAATCAAAACCTGAAAATACCGAGAAAGTCATCAACATTGTAGTAAATTTCCAATAAAACCTGCAAAAACCCGAGTGATGGTAGTCTAAACTAACCATTATCAGTGTGAACGACATATGAATTATTAATAGTTCAATCATAAGAACTTGAAAACACCATAGTCAACCAGTGACAAGCATCACAGAGAAATCAAGAATTCACCTGGATGATAAGATCCTTGGCTGAAGCAGAAACAATTGTTCACAAACAATCTTGAATACATACCCATTTCAGGTGGCAGATAATCCAATGTGCCACGCATGGTCCGCCTATGGACTGACCAACCAAAATCAGCAATTTTCAATTACTAATAATCCATCACAATCAAAAAGCTAAGCAAGGTTTACGAATTTCAGTATTACCTTTATTTCTAACATAGCGTTCAGGATGAACAAGAGTTTTGTCCTCCAACAGGTGAATTAAGCAAAGATTCAACTTGAAATCTCTGTCCTGGCTTTAGAGTATCCAGAAATTTCAAGCTTGTTAGTCCTTAAATCTTCTCGCTGGACAATCTCCATCATTTCAGTGAGTTCTCCCATTCTGCATTGCAGCATTACCACTAACTTCACCAGAGCTGCCCCAGCAATTCATCATTAATGAATATTTACCGATTGCTGCCAATACTGGTGAAAAGGCCTGAGAATGTTTGTCGGAGATGTGCATTGCCGGTCCTGCATTTTGTGTGGCCTAATGCAATTTTTTTTTGTGGCACCTTGTTAATGAAAAGGAACAATCAACTCACTATAGCAAAAATTGCATAAACATTGTTAACTAGAAAAATATTCTTTGAGCTCTTAACTAGTTATCCGTAGATTAAGGACCAAAAGAAAATCAATAACGTACAAATATACAATAGTATAATACGTTCAATTTGAATATAACTAGATGTTTAAAGATATGCTCAAGGGTGTAGAAGTGGAGTGTGGACATATATATATATATATATATATATGAGTAATGAAAACAAATGACAAGGCATTCCCGCTGATGCTAAATGACCATTGATAATTAGTCGGTAATTAAGTCACACCTAGTGAGGAGATAATAAAACTATCAGTCATGAAATGGGCTGTCAGTACAAAAATGAAATTCCATTTCCCATCTTTTCCGTTTCTTTTCTCTGTACATATGCTACTCAACCTTTGTGAGGTTGCATCCGAAGTCCAAATATTAGTTTACGAATAATCTAAGATAGCTAAAATGAAAAAAAAAAACTTACCTAAAAGCAACGACCAAGATTCTAATGGTCTCCGGTTTTATCCAACTACTTAGTAAGAATATTGTATAGCTATGAAAGCCCTAAACTTCCCGATGCAAAAAAAACGTAATGCAACTTACTTAGTAACTTTATGAACCCTATGAAAGGCTTCCTCTTTCCTTTTCACTTAGCTTTTTCACTTAATAACTTACTTCCACAACTGGCTAGTTTTTCAAGGGATGCAAAATATTATATGGTACTAATACTACAAAAAGAAAAACAAAAAAAAATGTGGCCCTCCAAAAATTTGTGGCCTCAAGCACAACTTGGCTTGCTTTAAGGGGAGGGCCGGCTCTGAGATGTGTTTGATGTTCTGTGTAGATAACGAAATTGACCTGCAATAAAAACCACATGTCATAAAATCATCCTGTTACAAATGAACGACAAACTAGCACATTCCCAACAAAAGATAATCAAAGTAGTACATGTATCTAAAGTAGAAGCGGAATTTATACGAGCAACCGAGTGGCGGACTACAACTTCGCTCCAACATTTTACCCGCCTGACGAATGGTAGACTGTATATGCCTTCGCCAACCCCCCATAATTGCAAAACACCAAGACCAACTCTTTTAATCAACAGTCTTTACCACCCATCTACACAAAAACGAACAATTACAGGTCAAATACAAGGAATTGAAGATAATAATCAATTCATTAAGAATCAAATCAACTCAAAATCTTCACAATTAACCATGAAACACAATATTCACTCAATTCTCACATCAATTACTCCCAAATTCCCTTTAATTTTCACCAGAAACAACCATTTCCTTAACACGATAAAATACCAATGGAAAGATGAGATCTTTTCTAATGCAGATGACTTAAGAGTAGTATATAAACATGGGTTTCCAATCAATTAGATATTGATCAAATGAGTTAAGGAGTACGAAGAAAACATTGGTTGATCAAAAGAGAGGCGAAATCTAGGGTTTTAAATTGAAACAATCAAAAATCCAGCAGAGTTTTTTTTTTTTAAATCTGGAGGTTGGGAGAGAAAGAGGCTTACGAAGATCGAAGAAGATGGTATATTCGATGCTCTACAGGAGAAACCATAAACCAGCTCTAAAATGGAGAAGAACAAAAGTCTGGAAACTGAGAATATGAAAAAGGGGGAGAAAGGGTTTAGATTTGAGTGAGGACTGCAAATATTTGCAACTCTAAAACCCCACCACACAAATTGGCGAAGCTTAATTGTCGTTTGATTCAGAACAAGAAGAACATGTAAATCCGATGATATAAATTAGGGTTTTGGGGATGAGTTCAAGATGGAAGTAAAATAGAGAAATCAGTGATGAAATTAACGGTTTCCAATTGAACTAAAGCTAGGGTTTCTGAGGATTCGGAGTGAAATCGAAAAGAGAAGAATCGAGTTCTGTGATTAAGATTTGAAGAAATTGAAGCTAACGAAACTTGGGTTTGGGTTTGTTTTCTGAGAGAGGGGAAGATAAGAATGAAGATAAGTTCTGTGATTAGATCCATAGATTTAATGGAGCTTTTTTTTCCGAGAGATTTTTTTTTTTTTTTTCAGACTTTTTTTTCTTGAGAGATGGTTTTTTTTTCTTCAAAGAGATGAAACCGATCTCCAAATGGGAGAAACAAATCCACGGATTGGTTTTCTTTTTCAGAGAGATTGGTTTTTTTGTTTGGACGGTGAGGATCTGAATTTAAGAGTATCACACGGATTATGAACAAATCTTGACGGCTGAAATTGTATTTTGGATGTTCATACGGATTATGCAGCATGTGTGTTTATATTTGTGCTAATACGAACTCATATATTGGGTTTATTATCAACCTTCGACATGAAAAAAATCCAAAAAAAAAAAATTAATAAATTTAGGACATTGTTATCGACATTCTGATATAAAAAAATCCAAAACATGTATAAGAATAAAGCTGGAAAATAAGAAGTGAATTCGATAATTGGTGTGTTTCTTTGTGCTTTCTCTTTGTGTTTCCGGTTTGAATTTCGACTAATCGTATAGGTCATGAAGTAATTTTAACAGTCATATATGTCATGAAGTAGCTTTAGTTCACATTGGTAAACTCAGGTTATAAAAATTTAGGATGGTTCTGATTTCAAACTTAGCTGGATACATCATCAAAATCAATAAATATGAAGCTCAGTGTTGATTCGAACTTCAAATGTGGTATAACAACATACAAAACTATGATCCAAGAAGCTTCGGGAGGGTTCTGACTTCAAACTTAGCATGATACATCATCGAAATCGATAAATATTAAGCTTAGTGTTGATTCGAACTTCAAACTTAGCATGATAGATCATCGAAATCGATAAATAACGGCATACATACTGTGAACCAAGAAGCTCTGAGAGGGTTCTGACTTCAAACTTAGCAAAATACATCATCGAAATCGATAAATATAACGGCATAGAAACTGTGAACCAAGAAGCTCTGAGAGGCTCCTAGCTTGAAACATGGACGCCAGTTGACTACTATAAGTCGGAAACTTCATAAGAACGATAAAAACATCCATTTACAGTAAGATTCCTTCGAATATTCCCTAACATCAAACAAACCATATTCGGGCATATAATATGCAAACCCTGGCTTCGAGATCGAAACCTGGCCATGAGTGGACTACTATAAGTCGGAAATTTCGTAAGAACGATGAATCCATCCATTTACAGGTAAGATTCCTTCGGAATATTCCCCGAAACATTATACAAACCCTATTCTGGCATATTGTATGCGAACCCTGGCTCCGAGATCGAAACCTGGCCTTGAGTGGACTACTATAAGTCGGAAACTTCGTAAGAACGATGAATCCATTCATTTACAGGTAATATTCCTTCGGAATATTCCCCGAAACATTAAACAAACCATATTCTGGCATATTGTATCTGAACCCTGAGTCCGAGATCGAAACCTGGCCGTGAGTGGACTACTATAAGTCGGAAACTTCGTAAGAACGATGAATCCATCCATTTACAGGTAAGATTCCTTCGGAATATTCCCAGAAACATTAAACAAATCCTATTCGGCATATTGTATCACGAACCACGGCTCCGAGATCGAAACGTGGCCGTGAGTGGACTACTATAAGTCGGAAACTTCGTAAGAACGATGAATCCATCCATTTACGTGTAAGATTCCTTCGGAATATTCCCCGAAACATTAAACAAACCCTATTCTGGCATATTGTATGCGAACCCTAGCTCCGAGATCGAAACCTGGCCGTGAGTGGACTACTATAAGTCGGAAACTTCGTAAGAACGATGAATCCATCCATTTACAGATAAGAGTCCTTTGGAATATTCCCCGAAACATTAAACAAACCCTATTCTGGCCTATTGTATGCAAACCCTGGCTACGAGATCGAAACCTGGCCGTGAGTGGAGTACCATATTACCCTTATCGGAAAAAAGTGCAATAAATATTATGGAGACTGTGAAAATGATCAAAATACCATTATTGAATATAAATAAAGTAAATATTACATACTGTGAATATGACCATATTACCCTTATCAAAAATCAGTAAAGTAAATATTACGGATTGTGAAAATGACCATAATACCCTTATTGGAAATAAGTGCAATAAATATTATGGAGTTGACTACTCTATGTCAGAAACTTGGTAAGAACGACGAATCCATCCATTTACAATTAAGATTCCTTCGGATTACTCTACGAAACCTTAAACAAACCCTATTTATGCATATTGTATGCATACCCTGGAGCCGAGATCGAAACTTGCCCTCGAGTTGACTACTCTATGTCAGAAACTTGGTAAGAACGACGAATCCATCCATTTACAGGTAAGATTCCTTCAGATTACTCTACGAAACCTTAAACAAACCCTATTTCTGCATATTGTATGCATACCCTGGAGCCGAGATCGAAACTTGCCATATTACCCTTTGTGAAAATAAATGCAATAAATATTATCGAAACTTTAATAATGACCAGACTACCCTTATCAGAATTAAGTAACGTAAATATTACAGACTTTGAAAATGACCATATTACCCTTGATGGAAATAAGTGCAATAAATATTATGGAGACCATGAAAATGAAAATATTACAGACAGAAAATGACCATACCCTTATGGAAATAAGTGAAAAATATTATGGAGACCAGAAAATGAAAATATTAAGTAAAGAAAATATTACAATCGTGAAAATGACTATGAAAATAAATGACCTTTATAATTACCCATTATTGGAAATAAGTGACAATAAATATTAAATATTATGGAGACCGTGAAAATGACCGGACTACCCTTATCGAAAATAAAGAAAATATTACAGACTATGAAAATGACTATATTACCCTTATATCGAAAAAATAAGTAAAGAAAATAAATAAGTAAAGAAAATATTATTACATCGTGAAAATGACCATATTACCCTTTGTGAAAATAAATGCAATAAATATTATCGAAACTTTAATAATGACCAGACTACCCATTTCAGAATTAAGTAATGTAAATATTACAGACTTTGAAAATGACCATATTACCCTTGATGGAAATAAGTGCAATAAATATTATGGAGACCGTGAAAATGACCAGACTACCTTTATTGGAAATAGGTAAAGTAAATATTACAAAATGTGAAAATGACCATATTACCCTTAATGGAAATAAGTGCAATAAAAATTACGGTGACTGTGAAAAATGACAAGACTACCCTTATCGGAAATAGGTAAAGTAAATATTACAGAATTTGAAAATGACGATATTACCCTTAAGGGAAATAAGTGCAATAAATATTATGGAGAATGTGAAAATGACCAGACTACGTACCTTATTGGAAATAAATAAAGAAAATATTAGAGACTATGAAAATGACCATATTACCCTTAGTGAAAATAAGTGCAATAAATATTATCGAAACTTTAATAATGACCAGACTACCGTTATCAGAAAAAAGTAATATAAATATTACACTTTGAAAATAACCATATTACCCTTGATGGAAATAAGTGCAATAAATATTATGGAGACTGTGAAAATGACCAGACTACCCTTATTGGAAATAAGTAAAGTGAATATTATAAAATATGAAAAATGACCATATTACCCTAATGTAAATAAGTCCAATAAATATTATGGAGACTGTGAAAAATGACAAGACTACCCTTATCGGAAATAGGTAAAGTAAATATTATAAAATATGAAAAATGACCATATTACCCTAATGTAAATAAGTCCAATAAATATTATGGAGACTGTGAAAAATGACAAGACTACCCTTATCGGAAATAGGTAAAGTAAATATTTCAGAATGTGAAAATGACCATATTACCCTTGATGGAAATAAGTGCAATAAACATTATGGAGACTGTGAAAATGACCAGACTACCCTAATTGGAAATAAGTAATTTTCAGAGAAGGCTTCGCGTTGTTTGCTCAGTCACTTGAGCATTATATTTTGTTTTACAACACTTATGAAGGGTTGTCATAAAGTTAGTGTATAATTAGTGTATTAAAGAACCACAAACTTAACAGAACATGTTATAGTGTAGGATGGTTAGTGGTGTAGACTTCCACGCTTGAGGCTCAGGGTCGAATCCCCCAACCTTATTTTTTCCAACATTATATATTTTTACTTCAACAACACTTATAAGTGTTGTTGTAGCTTTCTATTTAAAAAAATAAAAAAATATCAAAACTTGTGAACTGAAAGGGTGGTTGATGAGTTAGACTTCCATGCAGTAGGTTCATGTTAGAATCTCCCCTCTAACATATTTTTCAGTATTTTCAGTATCATATTTTTGTGTACTTCAACAACACTTATAAGTGTTGTGATAGGCTAAGTTACTACATATATGGAACAACGTTGTTATAGCTAAATGTTGTCACAACTGTTTTTCTTAAGGAGTTGTCGTTTGTTTTCCTAGCGCAACCCCTTGTTTCCTAAGGATTGGCAGTGATGATATACGACAACTCTTCCTTTGAAACCAGTTGTAAAATATAGGACTTTCTACAATACTTAGCGAAGCGTTGTAAATCTCCAGTTGTAGATGTATATTTTTCCTGTAGTGGACGTCCTTATATTCAAATATCTCTAGATCTTTGCAGTTCCCCACAGTTACATTGTCATTGTGTATAAGTGTGCAACAACATCAATAAACTTGCACTTTACTGGTCAAAAAAGAAAACATCAATAGTCCTGCAAGTGGCATATAAATATAAACCTCTCATGATTTTTAATAGGAAAGAAGATACATTAACAACTTAAAATTAAACTAGATTTACATGAGCGGAGACTCGATCCGCTGACTCCTACTTGAGAGTCAGGCTCCTGGCCAACTGGGCTAACCCCTGATGGTTAATCTCTCATGATTAAATAGGACATATTAGGTGTAAATTAGAGTTGTAGAAAATAGAAAACTAACCCATTAAAGGAAAATAAATGGAGAAACTTAATGACAACTGATTATAAACCGACTGCATCCGATACAAATTCTTAGATTTAGTAACATCAACAGAAAACACAGAGTAATACTTGAATTTTTAGATTTATTGATTGTGATTCTTCCAAACTCTGCTCCACAATATTGGATCCTCAATTACGACAACCCCAACTGTGAAAATACCACATTCCATTTCACTTGGCATTGCAAACGGTTACGCTATCTCCTTTAACAATTCCCAGCAGCCCTAAAGATTTCAACAAATTCATTGACACTAGGACTAAAATGATCATTGATACAAAAAATAAACAACATATTGCATACAAATAATTACTAAAGAAATCAAATACACACCAACAAGAAACAAAAAAAAATACAGAATTTCAAAACCCTGGAATTGCAAACCCAGATAGTATAGTTTGTGTTTTTCTCAAAAACCAAAATTTAGGTTTTTTTCCCGTAGGGGAAATTGAATTGTACCTGAGTTACTATTTTTTTTATATTTTTTTTAATCAAAAACAACAAATCAAAAATCAAAATCTAAATCTAAGTTTTTTTTTCTAGTAGGAAAATTGAATTGTACCAGAAGAATTTGAAGTAAAAGAGATTTGCTCGAACGATCCTCAAAGAAAAAGATTTATTTGCACCAACCTGTAAAAAATATCCAGTTTCTTAGAGATGCTTACCGATCTTATTGATAATGGAGATTCTCTAAGATTTTTGTAAAAATCTCTGTTGTCATCCACAATCGAATATATATATATTTGCTTTCTCAATTTTATTAAAATCTTGGTGAATTGCAACACATCAAAGAATTTGTGTAACATCTCTGTTGAAAAGAATTCTTAGATTTAGTACCACAAATAGATGGTGTGTTCCCTGGTTTCTTCGTCAAAGTGGAATTTTTTTTACTTTCTCAATTTTGTTAAATCTCGGTTTTAAATTTTGGATGGGAAAATTTACAAAGGTTTGAGAGTGTTGTCCACACCTAACGGTGTCAATAACGTACAGTTAAGTATTGGTGTAAACATGGTGTAATTAAATTATTTAAGTTAAAATTATGATAGAAGTGTTGTTCACCGACTTTTTTGTCAACGCAGTTACTAACGAACAATTAAGTATTTGATGTAAACAAAGTGTAACTCAATTTTAAATATTCCAACCAACAGAATTGTGCCAAATGTCCTTACCACAACTTTTACATTAGAAATGCCTATTTCGACCAATAGGAAGCGAGGGTTTCATCACCGTTAAACGTGAGAGCTTATTTTGTCAAGGCCTTTAAGATGAAGAGATGTCGGAGGAATTTTTTTTTAACCCCATAACATATATGTTTTGGCTCTGTCCCTAAAATAAGGGGCATTAAAGCTAGATTGACTAGGATTTTTGCCCAGAAAAAACCCCGAGAAAAGTGGTGCACTAATATTATCCCATTATCTAATCCAATAAAACAATGGTCGCCCAACCACTACTGAATCCTCGCACATAAAAATTTCTAAAATTGTTGCAAGTAAAATGCATGACTGCTAATGGGGGACCGGAACTAGCAGGGGTACGTTTGAGTGATCCGACGGTCAGGATCGGATATATATATTTTTGTCTCATATGAAACGGTACCCCAGGCAATTCCAGTCGCCCTATTAGCAGCCATGGTAAAATGGTTTTCAAATCCCAATTTCAGCCAGACCATGTGGACGGTCACATTCTTACGTTCCTCGCCACAAATGAATGTCCATAAAAAACAGACGGCACCTTTATAATTCTAGAAAGTTAATTAATAACAAGTCGATGATAACGATAGGAAAGAGGGTTAATAATGGGTATTAATTGGGTAATTATTGGATGTCGATACCTATTCAATTGTTTGACTAAATCTTGACCAGAGACGAACACCATTAGATTAGATTCTGTGGTCCTCCATGCCTCTTGAGATCTGTGTGGACTCATCATCATCATTATTACTTTTATTTAGTAATAAAGTGTTTCCATGATACGGCCCGTGTTATCACAGTAGTCACATTTGCACGAGTTTGAACTTTACGTGTATTGTTGGAGGTGAAGGGGAAGTGATATCTCAGATGACTAGATTTCACTGATTGATTGATTTATGTACGAATGATTGAGACTATTTCAGAGTCAAAGATTACAAGGCTGCTAACGGGGGTACCAAATTGCTCGGAGATGTATCAGTATTGGTATAGGACAAAACATCCTCAAGCCTTGCAATTTGGTACACCCCAATGCAATTTGGTACCCCTTATTAGCAATGTTGAAAGATTTAGAACAACAGAAAATCATTCACAAATTTGGTTAAAAAGATCAAAATCAATAATTTTTTGGTGAAAAAGACATCTAGATTTTGACACTGTTTAAATGGACAAAAATATAAAAATAGCTAGGATGTAACCAGTTTTATACTATCCATTTTCAAATACTTTTTCTTATTTTTAATTTACATCAAGATGCATCTAGTTTCATCCTCGCTATTTTTTAAGTTTAAGTCAGGATGAATCCAGTTTCATCCTTGTTATTTTTTTGGAGTCCATTTCACCCATAAATTCTTTTACTCGTCCATTAGAACCATGTTTTAAAAATATTTGGACATATGACCCATTTTCCAAAAACCATTCGTTTTATATTTGAATTTCAAACCATCTGGAAGAAGTATGTCATGCCATCACTCGGTTTGCCATATAATGGGTGTTTTAGATACATCCTCGAACATTCAACTTCTAAAAGTAAAAAAACGCCATTAGCCAGGTTGGTTAACAAAATTTTCTTTTGATAACAAAAATGTTGGATTTCTCAGAATTATTATCATTATCATAACAAGATGACGCTAAGGGCTTATAATTATTACTAATATTATTATTTTTTCCTTTTGCTTCTAATTTTTAGTACTAACGTCTTCAGAAAAAGAAAAAACTTTTATTTCCAATATCCAAACACCACGGTAGGATACTAATTCTTCGTCTCAGAGGTGCATATCCGGTTTTTATTTTTAATTTTGAAAAAAAAACTCAGTCGGACAAGCACACATTCTTCTTATGCTTCAAAAAAAAAAAAAAAAAAAAGCACACATTCTTTTTGGTAATTTTCTATTGCCAAATTAATGACATTGCCGTATAGTCATGAAAACTTTGCTTCCAGCTAGAAAACGAGAAGCACTACTAGACCAAGGACTGATATAGTAACCCATGCCTGTAATAATTAGCTCGTGATTCAAATGCTTTCCGAGATCAAGGACTACCAAGTCTAGTCTAGGAATATACTAGTAAGAAAAATGGAATACAGTACCAGAAATTTCAACGTTCAATTTCTTACCAAAAGCAACTAACACATAAAAGCTAGTCTTCTAGGGCATGCCCCCCCCAAACACAATCATGCTTGCCAGTTCATACTTGACAGAGTACTAGACATTTTTAGTCCTTTCTCCTTCCAAAAACTTAACTGTAACGGTCTTTAACTCTTGGTTCAACAATCAACAACATAGAAAAAATAGGTCAAACTAGTAATACGAGAAAAATAAAAATAAACTCAGTTTTTTTGAACCCTGAATGAAACTCAGTTTTAATGTCTTCTTCTTCAAATTAAACTACTTCTTCTTCACGGATCTGCTTATGTTTTTAGTTAACTTCAAATCACTACTTTCACTGAGTCGGACCGATTCACTCACTCACAGTGTGATTCAGTGGTGGTGGTAGGTTTTTTAGCTCAAAGTTTGGTTACCAACAAACAACTTTAAAGTTGAATTTAGGGTTCGTGTGCTGAAATTTGGTGGGTTTTGATGTTGTAGTGATGGGGAATTAGGGTTTAGTTGGAGAGATTTTTTTTTTTTTTTGAGGAGATGATGGTATCAAGAGGTTTATTTGGGTGGTCACCACCGCATATACAGCCGTTAACACCGGTATCTGAGGTATCTGAACCGCCGGAATCGCCATCGCCGTATATAACTGAGAATAATAATAATAATAATGAGGGGAATCCGCAGCAAGTGTCGTTGGAGGATGATGAGGATGAAATGGATGGGGAAGATGATGAGATGGAACCGCCACCAGCTGCTGTGCCGTTTTCTAGGTTGTTTGTTTATGCGGATACGTTTGATTGGTTCTTGATGGTTTTTGGTTCGGTTGCTGCTGCTGCTCATGGGATTGCGCTTGTTGTGTATTTGCATTTCTTTGGGAAAGTTATTCATTTGATGAGTTTCAAAGGTTCGACTTCTGGAGATGAGCTTTTGCAGTTGTTTCAAAAGGTTTTGACTCCGAACACATTCAATTTCAATTTTACTCCGTTGTGATTTTGTTTAGAGTGTGATTTTACTGTGTGAGCACATATTAGGTCATGAAATTGAGGTAGAATTAGCTCAATTGAGTTATTGTATGAACCCTGAGTAGTTGATTTGCTGTTGATTAGTGTAATGTGGTGTTGAATTAGTTTCAAGTTGGGGATTTCTGTGTGGAGAAGGAGCTTTTTCGATATTAATTGAAGATTCTGGTCCACTTTATTTAACAATGTTTTTCTCTATGTTGCAGCATACTCTACAAATTATGTACATAGCATCAGCTGTATTTGTTGCTGGATGGATTGGTAAGATCACTGTTATCTGTTCTTGTTAAAGTCCTCGTGTGGTATATGTTATTCATTTTTAAACTCAAACTAATTTGTTCTGTGTACTAGAGGTCTCATGCTGGATTCTTACCGGGGAAAGGCAGACTGCAGTCATTAGATCGAAATACGTTCACGTATTGCTTAACCAGGATATGAGTTTCTTTGATACTTATGGTAACAACGGGGACATTGTTAGCCAAGTATTGAGCGATGTGCTATTGATCCAGTCTGCTCTCAGCGAGAAAGTAAGTTTCAAACATTAAATAATTCATGCAGTGCAATCTTCAATTCTAGTTGGATATTTCCCGATCTCAGTAGTTTAAATGCGCCAGCAATTGGCGAATGTATCTGAAGTTGCTTTCTATAATGGATCTTTTGTGTAACAGGTCGGTAACTATATTCATAACATGGCGACATTTTTTGGTGGTCTTGTGATCGGAGTGATAAATTGTTGGCAAATTGCACTGTTAACACTTGCCACCGGACCATTTATTGTTGCTGCTGGAGGAATATCTAACATATTTCTCCACAGGCTTGCTGAGAATATTCAAGATGCATATGCTGAAGCTGCAGGCATTGCGGAACAGGTTAATATTTTTTCTATAGCCTTTTCAGTATGTTATTTTATGCATAACTGTTTCTTTTCATTTTTATCTTTTCCAAGGACATTTGCTCGTGTATTTGCATTTTTGTTCTTTGAAGTAGAAACATAACATTCATGATCTCCTTCTCTGAAAACTTTACACGGTCAATGAGCTTCTGGAAACTTGTGCTATTATAAAACACCCCTGCACCGCATTTTCTTAGCATCCCACTTGAGCACCTGAGTGGATTGTGTTTTTTGTTAACTTTGCTTTTTAAAATCTTGAAGTGTTTGTATTTGGAAGTTTACATCTCTTGCTGGGCTGATAAAATATATCATTCAATTCTGATATGCACATTGATCATGGCACTTTGAATATACATTTGTCAAAGCTATAGTTTCTATCTCGCCATAAGTAACATCATTTCATGAAAGTTATTTGATAACCTTACACGGCTTTCTTGCTTGTTCAGGCAGTCTCTTACATCAGGACCTTGTATGCATTTACAAACGAAACATTAGCTAAATATTCGTACGCAACTTCGCTCCAGGCCACACTGAGATATGGTATATTGATAAGTCTTGTGCAAGGTCTTGGTCTTGGGTTTACATATGGACTTGCAATTTGTTCATGTGCTTTGCAACTATGGGTTGGAAGGTTCCTGGTCTCGCATAAAAAGGCGCATGGGGGTGAAATCGTAATAGCTCTTTTTTCTGTAATATTGAGTGGCCTGTAAGCATCTTGTTCTCACTTAAACTGGTGTATATTTATCTCCTGCTTTTCCAATCTTCCTTAATATTTTTGCTTCTTTCTTACAGTGGGCTGAATCAAGCAGCGACAAACTTCTATTCGTTTGAGCAAGGGCGTATCGCTGCCTATAGACTTTTTGAAATGATAAGCCGGTCAACTTCATCTGTCAATCACGATGGAAATACCTTAGCTTCTGTTCAAGGAAACATTGAGTTTCGGAATGTGTATTTCAGCTATCTCTCTCGGCCTGAGATCCCTATCTTGAGTGGATTTTATCTGACTGTGCCTGCTCGAAAAACAGTGGCACTTGTTGGCAGGAATGGCTCTGGGAAAAGCAGTATAATTCCGCTCATGGAGAGGTTTTACGATCCTACATTAGGTAATTTTATCTGTCAGTGAGCTGTGTGCATGTAATTTCAATCTTTCATGAATTGCATTGAAGATTTGGAATACCTTCTGCACTCAATATAAGGTTTTTCAATTGCAGGAGAAGTCCTCTTGGATGGTGAAAATATTAAAAACTTGAAACTCGAATGGTTAAGAAGCAAAATAGGACTTGTTACCCAAGAACCTGCTTTGTTGAGTTTAAGCATTCGAGATAACATTGCGTACGGTCGGCCAAGCGCAACTCCTGATCAAATTGAAGAAGCTGCTAAAACAGCCCATGCACACACATTTATCAGCTCACTTGAGAAAGGATATGAGACCCAGGTAGAAGACAAGGATGTCAATCTATTAAAACTCATTTCTCAGTTGCACATGATGACTTGATGTATTCTTATCTCTGA
This sequence comes from Papaver bracteatum, assembly GCA_023529315.1. NCBI lineage: Eukaryota > Viridiplantae > Streptophyta > Magnoliopsida > Ranunculales > Papaveraceae > Papaver > Papaver bracteatum. The sequence goes on along the minus strand of JAJJWX010000795.1, from coordinate 93,711 downwards.
TTTACATTTTCCAGGTGGGCAGAGCAGGCTTGGAATTAACTGAAGAACAGAAGATAAAGCTGTCTGTTGCGAGGGCAGTGTTGTCCAATCCATCCATTCTTCTACTTGATGAGGTCACTGGTGGTCTTGATTTTGAAGCAGAAAGGGCTGTCCAGGAGGCCCTTGATGTCCTTATGTTGGGAAGGTCAACCATAATAATAGCTCGAAGGCTTAGTCTTATAAGAAATGCTGATTATATAGCCGTGATGGAGGAGGGCCAACTTGTTGAAATGGGTACACATGATGAATTGCTAGCGTTGGATGGTCTGTATGCTGAACTTCTGAGATGCGAAGAAGCAGCAAAACTACCTAAGAGGTACTTTTCACCCTCAACCTGTGTTTTTCTCTATCGTCACCATTTTACTTATGCCAACCAATAGTAGTCAAACTTGGGTTGTGACGAAAAACTGCAGAGTTTTAATTCTTTATTTATTTAAAATCTCCTTATTGGATATTGTTATTATTAACTGCGGCCCTTATCATTTGTCAGGACACCTATACGGAACTATAAGGAAATTGCAACTTTTCAAATAGAAAAAGATGCATCTGCAAGTCACAGCTTCCAAGAACCTACATCTCCCAGGATGGTTAAATCACCCTCTCTTCAGAGGACTCATGGTTACCATGCATTTAAGCCCACAGATGGCACTATCAATTTGGAAGAATCATCAAAAGTTCAGAGCCCACCTTCAGAGCAAATGCTGGAAAATGGGACGCATTCAGATTCTGCGGAGATGGCGCCATCCATGAAGAGGCAGGATAGTTTCGAGATGAGACTACCCGAGCTACCAAAAATTGATGTTCATGCACCACCCAGGCAGTCTACAAATACTTCAGATCCCGAGTCTCCTATTTCACCTCTTCTGACTTCTGATCCTATGAATGAACGTTCCCACTCAAAGACTTTTAGTCGACCACTAAGTCAACTTAATGCTTTACCTCTGAAACGGAAGGAGTCAAAGGATACCCAAAATCAGAAGCCTCCATCTATTTGGAGACTTGTGAAACTCAGCTTTGCAGAGTGGCTTTATGCTCTACTAGGGAGCATTGGTGCTGCAATATTTGGGTCTTTTAATCCTCTTCTCGCCTTTGTCATTGCACTGATAGTGGGGTCATATTATAGTCATCACGGTCATCATCTACGCCATGAAGTGGAGAAATGGTGCTTAGTCATCGCAGCCATGGGAGTAGTAACAGTGATCGCCAATTTTTTGCAGCATTTCTACTTTGGTATAATGGGGGAGAAAATGACTGAACGTGTTAGGAGAATGATGTTCTCAGGTAGGGAACAAAATTCTGCTCTGCTTTTATTCTTTATACTTAATGGTGCTATATATCCCAGTTTTATGGCTTTATGCCAGGACTACTTAATGTTGTTTCAATTGCTGGACTAATTAGTGATATTTCATGCTAATTGCCTGATTCCTGTCCAGCAATGTTGCGTAATGAAGTGGGGTGGTTTGATGATGAGGACAACAGTGCTGACACCTTATCCATGCGCTTGGCTAATGACGCTACATTTGTTCGTGCTACTTTCAGCAACCGCCTTTCAATATTTATCCAGGACACAGCAGCTGTTCTTGTAGCTCTTCTTATTGGAGTCCTTCTAGAGTGGCGACTGGCAGTTGTAGCTTTGGGGACTCTGCCCATTCTTACACTCTCTGCTATTGCACAGGTTTTTTACTCATAGGCTTTTGCTTGTGTATTATTAAGATGCATCGATTGAGCTGTTTAATCTTCATTTCATAATTTTGTACTCATCCAGCCAAATTAATTTTGGTAGTACGTCAGGGGTTCCTGTTTTTACATGTTCCAAGAAGATTTCATGCTTTTGGCATAGGGATTCTGAGATCTTAGCTGTTTAAGAAAAGTCGTTAGGCAGGTACCAGGCGGCTGGGTGGGACCTGGCGCCTGTAGAGACTAATCCAGGACTAGTCGGGGAGTAATCAGGGAAAAATATAGGAACACATAGTATTAGCAAGAGATAGAGGGGTAACTAAACCGTGTACTAAAGTAGATATAGCATTCAACAATACTTAAACCGTGTACTAAAGTAGATATAGCATTCAACAATACTTAAGTTTCGCTACTTAGACTTATACAGTAGTCAAGAACTTAGCCTAGGGACTGTTATGCTTAAGTCACTAATAACTTTTAAGTTTCTGAATACCGAAAACTACAACACAGCATTTCTAGGCAGATCTTATGTAGAGATGGACAATATGATCATTATAAGCGATTCCACTGCTTCATAACTTCTCTGTCAGTCACAACTATAATCCAAGTGGATGCTCATCTACTGACATACTTGGTTGTACAGTTTTGGGGATTACTTTAAATCTTAGTGGTGGTTATCTTGCCTGAATGAGATGCAACCGAGGTTTTTACTTCGTACAATGCCAGATGATACGCGCAAACTCTATCTAATCCTTTGTATATAAATTACCGTTAACAACAGTGATTGTGTTTTCATTGACTCATTAGTTCCTTACTCAGTATTTCTTTAAAATGAGATGAGAAGAAGGAATGTTCATAAAGTCTTATATTAAAACTCTAGGTAAGTTTTTACTCACTGGGCCCAAGCCCAGGCTGAATTTTAATAAATTGGCCCAAAATCACTGCTTGGCCGCTTTTCCCATTAGGCGCTAAAACGCCTAGGCGCGGCTTTTACTACACAGGATCTTAGGATCCATTTTGATGATTTTTTTAATGAGTGATCAGTGTATCTGTTTTTTTGTTTGGTTGTACTTCTATCTGTAAGCACTTTATTATTCTTACCTTCAGCTCCTATGGATGGGTTCAACTTCTTAGAAAATTTTCCATGTCTTGTCACAAGGGTGGAGACAATGCACATTATTTTCGTATCTTCTTGTTTTGACGCAGTTGATTTTCCGTTGTTTACCATTCTGTTCTTCTTTTAGCATCTTATGAGCACGTGGATAAAAATGGCTGAATGAATGGCGCAACTTTGTGTTTTGCAGAAACTATGGCTCGCAGGGTTCTCTAGAGGTATTCAGGAGATGCACAGAAAGGCATCTTTAGTTCTGGAGGATGCAGTTAGAAACATCTATACCGTTGTAGCCTTTTGTGCTGGTAACAAGGTGATGGAGCTGTACAGATTACAGCTAGTTAAAATATATAAGAAAAGCTTCCTCCATGGGATAGCGATTGGTTTTGCATTTGGACTGTCACAATTTCTTCTATTTGCGTGCAACGCTTTCCTCCTCTGGTACACGGCTCGATCAGTGAAAAATGGTTATCTAGATCTCCACACAGCTCTCAAAGAGTACATGGTCTTCTCATTTGCGACGTTTGCATTGGTGGAACCATTTGGCCTGGCCCCTTACATTCTTAAACGTCGGAAATCCCTTGCTTCTGTGTTTGAAATCATTGACCGTGTACCGAAGATTGACCCAGATGACAACTCTGGGTTGAAACCCCCTAACGTTTATGGAAGCATTGAGCTGAAAAATGTTGATTTTTGTTATCCAACCCGGCCAGAATTGATGGTGTTGAGCAATTTTAATCTCAAAATTAGTGGAGGACAGACTGTAGCTGTTGTTGGAGTTTCTGGGTCAGGAAAGAGCACCATTATTTCTATGATAGAGAGATTCTACGATCCAGTTTCTGGCCAAGTATTACTGGATGGCAGAGATTTGAAGCTCTTTAATGTGAGATGGTTAAGGAATCATCTGGGTCTTGTGCAGCAGGAACCGATTATCTTTTCCACTACCATACGGGAGAACATAATATATGCCAGGCACAATGCAACCGAGGCTGAGATGAAAGAGGCTGCAAGAATAGCGAATGCTCATCATTTCATCAGCAGCTTGCCACATGGGTACGACACGCATGTCGGGATGAGGGGTGTGGATTTGACGCCTGGACAGAAGCAAAGAATTGCCATTGCTCGCGTAGTATTGAAGAATGCGCCCATTTTGTTGTTGGACGAGGCCAGCTCTGCAATCGAGTCAGAGTCTAGCAGAGTGGTACAGGAGGCGCTCGATACACTAATCATGGGTAATAAAACGACAATTTTGATTGCCCATAGAGCGGCGATGATGAAACATGTAGACAACATCGTAGTTCTTAATGGTGGGCGAATCGTAGAGCAAGGTAGCCATGACGTCTTAGTTGCTAAGAATGGTTTGTATGTCCAGTTGATGCAACCTCATTTCGGAAAGGGCCTTAGACAACGGAGATTTGTTTAGATGTGGTCTCTTAACTGTTGTATTTTATTGTCTCTCACTCCAACACCCAAGCTGACAACACAGATTTCGCTGATTTCGCTTCCTGCAAGATCATTCATGATGACATATTGTTGGTAGAAGCTGTAAGTCTGTTGTAACCCCAGTGAATATTGACAGGCGATGATGAGTATGTAACAAAGTTGCTCTGGGTTGGTCAGTGGTGGCTGGGGCGAGGTTGGTGGCCACCAGCTTTTTGGGTTTGTGAAGGGAAGGAAACGAGGGTGGAGAAAATGGTATATGAAACGTGCTTGTAGAAATTTCGATAGAATGTTATTCTTTTGGAGATCTTTTTCACATTGCCAATGGGGAGGTTTCTGGTTTGTGCATCTGTATCCAAGTGTAATCTTAATTTTGTCAAATTTTTCCCTGTAGAATGTAGGGTTTATTATAATGTGATTTATATGTCTGTGGTTTGCTAATTATAAAATGTAGTCCATTTTTTAACCGTCTATGAATTCCAAATCAGTCTAGGATTAAGAACAGAATGAAGTAGGTTTAAGCATCAGTCTGGTTATCATACTCTCTGTAGTGAAGCTGGTAGCCGCGTTCCAGTTTAAATCCAAAGGAGAAAAGAAGTCCAATGGGAATATTAGCAGTGGTATGATCAGAAAAAGACTTAATTGATGGAGTAAGTGCGCCTGAGGAAAGGAAGGTTGGCAAAGTATGTCCTTCCATGTTTTGCACACTTGTTTGCACTGTATGGCTGAATCAGCCGGTAAGCGTGCAAGTATATTTAATATAACACATTTCTTTAAATCATTATCAAGGTAATCAGAGACCCATTGAAGGAAAAAAAATCGAGCACTCTTGGTGCATTATTCAAAGCTCTAACAGGCCTCAGTTGTTTGGCAATAGAAAGAACATACAAAATCAAAGCAAAAAATAAGAAAAGAAACATAGATCTGTTCTTCTTCCAGTTTTTCAAATTTTTGTTCTTTGACAGAAGAAGATGATTTCTAATCTTCTCTATGTCGGGGCGGGAATATGTTTCCGAGTCTGAGTTGCTGAATGCGATTATGGAGGAAGATCCGTTTGTAAACGGACCTTTAGGATGACTTCTTTACAATGTCAAGAGTAAAAGAGAAGTCATCATATTAATTAATCAAACAAACTTTTCATGGTCTCGTCCGTGATACTCATAATCTCTCTCTGTAAAAGAGATTCAAAAACTGAGAGAAAGAAGAGAATCATCAGAAGAAGGATTTCAATTCTTAAAGCAAATGGTAATGAGAATACAATAACTGAATGAAGTAACTCAGAAAAAGTAATTGGAAGATGGAACACCAACTCCAGGGACATCTCCTTAGTAAGTGTTTCTTCTCTGCGAAATCAGAAGACAAAAAATAGTATTGGTTTGATTTAAAAAATAAAATAAAACTACAATTGAATTAGAAGATGTACCATTAAATTTACTGTGAACAACAAAATTAAATAGGGGAAACTTAACGAAACTTGACTGTGTAGAACATCCTAACAAACCCCCCAAACTTTGCTTGCAAGAACAATTTTGAAAATAACTTTGCTTTCTTCAATTTTTCTGAATCTACGGGAACATAAGCAGAGATGAAGATAGTTACATTAAAAAAATAAGGAGTTGCAATGGAGTTGAAGAACAATCCGAGAGAGAGAGGAGGGGGGAAGATTTGTGAAACTGATTCGATGACCGAAGATCATCAATTGGTGAAAGAGTGATCCTAGTCTACTGGCAAAGGAATAGGTTGGTTTGGGAAGTTTCGAGAACAACTTGTATAAAAACACGTAGTGAAAATAGGGAGAAAATAGTGGAGGTTGTGACACATATTAGAAATTTGAATTGCCGGGAGTTTCTAACTCCTATCAATTTTTTTTTTTTTGATTGAGAGAGAGATAATATTAAGAAGAAGAATGTATAGAGATGCTACCGGAGGTAACAAGAAAAAAGAGAAAATTACATGAATAAAGTGTCCCAATGCTGGACTGTAAGTGCGAAATTGAGATGTGCAGTAAAACCAAAAGCCGAAGCCCAACTAATCACTAACGATTTTGCCTCAACTCCCAAGTCTGTATCGTTTTGAATGCATGCTTTTCTTCAAAGGTACGAGCATTCCTTTCCTTCCAAAGAGTCGAAATTATTGCAAATTGGAATTAGAGACCAGAATGGTTACCAAGATGGCAAAACAGATTAAGGTTCCAAAGAGAGCAAGCTCGTAAATGGTTCTCGGGAATGACCAGGCCCAATTTTTGGAGTTAGTCATGACCAAACCCTTGTAGCCACTCTCGCAATGCGAAAGATATGATCTGCAGACTCGAAAGCATCTCCACACATGATACACCCATCTTCCAGAACAATACCTTTTGTGGCCAAGACATCAAAAGTATTCAATCTTTCATGAACATCACACCAGATTAGGAAATTAACTTTTGGAGGGATGTTTTTCTTCCAAACAAACGAATGAGGAAAATTATCTACTCCAAAGACTTAAGTTAAGTTTACCATAGAGAGATTTAACGTTAAAAACTCCATCTGAGGTAAGAGTCCATCGCCTTGTGTCTCCGCAAATTATCTAGATTAGGAGGGTTATCTCCTAAAAGATGCAACAAAACTAGCAAATTGATTTGCCTCAAAATCTGAAAGTCTCCTTTTGAAATTAAAACACCAATTTCTATCTGCAGAAATATGCCCAACAAGAGTAGCAAATTTACCTCTGTCCAGTTTGTAAATGTCAGGAAAAGAGAGAAAGAGTGCTTCAACACCAATCCACTTATCATGCCAGAAAGAAACTAAAGTGCCAGAATGAACCGAGATATTGCAGTTATTGTTGATGTGTTCTTTAGTGTCTGCGATGGCCTTCCAACATGAAATACCAAAGGGAGAAGCTACTGTAACTGGAATCCAGTTAGAATGAGCATTCCCGTGCTTTTCGAAAATGATTTGAAACCACAGATGTGATTTTTCGAAACCGTATCTCCAACACCATTTAGACAGCAAGGCTAAGTTCATTAATCTAAGGTTCAAAATGCCCAAACCTCCCTTTTCTTTTGAAGAACAAACCAATGAATAATTAATCAAGTGAGAGCTTTTTGCACCATTCTTCCATTCCCAAAGAAACTTTCTTATTTTCTTTTCTAATTGCTCAATTACCGATCTTTGGAGCTTTAAAAAGAGAAAAATAGTACAGTGGTAATGCAGTCAGAATATGCTTTATAAGTGTTACCTTACCACCTTTAGAAAGTAAGATTCAGTTCCAAAACGATAGCCTAGAAACAAACTTGTTTAGAGTTATATTTATCTCCCAATGGCAGACCAAGATAGATAAATGGAATCGAATCAGTAGAGCAACCCAATTTTGTAGCCTAATTATCCATTTCTGGGATACCACCTATTGGTATTAATCTAGTCTTTGTAGTGTTGATTTTTAGACCTGCTATGTACTCAAAACAGCGTAAAGCCGAAAGAAGCTCTACCTTGCTGTTATTTAAGAAAAATATTGTATCATCTGCATAATGAAGATGGTTTACTATAATCCCATTTTGAGTACAAGAAAACCCGCTGAATAACTTCAAGTCTGCTGCTCTATCCAAGTATCTTGAAAACCCCTCCATGGCGATATTAAAAAGCAACGGAGAGATGGGATCTCCCTGCCTAACTCCTCTTGAGCTTTTGAAGTAGCCAAAAGAAGAACGATTAATCAAGACAGAGAAGGAAGCAGTTGAATAACAAAATCTAATCCAATTACACCATTTTGTAGTAAAACCCATTTTCTTTAAGACCATTTCTAGGTAGCTCCAGCTGATTCTATCAAAAGCCTTTTCTAGGTCAATCTTACAAATGATACCAGGTACTCCTAAAGACAACCTTGAATCAACTAACTCATTAGCTATCAGAGTACCATCAATAATTTGTCTTCCTTCCACATAGGCACACTGAACCGGCGAAATTATTTTGCTCATAACAAGCTTAAGTCTTGAAGATAAAACTTTTGAGATAATCTTGTAAATACTTGTTAACAAGCAAATAGGCACCAGTCCTTCACCATTTCAATATAATCCTTCTTTGGAACTAAAGAAATAAAAGTTGAGTTGTGTCTAGAATCAATCTTACCCGTATCACAGAATTCTTTGACCGTGTCCATAATGTCTTTCTTTAGAAAGCCCCAGCATTTGTAGAAAAAAAGTATAGGGTAACCATCAGGCCCCGGGGCCTTATCATGACCAAGGTCCTTTATAGCTTTCAAAACTTCATCCTCGAGATCATTGCATCTAAAAAAACAGACTTCGTAGATGATATTTGATCAAACCGAATGTTTTCTAAGTTGGGTCTCATAACTGTTCCTCGGTGAATAAATCTTTGTAAAATTGGACGATGTGACCACCTCAGAATTTAGTTCTCTGTCATCCGTCAAAACTCCATCAATATAGAGTTGTCGAATCCTATTATATCTTCTTCTGGCTGTAGCTGTTCTCATAAAGTGTGAAGTATTCCTATCCCCCTCCTTAAGCCATTTGTTTTTTGACTTAATCTTCCACGAAGTCTCCTCCATCAGTGTAACTCTTTCAAACTCAGCCAAATGATGCACTTTTTCTGCAAGTTGTTCTTCCATCAGATTATTTACCTCCGCTTCATTATCTAGTGATTGAATCTCTGCTAGAATTTGTTGAAGCTTAACTGTAGTGTGACCAAAAGATTCCCGGTTCCAAACTTTAAGTTTCTCTTTAAGAGCCTTTAATTTGTGCCATAAGACATTGCTGTGAGTACCTGCAAAAGAAAAAGATTTCCACCATTCCTCGATCATTTCTAAAAAACCATTCTCCAAGAACCACATAGCCTCAAACCTAAATGGACTAGGTCCCCAAGAAGGATCTGAAATATCAAGAAGTATGGGAATATGATCTGAAGTAGGTCTAGATTTAGCAAGTTGGGTAACAAAAGTGTAGTGAAGCTCAAAGGAAGGAGAGATGAGAAACCTATCTAGTCTGCACAAAATAGGATTGTCTTGACCATTAGTCCAGGTAAATCTTGCCCCTTTGAGAGGAAGATCAATAAGATCATGCTGGGAAACGAAATTGATAAAACCCTGCATACTCTTAGTTATTCTCTACGCATCCTTTTTCTCCTCACACTTGAGAATGGTATTGAAATCCCCTCCCACACACCAAGGAGATTCCAATAACTGCAAAAATTATCTAATTCTTCCTAAACTCGGCCTTTCAAGAGGCTTATTTGGCCCATAGACATTTGAGAGAGTCCATTGGAAGTTATCGAGAATTGTTTGTACATAATATGGAGAGAGTATAAGTTCCCACCGTAGAATCGTTACCTTGATCAAATTTTTATCCCAAAGAATAATCATACCTCCAGAACTTCCCATTGATTGTTGGAAAGTCCAGCCGAAGTTGCTCTTTCCACAAATTTGACTTATATCCCAATCAGAACAATTTAGCATTTTTGTCTCTTGCAAAAGGATGATAGAAGCATTCGTGATATGAATCATCTTCTTTATAATTGCTCGCCTGGTCGAAGAACAAAGACCCCTAACATTCCACGACATAATTTGTAAACTCATTTTAAAACCGTAGAGCCCAAATGTCTTTTACTTCTTCTTGTGGTTGAATTGCTGCTGTAATCAACAAGAGAGATTCCCAATCTTTTATATTCTCTTCTGAGCTTCTTTGGTACTATACCTGAATTATTAGATTCATCAGAACTTACGCTCCCAGATGATGGCTCAAATCCTGGAGGGTATATAAGATCATCTTCAAGATATACCATAAAAGTGGTCTCCAACTCTAACAAAGGTGCGGCTTTTAGTTTTGGTTCTCTTAAGACCACATGAGAGCAATTTTCAATTTCAACAATTGTACGAACTCCAAAATCCTTGACAATTCTAGAGTTTTTGATGAAGTCTGGAGATTTTAGGATTGGCCCTTCTATAGTTACCTGAGATAACAAAAATTTCTTCGAATGATTTGGCATTTCTGCAAAAGAAAGACCCAGCTTCAGTCCCATATGAAAGAGTCTGTTCACTTCTTGTATAACCCAGTTCGGTACTGTGAGAGAGTGTGGTAGTGTATATGGAAGGATGATTTTTGTTTTGAGAGAGAGGGAAGATGGATGGTTTATGATGGGTGCAAAGATTGTGGGTGATTTTAGGATTGGGGGATTGTTTAGAAACGAAGGGGATGAATGATGTAAGGGTGGAGTTATCAGTGTATCGACCGGTGTTGAAATGAATGTGGTGGGATGAGATGGTTGATGAGATGGGATTGTGAATTTTTTTTTTTTTGAAAGAGTGTGGGTGAAAGTTTATGTTGAATGATTGCTACAGCCGGTGGTAATGGGTATAGAGATGATATAGAGGTGGGTGTGGATGTGAAAGTAGAGCTGACGGACCTTGGGATATGTTGCATGATTGAGGGAATTTTTTGTGAAAATGTGCTGGTGGTTTTTCTGGTGGGCTTTGGATTTTCTGAGTGGGATTCCACGTAATCTTCTACAACCATCTTGTAAGAAGGGGAGACATCTATATCCATGGGAGTTACGCTTTCATCTTGAGTTGAACAGACCGTATTCTTAGTTAATTTTTTCACCCATTGCTCATTTGGTATCGATTGCTTTGGATTCCTTTTATTCCACCTCGACTTTTTCTTTTTCATTGTCTTATCGGTAGTGACGTGATGAGCTGGTTTCCGTTGAGAGGATTTTAAAAAGTCTTGCTTTTTGGGCAAGTCATCCGCCATAGAATCCGCCACTAACGATAGATTATTGAAAGTTCCGGATAAATTGGCTTTTTCCAATGTGTTTGTCTGCTCCGTACTTGATTGATGCATTGACTGATCTAAATTATTGAATTTCAAATTATCCGTCGAAGATTTGTTGTTCTGGTAGCTGATCGGTTCTCCAGTAATGAAGATGTTTGCCGTGACACTTCCTGATTCCGTGACTAAATTGATGGCTCGTGGAATCTGATTGATTCCTCCATAGTTTCTAATCTTCATTCTAATGGCAGTAAGATCTTGCAACTTCAGAGAGGTTGGATGAATTATCAAAATTTCGCAGCATACATTCCTAAGGCATGCATCACTTTTGATGACCAAAATTGATATGGGACACCAAAGATTTCGATATTGAAATCAGAACCTTATTTGAATTACATATCCACGATTTGTCATTCCATTTGGACACCGATAAATCCACATTCTCAAAATTGAAAATGAATTCGAATTCTTTCGTATAATCCATATGAAAGATTGCCTGACAAGAATTTATAGGATATAGGTACAAAGGAGAGTTTTGTTGAATCTTAGATTGAAAAGCAACACGAATGTTCTCCCATGAACTGACAGGTACTGGTGATGAGATCACAAAAGCATCCTTCCATTTACCCAAAGAATTCTGGCTATCAAGTTGTTTTATGTGTAGGGTATCATGATTATTTGTTTTGGAGACATAAATTGGAGCGCGATTGTCACAAACGAACGGAGATATTTTTGAATTCTGTTATTTGAAGATGATTGAATGAGTGTGGTATTTTGAAGATGAACAATTGAGGGAGCAGTAAAATTGTTACATGGAAATGTTTGACGGATATGATTGAGAGAATTTTCCTTGACATGATGAATGGTGCTCGGTTTTGGCTTAGGTGTATAGAATAGGCTTTGGGCGTAGGTTTTTGAAGGAAGAATATAGGACTGAGGGAAGGAATTTTTGAATGTAGGTGATACAGATGGTTTGGAAATGGAACGAGAAAAATTAAGAATAGAATCTAGACTTTCAGCAAGCAAAGAAACCAACCAAAGGAAGCTTGATCACTTAATGGATATAGAAAGAAACTGGATCGGATTTTTGATTGGGTTTAGCAAGGATGATATGCAAAAAATAGCCTTGATCATTAGATTGCTTATTTGCACGTAACTGAAATTCTTATCATCAAACTTCCATAAGTTTCTACCACGTCTCCGTTTTTTTGCAAATTTCTAAGAAAACATATTTCAGGTCAGATGCTAAGGAATGGCTGAAAACACCTTTTGTAGAGCCATGGGTGTAGAACTCTGTTAAGGTGATAGAGGAAGAAGGAGTGGATTTGCTACAAGAAAACCTAAGGAATTTTTTCTCAATCTGGACATAGCGGTGTTCGGAGGACATGATTACTAAAGGAAAAGGAAGGAACCTATAGATCTAGGAAGGGAAACGTAGGATCTAGACTCGATTTAGGTTGAAGGATGACGGAGATGGAGGTGGAGAACGGGAGAGGAGAGAGAAAAAATTACTGTCTTTCATTTGCGAGTGACTTTATAACTCCTATCAAATTTGGACTCGACTAAAAGAAGCGATCAAGATCTTCTTTCAAGATACAAAGAACGGTGGATGAACTCAAAAATCATCCTGACCACTATTTGTCTTCCAGAACTCCATCCCGACCGCTGTTTGTCTCCCCCAAAAAGGCAACTATGTCATAGTTAATTGATGTACTAAAATTTGTAAGCAGTGTAGCAGATATGTACTTGAATTTGTAAGAAGTGTAGTATAGAAGATATGTACTCAAATTTGTAAGCAGTGCAGCAGATATGTACTCGAATTTGTAAGCAGTGTAGTATAGAAGATATGTACTCAAATTTGTAAGCACTATAGCAGATATGTACTCAATATAATAAGGGTGTAGACACACACGTTTGGTAGGAGGGGGTATTATGATCATTTCAATGTTTTCAATTAATTTTGGACCTCTAGATAAAAGAAAATTCCGGTCGGACCCTACTATAAATAACTATATGGGCCTAAGACCAACTATCAAATTTTCCATTTTACTATGCATGCATATTGCTTATCCAGTGGGTTTAGTGCTTATCTACAGTTTTAGTCTTCTCAACCACTCTTATGGGCTCGGGCCAACAAGACCGCACAAGACCAAATTCGCAACAACAAACAGCAAAATTAGCGCGTCTACAGAGAGACACCAAACTCCCAATTCCGAAAATCAAGCTATAGAGACGACTGCAAAAGCACAATTGTTCTCTTATCTGTCCTAATGTAGTCAATTAATCTAAAACACTGGCTACGAACAAATTCAAGAGAATAGACACAACAGAGCGAAACAAGAAAGAAAACAATGATACAAAAAAGAAATTATCTATCTAAATGTGCATCGATCCAGGAAATTAACAAACATCAAACAGAAAAGCGAGTTCCACCAGGCATGTGTGCAGATAATTTAAAAATAGAATGAAATGGGTTTATGCATCAGTCTGTCCATCATCCTTCCTCTGTTGTTTTCCTATAAAGATTTCTTTTGGTGCTGGGTTTACGTCATACCTTTTTCTGAAACTACACCGCCTTTCTCCAAGAGCTTTCAGCGAAACAAAGCTGTTGACATGTGGAAGTACATAACAAAAGTCGTTATCCATGAGCTTTTCCAAGGCTGCAGTTTGTGGATTATAACAGAAGGATGGTACCCAAAACCACACACTACAAACTCAGAGTAGTCGACAAGGTTGTCTCTTTTGATTACTCGTGGAATATTTACGTATTCTCCAGTGATAGGATTACAAACATAGCTAGGTTCAAGGACATGATAAGGATAGTTTTCAGAAAAGCAAATCAGCCCGTTACATGAACCAATAACCGACTTACCAACAGTGAGAGGCTGGTTGATCTTTCTGAGTTTATTACGAGTCTGGTTATCATACTCTCCATAGTAAAGCTGGTTGCCACGTTCCAGTGTAAATGAAAAGATGAAAAGGAGTCCTAAAGGGATACTATTACCATTAAGCTGTGATAATTGATTCAGTAAGTGCGCCCGAGGAAAGGAAGGTTGACGAAGTAGGTCCTTCCACGTTTTCAACACTTGTCTACACTGTAAGACTGAATCAGCGGGCAAGCGAGAAAGTATGTTTAAAGTAAGATCTGAGGGGAGTATCGTCTCCATGCTTATATGCATCTCTAGGCAAATTGCTTTCGTCTCTTTCATGCTTTAGTCTTACTCCTGAAAGTGGCAGAGAGAACATTTTTCCAATTAACAAATATGGTATGAAATTGGAGAACCACTATTGGTCCTCTAATTTACCAAACGAAATATGCTACGAAACCAACATTTTTCCATGAGGGGCATATGCCCCATGGCTTATATGGTTGCTCTTTAACAGTTATTACAATCAAATACCCCACTTCTCCAAATCCCAGTTAAACCCTAATTCAACAAAAAAGTTAGAAATTTGACTCAAAAGAAACACATTTCTTCTAATCCCATAATCTAACAAAATAGATTCAATCTTTAAATCAGAACAATAATGAAAAAAGAAAACTAATTTCTCCAAATCCTAAATCAAAATTCAATCTTTCTGCAATCATTCAATATGCCTAACATAACTACAACAAAAATTACATGTTTGAATCAAATAAAACAGATTTCTCTAAATCACTATAAAACCCTAAGTAGACAAAATCAAGAAAACCAAACACCCATAGAAGGACAAAATGAAGCACTCCTGGTGCGTTATTCTAAACTCTATCAGGCCAAAGTTGTTCGGCAGTAGAAAGAACATACAAAATCAAATCATCTATGAAACAGAAATTAGGAAATGAAACATACCCAGGAATCAATGGATCTTCTTCCAGTTTTTCTTTTAATTTCTATTCCTTCTCCCCTTTTGTGAAATGTAAAGAGGAAGAAGAAGATCTTCTGCTCGTATCTTTTCTATTTTAGGTAGTTATCAATTCGGGCGCGGGAAAAGGTTTCAGAGCCTGAGTCGCCGAAATGAAATGAATGCGACTTTGGAGGGAGGACCCGTTTGAGTCGGAGGTTTTCATTTATCCATAAAAAATAGACCGATTTTGTGTATTGTACTCTTGACTCGGGGTCTGGATCTGACTCGGTCCCTGACTCGGCACAAGTCAGATGTCAAGCTGTTTGTTTTTTTTATTGTGAGTCAGATCTGACTCGCGACCTGAGCCAGACATAATCCGTGACTCGGACCCATTTGAGTCGGAAAATAAAATGCCCCTGATACATGGGATCAAGCCACTGACTCACATTTTTTAAGTCAGATGTGTCAGAACTAACTAAAAAGACAAACATATTGAGTCAAATCCAGATGAGTCAAGCGGATCCTGTCAGATCCAAACGAGTTAGATTCAGACGAGTCAGTTGAAAACAAACACACTCTTAATTTTATGGTCTTCCAATAGATTGGAAGTCCTAGAATGCCCATCCAAGTCTTATGGTCATTCCAATCTAGCATTTAGATATGCTGAACCATTCTGCGAAAAGTAGATTTTGATCGCGCTAAATGGAACAGCGCAACCATCAGCCGTCGGATCAAAAAAAATAAAACAATCTTGCTGAACCATTCCGCGAAAAGTAGAATTTTGGTTGCGCTAAATGAAACAATGAAACTATCTCGCTATTAGTTGGCATTCGAGGTATATCTGGAGAGAGAAGTAGTGTTGAAGAATAGATGACGTTTTGAGAAGAAATTGCAACGTTTTTTTGTCTAATCTAGAAGCGAAATCTATCCCATAATACTTAACTTTAACGAGTGTGCACGTGATATTTCAATTTAGAAATTCTATATTCATGATATTTAGAAATTATGTAACTAATCAACGGATTAAATGAACATGTCAAATATATAATCTTTAGAGGCGTGTATTAAATTAGATTCTCATAAAAACATCACAAAATTGGTTAAAAAGAGCAAAATCAATAATTTCTGGGTGAAAAAGACTTGTAAAATTTGATACTGTTCAAATGGACGAGAATGTAAAAATAGCCAGGATGTAAACAGTTTCATCCTACTCATTTTCAAATACTCTTTCTTATTTTTAATTTACATCAGGATGCATCCAGTTTCATCTTCGCTCTTTTTTAAGTTTAAGACAAGATGAATCAATTTCATTCTTGCTATTTTTTTTATGTTCATTTCACTCATACTAATTTTTACTCGTCCATTAGAACCATGTTTTAAAAATATTTGGACAAATGACTCATTTTCCGTAAAAACATTACGATATTCCAAAAAATAAGGAGCCCCATGGAATGAGAGGATCTTTGCTTCTTATTTTTTTCCTGTAAAAAATGAAATGCATTTCTGAAATACTTCCGCAATTATCGATTGATCTTCGTTAATTTAACCACTGCATCACTTACGGAGGAGCAATAGTAGTGCTCGTGCAACAATGATAGAAATGAACATAGAGATATGGAGACTGGAAATCCATTGCACTTACATTGTCCCCACAAAAATTAGATTTTTTTGTTGGCAGAGAGATCTTTTCTAATTAGGAAGACAATAACCAAAAGTATAATGAGAACAAATTAGGAAGACAATAACAAAAAGTATACCGAGAACAGAAAGCGTTAAAGAAAAAATATGGAGATTTTATTATTGAGTGGATTGATCGGATCTTTTACAAGGCATGGTTAAATGAGAATAGGAACAAATATATTTATAGTCTACATTTTAAGAGAACCCACGTATTCTCTCAACCTATTCTTTCTCCCACTTCCTATGGTAGTGGAGCACTTCCTAGCCAATCCACCAATAAAGTAGTAACGTTATAGTGATTGGGTTTTTTGCCCGTTGGAAAACTAATACCAAGTATTTCCCTCATTCACTTGATGCACCCAAACTAAGTCCCATGTAAACTAATTTGGCAGCATCTGATGATCAAATAATGACCATCCAAATCATATACATATTGTACCACTATATATAATTGCACATGCCAAATGATTTTAATAAAAACAATGCAAGTATTATTTTTATATATTATATTGGTAAAAAACGATGCAAGTGGTGTGTGCAAAGAATGTCAACAATATTCGTGGTACTTTACCCGATGGTGTGAGGCTTGACATTAATAGCCGGCTTTGTCCGTCAACACCATGGTTATCTACCGTTAGGCCTATTGGCCATTCGGTCCAACATCTCCCACTTGGCCATTCGGCTAGTCTTGAATAAGACCCATGGAGATAGCATGTCTTTTGAAATATTCTACAGCTATGTCTTTCGTCAAAGGATCAACAATCATATCCTCTGTTCTCAAATAACTCACTGTTATTTTCTTCTTCTTCACAATATCAAGCACATAGCAATATTTTCTCTCAATATGCTTCTTTACGGGATCACAACTGAGCTCATCATTGGCAATGGTGCATAATGCTGCTTGATTATCACAAAAAATGTTAATTGGTTTATCAGGAATTATTTTCAAATTAAGCAAGAAACCTTTGATCCATACAACTTCACTGGCTGCATGGTTACAAGCAATATACCCAGCTTCCATCGTAGACTTTGCTACACATGATTGTTTCTTGCTTGACCATGATATTGCAGCACCTCCTAGGGTAAATACATACCAACTGGTAGACTTTAATCCGTCTACGTCTCCTGAAAAATCTGCATCAATTTATATCCCTTTGTCTTCTGGATATACCGTAGTATACGTTTTACTGCTATCCAGTGAGCAATACCAGAATTACTTTGAAATCTACTTACCAATCCTACAACAAAACTCAAATCAGGTCGGGTGCACAACATGGCATACATTAAACTTCCAACTACCTGTGCATATGGTTTTGAATTCATTTGAATTCGTTCTTTTTCATTTGGAGGGGCCATTTTCTTAGATAATTTGGTTCCTCTACAGATGGGTGTATCAACAGAACCACAATGTTCTATTTTATATTTCTTTAGAACACTATCTAAGTATGCTTCTTGAGACAACTGAATTGTCTTATGCAATCTATCTCTAGTTATCTTGATGACCAATATAAAACTCGCTTCACCCATATCTTCATCTCAAAACGAGATTTAAGCCAAGTTTTAATTTTTACAATCAAATTCAAATCATTACCTAACAGTATTATATCATCAAAATAAAGAGATAGCATAAAAAAAGTACTCCCACTGTTCAAAACATAGATACAAGGATCATAAGCATTAGCTACAAAACCATAATTAGTGACAGCATCATGAAAAGTTAAATACCACTGACTAGATGACTGTTTCAGCCCATAAAGAGATTTGTTTAACTTATAAACTTTATCTTTATTATTTTCATCCATGTAACCTTCAGGTTGCTCCATGTATTTGTCTTCTTCTAAGTCTCCATTTAGGAATGCTGTCTTAACATCCATTTGGTGTATTTCTAAATCTAAGTGAGCAGCAATAGCTAACAAGATTCTTATGGATGTAAATTTAGCTACAGGAGAATATGTTTTTGAATAATCTATATCCTTTTCTTGTGTGAAGCCTTTCGCTACTAGTCTAGCCTTATATTTGTCTAGTGACCCATCATCCTTAAACTTCTTTTTCAAAATCCATTTACAACCTATAACATTCTTGTTTTCAGGTAAATCAACAAACTGCCATACATCATTTTCATTAATTGATTTTATTTCTTCATCTGTAGCATATTTCCATTTATGAGCATCAAGCAATTTCATAGCTTGTTTAAAGTTTAAAGGATCAACATCAGATGTGTTCTCATCACAAGAAAAATGTTCATCATCAGAAAATTCATTCTCATCCAAAACAACTGCATAATATTTCAAATAAGAAGGTGGATTCCTACTTCTAACAATCTTAGTAATTGTATCTTGCACCGGAGGAGACTGAATCAAATTTTCATTATCTAAAGAAGGTGTCTTGTCTTTAGGAATTTCAAACAAATTAACCATACAATTATTAGACATTGGTTCCAAGTTTTCTTCAATGAAATATGCATCTCTACTTTCAATTACACCTATAGATCCATCAACATGGTGAACAAAAAATCTATAACATTTAGAATGATCAGCATAACCAATAAAAATGCATTTAACAGTCTTAGGGTCTAATTTCGATCTGTTTTTATCTAACACTCTAACATGTGCATTTCTTCCCCAAATTCTAAAATGACTTAAGTCAGGTTTTCTACCACTCCACAATTCATAAGGTGTGTTAGTCACAGATTTAGATGGCAATCTATTCAAAATGTAAACTTCAGTAGACAAAGCCAAAACCAAAAATGAGTACCTAATTTTGAATGACTAAGCATGCTCCTAGTCATATCAAGAAGAGTTCGATTTCTACGTTTAGCCACACCATTTTGTTGTGGCATATCAGGCATAGTAAATTGATGAATAATACCATGGTTCTTACAAAAATCACCTAAAATTTTAGAATTATATTCACCACCTCTATCACTACGAAGAACTTTAATTTTTCTGCCTAACTAATTTTTTACTTCATTTTTATATGTGATAAAAATATCTAAAGCATCAGATTTCTTAGATATCAAATAAACATAGCCAAAACGAGAATAATCATCAGTAAATGTAATAAAATACGTCATACCTCTATGAGTTTTAACATTCAAAGGACCGCATATATCAATGTGAATGATATCTAACAAATCATTTGATCTAATAGCTTTACCAAAAGGTTTCCTAGACATTTTACCCATCACACATGGTTCACATATGTTAAAATCAATTTTAATTTTAGGAATTAAACCACTGCTAGACATGCGAGATAGTTTATCTTTATTAACATGACCTAATCTCATATGCCATATAAGAGAATCAGAAAAAATCAAGAGAATTAGAACACTCATAGGAATAAGCATAAGAATTAACAACTTTATTAAAATCATAAGATTTCTGGTTCAAGCGATACAGACCATCAACTTTAGTTCCCAAACATAATATTCTACCATGCTTACCTACACACACTTTTCCGGATCGAATTCTAACCTCAAAACCGTTATCATCAAGACATGGTACAAACACTAAGTTTCGCCTCATATTAGGAGAGAACAATACACTAGAAAGGGCCAAGTTATTTTGACCAGGCAAAGACAATTTCACAGTTCCAATGCCTAAGACATCATAATAGGTATTATTACCCATATAAACTCTGTGCTCGCCGGTTTTGATCTCCTTAATGTTAACAAAACATTCCCTAGACTTTGTCACATGTCTTGATGAAGCTGAATCGATCAACCATGCATCTGTATCACAATCATCTAAAAGAGATTATGAGACAACACAAACAATATCCTTAGACCCACTACCACTAGAATTAGAGTTGTTATTCTTTTCTGGGCAGTTGGATTGGTAATGGACTTTCTTCTTACAGTGATAACAAGTAATATTCTTTGTATTAGAATTCTTCTTCTTGTTAAAGTTTTTCTTAGAAGGCTTCTTATTGGGTCCAAAATTCTTGTTCTTGTTTGGTTTGGCTACTTCTTCAGTGACATGAGATTGATATGATTCACCTCTTTTTTCACGACGTTGAGCTTCAACACCCAACAACATATGCAAAGTAATCATATTAACATCTCTACCAGACATATTAAGAGCTACCACTACAGATTCCCATGAATGAGGAAGACTATGCAACAGAGTGGAGACTTGCATCCTATCAGGTATGGGGTTTCCTGCAGCAGCTAGTTCTTTTGCAATCACAGTCATACGGCTACAATGATCAATGATAGACTCATTTTCTTTCATACGGGTAGAATTAAACTTCTCAATCAGAAACTGTATATACGTCTCATACTTTCCCCCATAGGATTGAGTGACAGCCTCAAACATAGCTTTTGTTGTTTGATAACCTTCATAGATAATTTCTAAATCCGGATCCATAAATGTTAACATGGTTGATCTAGCTATCTTATCATCCTCCAAAAACGATCATAACTACGTCTAACAGCAGGACTGGGATTAGCAGTTTCTTCAGGGGTAGGAACATCAATCACATATTCTAATTTTTCATGAAATAGTATATGCCTAATACGTCATTTCCAAGTAGAAAAATTAGAACCATTCAAACGCTCAGTTTTGCTCAATTCATGACTTACTGCCTTAGATGACATTGAACACTAAATAGGTAATAACAGCTCAAAATTCAGGCAGTCTAAAAAATACCAATCACCGGAAAGGTTTCAAGAGGTACTGACCTTTAGTTTGGAAGTAAATAATTTAAATTCCAATTTTGAAAACCTTACAATGGCGTGAGTGAAGCAGCTGACGAGAGCAAAGAACACATCAACAATTGTTGGGAGGCAAGAAAAAAAAAATACAGCTGCAGTCTTCATTTGATTACGGTGAATTAATCTCGAGAAGCACTTCTGGATGAGACAAATTGTCGAACACGTCAGGGAAAAAGCAACAAAATTCTGACACTAACTTTGATCTTCTCACTTGAACGACCCTCTCACCGGAAAAACAATTAAGCCTTAATTTGAATCACTCAAATTACTTCTCACGATCAATTAATTGTTGTATCACTCAAACATTCCTAATTAAACCTGGCTCTGATACCAATGTTGGCACAAAGATCTTTTCTAATTAGGAAGACAATAACCAAAAGTATACTGAGAACATAAAGCGTTAAAGAAAAAATATGAAGATTTTATTATTGAGTGGATTGATCGGATCTTTTACAAGGCATGGTTAAATGAGAATAGGAACAACTATATTTATAGTCTACATTTTAAGAGAACCCACATATTCTCTCAACCTATTCTTTCTCCCACTTCCTATGGTAGTGGAGCACTTCCTATCCAATCCACCAATAAAGTAGTAACGCTATAGTGAATGGGTTTTTTGCCCGTTGGAAAACTAATACCAAGTCTTTCCCTCATTCACTTGATGCACCCAAACTAAGTCCCATGTAAACTAACTTGGCAGCATCTGATGATCAAATAATGACCATCCAAATCATATACATATTGTACCACTGTATATAATTGCACATGCCAAATGATTTTAATAACAATGCAAGTATTATTTTTATATATTATATTAGTAAAAAACGATGCAAGTGGTGTGTGCAAAGAGTGTCAACAATATTGGTGGTACTTTACCCGATGGTGTGAGGCTTGACATTAATAGCTGGCTTTGTACGTCAAAACCATGGTTATCTACCGTTAGGCCGATTGGCCATTAGGTCCAACATTTTTATATGGCTCTTAACTATTTTTTTATTTTATTTTTAAGGAAAGTCATTGAAAAGAAGCACTTAAGCTGAATACTTCGGCCCAATGAGTACAACCAAACAAAAAGGAAAACCGAAAGGGAATCCGTCTACCCAAAAACAAAACAAAAACAACGAAAATTACGGATGCCTATATAAGGAATCTCATAAAGAAATTAGCATATTTGCCGTAAGCCCTAACATAATCATTTTAGCCGGAATGTCCTTTTTTTCA
Organism: Papaver bracteatum; assembly: GCA_023529315.1. NCBI lineage: Eukaryota > Viridiplantae > Streptophyta > Magnoliopsida > Ranunculales > Papaveraceae > Papaver > Papaver bracteatum. The sequence goes on along the minus strand of JAJJWX010000795.1, from coordinate 71,247 downwards.
TAATCATTTTTAAACTGAGCTTCACCTGTTCTTTTCATTTTTTTCCCCAATGTCTCGTGGTTTAGCCTATTTGGATTATTCTTGTTTGCAAATGAAATTTCACGGTTCAGCTGTAGCGTATCGCTCTTTCTTGAATGATACAATTATACTATACAAACCTCTCTTTCTACGGCTTGCTGGGAGTTACTTTAATTCCTTTTCTTCTTAGACATATTTGGTTAGCTCTTAATGAGCTCGTTTTCAACTTATTTTTTTTCAGGGTCCTTTTGTGTTAGGCAAGGCATGTCGTTCTGTTGAAGAGTTTGGATTCGGCGACGGCGTGCCATATCGTGATTGCTCAACTCATAAACAAGAGACACTATAGTTCATTGGACACCACTAGTATCCCTTACATCATATTGAACTTTGATGGTGCTTCTTCTTCTTATATAGGAGCTGATGTTGAAGGAGTTTTACGAGGCTCTCTGCAAGCCAGTTCTTGGCATGCAAGCCATATTTATTGTAATGACACCACTGTTGCAGAAATACGGGTAATCCGGTAAGGTCTTTTTTCGGCTTCAGCTTTGGTTACTCTATCATGGAGGTTAAAAGTGACTCCACAATTCAAACTCCACAGTAAACCAGCTACAAATCACGGTGTCTAAAACACTTGTCTAAAAGAGAATGTAAATAGGACAAATATCCTGAGTGAAAGCTCAAGTTTTCTATGTTCACTTTCTCCTTTTATGTTTCCCAATCTTACAATAAAAACCAATCAAGACAAAAGAGAGATATAATTAGAATGAAAACAATCATACAGAAAAGAAATTTACTGTCAAAAACATATCCAAGAAATTAACAGTGCAAATATTGAAACCCAGTGATTCGTCTAAAGCGTCAAACAGAAAAATAATAACCTGCATGCATGCAACTAATTTAGGAACAGAATGAAATAGGTTTATGCATCAGTCTGTCCATCATCTTTCCTCCGTTGTTTTCCTATAATGATTTCCTTTGGTGCGGGATTTACATCATACCTTTTTCTGAATTTAGACCCCGTTTCTCCAAGAGCTTTCAGCGAAACAAAGCTGTTGACGTGTGGAAATACATAGCTGAAGTCATTATCCATAACCTTTTCAAAGGCTGCAGTTTGTGCATTATAACAAAAAAGACAACCCTTGTAGCGCATTAGAACTTCACCACTATTTGTAAGAGCACACGGCTCTGCTTCACGTTCAACTGGTATGCTGAACTCCTTAATCCAGCTTAATAAGTGGTAATCATCCTGCTCATTCACGTCCAAACTACTGCTTTCCCCTGTCTTTCTTAAGAACCAAATGTCTATGCATTCACGTAGCTTTTCATGAACGAAACACAAGCATCCTCCAAATACCTTCAGCCGGAAAGAGTCTACATGAGCATTTGTAGCACGGACAAATGGTGGTGATTGGAGCAAGTATACGTTCTCCTTGGCCAAATCAAAGGACACAATCTTCCCTACCTTGTTAAGCCAATGAAGTGCTCCGTTTGCCAATGTACCAAATGGGGATCGATAATCAGGCATACCCTCAGAAGCGCCCGTACCAGGTCGCAATGAGTAACTTGTTGTTCCCGTCTCCCTCCAACCGCTACCACTGCCTACTGTGTATACCTCGACCTTCCCCAGATGGGTTGTTTTGGTATAGTGGATTTTTACGATTTTGTACTTGTTAGTAGAAGGATGGTAACCAAAACCACACACTATAAACTCATCATCGTAGTCGACAATGTTGTCTCTTTTGATTACTCGTGGAATATTTACGTATTCACCAGTGATAGGATTACAGATATAGCTTGGTTCAAGGACATCATAACGGTAGTTTTCAGAAAAGCAAATCAATCCGTTGCATGTACCAATGACTGACTTACCAAGAATGGGAGGTTGGTTGATCTTTCTAAGCTTATTGCAAGTATGGTCATTATACTCTCCATAGTAAAGCTGTTTGCCGCGTTCTAGTGTAAATGTAAAGCAGAAAAGAAGTCCAACTGGAATATTAGAAGCTATATGCCAAGGACGACTTGGGCAATTGTTACCGTTCACCAGTGATAATTGGTGTAGTATGTGCTCCTGAGCAAAGGAAGGTTGACAAAGCAGGTCCTTGCACGTTTTGCATTTGCACACTTGTTTGCACTGTATGACTGAATCAGCAGGCAAGCGAGAAAGTATATTCAAAGTAAGATCTGATGGGAGAATCGTCTCCATGCATCTATGCATCTCTAGGAAAATCGCTTTCGTCTCTTTCATGTTTTACTCCTACTCCAACTGAAAGTGGTAAAGTAAAGTAAGAAAAATGTCAATTACTGATATCATACCAAAACAGACGTATACAACAAGATGATAATAAGTTTTGAAAACCTTAAAAATTAGCATGAACATATAACACTTAGAAGACGGACGCACACACCACCAATGGTCCACTAACACAGTGAAATATGCTTTTAAGCCAACATATTTCCATGAGCCCTAACGCAGTGAAATATGCTTTGAGCCAACATTTGTCCATGAGGGGCAAATGCCCCCATATCCTATGCCTCTTAACACTTGATACCCTGAAGTTCTCCAAATCACAGTTGGCGCCAAGCCCTAATCCACTAAAGCTTTGAATCAAAAGAAAAACATTTATCTACTTCACTATAAAACCCTAATCCTACAAAATCAATAATCGAAGGAATCATGAAAATCAAACACCCATATAAGGACAAAACCAAGCATTATTAGTGCATTCAAAACTCTATCACGCCTTAGTTGTTTAGAAACAGAAGAAAATACAAAATCAAAGCATGTATGAAACGAAAAATAGGAAATGAAACGTACCCTTAACTGGATCAGTTCAAGCTTTAAGCTTTTCTGTTCTTCATAGTTTAGTTTAGGTAGTTATCGATTCAGGCGCGGGTATAGGGGAAGAAGATCTTCTAATCGTATCGTTTATTTTAGGTAATTATCCATTCGAGCGCGGGAATATTTTAGGTAGTTATCGATTCGGGCGCGGGAATATATTTTCCGATTCTGTTGCTGAAACGAACGTGTCAAAAGGGGGAGTAACATTGACACATTGACAAATATTCTTGATAAATATATATATATATATATATATATATTATGGATAAAATATTCAGAAGGTGCAAACGGGAATACCTCCATAAAGTGGAGGATACTCAAAATTAAATGGGGTTGTATTTTAGTTAAGGGGTTATTTTGGTGAAATAACCATATTATCCTTATCCTAATAAAAATTAAAAAGAAAACCGAAAACCTATTATTTTTAGTATTCCACTTCACTTTTTTTCTCCATCAAAAAATCGCACAAATCATGATGAATGATTTTTGATTTAGGTTATCAAGCCAAAGAGGCTTTGGCTGGGGAGACATTTTTTTTTTGTTCAACAAGATACTCAAAGTTCTATAAAATAAATTATAAAGCAGTACCTTTTTTTTATGCAAATATACCATGTCTCTTGTTCAACAACCAAATCATGGTCACCTGCAAGGCTACAACATAAATCCCAAAAACCTTAAAATATTCACCAAGTGGTTAGCTCCATAAAATTAACAAAAACCTTTAACAACCAAGAACCCCCTCAATTTATAGCAAAAAGTTATATCCCATTAAGATTGCATAAGTGTTTAAGTACAAAAAATTACATATTTTATAACAAAAAAGTTTTTTTTTTTTTTGATTCAAAGAATGGATTGTATTAAATAGAGATAATGTTTACATGATAATCATGATCAACCCAGGATTGAAGTTCCTGAGGAATCTCATTCAAGAATTCAAAATTGGATTTGAGAGTTCTAGCTTTCTTGGCTAACTTATCTGTTACATTATTAACTTCTCTTTTAACTGAGATACGTCTCCAAGAACTAATCTTACTTAACACAAGTATAATGTCAAGAACTAAATTTTGATTCCTCCAATGAACATGTTATAATTATTCATTGATGGATCTTATTAATACTTCACTATCTGACTCAAACACCACTCTACTGAAATTCATTGAAACAACCCAAGATGCAGCTTCTTTCATGGCCCTACATTACATCTCTTCCACTTCCAATCCTTTTATCATTCCTCCATTAAAGTATTTCCCTTGAGCGCCAATGCATTTGCCTACAAAATCCCTTACAATTAGTCCTACACCACCTTGTAAAGTTTCTAGTAGAAAGGATGCATCAAAATTAATTTTCAGACAACCAGGATCTGGAGGTTTCCATTTAAACACCTGGAAAGAGTTGTTATTAGTGGTAATATTATTAGTTACTGGAGAAGTATGTCTATGAATGCTCTCTAGAGACAACAATCTGTTAGGGTTGATGTTATGAAAAACTTTAGAACACCTATACTTCCAGATAATCCAAATTGTAACCATCAGCAACTTGTTTGTTTCATGTCTAGTAATACCTGATCCAAAAACAAGATTGTTTCCTGTAGAAAACCAAGAAATAACCTAGTTTATCAAGGATCCATGGTGTGGCCGAATATTACTCACATTAATATTTAAAGCCAGCCAAACTGATGTAGCATAGGGACAATCAATAAGCATATGATCAATAGACTCATTGGCATGATTTCAGAGGCTACAATGAAGTTCTATATTTGGTATGTATCTAGAAAGCTTATCTCTAGTTGGGATTATGTCCCTAAGAGCAACCACAGTCATCGACTAAACCCAAAATTTTCGACTAAAACCCAGACACTACGGAGAGAGTAAAGAGCAAATACCAGACTAAAAACCAAAAACCAGAGTATATTTGGTCTTTGGTTTGGTTATGGTCGGACGTAATTCACGCCTACGCCTGATTGGGGCGGAATCACAAGTTACGCCTAACGTAGAGGCGGATGTAATATTTGCGCCTGATTGGGGCGGGAGTTCAGGTTACGCCCAACGGGACGTAATATCTAGTTGCGCCTGATATCAGGCGGTTTCATACAACTGCGCCCCATTGAGGCGTAATTAAACGTTACGCCCCGTCAGGCGCGTTTATAAATACCGCCTGACAACCAGCGTAATTACAAACTACGCCTGATTCTTTACGGGGCGCAATCTACTACTATGCCTGATGTTTTACGGGGCGCAATCTACTGCTATGCCTGATGCTATACGAGGCGAAATCTGCTGCTATGCCTGATGCTATACGGGGCAAAATCTGGTGCTACACCTGATGCTATATAGGGCGAAATCTGCTACTACGCCTGTTAATCATGGGGCGTAATTTAAATGCACGCCCCATTCTTTCACCCATTTCATCTGTTTTTCAAAATTTAGAATATTTCAGGGTAATCTGATTTCATGTTTTTTTTTTTGAAATTTTGAATTTTTCCGAGTACCGTTGGGAAATTTGGAACGTTGGAAAGTTTGGAACGTTGGCCATTTAAGACCGCTGGAAATAAAAACTATTGACGCCGTATATCTATAAATAATACAATACAGACGAGTTATTCAATCTAACCATCACAAGAAGAACAGAGTCATTGCATTGTCTTTCAAACAAGTTTAATAGCTTTTTCAGTTAACTCATTGCATTGTCTTTCCAATTAGTTTTCGATTTTTTTTCATTTGACACCGTTAATGGCACCATGAATTCCCCGAGGTCCTAATTTTACCACAATCGAAGATTTAACGATGTGTAAAATTCATTTATCAATATCTCAAGATCACGGAGTTGGAACTGATCAATCAGAAGAGGATTTATGGACTCGCATCCAACTGGATATTTAACAACTATTACCTAAGATGCCGAAGCGGCCTTGGGGTTCATGGCAGAAATGATATCAGGGAATAAGCAAAGAAGTGGCATTGTTCTATGCAAAAGTGGGGGAAATAGAAGGCGAACATCATACTGGATGGGGTCCTGAAAAGGCGGTAAGGTTTCTACAATTTATGCGAAATATTTGTCAAACTTATTTTGTATTGTTTACTTGCACATGAACTAAACTGTTGCCGAAAACAATAATAGCTCGAAGAAGCAAGGATGCGGTTCAAGGATTGTAATGATGGGAAGCCATTTAAGCACGAAGAGTGCTACCCAATTTTGTTGGAAAATATAAAATATAATCGACGATCAAAATTTGTGTACGACACGACGCACGATGACGAAAATTATGACAATGATGAAGAGGATATGGGCAAGGGAATGATGAAGGAACTCAAGCTGAGTGCATTAATGATAGTGAGATACGAGACATAGAGAAAAGACAACGCGGTAAGTATTTGGGTAAGAAAGAAGCGAAACGACTAAAGAAAACAGGGAGAGAAAAATCAACTGCCCAAGAGGAAATGATGGGACAACTTATTCATGAACAACAAAATTTCAATGCCCATTACGAAGCACAATCAAAATTCATGATAGAACAAAGAGCAACCGAGTTTGCAGCAAAACAAGCTGAGTGGGCGGCAAAACAAGCTAAGGTAGCGACAAATGATGATTTACGCATCATGATGAAGGATCTCGATAATTTGGATCCCTTACAAAGAGAGTACTTCGAACTTCTAAAGGCGGAAATTGTGCAGAATAAGAGAAATTTAAGTGAAAAAAAAAATGAACATTCTGGATACTTTTCATCCTGTTCCGGCATAGAAATTTAAGCAAAATACTATGCCGGAACATGATACCGGCATGCTCGATAATTTCTTGTCAATGCCGGTAGTCAAGTGAAGAAAAAAATCAACATTCTAGGTACTTTTCATCTTGTTCCGGCATAGAAATGTAAGCAAAATACTATGCCGGAACATGTACCGGCATGCTCGAAAACTAGATTACCATGCCGGTACCGGCGTAGCCCCCCCGAACCCCCCCTGGATAGTGGCAAACAATTTTTGAAAATTTCCGACAAATGCCGGCATGGTTTTTTGGTTGAATACCATGCCGGCACCGAGCTTTTTCAACTGCAACAATGGTGAATTCAAAGGAAACAAATCAAATTTTCAACCTCTTAGCAAAGAATTCTCTCATCACAATCATCTTCCATTTTCAAAAAAAAAATTCCACTTATTTTTTTTTCCTCTCCTTCTACTCCCCACTCACACAAATTAAAATCAAAACACACACTAAACTATCCCCCAAATACTTAAGCATATACTAATTATTATTAACTACTAAACATGATTAGTGAGGGCTAGATTAGGAATTAAAAAAAAAATACATAGGGGGTCACCCAAAATTGCTATTGGGACACCGTTTTTGTCCTGTTTCCATATCCCCCAATTAATTCTTCCATATTATGTCTAATAGGTTTAGTAGTTTAATTGTGTTTTAATATTAATTATTATTCTTGCTTTATTATGTAATATTTGGATTTTAATATTATTTTTGTACGTTTGAATTAACTTATTTACCCTTTTAAACTACTTAGCATTAATTAATTTAAATATGACGATGAGTACACAGAGAAGAGATAATACATTTAAAGTAAAAAAAAAAGACAATGACAAACATAAATTTTAATAAAAACAAAGCATATAGTGACACTTAATCTTTGTGCCCAATTTTTTAATTATCCCCATATTCTGACCATCTGTGTTCGATTAAGTCATCACGCAACCTCATATGCGTTTGTTTGTTACGCATTGCACGAACACGCAGCGCAGCTCTAGTTGGGGAAACTACTTCACTATTTTCTCTTGATATAGCAACTATTGAAGGGTTCCTGCGCTGTTCATATACATGTGGACAGTCAGCGGGTATGCGCTCATCCTGGACTATCATATATTATGTAAAATAATACAGGTTTTCATGATATAGGCAAGCACATCTGGATCACACATTCTTGCAGGTTGTTTGATGATTCCAAATTGTTGTCGCAGAACACCAAATCCTCGCTCTACATCTTTTCGTGCACCCTCTTGCATCCCAGAAAATTTTATTTTATTTTTCCCCTCAGGATGTTTAATGGACATAATAATAGTATCATTCTCTGGGTATATGCCATCACCGAGAGAATACGGCATATCGTAAGAATGTCCGTTTACCACAAAGTTCACAGGTGGTGCTTTTCCTGTGACAAGACTTCGAAAAACATATGAACGCTTCATCACATTAATATTATTGTTTGAGCAGGGCATACCAAAAAATGCATGCCAAAACCAGAGATAATACGACACCACAGCCTCCAACACAATACTTTCGTTCCCTTTATACGCAGTTGTTTATGGGTAAAAATCATTTCTGCCGATTTTGGTAAATTCGGTAGGTGAGTGAGAAACTGGTTTAAACCCTAAACAAATGTGCTGCACATGAGCACTTTCTAGATTTGAGAGATCAATCTATACAAGTCCGGCTTAAACCAAGAAATGGCCGTTCCAGACTTGCTTCGGTCACAAAGTGGGGGAGAAGGGTTGATTTGGGGAGGATAGCAAAGAAATGTGATGAGACCAGAGAGTTCTGGTTGGGTAGTGTCTCGACTTGTATCAGAAAAGGTATAAGCTTAGGAAGCTTGCAAGAGATGAAAGCCTTTTGGGTGAGCTTGCAAAAGTTGCTTTCTGATAGTGTTGTATTTTTCTCCTGACCAAGACTTGTTTTCTGGTAGAAATAGGTGAGACCTATTTATACAAGTTGAGATTGAAACGTACCCTGCCTCATTACGGAAGGAAATAAAAGGTAGTTAAATGGGAGGAGGTGGTAACCGGCGTGTTTAAGAGTGAAAACGTTTTCACTTTTATTTCCCCATTTAATTAACCGTTTTTATTCCTTTTCACGCTTTCTTAATACGAGCGTAGTGTACGCTGCATGCTGTGACCGCCAAACCAAAACCCTGAGAAAGCATCCCCCAGTTTGTGTTGATGTCTCGAGTGTTGGTTGCACCTTGAGTGCAAGTGGCAATGCCAGGATGCAAGTGGCGCGTGTGGCATGTGCAGAATGCCTTGGTGGTAGGTTGCACGTTGAATGCAAGTGGTCATGCCAAAGCTGCTAGTGGCGCGTGTGGCATGTGAGGAATGCCTTGACCACGAGTTACACTTTGGGTGTAAGTGGCAATGCCAAAGCTGCTAGAAGAGAGTGTGGCGTGTGCCAATGGCATGTGCGGAATGCCTTGGTTGCTCGTTCCACTCTGAGTGCAAGTGGCAATGCCAAAGCTGCTAGGGGAGCATGTGGCATGTGCAGAATGCCTTGGTCGCGGGTTGCAGTTTGAGTGCAAGTGGCAATGCCAAAGATGCTAAGGGTGCGTGTGGCATGTTCCAATGGCATGGTAAGGAAAGCTGCTAGTGATGCGTATTGGCATGTGCGAATGGCACGCACGGCCACTTGGGCCTAGGTTGTGCGGTTTTGTAAGCATAGGGCACATTCGCTATCTTGGCATGCGCTAATGGCATAACGGCTTGGAAAGTGTCTAGTGGTGCGTGTTGGCATGTGCCAATGGCACGCACGACCACTTGGGACTAGGTTGTGCGGTTTGAAAGCCTAGGGCACGTGCACTATCTTGGCATGCGCTAATGGCATAACGGCTTTAAAAGTGGCTAGTGGTGCGTGTTGGCATGTGCCAATGGCACGCACGGCCATATTGGCTTAGGTTGCATGGTTTGCAATCCTAGGGCGCGGACGCTACTTTGGCATGCGCCAATGGCATAACGGCTTGGAAAGTAGCTAGCAATTCTAGTTCCAAGGCAAAGTTTGTTTGGCATGGCACGGATAGCTTGGGCTAGGTGTGGCTGGCATGATTTTCCATTGGCACAGAGGTGCGGCTAGCATGCTTTGGTGCGTTTTGTGTGGTTAGCATAGCTAGGTCCAATGAAGAGTGTGTTTGGCATGGCGCGGCTATCTTAGGCTAGGTGTGGCTGGCATGATTTTCCGTTGGCACGGAGGTGAGGCTAGCATGTTTGGCATGCTTTGGCGCGTTTGGTGTGTCTGGCATGATTTTCCGTTGGCACGGAGGTGCGGCTAGCGTGGTTGGCATGCTTTGGCGCGTTTTGGTGTGGCTGGCATGATTTTCCATTGGCACAGGGATGCGACTAGCATGGTTGGCATGCTTTGGCGCGGTTGGTGTGACTAGAATAGCTAGGGCCAAGGCAGAGTGCGTTTGGCATGGCACGGCTAGCTTGGGCTAGGTGTGGCTGGCATGATTTTCCGTTGGCAAAGGGGTGCGGCTAGCATGGTTGGCATGCTTTAGTGCGGTTGGTGTGACTAGCATAGCTATGGCCAAGGAAGAGTGTGTTTGGCATGGCGTGGCTAGCTTGGGCTAGGTATGGCTGGCATGATTTTTCGTTGGCACAGGGGTGCATCTAGCATGGTTGGCATGCTTTGGCGCGTTTGGTGTGGCTGGAACGATTTGCAGTTGGCACAGGGGTGCGGCTAGCATGGTTGGCATGATTTGGCGCGGTTGGTGTGACTAGCATATCTAGGGCCAATGCAGAGTGCGTTTGGCATGGCGCGGCTAGCTTGGGCTAGGTGGCTGGCATGACTTACCATTGGCACGGAGAGGAATTATGGTTTCGTTCTTTGTAACCCTAATTTGAAAAAATTCCCCTTATTAATTACTAACTACATGCATTAAATGTTCTAATAAATGTGTCACCGGTGACATTAGGTTATTCGGGGTTTTACGAATTTACCCTTTATCTAAAAACCACCATCAACATTAAGTCCCCTACTTATCTCGTAACAGGAGCTTTGTTGCGAGGTAAGCATAAGATAGTGACAAACTATCAACAGTAAATCGTAATGAGAATTGAGGAGGCTGGTCTGACCTTTTTTATAGATAGGATTTGGAATCCTTTCCTCTGGAAGTTTTGCACAAATCGGGAGGCTGGCACGGTTGGGAGGTAAGCATCATTGAGAAACAGGAAGCTGGGCGGCATTGAGAAGTTGACGCGAGTTGGAAAACCGAGCGTGCTAGCTGGTGGGACCGGCGCAACGTTGGGAAGCTTGATCGTGCTAGATGGCGCAATTTTGGCGGTTATTGGGAAGTTAGCGCAATTGGTGGGACTGGTGCAATTGGGAGATTGGAAAACTGGCACGATCTTGGTAGAACCGGTGTAAACAACGAGGGAGTAAGTGTTTCGACAGATAGCAAAGTTTTCCTTATTTTTCCTTTTTTCAAACGCGGCTTCAATCAGGGAATCATCCATGCTGAAAATATGGAAGCGTTATGTCCCTCATTGCTTCCTTTCCTTTTTTAAGGTTCGGTATTCATACCCAGCGCAAACGTACGTCTCTCTTTGTCATGTCGCACAGAGAAGAATCATCCTCTAACTAGCCTGATTCTCCAGGTGAAGGCGCGAGGTCTGACTCTTGCAGGAGCATCCCGACTAGGGTTATTCGGGCTAAAAAGATCATACCGGTATGTTTTCTTCTCCTTCTCTTTTCATGTTATCCTCTTTTATATGTGTATAGATAGGATGGAACTTGATCATTTTCCTCTTTTTTTGCAGTGTATGATAGAACCTTTCAGGGATGGCCAAGGCTTTTAATTCTTCGGAGAAGGACTTCAGAATTAATGGACACCAATCTTATTTTCTTGATGAGGCATTGGCTGGGATTGAATCTCTGGTCCATGAAGCTAGTGAAATCATTAAGGACCTCCCTTCCACCTGCCTCCATGAAGTACAGGCGCATGTTCGGACCTTCCTTGGTTCAGTGAGTATGGAGTAGGGGCGAGAAAACGAGGAAGAACCTTGGCATGTTGAGAAGTTCCAGTGCGCCAAAACCTTCCCTCGGTCCAGGCATAGGGCGGATCTAGTTGTTACTAGGTCGAAGCAACGAAAAAGCGAGCGTGTAAGGCTCTTGGAGGAGAGCGCCATGGTTCTTAATTTTGATGCGGATGAATCAAAATATCTTCTTCGAAGTGTCAATGAGAAAACCTTCGAAGGAGCATCTGACGGAAACGAAATAGCCTTTGAAGTTGACGCTAGAGGTGTCGTTGGTGATACCGGAGGGGTCATGGTGGCGTATGCTGGACCGGTCGTCGGGCGGATACTGCCATGCTGCTGTGGTTGCTTCGGGATGGGATGTTGAGGTTGCTGCTGCTAACACCGTTGAATGGAACCTTTATTGCCCGAGGGATTACTGGGGAAAGTGCTTGAAGATAGCCTTGATTGAGGAGACTTTGGATCCATCCTTCGAGGGCTAGTTCCTCCCTTTTGTTGTTTCTGTCAGCTGCTTAGTTCTCCTGATGTCTTTTTTTCTTCTTAAACTCATATTTACCTTCTTCTTCATCAGTCAACATTTTGCTTTATATATTTTATTTTTTTTCGAAAGAGGTTGTGGTATGATGGCTAGCATTTTAGGGATTGGAGGCCTTAAGACATCGTAAGTGAATTATCATGACTTCAGGTGTGTCTGTGTTGATGAGCTTGCAATATCCTCCCAAAAGGGTGTCCGCCACCAGATACAACTCGTTTTCTCTTCCATTGGGCGAATCAGTCTGAATAGCCATTTTTACTGTCATCCTCCCAACTTGAAACGAGCTTTCCATAACCACTACATCTTCTATTGAAAACGGTTTCAGACGTCGTGCAACCTTTTGAGTCTTGGCTTTGTTGGCTTCAATAGAGGTTTCCAAGATTTTTGCAAAGTGCTCAAATGGTCCAGCGCCCCATTCACATTTCTTGCGCCGAGTCCCCATGACGGTATGGGGGGAAGAATGACCGGTTTCAGAGAAGGTTACTCGGTCAGACTTACTTGCATTTGAAAACCATGAGTTAGCGCCAATGGGTCCTCTCTGGATGTCTGGGTTTCTCCGATAGTTCATCGATGCGATAACCAGTGGGATGATTTGTTGGAAATTCCTTCGGGCGTGGGCGTCAGCAGAGGGTGTACATCCAAATTAGCTTTGTTGTGTGGCATGGTAAGGAAAGCTGCTAGTGGTGCGTGTTGGCATGTGCCAATGGCACGCACGGCCACTTGGGCCTAGGTTGTGCGGTTTTGCAAGCCTAGGGCACGAGCGATATCTTGGCATGCGCTAATGGCATAGAGGCTTGGAAAGTGGCTAGTGGTGCGTGTTGGCATGTGCCAATAGAACGCACGGCCATATTGGCCTAGGTTGCATGGTTTGCAAGCCTAGGGCGCGGGCGCTACTTTGGCATGTGTCAATGGAATAGGGGCTTGGAAAGTGGCTATTGGTGCGTGTTGGCATGTGCCAATGACACGCACGGCCATATTGGCCTAGGTTGCATGGTTTGCAAGCCTAGGGCGCGGGCGCTACTTTGGCATGTGTCAATGGCATAGTGGATTGGAAAGTGGCTAGCATTGCTAAGGCCAAGGCAAAGTGTGTTTGGCATGGCACGTCTAGCTTGGTCTAGGTGTGGATGACATGATTTGACATTGGCACAGAGGTGCGGCTAGCATGGTTGGCATGCTTTGGCGCGTTTGGTGTGGTTATCATAGCTAGGGCCAAGGCAGAGTGCGTTTGGCATGGCGTGGCTGGCATGATTTGCCGTTGGCACGGAGGTGCGGCTAGCATGGTTGGCATGCTTTGGCGTGTTTGGTGTGGATGGCATGATTTGCCGTTGGCACGGAGGTTCGGCTAGCATGGATGGCATGCTTTGGCGCGTTTTGGTGTGGCGTAGGCACAGGGGTGCAGCTAGCATGGATGGCCTGCTTTGGCGCGGTTGGTGTGACTAGCATATCTAGGGTTAAGGCAGAGTGCATTTGGCATGGCGCGGCTATCTTGGGCTAGGTGTGGCTGTCATGATTTTCCGTTGGCACAGGGGTGCGGCTAGCATGGTTGGTATGCTTTGGCATGGTTTGTGTGGCCAAGGCAGAGTACGTTTGGCATGGCGCGGCTAGCTTGGGCTAGGTGTGGCTGGCATGATTTTCCGTTGGCACAAGGGTGCGGCTAGCATGGTTGGCATGCTTTGGCGCGGTTGGTATGACTAGCATAGCTAGGGCCAAGGCAGAGTTTGTTTTGCATGGCGTGGATAGCTTGGGCTAGGTGTGGCTGGAATGATTTTCCGTTGGCACAAGGGTGCGGATAGCATGGTTGGCATGCTTTGGCGCGTTTGGTGTGGCTGACACGATTTGCCGTTGGCACAGGGGTGCGGCTAGCATGGTTGGCATTCTTTGGCCCGGTTGGTGTGACTAGCATTGATAGGGCCAAGGCAGAGTGCGTTTGGCTGGCATGTCTTGCCATTGGCACAGAGGGGAATTAGGGTTTCGTTCTTTGTAACCCTAATTTGAAAAAATTCCCCACATTAATTACTGACTACATGCATTAAATATTCTAATAAATGTGTCACCGGTGACATTAGGTTATTCGGGGTTTTACGATTTTACCCTTTGTCTAAAAACCACCATCAACAGCAATGTAAGCCACTGATTCTGTCGATGGACATTTATCCTATTTCCAATGCATGCAATCTAGACTACCTAGCATCCCTGGAAATCCCCTTCTTCTGTTTTGCTTAAGCAACATTTCAACATCACTAGCAGTTGGTTCACGCATATATTCTTGGCCATACAAGTAGACAATAGTTTTACAAAACCTACGAGTAGCTTCCAAAACAGTAATTTCTCCAATGGGTAAGTACTCGTCTATTTCATCAGCCGCACATCTGTAAGCTAACATTCGGATTGCTGCTGTTACTTTTTGATGAGGGTTCAATCCCATAACTCCACATGCATCATGGTTTTGAACAAAATAAGGATTAACTCCCGTAACTTCTGTAACTATTCGATTAAACAATTGTCGACGCATTCTAAATCTTTTATGAAATACATTAGGTGGAAAGGTTGGGTTCAGGCAAAAGTAGTCTCTCCATAGAAGTTCCTCTCCCTCATCCCGATTTCTCCATATTTTGATACGAGTTTGAGGCCAGCGCGAATTTGTAATAAGGAGTCCCAAAATAACAGCCATGTTATTTTGTTGAATTACTACTGCATCATCATCGGAGGAATAGAAACTATTATTAGAAGAAAAAGAAGAACCTGAAGAACAATAGTATGAGGTGTTCTCGTAGTTTTCCATAATAATCGGAAGAAAAGAAGTGGTGTGTTGGTTTGTAGATACTGAAGACGAGGGAGTTAATTTATAAAGTAAATCCAACAGTAAATAAGAATTAAATAAAACATAAAATGGAAATTAACAAAAAGAAAAAACAAAAAGATAACTGATAGTGAAAAGAGTAGATGAAAGATTCATCTACACCCTCAGAATGGAAATGACCACACACTGTGACTAATGACCACTCAAGATACTGAAAATGGAGATGACCACTCACTGTGACTATTGACCCACACATCAACTATCAGTCTAACTATACACCAAGAGTAAAACACCCACACATCAACTATCAGTCTAACTTGTAACTTTATGAAATGACCAAATACTGTAACTTGAAATTAACCATTCATATCATCTGTATTTTCCTCCAAAGACGCCGAGCGCGGAGGGATAAAAGGCATATTGACTCTGGAAGTGGGATTAAATGACGACATTGTTGAAGCTGATCCTTTTCCTATTATTGGCGCTGATCCTTGTGCCATAGTCATCCAAACTGGTTGTGGTATTGTTTGGGAAAACTAACCGAATCCAAGGGGAGGTTGGGATTGTGGTGTCATATGAAAATGAGAGAGTTGTACCTCCAACACGTGGTTATGATGTCTCAGTCTTTTTATTTCGCATCTTTCGCCCTCCTAATGTCCAATTGCTCCTTTGTTTGATTTAACGTAAAAGTACGTAATTGATGACCAAAATCAGCATGCTCTTGATAAAATGAATAACATTCATCCTGTCACATAAAAATAACATGAGCACATATTATTGTGAAATTAAAAAAATGTAATATTGAACGTATACTTACGGGGGATATTTGATGTTGAGGCGGAATACGTATATGTTCAGCAGGCTTTTCAATCGTGTGATTATGAAGGTTACCGTCATACCCATATAATGGAACCTCCCAATCGGGATATGTGACATAATCTTTAAAGTTAGTTACCTTTAGCCAATATTGCATATACATATTATACGAAACAACTTTCACAACCTCTATTGCATCGACCCAACCTTTCTCGATTATGCGTTTTCCTTATTTATCATCGATATCCCCAACTATTATATGTTCATCTATGGGAACAACAAAGGTGGGATGGTTTTGCCTCCAACACCTTTCTCCAAGGTACATGTTATACTGTATAATTAGCAAGGGAGTAAGCATGAAGTAAGTATGTTATTATCATAACGGTGTTATTTCCATCTAATAATAATGCTCATTTAAAAACCATTAAATAATACTCACAACGCCATTCCAACCAAATATAACCCTTGTGTTTGAGAGCATGATAGTTTTTTTTTCCAATTTCTGACTCAAGGATTTGTCTGCATGATTCCCAGGGTTTCCATGTAACTTGGTCCGCGGTCAACTTATTAAGTACAGTTCTACAACGAACAATATCCACCACCTTCTTCTTTGGTTTCCACCTACTACTTCTAGGACATATTGGTTGATCATCCTTAGGTTGGACTATCTCGGGTGCACATATGCCCAAATATTCGTAGCCCCAAAACTAAATCAAAATAGCAAGCAACAAAATTAATGTTAATCAACCCAATAAATTAAACATTGAAAGGAAGAAGAAGTATATCAAAAGAATTTACCTCTAATACTTGGAAGGGCCCTCTTAGTGACTTCTGCTTCCGACCAGCTATACGGAGTGCGGCATACAACCTCGAAAACGCGGCACCACCCCAATCATAGGTGGAAACTGCATCAAGATCTTCAAAAGCAGTTAACCAGCCCGCATCAATATAGTTTTTTGCATTAGAAAAGAAAAATTGTCTCAAAACATACATAAAAAAAAACAGTTGCTACACTTTCAGTAATGACTTTATCATTTTCAGCCTCACGTAATTTTTCTGGTACGAAATATGTACTCAAAAATTTAACTGTAATTGAATTATATTTCCATGACGCGCCTTTTGCACAAAGCGAGGCATCTTGGATATCTGGAAAAATATTATCACGGACATATTCAAATTGGTACTTTTGAGAATCATACGGAACATGAAGATCCCCATCTCCAATACTCAATCCTGTCAACATGACCCAGTCAAGAGGTGTGAACCCCATCTCACCAAAAGGAAAGTGAAAAGTATTCGTCGTATCCCAAAACCTCTCCACAATATATTCGACCATGGCATGCGGACATTCGCCCACTTTCATGTTCAACAGTCTATCCCATCCGGCTCTTTCAATAATATATTTGACTCTAGGACTAAGTTTAGAAATAACCTTATAGTGACTAATAATCGAATGCAGGTTACCACGATGTGTGTACTGAGAGTTATCGTTGTCTGCAACCGTGATATCCGTAGAAGCGTGTGGTTTATCATCTTCCACGACAGGAAACCTCCCTAACCCAGGAATATCAATCTCCCTAATTTGACAAGTAGAGATTAAATTATAAACATCATCGGCTACTGACTTTTGTTTCTTGTTCGTCTTTATGCGATTATTGAACCTGGAAATCGACATCTATACACATACAATAAACATACTTAGCTTCTTAATGAATCAAAACAATAATAAAATTCACCAAACATTAATCAACCCAAAACAATCAGAACTATAATAAAATTAACCAAACATTAATCAACCCACAACGAAAAAGGTAACAATAATCAAATTAACTAAACATTAATCAACCCAAAACAATCAAAACAATAATCAAATTAAGAAAACAGTAATCTACCCAAAACAAAAAGGGTACCAATAATCAAATTAACCAAGCATTAAATCAACCCAAAACAATCACAACAATAATCAAACAATAACAGTAATCATACTAAAACAATTAGATTGACCATATGTCTACGTTTTACATTTTAGGGTTAATTTTTTTCCCCTCTAAATTCATCAAAACCCAAAGCCAAATTTTAGTCCTTGGGTGATCTAATCAATAAATAATACGATTAAAGGATGATTAAAATTAAATATTTTGATTTCTATGCATAAAAATTTAATAAACAAAAGATTGAGATCACATATCTCTTCGCACCGATAAATTATAGTTAATCTTTAATTTTATACATTATCTTTGGTGGATTGTGAACTAACAATAAGAAATTGAGGTGATGAAGGTAAAGCAGCTCTGAAACGAAAAACACTCACTGTAAAAACGATAAAAACGATGAGAAAGGGTTATAAACTCTGCCTTATCGATGAAAACGAAGAGGGTTTACGAACGTGCGGTACGACTGTGTGGTGGAGGCGGAATTTGGAGTTACATCCCACATAAAATCAGGCGTAATTTGAGATCACGCCCCATCAGGCGTAATTTTAGTTCACGCCCCATCAGGCATAATCTTTGTTCACGCCCCAGCAGGCGTAATTTGAGATCACGCCCCATCAGGCGTAGTTACCGTGTTACGTTTGATGATCAGGCGTAGTTTAAAGTTTCGCCCCACACCAAACGCAATCTACTACTACGCCCGACACCAAGCGTAACTTCTAGTTACGCCCCATCCAAGCATAATTTATAACTACGCCCCGTATCAGACGAACCCGTGTAACTCCGCTCCACCAAATTTACTCCTGCACGATAGCGTCGTTCGACGGAGTAAACCAAATTATCTTACTTTTTTTAGTCTTTAGTTATACTCAAATGACTGTAGTTGATCTAATGCATTTCAGGGCAAAAAAAAATAAAAAATAAATCATTATACTGTTTGTTATCATTGCAGTTTTGAATTGTGTTGGTTGTTGGTTCATGATTTATTGGCTTTTTCACTTTACCGGGCTGTAAAACGAAGTCGAGTCAGTCGACTCAACAACCAAAGTAAAAAAAGGCTATTTGACATATTTGTGGCATGGAAGACGACAGTAATAAATAGCGGTAAAAGTTCTTCTCTGCATTAATGGGGCCATCTTAGTGAAAGTAGTTTATGACTTTATGTAAGATCTACTTTTAAAGATTTGTTTGGTCAGTGGGCAGACAACTTTACCCAAAATAGATGGGGTGTCCAAAAATTGGGCATCCGCTGTACTTTTATTTGATTAGTATTTGTTTAGTTATCCAAGCTAGACTAATTGTTGCATATTAGATGACATATTTTTGCAAATAAGTGCTTACCCCGTACGATTTTGCGGATGGTAAACGGCTCTTAAGACGTCTTAAGATCATAGTTTTTCAAGGTAGTAAAAACATCAAACTGAACTGGAATGAAGAGCAAATGCTTGTCTAGTAACCGCGAGAGTGTAGTAAAACTGTGAGGTTACCAGATGATTTTACTACTTTCTACTAGATCAACAATAATCCCCCTTTTTTTTTTAATCGATAATACTACTTTTACCCCCATTTGCTTGACCATGGAGGTTGGTAAATATTGCACTTCTTTCGATCAGGAAAATAAAGTTGTGCCAGAGAAACCCAAGTAACTGAGAGACAGAAGAAGCCCAAGGATGAGTTTGATCTTATACCACATCAGAAGACCAATTTGCAGGGCATCAGTGTGAAGCAATGAAAGTTTTTCTTTTTCTCTATTGCACATAGGCTACAAATGACTTGAGAATGAACTATTTCATGATTAAAGATAATATACAGAGCGGTCGTGTTTGTTTTTTTGCAATTTCTTACCTATATGAATACCCACAAGATCCCACGAAACTACTAGCATTTTAACTGGATACATGATTTCCTTTGCTAGTCTGTATACGACATTCGAGCCAGTAACCGGATAATAGATGAACAGCATTTGCATATCAATCCGAAAGTGTAAACTTACAAGGAAATATTATCATTTTATCAGAATGCATCTTACTGGAGATCCCTCCGCACCAACCAATCTCAGAGGTAAGCAATGCACAGAAGAATATAGCCCAGCGTCGATACCATCCAGTTTCAGGCCTTCCACAATAATGATGTCCTGGCAGCATTTACAAAATCACACATATTACTAGGGAGCAAAACATAATGGTGTGTCAGATGAGAAATAAACCAGATAAAAGAAGAATGCTTACCCTGCCTTCAAGAAAGACGAGATGAGCAGAAACATTGTCGTCCCATGAAGCAACGGATAAGTAATCAACTCCTACATCAAGTCTCACAGCAACAAGCGTATTCGTGACTTTTGGGAGATAAAAGGAGGAGCCAAATAACAGTACCAGCAGATCCATAAAGAGGAAAAATGCTATGAACCTGAGTATCTTACCAACCATCTTGATATCCGTGTGATCTTTCAGCCACTGTGCTCCATCCTTTGTAAATCCAACAAAACTGGTGTCGAACTGGTTTTTGTACATAAGCAACCTGTAATAAGTCATTAAGGTAGCCACTGAATCACATAATAAAGATGGCAGAGGCACAGTTAACTAGTATATGATAAGCATAAATAAGATACCTGTCAGTGTTTAATGTTCTGAATATCACTCGACGCACTCCTCTTGGAATGTTTAAAGACTCCATAGCTTCAGCTATTATAACGTAACCGATCATTAACGGTTGGATATCCTCAAACACGCAGCAAAGACACCAAAAAAGCAAATACCAAATTTGATTACGAAGTTAGAACAGAAGTTACTTACCAGTAATGTTCATATTTCTAGGAACATCTACTAACAGTACAGGACCTATTACGACAAACAACAGCATTAGTCACATAAATAATCAAACACATTACAAAGTGTTGTGTGAGGCGCGAGGCGAATTACTGGTGAGGCGCCCACTTAATTTATGAATATGAAGATTAAGCTTTTGTGGGCGCCTTGCTTGCCTTTGACAACATTACAAAATTTATCTAATCAAACAAAAAGAAAAAAAAAAGTATATATACCATTGAGAAGGTCAAGATCGAGTGAATTAACATCAAACCCAGCATCGAAATAGTGATCGTAGAAGTGTCCAGGTGCATCAACATGAGTACCGATATGGGTTATCAACTTCAACTCAGAAATGTTATACAAAGAACCATTTTTCATACTTACTGCAAGCCGCACCAGCTGACCCACACCTTCCGGTGAACCAAAAATTGGTAAATCAGACCTCATTTCATGAGTGATGTCAATTATCCTTCCGTTTTTCCCATAAACTTCTCTCTTTGGTGGTGGTGGAAGAACTATGTCGCATTCATCTCCATAGCTAGAGGGATACGCTTCTATTAATAGTGATGATGCCAACGAAGAAGAAGAAAAAGAACCCAGAAAGGAAATGGTATAGACGGTGCATATAAGGATACAACTCCATGGAACTTCCATTATCATCAACCTCGACTCTCTGTCGGTCAAGTGAAGGAGCTCTACCTTCTTTAGTGAAACGAGTGGATATCAGCCATTACACGTGCATGATGAAAACAGTTAGGTGGCTTTGTTTCTGACTACCAAGCCCAAGTTTACACAAACGGGCTCGAAAACCAAGAATTGAAATTTAGAGTGCAACATGCCCAAGTTCACTTTTTTTTGTATATCCATGTAAGGACATATAGAAGAGCAACACGCTGTTTATTTTCTTACATACCTAAGAGGTGCGAGTGGTGAGCCAACATTATTGTACTAGGATTATAAATACAATGCAACACAATACCATCATGAATGTAGGAAAAACTACCATCATGAATGCTCGAGACTCAAAAACGATACCATGATCAATGGTGTTTTGAGGTTATGCAATTGATGAAACTGAGTTGCTTCTGGTTGAATACTCATGGTTGGTTTCAGCACAACATGCGGAGAAGAAGAGTACCTTCTATTCTCTTTTACTAGTAGTGCTGTAGCAATTACTGTATCCAGCCAAAAGCCTCTGGGTCAACAAGCAAAGGAATTTTGGCGGAGGAAAGTAATGAACCAGCATTAAGTACAGAATTTCACTTGCATATTTCCAATAAACGATCTGAAACTTGTGTTGTGCAGCGCTGGAGTGAAAGCTAGCCAATTCTATGACAAAACAAACAAGGAGAAAGATGAATGAGAGGATATTGGCATACATCTCAAATACGTCTATTAGACTACTCCTTCACATGCGTCGTTCATGTAACATTGGTGGCATGCGTCTCGATTCAGGCGAGATCAGCTTTATGGAGAATGATTCGGTGCTCCTACCTTATCATATCATCATGAGGCCATCCTTTGAGATGTTGACACGTGGCCATTGGGTATTTTACCCTCACATCAATGACCAGATTTTGTAAATTCTTTGAGATGACCCATTTAGTTGCATGCAGAACAGTTAAATCTTTTGCTACTTCAGCTGTGGAAGTTCTGAAGACGTATGATCATGCTCCTTTGAAGGTTCCTGTCCAGTTATGAAGGATAAAACCAAACCATGCATTAGTATTCTCAGATAACCAAGATGCATCACAATTCAGTTTGAAAGTGTTAATGACTAGGAAGTTCCAATATGGTGTTGGTTGTATGATTCTACATTGAGGTTCACTCAAACTATTTAAGTTTGTTGGATACTAGTAAGCATAGTGTCTAATGATATCTAATGTAAGATGTTCAGGTGTTCTAGATTTTTCTTCAAAAATCTTGAGACACCTTTCCTTCTAGATGAACCAGCACTTAGTTGCTACAAGTGCCATTGATATAGAATTCAAATCACCTGCTATCCATTCATTGTATTTATGCAACAAAGAATTATTGACAGAGTTTAAGTTTTGAGGTGCTCCCTGGGAGGCTATTGGTGGCAGATTCCGCACATCCTTTGCATAGTCACAATCAAAGAACATGTGATATGTAGATTCCACAACATCATTGCAAAACACACATTTGTTTTCCACAGATCTTAATTTATGTCTGGTAGGCAGTGCATCCTGTAAATATTTCCAGATGAACAATTTGATTCTTTGAGAAGTGTCCATGCTCCATAATCCTTTCCAAAACTTCTTAGTTTTGTCAGAAATGGTATTAGAAGGATTTAGTAATCTAGCATATAGAGATTTTACAGAAAATTCTCCATTCCTAGTTAATAATGTCCATCTTAGTTTATCTTTTTTCAACTGTCCTTCAACATTCGTATAAAGTCTTATGTTATTGATTTCTTGCATTATTGAGTTGTCAAACAGAGATTGTAGCAGTTCCAAATTCCACTTTTTCGTGTTTGACTCTATGATCTCAGACACAAGTGTTGTTATGTTTGTGTTTCCTTGGTGAATAGACTCTACTAGAGTCTCTTCCCTGGTTGGCATCCATTTATCATCCCAAATATTTATGGATTTGCCATCACCCACTTCCCGTATACTATATTTTTTAATATGTTCTATTCCTTGTAAGATGCATTTCCATACCCAAGAAGCTTTTGATTTTTTCTTGGAATGTAAGGCTCTTGTTTTCTTAAAGTATTTTCCTTTAAGAATTTGAATACAAAGATCATCTGGGTTACTTACTAGCTTCCAAGCTATTTTGCTGATCATTGTTTGGTTGACCTTGTTAGCCTCTTTAAAGCATAAGCCTCCCTGTTTTATTGGTTTACATAGAAATTCAAAGAATTTTATGTAAATACCTTTAGAATTTGTGTGTTTCCACTACCAAAAGTCTCTCTGTATATTATTGATTCGTTTCGTAATCTTTTTAGGTAATACAAAGCAACCCATGCTGAAGATTGGCATGCTAGATAAAACATCTTTGTTCAAAACTATTTTGCTTGGTTGTGACAAGATCTTTCCTAGCCAAGTTTTTATTCTTTGTTCCATTTTTTCGATTATATTATCAAACGCTTTAAGGCTTGATCTATCTATGAACAGAGGCACCCCTAGATGTGTGTCTTTCATATTTATCTTTTTGATCTTCATTAATCTGCATTTTATTCCCTGGTGTTTACTGTGAACCTTTTTGCTAAAAAATAATCCATATTTTGCAAAGTTTATTACCTGCCCTGATGAAGCACTAAACAACTGAATTGCTTCTAGCATATTTTTACAACTACCTAGATCATCACTAGTGAACATGAGGAGATCATCTGCGAAAAAGAGGTGTGAAATTGGAGTTGATCTAGGTGTTAGTTTTATCCTTTGAACCTTTTTCGTACTTTCTAAGTGATTTAACAGTCTTGAAAACATTTCCATGGATAGGATGAACAGGTATGGAGACAATGGATCTCCTTGCCTTATTCCCATAGATGGTTTAAATACACTACAAGGATTTCCATTAAGAAGAACATCAATAGAAGAAGTAGAAAGGCATTCATAAATTAGTGTACACCAATGTTCAGAAAATCCAAAATCTTTAAGAGTTTTAATCAGAAAAGTCCAGTTGACCCTGTCGAATGCCTTCGACATGTCTATTTTGAGACCAATGTTACCAGTTTTCTTTTTACTTTTCTCCATAGAGTGCACCATTTCATGAGCAACAATAATGTTGTCTGAAATTTTCCTGGAAGAAAGAAAGGCAGAATGTAAAGGTGAAATTATGTTTTCCAAAGATTTTTTGAATCTATTTGCCATAAGCTTAGCTATGATTTTGTAAGGTGTATTGCAATGACCAATTAGTTTGAAGTTTGCTGGAGATTTTGGATTTTTTATTTTTGGGATTAGAAAAAAAAAAGGTTTTATTTAGCTCACTATTTAGTTTTTTGTTTTGAAATAAATCTTGTATTACAGCCACTAATTGTGGTCCTACTATTCCACAATTATGTTTGAAAAAACTCACTCGGAATCCATCTGGTCGCGGAGCTTTGTTTGGTTTTAGTTTTTTTACCACCTCCCCATATTTCGCCTGGAGAAGGAACTACAATTAAGGCATTACTCTTCTCAAAAGATATACAAGGCACGGAAGAACCTATGAGGGGGCTAAGTGGGGCTTTAGCCCGCCCCCTCACAGGTGAAGAAACATTTTTAGTGCATGTATTTGTTAGAAATGTGATTTGTAGCCCGGTCTAAAGTGATAGTAGCCCATTCCTTAGCGCACTTTTCTTTGGTAAACTATGAACTTCTTTCCTTTGTCATTTTTACATCAATGATTTTGTTCGTTCTAGCATTTAGTTATCTAAATATCTAGTATTTATTGTGTCAAACACTATTAGCCACTAACTACATAGCTCGTTTCAGAGAAAAAAAAATTGCGCCCTTCGGCCGCTCTGCGCTAATAATATTCCAGCCCTACCCATTGTAGAATTTTGGGTCCATCCCTGATACAAGGTATGATGTTAGAAAATATTTGATCTTACGAATTGGTAGAAGTCTCAATGAACAACTCAGAGAAATAAGAAGTTAGAACTTCTTCAATTTTTATTCTATCCGAAACAACATTATCATGTTTATCTTGTATACAGTCTATGTTAATTCTTTTTCTTCTTTTCAAAGTTGTAACATGAAAGAAAGTTGTGTGTATTTCCCCCAAAGCTATGGTGTTGTTTCTCAATTGTTGTTTTGCGATTTCCTCTTTACAATCATACAATACTTCTAGTTCTAATAACTTATTTTTTATGAGATTTGTATTAATGTCATTTTTTGGTTTTGAGGTTAATCTCTCTATGTTTTTTAAGATTATCTTGGTCTTTTTATTTGGTTTTGCAAACACGTCTCTTTTCCAGGTACTAAGTATGTCGCCTAAAGTAGATATATTTTCGATAAGATTTAAGACATGATTCCTTGAATTAACCACCCATAATTTTTTTATAACCTCTATGCAAGTAGGTTCTTTAAGCCAGGTGTCATAAAACTTGAAAGTTGGAGATAAAAAAGAAGAAGAAGATTTCAGTGAAATACAAATTGGTACATCCATGGTCTGAACCAATTTCCACCAAATTTTCAAGGGATGCTTCATGGAATTCTAGATTCCATATTGTGCATTGGCTAAGGCTCTGTCCAGCCTCTGCTTTATATTAGCTAAACCCTCTCTTTTATTACTCCAAGTAAATATGTTTTCTTTGAAACCCAGGTCCTTTAGACCTGTTCTTTGTATTAAGTTCAATATGGGTTCAACTTTTTTCCCATTGACCTTCCTTTCCTCTCTATTGAAGATTATGTTAAGGTCACCTATTACTAGCCAAGGAATTGAGTCTAAGTTCACTCTTTTTGCTATATTCTCTAAATATCCTATTATTTCAAGTTCCATTTCATGTTTTGTGAGCCATAAAAACAAGTAAGAAGCCATTTGTTTGAATGGAAAATATTTTTAACAATGATGTTGATCATGTTGAGGTTCAATTGAACCACTTCAAAATGAAACCCATCCACCCAAGAAATTGCTAGACCCCTAGCTATTCCATCTGGGTCTACTATGTGGGTGTTAGGAAAATAGTTAAGAATTTTTCTGATTAAACTTCTCGTTGGACATTAGTTTCTCATTCGGATAAACTTAAAATGAAATTTATCAGATTTGAACATCACAGGTTCGAAGATTACTAGAGTTGGACCTGAGTTTCTCATTCGGATGAACTGAAGATGAAATTTATCAAATTTGAACATCACAAGTTCAAAGATTACTAGAGTTGGACCTGGGTTTCTCATTCGGATGAACTGAATATGAAATTTATCAAATTTGAACATCACAGGTTCAAAGATTACTAGAGTTGGACCTAAGTTTCTCATTTGGATGAGCTGAAAATGAAATTTATCAAATTTGAACAGCAGAGGTTCAGAGATTACTAGAGTTAGACTTGAGTTTCTCATTCGGATGAACTGAAAATGAAATTTATCAGATTTGAACATCACGGGTTCGAAGATTACTAGAGTTGGACCTGAGTTTCTCATTCGGATGAACTGAAAATGAAATTTATCAGATTTGAACATCACAGGTTCGAAGATTACTAGAGTTGGACATGAGTTTCTCATTCGGATGAACTGAAAATGAAATTTATCAGATTTGAACATCACAGGTTCGAAGATTACTAGAGTTGGACCTGAGTTTCTCATTCGGATGAACTGAAAATGAAATTTATCATATTTGAACATCACAGGTTCGAAGATTACTAGAGTTGGACCTGAGTTTCTCATTCGGATGAACTGAAAATGAAATTTATCAGATTTGAACATCACAGGTTCGAAGATTACTAGAGTTGGACTTGAGTTTCTCATTCGGATGAACTGAAAATGAAATTTATCAGATTTGAACATCACAGGTTCGAAGATTACTAAAGTTGGACATGAGTTTCTCATTCGGATGAACTAAAATGAAATTTATCAAATTTTAACATAACAGGTTCGAAGATTACTAGAGTTGGACCTGAGTTTCTCATTCGGATGAACTGAAAATGAAATTTATCAGATTTGAACATCACAGGTTCCAAGATTACTAGAGTTCGACCTGAGTTTCTCATTACGATGAACTGAAGATGAAACTTATCAGATTTGAATATCCACGGTTCAAAGATTACTAGATTTTGATCTGAGTTTCTCATTCGGATGAATTGAAGATGAAATTTATCAGATTTGAACATCACAGGTTCAAAGATTACTAGAGTTGGACCTGAGTTTCTCATTCGGATGAACTGAAAATGAAATTTATCAGATTTGAACATCACAGGTTCGAAGATTACTAGAGTTGGACCTGAGTTTCTCATTCGGATGAACTGAAAATGAAATTTATCAGATTTGAACATCACAGGTTCGAAGATTACTAGAGTTGGACCTGAGTTTCTCATTCGGATGAACTGAAAATGAAATTTATCAGATTTGAACATCACAGGTTCGAAGATTACTAGAGTTGGACCTGAGTTTCTCATTCGGATGAACTGAAAATGAAATTTATCAGATTTGAACATCACAGGTTCAAAGATTACTAGAGTTCGACCTGAGTTTCTCATTCGGATGAACTGAAAATGAAATTTATCAGATTTGAACATCCCGGGTTCGAAGATTACTAGAGTTAGACCTGAGTTTCTCATTCGGATGAACCGAAAATGAAATTTATCAGATTTGAACATCACAGGTTCGAAGATTACTAGAGTTGGACTTGAGTTTCTCATTCGGATGAACTGAAAATGAAATTTATCAGATTTAAACATCACAGGTTCGAAGATTACTAGAGTTGGACCTGAGTTTCTCATTCGGATGAACTGAAAATGAAATTTATCAGATTTAAACATCACAGGTTCGAAGATTACTAGAGTTGGACCTGAGTTTCTCATTCGGATGAACTGAAAATGAAATTTATCAGAGTTAAACATCACAGGTTCGAAGATTACTAGAGTTGGACATGAGTTTCTCATTCGGATGAACTGAAAATGAAATTTATCAGATTTGAACATAAAAGGTTCGAAGATTACTAGACTTCGACCTGAGTTTCTCATTCGGATGAACTGAAAATGAAATTTATCAGATTTGAACATCACAGGTTCGAAGATTACTAGAGTTGGACTTGAGTTTCTCATTCGGATGAATTGCAGATGAAATTTATCATATTTGAACATCACAGGTTCGAAGATTACTAGAGTTGGACCTGAGTTTCTCATTCGGATGAATTGAAGATGAAATTTATCAGATTTGAACATCACGGGTTCAAAGATTACTAGAGTTGGACCTGAGTTTCTCATTCGGATGAACTGAAAATGAAATTTATCAGATTTGAACATCACAGGTTCGAAGATTACTAGAGTTGGACTTGAGTTTCTCATTCGGATGAACTGAAGATGAAATTTATCAAATTTGAACATCACATGTTCGAAGATTACTAGAGTTGGACCTGAGTTTCTCATTCGGATGAACTGAAAATGAAATTTATCAGATTTGAACATCACAAGTTCGAAGATTACTAGAGTTGGACCTTAGTTTCTCATTCGGATGAACTGAAAATAAAATTTATCAGATTTGAACATCACAAGTTCGAAGATTACTAGAGTTTGACCTGAGTTTCTCATTCGGATGAACTGAAAATGAAATTTATCAGATTTAAACATCACAGGTTCGAAGATTACTAGAGTTGGAATTGAGTTTCTCATTCGGATGAACTGAAAATGAAATTTATCAGATTTGAACATCACAGGTTCGAAGATTATTAAAGTTGGACATGAGTTTCTCATTCGGATGAACTGAAAATGAAATTTATCATATTTGAACATCACAGGTTCGAAGATTACTAGAGTTGGACCTGAGTTTCTCATTCGGATGAACTGAAAATGAAATTTATCAGATTTGAACATCACAGGTTCGAAGATTACTAGAGTTGGACTTGAGTTTCTCATTCGGATGAACTGAAGATGAAATTTATCAGATTTGAACATCACAGGTTCGAAGATTACTAGAGTTGGACATGAGTTTCTCATTCGGATGAACTGAAGATGAAATTTATCAGATTTGAACATCACAGGTTCGAAGATTACTAGAGTTGGACCTGAGTTTCTCATTCGGATGAACTGAAGATGAAATTTATCAGATTTGAACATCACAGGTTCAAGATTACTAGAGTTGGACCTGAGTTTCTCATTCGGATGAACTGAAGATGAAATTTATCAGATTTGAACATCCCGGGTTCGAAGATTACTAGAGTTGGACCTGAGTTTCTCATTCGGATGAACTGAAGATGAAATTTATCAGATTTGAACATCACAGGTTCGAAGATTACTAGAGTTGGACTTGAGTTTCTCATTCGGATGAACTGAAGATGAAATTTATCAGATTTGAACATCACCGGTTCGAAGATTACTAGAGTTGGACTTGAGTTTCTCATTCGGATGAACTGAAGATGAAATTTATCTGATTTGAACATCACAGGTTCGAAGATTACTAGAGTTGGACCTGAGTTTCTCATTCGGATGAACTGAAAATGAAATTTATCTGATTTGAACATCACAGGTTCGAAGATTACTAGAGTTGGACCTGAGTTTCTCATTCGGATGAACTGAAAATGAAATTTATCTGATTTGAACATCACAGGTTCGAAGATTACTAGAGTTGGACCTGAGTTTCTCATTCGGATGAACTGAAAATGAAATTTATCAGATTTGAACATCACCGGTTCGAAGATTACTAGAGTTGGACCTGAGTTTCTCATTCGGATGAACTGAAAATGAAATTTATCAGATTTGAACATCACAGGTTCGAAGATTACTAGAGTTGGACCTGAGTTTCTCATTCGGATGAACTGAAGATGAAATTTATCAGATTTGAACATCACAGGTTCGAAGATTACTAGAGTTGGACTTGAGTTTCTCATTCGGATGAACTGAAAATGAAATTTATCATATTTGAACATCACGGGTTCGAAGATTACTAGAGTTGGACATGAGTTTCTCATTCGGATGAACTGAAGATGAAATTTATCAAATTTGAACATCACAGGTTCGAAGATTACTAGAGTTGGACCTGAGTTTCTCATTCGGATGAACTGAAAATGAAATTTATCAGATTTGAACATCACAGGTTCGAAGATTACTAGAGTTGGACCTGAGTTTCTCATTCGGATGAACTGAAGATGAAATTTATCAGATTTGAACATCACAGGTTCAAAGATTACTAGAGTTGGACCTGAGTTTCTCATTCGGATGAACTGAAAATGAAATTTATCAGATTTGAACATCACAGGTTCGAAGATTACTAGAGTTGGACCCGAGTTTCTCATTCGGATGAACTGAAGATGAAATTTATCAGATTTGAACATCACAGGTTCGAAGATTACTAGAGTTGGACCTGAGTTTCTCATTCGGATGAACTGAAGATGAAATTTATCAGATTTGAACATCACAGGTTCGAAGATTACTAGAGTTGGACCTGAGTTTCTCATTCGGATGAACTGAAAATGAAATTTATCATATTTGAACATCACAGTTCGAAGATTACTAGAGTTGGACCTGAGTTTCTCATTCGGATGAACTGAAGATGAAATTTATCAGATTTGAACATCACAGGTTCGAAGATTACTAGAGTTGGAACTGAGTTTCTCATTCGGATGAACTGAAAATGAAATTTATCAGATTTGAACATCACAGGTTCGAAGATTACTAGAGTTGGACTGAGTTTCTCATTCGGATGAACTGAAGATGAAATTTATCAGATTTGAACATCACCGGTTCGAAGATTACTAGAGTTGGACTTGAGTTTCTCATTCGGATGAACTGAAGATGAAATTTATCAGATTTGAACATCACAGGTTCGAAGATTACTAGAGTTGGACCTGAGTTTCTCATTCGGATGAACTGAAAATGAAATTTATCAGATTTGAACATCACAGGGTTCGAAGATTACTAGAGTTGGACTGAGTTTCTCATTCGGATGAACTGAAGATGAAATTTATCAAATTTGAACATCACAAGTTCGAAGATTACTAGAGTTGGACTTGAGTTTCTCATTCGGATGAACTGAAAATGAAATTTATCAGATTTGAACATCACAGGTTCGAAGATTACTAGAGTTGGACCTGAGTTTCTCATTCGGATGAACTGAAGATGAAATTTATCAGATTTGAACATCACAGGTTCGAAGATTACTAGAGTTGGACCTGAGTTTCTCATTCGGATGAACTGAAAATGAAATTTTTCTGATTTGAACATCACAGGTTCGAAGATTACTAGAGTTGGACTTGAGTTTCTCATTCGGATGAACTGAAGATGAAATTTATCTGATTTGAACATCACATGTTCGAAGATTACTAGAGTTGGACCTGAGTTTCTCATTCGGATGAACTGAAAATGAAATTTATCAGATTTGAACATCACAGGTTCGAAGATTACTAGAGTTGGACACGAGTTTCTCATTCGGATGAACTGAAAATGAAATTTATAAGTTTTGAACATCACAGGTTCGAAGATTACTAGAGTTGGACCTGAGTTTCTCATTCGGATGAACTGAAGATGAAATTTATCAGATTTGAACATCACGAGTTCAAAGATTACTAGAGTTGGACCTGACTTTCTCATTCGGATGAACTGAAGATGAAATTTATCAGATTTGAACATCACAGGTTCGAAGATTACTAGAGTTGGACTCGAGTTTCTCATTCGGATGAACTGAAGATGAAATTTATCAGATTTGAACATCACAGGTTCGAAGATTACTAGAGTTGGACCTGAGTTTCTCATTCGGATGAACTGAAAATGAAATTTATCAGATTTGAACATCACAGGTTCGAAGATTACTAGAGTTGGACATGAGTTTCTCATTCGGATGAACTGAAGATGAAATTTATCAGATTTGAACATCACAGGTTCGAAGATTACTAGAGTTGGACCTGAGTTTCTCATTCGGATGAACTGAAAATGAAATTTATCAGATTTGAACATCACAGTTCGAAGATTACTAGAGTTGGACATGAGTTTCTCATTCGGATGAACTGAAGATGAAATTTATCAGATTTGAACATCACAGGTTCGAAGATTACTAGAGTTGGACCTGAGTTTCTCATTCGGATGAACTGAAGATGAAATTTATCAGATTTGAACATCACAGGTTCGAAGATTACTAGAGTTGGACCTGAGTTTCTCATTCGGATGAACTGAAGATGAAATTTATCAGATTTGAACATCACGGGTTCGAAGATTACTAGAGTTGAACCTGAGTTTCTCATTCGGATGAACTGAAAATGAAATTTATCATATTTGAACATCACAGGTTCGAA
The DNA here is from genome assembly GCA_023529315.1 of Papaver bracteatum. Lineage (NCBI taxonomy): Eukaryota > Viridiplantae > Streptophyta > Magnoliopsida > Ranunculales > Papaveraceae > Papaver > Papaver bracteatum. The sequence continues at coordinate 38,880 of JAJJWX010000795.1, read as the reverse complement.
GATTACTAGAGTTGGACCTGAGTTTCTCATTCGGATGAACTGAAAATGAAATTTATCAGATTTGAACATCACAGGTTCGAAGATTACTAGAGTTGGACCTGAGTTTCTCATTCGGATGAACTGAAGATGAAATTTATCATATTTGAACATCACCGGTTCGAAGATTACTAGAGTTGGACCTGAGTTTCTCATTCGGATGAACTGAAAATGAAATTTATCAGATTTGAACATCACATGTTCGAAGATTACTAGAGTTGGACCTGAGTTTCTCATTCGGATGAACTGAAGATGAAATTTATCAGATTTGAACATCACAGGTTCGAAGATTACTAGAGTTGGACCTAAGTTTCTCATTCGGATGAACTGAAGATGAAATTTATCAGATTTGAACATCACAGGTTCGAAGATTACTAGAGTTGGACCTGAGTTTCTCATTCGGATGAACTGAAGATGAAATTTATCAGATTTGAACATCCAGGTTTCGAAGATTACTAGAGTTGGACCTGAGTTTCTCATTCGGATGAACTGAAAATGAAATTTATCAGATTTGAACATCACAGGTTCGAAGATTACTAGAGTTGGACATGAGTTTCTCATTCGGATGAACTGAAGATGAAATTTATCATCATATTGAACATCACAGGTTCGAAGATTACTAGAGTTGGACCTGAGTTTCTCATTCGGATGAACTGAAGATGAAATTTATCAGATTTGAACATCACAGGTTCGAAGATTACTAGAGTTGGACCTGAGTTTCTCATTCGGATGAACTGAAGATGAAATTTATCAGATTTGAACATCACAGGTTCGAAGATTACTAGAGTTGGACACGAGTTTCTCATTCGGATGAACTGAAGATGAAATTTATCAATTTGAACATCACGGTTCGAAGATTACTAGAGTTGGACCTGAGTTTCTCATTCGGATGAACTGAAGATGAAATTTATCAGATTTGAACATCACAGGTTCGAAGATTACTAGAGTTGGACCTGAGTTTCTCATTCGGATGAACTGAAAATGAAATTTATCTGATTTGAACATCACAGGTTCGAAGATTACTAGAGTTGGACACTGAGTTTCTCATTCGGATGAACTGAAGATGAAATTTATCAGATTTGAACATCACAGGTTCGAAGATTACTAGAGTTGGACCTGAGTTTCTCATTCGGATGAACTGAAGATGAAATTTATCAGATTTGAACATCACGGGTTCGAAGATTACTAGAGTTGGACCTGAGTTTCTCATTCGGATGAACTGAAGATGAAATTTATAAGATTTGAACATCACCGGTTCGAAGATTACTAGAGTTGGACCTGAGTTTCTCATTCGGATGAACTGAAGATGAAATTTATCATATTTGAACATCACAGGTTCGAAGATTACTAGAGTTGGACCTGAGTTTCTCATTCGGATGAACTGAAGATGAAATTTATCAGATTTGAACATCACAGGTTCGAAGATTACTAGAGTTGGACTTGAGTTTCTCATTCGGATGAACTGAAGATGAAATTTATCAGTTTGAACATCACAGGTTCGAAGATTACTAGAGTTGGACACGAGTTTCTCATTCGGATGAACTGAAGATGAAATTTATCAGATTTGAACATCACCGGTTCGAAGATTACTAGAGTTGGACCTGAGTTTCTCATTCGGATGAACTGAAGATGAAATTTATCATATTTTATCATCACAGGTTCGAAGATTACTAGAGTTGGACCTGAGTTTCTCATTCGGATGAACTGAAAATGAAATTTATCTGATTTGAACATCACGGGTTCGAAGATTACTATGGTTGGACCTAAGTTTCTCATTCGGATTAACTGAAGATGAAATTTATCAGATTTGAACATCACAGGTTCGAAGATTACTAGAGTTGGACCTGAGTTTCTCATTCGGATGAACTGAAGATGAAATTTATCAGATTTGAACATCACAGGTTCAAAGATTACTAGAGTTGGACTCGAGTTTCTCATTCGGATGAACTGAAGATGAAATTTATCAGATTTGAACATCACAGGTTCGAAGATTACTAGAGTTGGACCTGAGTTTCTCATTCGGATGAACTGAAGATGAAATTTATCAGATTTGAACATCACGGGTTCGAAGATTACTAGAGTTGGACCTGAGTTTCTCATTCGGATGAACTGAAGATGAAATTTATCACATTTGAACATCACAGGTTCGAAGATTACTAGAGTTGGACCTGAGTTTCTCATTCGGATGAACTGAAGATGAAATTTATCAGATTTGAACATCACAGGTTCGAAGATTACTAGAGTTGGACCTGAGTTTCTCATTCGGATGAACTGAAGATGAAATTTATCTGATTTGAACATCACAGGTTCGAAGATTACTAGAGTTGGACCTGAGTTTCTCATTCGGATGAACTGAAGATGAAATTTATCAGATTTGAACATCACAGGTTCGAAGATTACTAGAGTTGGACCTGAGTTTCTCATTCGGATGAACTGAAGATGAAATTTATCAGATTTGAACATCACATGTTCGAAGATTACTAGAGTTGGACTTGAGTTTCTCATTCGGATGAACTGAAGATGAAATTTATCAGATTTGAACATCACAGGTTCGAAGATTACTAGAGTTGGACTTGAGTTTCTCATTCGGATGAACTGAAGATGAAATTTATCAGATTTGAACATCACAGGTTCGAAGATTACTAGAGTTGGACCTGAGTTTCTCATTCGGATGAACTGAAGATGAAATTTATCATATTTGAACATCACAGGTTCGAAGATTACTAGAGTTGGACCTGAGTTTCTCATTCGGATGAACTGAAGATGAAATTTATCAGATTTGAACATCACAGGTTCGAAGATTACTAGAGTTGGACTGAGTTTCTCATTCGGATGAACTGAAGATGAAATTTATCAGATTTGAACATCACCGGTTCGAAGATTACTAGAGTTGGACCTGAGTTTCTCATTCGGATGAACTGAAGATGAAATTTATCAGATTTGAACATCACCAGTTCGAAGATTACTAGAGTTGGACCTGAGTTTCTCATTCGGATGAACTGAAGATGAAATTTATCTGATTTGAACATCACAGGTTCGAAGATTACTAGAGTTGGACCTGAGTTTCTCATTCGGATGAACTGAAGATGAAATTTATCAGATTTGAACATCACGGGTTCAAAGATTACTAGAGTTGGACCTGAGTTTCTCATTCGGATGAACTGAAAATGAAATTTATCAGATTTGAACATCACAGGTTCGAAGATTACTAGAGTTGGACCTGAGTTTCTCATTCGGATGAACTGAAGATGAAATTTATCAGATTTGAACATCTCGGGTCCAAAGATTACTAGAGTTGGACCTGAGTTTCTCATTCGGATGAACTGAAGATGAAATTTATCAGATTTGAACATCACGGGTTCGAAGATTACTAGAGTTGGACTGAGTTTCTCATTCGGATGAACTGAAGATGAAATTTATCAGATTTGAACATCACATGTTCGAAGATTACTAGAGTTGGACCTGAGTTTCTCATTCGGATGAACTGAAGATGAAATTTATCAGATTTGAACATCACAGGTTCGAAGATTACTAGAGTTGGACTCGAGTTTCTCATTCGGATGAACTGAAGATGAAATTTATCAGATTTGAACATCACAGGTTCGAAGATTACTAGAGTTGGACCTGAGTTTCTCATTCGGATGAACTGAAGATGAAATTTATCAGATTTGAACATCACGAGTTCGAAGATTACTAGAGTTGGAACTGAGTTTCTCATTCGGATGAACTGAAAATGAAATTTATCAGATTTGAACATCACAGGTTCGAAGATTACTAGAGTTGGACCTGAGTTTCTCATTCGGATGAACTGAAGATGAAATTTATCAGATTTGAACATCACAGGTTCGAAGATTACTAGAGTTGGACCTGAGTTTCTCATTCGGATGAACTGAAGATGAAATTTATCAGATTTGAACATCACGGGTTCGAAGATTACTAGAGTTGGACCTGAGTTTCTCATTCGGATGAACTGAAGATGAAATTTATCAGATTTGAACATCACAGGTTCGAAGATTACTAGAGTTGGACCTGAGTTTCTCATTCGGATGAACTGAAGATGAAATTTATCAGATTTGAACATCACAGGTTCGAAGATTACTAGAGTTGGACCTGAGTTTCTCATTTGGATGAACTGAAAATGAAATTTATCAGATTTGAACATCACAGGTTCGAAGATTACTAGAGTTGGACCTGAGTTTCTCATTCGGATGAACTGAAGATGAAATTTATCAGATTTGAACATCACGGGTTCGAAGATTACTAGAGTTGGACATGAGTTTCTCATTCGGATGAACTGAAGATGAAATTTATCAGATTTGAACATCACAGGTTCGAAGATTACTAGAGTTGGACCTGAGTTTCTCATTCGGATGAACTGAAGATGAAATTTATCAGATTTGAACATCACGGGTTCGAAGATTACTAGAGTTGGACCTGAGTTTCTCATTCGGATGAACTGAAGATGAAATTTATCAGATTTGAACATCACAGGTTCGAAGATTACTAGAGTTGGACCTGAGTTTCTCATTCGGATGAACTGAAGATGAAATTTATCATTTTAAATATCACAGGTTCGAAGATTACTAGAGTTGGACCTGAGTTTCTCATTCGGATGAACTGAAGATGAAATTTATCAGATTTGAACATCACAGGTTCGAAGATTACTAGAGTTGGACCTGAGTTTCTCATTCGGATGAACTGAAGATGAAATTTATCGGATTTGAACATCACAGGTTCGAAGATTACTAGAGTTGGACCTGAGTTTCTCATTCGGATGAACTGAAGATGAAATTTATCAGATTTGAACATCACAGGTTCGAAGATTACTAGAGTTGGACCTGAGTTTCTCATTCGGATGAACTGAAGATGAAATTTATCAGATTTGAACATCACCGGTTCGAAGATTACTAGAGTTGGACCTGAGTTTCTCATTCGGATGAACTGAAAATGAAATTTATCAGATTTGAACATCACAGGTTCGAAGATTACTAGAGTTGGACCTGAGTTTCTCATTCGGATGAACTGAAGATGAAATTTATCAGATTTGAACATCACCGGTTCGAAGATTACTAGAGTTGGACCTGAGTTTCTCATTCGGATGAACTGAAAATAAAATTTAGGAGGACCTGAAGATGAAATTTAGCAGGACCTGATATTTATCAGATTTTAACATCACAGGTTCGAAGATTACTAGAGTTGGACCTGAGTTTCTCATTCGGATGAACTGAAGATGAAATTTATCAGATTTGAACATCACAGGTTCGAAGATTACTAGAGTTGGACCTGAGTTTCTCATTCGGATGAACTGAAGATGAAATTTATCAGATTTGAACATCACAGGTTCGAAGATTACTAGAGTTGGACCTGAGTTTCTCATTCGGATGAACTGAAGATGAAATTTATCAGATTTGAACATCACAGGTTCGAAGATTACTAGAGTTGGACCTGAGTTTCTCATTCGGATGAACTGAAGATGAAATTTATCAGATTTGAACATCACTGGTTCGAAGATTACTAGAGTTGGACCTGAGTTTCTCATTCGGATGAACTGAAGATGAAATTTATCAGATTTGAACATCACAGGTTCGAAGATTACTATAGTCGGAACTGAGTTTCTCATTCGGATGAACTGAAAATGAAATTTATCAGATTTGAACATCACAGGTTCGAAGATTACTAGAGTTGGACCTGAGTTTCTCATTCGGATGAACTGAAGATGAAATTTATCAGATTTGAACATCACAGGTTTCGAAGATTACTAGAGTTGGACCTGAGTTTCTCATTCGGATGAACTGAAGATGAAATTTATCAGATTTGAACATCACAGGTTCGAAGATTACTAGAGTTGGACCTGAGTTTCTCATTCGGATGAACTGAAGATGAAATTTATCAGATTTGAACATCACAGTTCGAAGATTACTAGAGTTGGACCTGAGTTTCTCATTCGGATGAACTGAAGATGAAATTTATCAGATTTGAACATCACAGGTTCGAAGATTACTAGAGTTGGACCTGAGTTTCTCATTCGGATGAACTGAAGATGAAATTTATCAGATTTGAACATCACAGTTTCGAAGATTACTAGAGTTGGACCTGAGTTTCTCATTCGGATGAAACGAAAATGAAATTTATCAGATTTGAACATCACAGGTTCGAAGATTACTAGAGTTGGACCAGAGTTTCTCATTCGGATGAACTGAAGATGAAATTTATCAAATTTGAACATTACATGTTCGAAGATTACTAGAGTTGGACCTGAGTTTCTCATTCGGATGAACTGAAGATGAAATTTATCAGATTTGAACATCACCGGTTCGAAGATTACTAGAGTTGGACCTGAGTTTCTCATTCGGATGAACTGAAGATGAAATTTATCAAATTTGAACATCACAGGTTCGAAGATTACTAGAGTTGGACCTGAGTTTCTCATTCGGATGAACTGAAGATGAAATTTATCAGATTTGAACATCACAGGTTCGAAGATTACTAGAGTTGGACCTGAGTTTCTCATTCGGATGAACTGAAGATGAAATTTATCAGATTTGAACATCACAGGTTCGAAGATTACTAGAGTTGGACACGAGTTTCTCATTCGGATGAACTGAAGATGAAATTTATCAGATTTGAACATCACAGGTTCGAAGATTACTAGAGTTGGACCTGAGTTTCTCATTCGGATGAACTGAAGATGAAATTTATCATATTTGAACATCACAGGTTCGAAGATTACTAGAGTTGGACCTGAGTTTCTCATTCGGATGAACTGAAGATGAAATTTATCAGATTTGAACATCACAGGTTCGAAGATTACTAGAGTTGGACCTGAGTTTCTCATTCGGATGAACTGAAGATGAAATTTATCAGATTTGAACATCACAGGTTCGAAGATTACTAGAGTTGGACCTGAGTTTCTCATTCGGATGAATCGAAGATGAAATTTATCAGATTTGAACATCACCGGTTCGAAGATTACTAGAGTTGGACCTGAGTTTCTCATTCGGATGAACTGAAAATGAAATTTATCAGATTTGAACATCACAGGTTCGAAGATTACTAGAGTTGGACCTGAGTTTCTCATTCGGATGAACTGAAGATGAAATTTATCAGATTTGAACATCACAGGTTCGAAGATTACTAGAGTTGGACTGAGTTTCTCATTCGGATGAACTGAAGATGAAATTTATCAGATTTGAACATCACGGGTTCGAAGATTACTAGAGTTGGACCTGAGTTTCTCATTCGGATGAACTGAAGATGAAATTTATCAGATTTGAACATCACAGGTTCGAAGATTACTAGAGTTGGACCTGAGTTTCTCATTCGGATGAACTGAAGATGAAATTTATCACATTTTTTAACATCACAGGTTCGAAGATTACTAGAGTTGGACCTGAGTTTCTCATTCGGATGAACTGAAGATGAAATTTATCAGATTTGAACATCACAGGTTCGAAGATTACTAGAGTTGGACCTGAGTTTCTCATTCGGATGAACTGAAGATGAAATTTATCGATTTGAACATCACGGTTCGAAGATTACTAGAGTTGGACTGAGTTTCTCATTCGGATGAACTGAAGATGAAATTTATCAGATTTGAACATCACAGGTTCGAAGATTACTAGAGTTGGACCTGAGTTTCTCATTCGGATGAACTGAAGATGAAATTTATCAGATTTGAACATCACGGGTTCGAAGATTACTAGAGTTGGACTTGAGTTTCTCATTCGGATGAACTGAAGATGAAATTTATCAGATTTGAACATCCCGGGTTCGAAGATTACTAGAGTTGGACCTGAGTTTCTCATTCGGATGAACTGAAGATGAAATTTATCAGATTTGAACATCACGGGTTCAAAGATTACTAGAGTTCAACATGAGTTTCTCATTCGGATGAACTGAAGATGAAATTTATCGATTTGAACATCACAGGTTCGAAGATTACTAGAGTTGGACCTGAGTTTCTCATTCGGATGAACTGAAGATGAAATTTATCAGATTTGAACATCACAGGTTCGAAGATTACTAGAGTTGGACCTGAGTTTCTCATTCGGATGAACTGAAGATGAAATTTATCGATTTGAACATCACAGGTTCGAAGATTACTAGAGTTGGACCTGAGTTTCTCATTCGGATGAACTGAAGATGAAATTTATCAGATTTGAACATCACAGGTTCGAAGATTACTAGAGTTGGACCTGAGTTTCTCATTCGGATGAACTGAAGATCAAATTTATCAGATTTGAACATCACGAGTTCGAAGATTACTAGAGTTGGACCTGAGTTTCTCATTCGGATGAACTGAAGATGAAATTTATCAGATTTGAACATCACAGGTTCGAAGATTACTAGAGTTGGACCTGAGTTTCTCATTCGGATGAACTGAAGATGAAATTTATCGATTTGAACATCACATGTTCGAAGATTACTAGAGTTGGACCTGAGTTTCTCATTCGGATGAACTGAAGATGAAATTTATCAGATTTGAACATCACAGGTTCGAAGATTACTAGAGTTGGACCTGAGTTTCTCATTCGGATGAACTGAAGATGAAATTTATCAGATTTGAACATCACAGGTTCGAAGATTACTAGAGTTGGACCTGAGTTTCTCATTCGGATGAACTGAAGATGAAATTTATCAGATTCGAACATCACGGGTTCGAAGATTACTAGAGTTGGACCTGAGTTTTTCATTCGGATGAACTGAAGATGAAATTTATCAGATTTGAACATCCGGGGTTCGAAGATTACTAGAGTTGGACCTGAGTTTCTCATTCGGATGAACTGAAGATGATATTTATCAGATTTGAACATCACAGGTTCGAAGATTACTAGAGTTGGACCTGAGTTTCTCATTCGGATGAACTGAAGATGAAATTTATCAGATTTGAACATCACGGTTTCGAAGATTACTAGAGTTGGACCTGAGTTTCTCATTCGGATGAACTGAAGATGAAATTTATCAGATTTGAACATCCCGGGTTCAAGATTACTAGAGTTGGACCTGAGTTTCTCATTCGGATGAACTGAAGATGAAATTTATCAGATTTGAACATCACAGGTTCGAAGATTACTAGAGTTGGACCTGAGTTTCTCATTCGGATGAACTGAAGATGAAATTTATCATTTATCATTTGAACATCACGGGTTCGAAGATTACTAGAGTTGGACCTGAGTTTCTCATTCGGATGAACTGAAGATGAAATTTATCGATTTGAACATCACAGGTTCGAAGATTACTAGAGTTGGACCTGAGTTTCTCATTCGGATGAACTGAAGATGAAATTTATCAGATTTGAACATCACAGGTTCGAAGATTACTAGAGTTGGACTGAGTTTCTCATTCGGATGAACTGAAGATGAAATTTATCAGATTTGAACATCACAGGTTCGAAGATTACTAGAGTTGGACCTGAGTTTCTCATTCGGATGAACTGAAGATGAAATTTATCAGATTTGAACATCACAGGTTCGAAGATTACTAGAGTTGGACCTGAGTTTCTCATTCGGATGAACTGAAGATGAAATTTATCAGATTTGAACATCACGAGTTCGAAGATTACTAGAGTTGGACCTGAGTTTCTCATTCGGATGAACTGAAGATGATATTTATCAGATTTGAACATCACAGGTTCGAAGATTACTAGAGTTGGACCTGAGTTTCTCATTCGGATGAACTGAAGATGAAATTTATCAGATTTGAACATCACGGGTTCGAAGATTACTAGAGTTGGACCTGAGTTTCTCATTCGGATGAACTGAAGATGAAATTTATCAGATTTGAACATCACAGGTTCGAAGATTACTAGAGTTGGACCTGAGTTTCTCATTCGGATGAACTGAATTTGATATTTATCGTATTTGAACATCACAGGTTCGAAGATTACTAGAGTTGGACCTGAGTTTCTCATTCGGATGAACTGAAGATGAAATTTATCAGATTTGAACATCACAGGTTCGAAGATTACTAGAGTTGGACCTGAGTTTCTCATTCGGATGAACTGAAGATGAAATTTATCAGATTTGAACATCACAGGTTCGAAGATTACTAGAGTTGGACCTTGAGTTTCTCATTCGGATGAACTGAAGATGAAATTTATCAGATTTGAACATCACAGGTTCGAAGATTACTAGAGTTGGACCTGAGTTTCTCATTCGGATGAACTGAAGATGAAATTTATCAGATTTGAACATCACGGGTTCGAAGATTACTAGAGTTGGACCTGAGTTTCTCATTCGGATGAACTGAAGATGAAATTTATCAGATTTGAACATCACAGGTTCGAAGATTACTAGAGTTGGACCTGAGTTTCTCATTCGGATGAACTGAAGATGAAATTTATCAGATTTGAACATCACAGGTTCGAAGATTACTAGAGTTGGACCTGAGTTTCTCATTCGGATGAACTGAAGATGAAATTTATCATTTTAAATATCACAGGTTCGAAGATTACTAGAGTTGGACCTGAGTTTCTCATTCGGATGAACTGAAGATGAAATTTATCATATTTGAACATCACCAGTTCGAAGATTACTAGAGTTGGACTTGAGTTTCTCATTCGGATGAACTGAAGATGAAATTTATCATATTTGAACATCACAGGTTCGAAGATTACTAGAGTTGGACCTGAGTTTCTCATTCGGATGAACTGAAGATGAAATTTATCAGATTTGAACATCACACGTTCGAAGATTACTAGAGTTGGACCTGAGTTTCTCATTCGGATGAACTGAAGATGAAATTTATCATATTTGAACATCACAGGTTCGAAGATTACTAGAGTTGGACCTGAGTTTCTCATTCGGATGAACTGAAGATGAAATTTATCAGATTTGAACATCACAGGTTCGAAGATTACTAGAGTTGGACCTGAGTTTCTCATTCGGATGAACTGAAGATGAAATTTATCAGATTTGAACATCACACGTTCGAAGATTACTAGAGTTGGACTCGAGTTTCTCATTCGGATGAACTGAAGATGAAATTTATCATATTTGAACATCACAGGTTCGAAGATTACTAGAGTTGGACCTGAGTTTCTCATTCGGATGAACTGAAGATGAAATTTATCAGATTTGAACATCACAGGTTCGAAGATTACTAGAGTTGGACCTGAGTTTCTCATTCGGATGAATCGAAGATGAAATTTATCATATTTGAACATCACACGTTCGAAGATTACTAGAGTTGGACCTGAGTTTCTCATTCGGATGAACTGAAGATGAAATTTATCAGATTTGAACATCACAGGTTCGAAGATTACTAGAGTTGGACCTGAGTTTCTCATTCGGATGAACTGAAGATGAAATTTATCAGATTTGAACATCACAGGTTCGAAGATTACTAGAGTTGGACTGAGTTTCTCATTCGGATGAACTGAAATTAAATTTATCAGATTTGAACATCACAGGTTCGAAGATTACTAGAGTTGGATATGAGTTTCTCATTCGGATGAACTGAAGATGAAATTTATCAGATTTGAACATCACAGGTTCGAAGATTACTAGAGTTGGACCTGAGTTTCTCATTCGGATGAACTGAAGATGAAATTTATCGATTTGAACATCACGGGTTCGAAGATTACTAGAGTTGGACCTGAGTTTCTCATTCGGATGAACTGAAGATGAAATTTATCAGATTTGAACATCACAGGTTCGAAGATTACTAGAGTTGGACCTGAGTTTCTCATTCGGATGAACTGAAGATGAAATTTATCAGATTTGAACATCACAGGTTCGAAGATTACTAGAGTTGGACCTGAGTTTCTCATTCGGATGAACTGAAAATGAAATTTATCAGATTTGAACATCACAGGTTCGAAGATTACTAGAGTTGGTCATGAGTTTCTCATTCGGATGAACTGAAGATGAAATTTATCATATTTGAACATCACAGGTTCGAAGATTACTAGAGTTGGACCTGAGTTTCTCATTCGGATGAACTGAAGATGAAATTTATCAGATTTGAACATCACAGGTTCGAAGATTACTAGAGTTGGACCTGAGTTTCTCATTCGGATGAACTGAAGATGAAATTTATCAGATTTGAACATCACAGGTTCGAAGATTACTAGAGTTGGACCTGAGTTTCTCATTCGGATGAACTGAAGATGAAATTTATCAGATTTGAACATCACAGGTTCGAAGATTACTAGAGTTGGACCTGAGTTTCTCATTCGGATGAACTGAAGATGAAATTTATCAGATTTGAACATCACAGGTTCGAAGATTACTAGAGTTGGACCTGAGTTTCTCATTCGGATGAACTGAAGATGATATTTATCGATTTGAACATCCCGGGTTCGAAGATTACTAGAGTTGGACTGAGTTTCTCATTCGGATGAACTGAAGATGAAATTTATCAGATTTGAACATCACAGGTTCGAAGATTACTAGAGTTGGACCTGAGTTTCTCATTCGGATGAACTGAAGATGAAATTTATCAGATTTGAACATCACAGGTTCGAAGATTACTAGAGTTGGACCTGAGTTTCTCATTCGGATGAACTGAAGATGAAATTTATCAGATTTGAACATCACAGGTTCGAAGATTACTAGAGTTGGACCTGAGTTTCTCATTCGGATGAACTGAAGATGAAATTTATCAGATTTGAACATCACAGGTTCGAAGATTACTAGAGTTGGACCTGAGTTTCTCATTCGGATGAACTGAAGATGAAATTTATCGGATTTGAACATCACAGGTTCGAAGATTACTAGAGTTGGACCTGAGTTTCTCATTCGGATGAACTGAAAATGAAATTTATCATATTTGACATCACAGGTTCGAAGATTACTAGAGTTGGACCTGAGTTTCTCATTCGGATGAACTGAAGATGAAATTTATCAGATTTGAACATCACAGGTTCGAAGATTACTAGAGTTGGACCTGAGTTTCTCATTCGGATGAACTGAAATGAAATTTATCAGATTTGAACATCACAGGTTCGAAGATTACTAGAGTTGGACCTGAGTTTCTCATTCGGATGAACTGAAGATGAAATTTATCAGATTTGAACATCACAGGTTCGAAGATTACTAGAGTTGGACCTGAGTTTCTCATTCGGATGAACTGAAGATGAAATTTATCTGATTTGAACATCACAGGTTCGAAGATTACTAGAGTTGGACCTGAGTTTCTCATTCGGATGAACTGAAGATGAAATTTATCAGATTTGAACATCACAGGTTCGAAGATTACTAGAGTTGGACCTGAGTTTCTCATTCGGATGAACTGAAGATGAAATTTATCAGATTTGAACATCACAGGTTCGAAGATTACTAGAGTTGGACCTGAGTTTCTCATTCGGATGAACTGAAGATGAAATTTATCAAATTTGAACATCACAGGTTCGAAGATTACTAGAGTTGGACCTGAGTTTCTCATTCGGATGAACTTAAAAAATGAAATTTATCAGATTTGAACATCACAGGTTCGAAGATTACTAGAGTTGGACCTGAGTTTCTCATTCGGATGAACTGAAGATGAAATTTATCAGATTTGAACATCACAGGTTCGAAGATTACTAGAGTTGGACCTGAGTTTCTCATTCGGATGAACTGAAAATGAAATTTATCAGATTTGAACATCACAGGTTCGAAGATTACTAGAGTTGGACCTGAGTTTCTCATTCGGATGAACTGAAGATGAAATTTATCAGATTTGAACATCACAGGTTCAAGATTACTAGAGTTGGACCTGAGTTTCTCATTCGAATGAACTGAAGATGAAATTTATCAGATTTGAACATCACAGGTTCAAAGTTTACTAGAGTTGGACCTGAGTTTCTCATTCGGATGAACTAAAGATGAAATTTATCATATTTGAACATCACAGGTTCAAAGATTACTAGAGTTGGACCTGAGTTTCTCATTCGGATGAACTGAAGATGAAATTGATCAGATTTGAACATCACAGGTTCGAAGATTACTAGAGTTGGACCTGAGTTTCTCATTCGGATGAACTGAAGATGAAATTTATCAGATTTGAACATCACAGGTTCGAAGATTACTAGAGTTGGACCTGAGTTTCTCATTCGGATGAACTGAAGATGAAATTTATCAGATTTGAACATCACAGGTTCGAAGATTACTAGAGTTGGACCTGAGTTTCTCATTCGGATGAACTGAAGATGAAATTTATCTGATTTGAACATCACAGGTTCGAAGATTACTAGAGTTGGACCTGAGTTTCTCATTCGGATGAACTGAAGATAAAACTTATCACATTGAACATCACAGGTTCGAAGATTACTAGAGTTGGACCTGAGTTTCTCATTCGGATGAACTGAAGATGAAATTTATCAGATTTGAACATCACAGGTTCGAAGATTACTAGAGTTGGACATGAGTTTCTCATTCGGATGAACTGAAGATGAAATTTATCAGATTTGAACATCACAGGTTCGAAGATTACTAGAGTTGGACCTGAGTTTCTCATTCGGATGAACTGAAGATGAAATTTATCTGATTTGAACATCACAGGTTCGAAGATTACTAGAGTTGGACCGAGTTTCTCATTCGGATGAACTGAAGATGAAATTTATCAGATTTGAACATCACAGTTCGAAGATTACTAGAGTTGGACCTGAGTTTCTCATTCGGATGAACTGAAGATGAAATTTATCAGATTTGAACATCACAGGTTCGAAGATTACTAGAGTTGGACCTGAGTTTCTCATTCGGATGAACTGAAGATGAAATTTATCTGATTTGAACATCACAGGTTCGAAGATTACTAGAGTTGGACCTGAGTTTCTCATTCGGATGAACTGAAGATGAAATTTATCAGATTTGAACATCACGGGTTCGAAGATTACTAGAGTTGGACCTGAGTTTCTCATTCGGATGAACCGAAAATAAAATTTATCTGATTTGAACATCACAGGTTCGAAGATTACTAGAGTTGGACCTGAGTTTCTCATTCGGATGAACTGAAGATGAAATTTATCAGATTTGAACATCACAGGTTCGAAGATTACTAGAGTTGGACCTGAGTTTCTCATTCGGATGAACTGAAGATGAAATTTATCATATTTGAACATCACAGGTTCGAAGATTACTAGAGTTGGACATGAGTTTCTCATTCGGATGAACTGAAGATGAAATTTATCAGATTTGAACATCACAGTTCGAAGATTACTAGAGTTGGACCTGAGTTTCTCATTCGGATGAACTGAAGATGAAATTTATCAGATTTGAACATTATCGGTTCGAATATTACTAGAGTTGGACATGAGTTTCTCATTCGGATGAACTGAAGATGAAATTTATCAGATTTGAACATCACGGGTTCGAAGATTACTAGAGTTGGACCTGAGTTTCTCATTCGGATGAACTGAAGATGAAATTTATCAGATTTGAACATCACAGGTTCGAAGATTACTAGAGTTGGACCTGAGTTTCTCATTCGGATGAACTGAAGATGAAATTTATCGGTTTTGAACATCACAGGTTCGAAGATTACTAGAGTTGGACCTGAGTTTCTCATTCGGATGAACTGAAGATGAAATTTATCAGATTTGAACATCACAGGTTCGAAGATTACTAGAGTTGGACCTGAGTTTCTCATTCGGATGAACTGAAGATGAAATTTATCAGATTTGAACATCACCGGTTCGAAGATTACTAGAGTTGGACCTGAGTTTCTCATTCGGATGAACTGAAGATGAAATTTATCAGATTTGAACATCACAGGTTCGAAGATTACTAGAGTTGGACCTGAGTTTCTCATTCGGATGAACTGAAGATGAAATTTATCAGATTTGAACATCACAGGTTCGAAGATTACTATGGTTGGACCTGAGTTTCTCATTCGGATGAACTTGCAATAAAATTTATCAGATTTGAACATCACCGGTTCGAAGATTACTAGAGTTGGACCTGAGTTTCTCATTCGGATGAACTGAAGATGAAATTTATCAGATTTGAACATCACAGGTTCGAAGATTACTAGAGTTGGACCTGAGTTTCTCATTCGGATGAACTGAAGATGAAATTTATCAGATTTGAACATCACGGGTTCGAAGATTACTAGAGTTGGACCTGAGTTTCTCATTCGGATGAACTGAAGATGAAATTTATCAGATTTGAACATCACGGGTTTCGAAGATTACTAGAGTTGGACCTGAGTTTCTCATTCGGATGAACTGAAGATGAAATTTATCAATTTGAACATCACAGGTTCGAAGATTACTAGAGTTGGACCTGAGTTTCTCATTCGGATGAACTGAAGATGATATTTATCAGATTTGAACATCCCGGGTTCGAAGATTACTAGAGTTGGACCTGAGTTTCTCATTCGGATGAACTGAAGATGAAATTTATCGATTTTGAATATCCACGGTTCGAAGATTACTAGAGTTGGACCTGAGTTTCTCATTCGGATGAACTGAAGATGAAATTTATCAGATTTGAACATCACAGGTTCGAAGATTACTAGAGTTGGACCTGAGTTTCTCATTCGGATGAACTGAAAAGATGAAATTTATCATATTTGAACATCACAGGTTCAAAGATTACTAGAGTTGGACCTGAGTTTCTCATTCGGATGAACTGAAGATGAAATTTATCGATTTGAACATCACAGGTTCGAAGATTACTAGAGTTGGACCTGAGTTTCTCATTCGGATGAACTGAAGATGAAATTTATCAGATTTGAACATCACGGGTTCGAAGATTACTAGAGTTGGACCTGAGTTTCTCATTCGGATGAACTGAATATGAAATTTATCAGATTTGAACATCACGGGTTCGAAGATTACTAGAGTTGGACCTGAGTTTCTCATTCGGATGAACTGAAGATGAAATTTATCAGATTTGAACATCACAGGTTCGAAGATTACTAGAGTTGGACCTGAGTTTCTCATTCGGATGAACTGAAGATGAAATTTATCGGATTTGAACATCACAGGTTCGAAGATTACTAGAGTTGGACCTGAGTTTCTCATTCGGATGAACTGAAGATGAAATTTATCAGATTTGAACATCACAGGTTCGAAGATTACTAGAGTTGGACCTGAGTTTCTCATTCGGATGAACTGAAGATGAAATTTATCAGATTTGAACATCACAGGTTCGAAGATTACTAGAGTTGGACCTGAGTTTCTCATTCGGATGAACTGAAGATGAAATTTATCAGATTTGAACATCACAGGTTCGAAGATTACTAGAGTTGGACCTGAGTTTCTCATTCGGATGAACTGAAGATGAAATTTATCAGATTTGAACATCACAGGTTCGAAGATTACTAGAGTTGGACCTGAGTTTCTCATTCGGATGAACTGAAGATGAAATTTATCAGATTTGAACATCACAGGTTCGAAGATTACTAGAGTTGGACCTGAGTTTCTCATTCGGATGAACTGAAGATGAAATTTATCAGATTTGAACATCACAGGTTCGAAGATTACTATGGTTGGACCTGAGTTTCTCATTCGGATGAACTGAAGATGAAATTTATCAGATTTGAACATCACAGGTTCGAAGATTACTAGAGTTGGACCTGAGTTTCTCATTCGGATGAACTGAAGATGAAATTTATCAGATTTGAACATCACAGGTTCGAAGATTACTAGAGTTGGACCTGAGTTTCTCATTCGGATGAACTGAAGATGAAATTTATCAGTTTGAACATCACGGGTTCAAAGATTACTAGAGTTGGACCTGAGTTTCTCATTCGGATGAACTGAAGATGAAATTTATCGATTTGAACATCACGGTTCGAAGATTACTAGAGTTGGACCTGAGTTTCTCATTCGGATGAACTGAAGATGAAATTTATCAGATTTGAACATCACAGGTTCGAAGATTACTAGAGTTGGACCTGAGTTTCTCATTCGGATGAACTGAAGATGAAATTTATCAGTTTGAATATCACAGGTTCGAAGATTACTAGAGTTGGACCTGAGTTTCTCATTCGGATGAACTGAAGATGAAATTTATCAGATTTGAACATCACAGGTTTGATGGTTACTAGAGTTGTACCTGAGTTTCTCATTCGGATGAACTGAAGATGAAATTTATCGGATTTGAACATCACGGGTTCGAAGATTACTAGAGTTGGACCTGAGTTTCTCATTCGGATGAACTGAAGATGAAATTTATCAGATTTGAACATCACGGGTTCGAAGATTACTAGAGTTGGACCTGAGTTTCTCATTCGGATGAACTGAAGATGAAATTTATCGATTTGAACATCACGGGTTCGAAGATTACTAGAGTTGGACATGAGTTTCTCATTCGGATGAACTGAAGATGAAATTTATCAGATTTGAACATCACAGGTTCGAAGATTACTAGAGTTGGACCTGAGTTTCTCATTCGGATGAACTGAAGATGAAATTTATCAGATTTGAACATCACAGGTTCGAAGATTACTAGAGTTGGACCTGAGTTTCTCATTCGGATGAACTGAAGATGAAATTTATCAGATTTGAACATCACAGGTTCGAAGATTACTAGAGTTGGACCTGAGTTTCTCATTCGGATGAACTGAAGATGAAATTTATCATATTTGAACATCACCGGTTCGAAGATTACTAGAGTTGGACCTGAGTTTCTCATTCGGATGAACTGAAGATGAAATTCATAGATTTGAACATCACCGGTTCGAAGATTACTAGAGTTGGACCTGAGTTTCTCATTCGGATGAACTGAAGATGAAATTTATCAGATTTGAACATCACGGGTTCGAAGATTACTAGAGTTGGACCTGAGTTTCTCATTCGGATGAACTGAAGATGAAATTTATCAGATTTGAACATCACAGGTTCGAAGATTACTAGAGTTGGACCTGAGTTTCTCATTCGGATGAACTGAAGATGAAATTTATCAGATTTGAACATCACAGGTTCGAAGATTACTAGAGTTGGACTGAGTTTCTCATTCGGATGAACTGAAGATGAAATTTATCAGATTTGAACATCACAGGTTCGAAGATTACTAGAGTTGGACCTGAGTTTCTCATTCGGATGAACTGAAGATGAAATTTATCAGATTTGAACATCACAGGTTCGAAGATTACTAGAGTTGGACCTGAGTTTCTCATTCGGATGAACAGAAGATGAAATTTATCAGATTTGAACATCACAACTTCGAAGATTACTAGAGTTGGACCTGAGTTTCTCATTCGGATGAACTGAAGATGAAATTTATCAGATTTGAACATCACAGGTTCGAAGATTACTAGAGTTGGACCTGAGTTTCTCATTCGGATGAACTGAAGATGAAATTTATCAGATTTGAACATCACGGGTTCGAAGATTACTAGAGTTGGACCTGAGTTTCTCATTCGGATGAACTGAAGATGAAATTTATCAGATTTGAACATCACAGGTTCGAAGATTACTAGAGTTGGACCTGAGTTTCTCATTCGGATGAACTGAAGATGAAATTTATCAGATTTGAACATCACCGGTTCGAAGATTACTAGAGTTGGACCTGAGTTTCTCATTCGGATGAACCGAAAATAAAATTTATCTGATTTGAACATCACAGGTTCGAAGATTACTAGAGTTGGACATGAGTTTCTCATTCGGATGAACTGAAGATGAAATTTATCAGATTTGAACATCACAGGTTCGAAGATTACTAGAGTTGGACCTGAGTTTCTCATTCGGATGAACTGAAGATGAAATTTATCAGATTTGAACATCACAGGTTCGAAGATTACTAGAGTTGGACCTGTGTTTCTCATTCGGATGAACTGAAGATGAAATTTATCAGATTTGAACATCACAGGTTCGAAGATTACTAGAGTTGGACCTGAGTTTCTCATTCGGATGAACTGAAGATGAAATTTATCAGATTTGAACATCACAGGTTCGAAGATTACTAGAGTTGGACCTGAGTTTCTCATTCGGATGAACTGAAGATGAAATTTATCAGATTTGAACATCACAGGTTCGAAGATTACTAGAGTTGGACCTGAGTTTCTCATTCGGATGAACTGAAGATGAAATTTATCAGATTTGAACATCACAGGTTCGAAGATTACTAGAGTTGGACCTGAGTTTCTCATTCGGATGAACTGAAGATGAAATTTATCATTTTGACATCATCACTAGGTTGGACCTGAGTTTCTTCGAAGATTACTAGAGTTGGACCTGAGTTTCTCATTCGGATGAACTGAAGATGAAATTTATCAGATTTGAACATCACGGTTTCGAAGATTACTAGAGTTGGACCTGAGTTTCTCATTCGGATGAACTGAAGATGAAATTTATCAGATTTGAACATCACAGGTTCGAAGATTACTAGAGTTGGACCTGAGTTTCTCATTCGGATGAACTGAAAATTAAATTTATCAGATTTGAACATCACAGGTTCGAAGATTACTAGAGTTGGACCTGAGTTTCTCATTCGGATGAACTGAAGATGAAATTTATCAGATTTGAACATCACAGGTTCGAAGATTACTAGAGTTGGACCTGAGTTTCTCATTCGGATGAACTGAAGATGAAATTTATCAGATTTGAACATCACAGGTTCGAAGATTACTAGAGTTGGACTCGAGTTTCTCATTCGGATGAACTGAAGATGAAATTTATCAGATTTGAACATCACAGGTTCGAAGATTACTAGAGTTGGACCTGAGTTTCTCATTCGGATGAACTGAAGATGAAATTTATCAGATTTGAACATCACAGGTTCGAAGATTACTAGAGTTGGACATGAGTTTCTCATTCGGATGAACTGAAGATGAAATTTATCAGATTTGAACATCACAGGTTCGAAGATTACTAGAGTTGGACCTGAGTTTCTCATTCGGATGAACTGAAGATGAAATTTATCAGATTTGAACATCACAGGTTCGAAGATTACTAGAGTTGGACCTGAGTTTCTCATTCGGATGAACTGAAGATGAAATTTATTCTCATTCGGATGAACATCACGAGGTTCGAAGATTACTAGAGTTGGACCTGAGTTTCTCATTCGGATGAACTGAAGATAAAATTTATCAGATTTGAACATCACAGGTTCGAAGATTACTAGAGTTGGACCTGAGTTTCTCATTCGGATGAACTGAAGATGAAATTTATCAGATTTGAACATCACGGTTCGAAGATTACTAGAGTTGGACCTGAGTTTCTCATTCGGATGAACTGAAGATGAAATTTATCAGATTTGAACATCACAGGTTCGAAGATTACTAGAGTTGGACCTGAGTTTCTCATTCGGATGAACTGAAAATGAAATTTATCAGATTTGAACATCACAGGTTCGAAGATTACTAGAGTTGGACCTGAGTTTCTCATTCGGATGAACTGAAGATGAAATTTATCAGATTTGAACATCACAGGTTCGAAGATTACTAGAGTTGGACCTGAGTTTCTCATTCGGATGAACTGAAGATGAAATTTATCAGATTTGAACATCACAGGTTCGAAGATTACTAGAGTTGGACATGAGTTTCTCATTCGGATGAACTGAAGATGAAATTTATCAGATTTGAACATCACAGGTTCGAAGATTACTAGAGTTGGACCTGAGTTTCTCATTCGGATGAACTAAAGATGAAATTTATCAGATTTGAACATCACAGGTTCGAAGATTACTAGAGTTGGACCTGAGTTTCTCATTCGGATGAACTGAAGATGAAATTTATCAGATTTGAACATCACAGGTTCGAAGATTACTAGAGTTGGACCTGAGTTTCTCATTCGGATGAACTGAAAATGAAATTTATCAGATTTGAACATCACAGGTTCGAAGATTACTAGAGTTGGACCTGAGTTTCTCATTCGGATGAACTGAAGATGAAATTTATCGATTTGAACATCACAGGTTCGAAGATTACTAGAGTTGGACCTGAGTTTCTCATTCGGATGAACTGAAGATGAAATTTATCAGATTTGAACATCACGGGTTCGAAGATTACTAGAGTTGGACCTGAGTTTCTCATTCGGATGAACTGAAGATGAAATTTATCAGATTTGAACATCACAGGTTCGAAGATTACTAGAGTTGGACCGAGTTTCTCATTCGGATGAACTGAAGATGAAATTTATCAGATTTGAACATCACAGGTTCGAAGATTACTAGAGTTGGACCTGAGTTTCTCATTCGGATGAACTGAAGATGAAATTTATCAGATTTGAACATCACAGGTTCGAAGATTACTAGAGTTGGACCTGAGTTTCTCATTCGGATGAACTGAAGATGAAATTTATCATAGATTTGAACATCACAGGTTCGAAGATTACTAGAGTTGGACCTGAGTTTCTCATTCGGATGAACTGAAGATGAAATTTATCAGATTTGAACATCACAGGTTCGAAGATTACTAGAGTTGGACCTGAGTTTCTCATTCGGATGAACTGAAGATGAAATTTATCGATTTGAACATCACAGGTTCGAAGATTACTAGAGTTGGACCTGAGTTTCTCATTCGGATGAACTGAAGATGAAATTTATCAGATTTGAACATCACAGGTTCGAAGATTACTAGAGTTGGACCTGAGTTTCTCATTCGGATGAACTGAAGATGAAATTTATCAGTTTGAATATCACAGGTTCGAAGATTACTAGAGTTGGACCTGAGTTTCTCATTCGGATGAACTGAAATGAAATTTATCAGATTTGAACATCACAGGTTCAAAGATTACTAGAGTTGGACCTGAGTTTCTCATTCGGATGAACTGAAGATGAAATTTATCAGATTTGAACATCACAGGTTCGAAGATTACTAGAGTTGGACCTGAGTTTCTCATTCGGATGAACTGAAGATGAAATTTATCAGATTTGAACATCACAGGTTCGAAGATTACTAGAGTTGGACCTGAGTTTCTCATTCGGATGAACTGAAGATGAAATTTATCAGATTTGAACATCACAGCTTCGAAGATTACTAGAGTTGTACCTGAGTTTCTCATTCGGATGAACTGAAGATGAAATTTATCATATTTGAACATCACAGGTTCGAAGATTACTAGAGTTGGACCTGAGTTTCTCATTCGGATGAACTGAAGATGAAATTTATCAGATTTGAACATCACGGGTTCGAAGATTACTAGAGTTGGACCTGAGTTTCTCATTCGGATGAACTGAAGATGAAATTTATCAGATTTGAACATCACAGGTTCGAAGATTACTAGAGTTGGACACGAGTTTCTCATTCGGATGAACTGAAGATGAAATTTATCAGATTTGAACATCACAGGTTCGAAGATTACTAGAGTTGGACCTGAGTTTCTCATTCGGATGAACTGAAGATGAAATTTATCAGATTTGAACATCACAGGTTCGAAGATTACTAGAGTTGGACCTGAGTTTCTCATTCGGATGAACTGAAGATGAAATTTATCAGATTTGAACATCACAGGTTCGAAGATTACTAGAGTTGGACCTGAGTTTCTCATTCGGATGAACTGAAGATGAAATTTATCAGATTTGAACATCACAGGTTCGAAGATTACTAGAGTTGGACACGAGTTTCTCATTCGGATGAACTGAAGATGAAATTTATCAGATTTGAACATCACAGGTTCGAAGATTACTAGAGTTGGACCTGAGTTTCTCATTCGGATGAACTGAAGATGAAATTTATGAGATTTGAACATCACAGGTTCGAAGATTACTAGAGTTGGACCTGAGTTTCTCATTCGGATGAACTGAAGATGAAATTTATCAGATTTGAACATCACAGGTTCGAAGATTACTAGAGTTGGACCTGAGTTTCTCATTCGGATGAACTGAAGATGAAATTTATCAGATTTGAACATCACAGGTTCGAAGATTACTAGAGTTGGACCTGAGTTTCTCATTCGGATGAACTGAAGATGAAATTTATCAGATTTGAACATCACAGGTTCGAAGATTACTAGAGTTGGACCTGAGTTTCTCATTCGGATGAACTGAAGATGAAATTTATCAGATTTGAACATCACAGGTTCGAAGATTACTAGAGTTGGACCTGAGTTTCTCATTCGGATGAACTGAAAATGAAATTTATCAGATTTGAACATCACAGGTTCGAAGATTACTAGAGTTGGACCTGAGTTTCTCATTCGGATGAACTGAAGATGAAATTTATCAGATTTGAACATCACAGGTTCGAAGATTACTAGAGTTGGACCTGAGTTTCTCATTCGGATGAACTGAAGATGAAATTTATCAGATTTGAACATCACAGGTTCGAAGATTACTAGAGTTGGACCTGAGTTTCTCATTCGGATGAACTGAAGATGAAATTTATCAGATTTGAACATCACAGGTTCGAAGATTACTAGAGTTGGACCTGAGTTTCTCATTCGGATGAACTGAAGATGAAATTTATCAATTTGAACATCACAGGTTCGAAGATTACTAGAGTTGGACATGAGTTTCTCATTCGGATGAACTGAAGATGAAATTTATCAGATTTGAACATCACATGTTCGAAGATTACTAGAGTTGGACCTGAGTTTCTCATTCGGATGAACTGAAAATGAAATTTATCAGATTTGAACATCACGGGTTCGAAGATTACTAGAGTTGGACCTGAGTTTCTCATTCGGATGAACTGAAGATGAAATTTATCAGATTTGAACATCACAGGTTCGAAGATTACTAGAGTTGGACCTGAGTTTCTCATTCGGATGAACTGAAGATGAAATTTATCAGATTTGAACATCACAGGTTCGAAGATTACTAGAGTTGGACCTGAGTTTCTCATTCGGATGAACTGAAGATGAAATTTATCAGATTTGAACATCACAGGTTCGAAGATTACTAGAGTTGGACCTGAGTTTCTCATTCGGATGAACTGAAGATGAAATTTATCAGATTTGAACATCACAGGTTCAAAGATTACTAGAGTTGGACCTGAGTTTCTCATTCGGATGAACTGAAGATGATATTTATCAGATTTGAACATCACAGGTTCGAAGATTACTAGAGTTGGACCTGAGTTTCTCATTCGGATGAACTGAAGATGAAATTTATCAGATTTGAACATCACAGGTTCGAAGATTACTAGAGTTGGACCTGAGTTTCTCATTCGGATGAACTGATCACAGGTTCGAAGATTACTAGAGTTGGACCTGAGTTTCTCATTCGGATGAACTGAAGATGAAATTTATCAGATTTGAACATCACAGGTTCGAAGATTACTAGAGTTGGACCTGAGTTTCTCATTCGGATGAACTGAAGATGAAATTTATCAGATTTGAACATCACAGGTTCGAAGATTACTAGAGTTGGACCTGAGTTTCTCATTCGGATGAACTGAAGATGAAATTTATCAGATTTGAACATCACAGGTTCGAAGATTACTAGAGTTGGACCTGAGTTTCTCATTCGGATGAACTGAAGATGAAATTTATCAGATTTGAACATCACAGGTTCGAAGATTACTAGAGTTGGACCTGAGTTTCTCATTCGGATGAACTGAAGATGAAATTTATCAGATTTGAACATCACAGGTTCGAAGATTACTAGAGTTGGACCTGAGTTTCTCATTCGGATGAACTGACAATAAAATTTATCAGATTTGAACATCACAGGTTCGAAGATTACTAGAGTTGGACCTGAGTTTCTCATTAGGGTGAGCTAAAGATGAAATTTATCGAATTTGAACATCACAGGTTCGAAGATTACTAGAGTTGGACCTGAGTTTCTCATTCGGATGAACTGAAGATGAAATTTATCAGATTTGAACATCACAGGTTCGAAGATTACTAGAGTTGGACCTGAGTTTCTCATTCGGATGAACTGAAGATGAAATTTATCAGATTTGAACATCACCGGTTCGAAGATTACTAGAGTTGGACCTGAGTTTCTCATTCGGATGAACTAAAGATGAAATTTATCAGATTTGAACATCACAGGTTCGAAGATTACTAGAGTTGGACCTGAGTTTCTCATTCGGATGAACTGAAGATGAAATTTATCAGATTTGAACATCACAGGTTCGAAGATTACTAGAGTTGGACCTGAGTTTCTCATTCGGATGAACTGAAGATGAAATTTATCCGTTTGAACATCACAGGTTCGAAGATTACTAGAGTTGGACCTGAGTTTCTCATTCGGATGAACTGAAGATGAAATTTATCAGATTTGAACATCACAGGTTCGAAGATTACTAGAGTTGGACCTGAGTTTCTCATTCGGATGAACTGAAGATGAAATTTATCAGATTTGAACATCACCAGTTCGAAGATTACTAGAGTTGGACCTGAGTTTCTCATTCGGATGAACCGAAAATGAAATTTATCAGATTTGAACATCACAGGTTCGAAGATTACTAGAGTTGGACCTGAGTTTCTCATTCGGATGAACTGAAGATGAAATTTATCAGATTTGAACATCACAGGTTCGAAGATTACTAGAGTTGGACTCGAGTTTCTCATTCGGATGAACTGAAGATGAAATTTATCAGATTTGAACATCACAGGTTCGAAGATTACTAGAGTTGGACCTGAGTTTCTCATTCGGATGAACTGAAGATGAAATTTATCAGATTTGAACATCACAGGTTCGAAGATTACTAGAGTTGGACCCCGAGTTTCTCATTCGGATGAACTGAAGATGAAATTTATCATATTTGAACATCACAGGTTCGAAGATTACTAGAGTTGGACCTGAGTTTCTCATTCGGATGAACTGAAGATGAAATTTATCAGATTTGAACATCACAGGTTCAAAGTTCGAAGATTACTAGAGTTGGACCTGAGTTTCTCATTCGGATGAACTGAAGATGAAATTTATCAGATTTGAACATCACGGGTTCGAAGATTACTAGAGTTGGACCTGAGTTTCTCATTCGGATGAACTGAAGATGAAATTTATCAGATTTGAACATCACAGGTTCGAAGATTACTAGAGTTGGACCTGAGTTTCTCATTCGGATGAACTGAAGATGAAATTTATCAGATTTGAACATCACAGGTTCGAAGATTACTAGAGTTGGACCTGAGTTTCTCATTCGGATGAACTGAAGATGAAATTTATCAGATTTGAACATCACAGGTTCGAAGATTACTAGAGTTGGACCTGAGTTTCTCATTCGGATGAACTGAAGATGAAATTTATCAGATTTGAACATCACAGGTTCGAAGATTACTAGAGTTGGACCTGAGTTTCTCATTCGGATGAACTGAAGATGAAATTTATCAGATTTGAACATCACAGGTTCGAAGATTACTAGAGTTGGACCTGAGTTTCTCATTCGGATGAACTGAAGATGAAATTTATCAGATTTGAACATCACAAGTTCGAAGATTACTAGAGTTGGACCTGAGTTTCTCATTCGGATGAACTGAAGATGAAATTTATCAGATTTGAACATCACAGGTTCGAAGATTACTAGAGTTGGACCTGAGTTTCTCATTCGGATGAACTGAAGATGAAATTTATCAGATTTGAACATCACAGGTTCGAAGATTACTAGAGTTGGACCTGAGTTTCTCATTCGGATGAACTGAAGATGAAATTTATCGATTTGAACATCACAGGTTCGAAGATTACTAGAGTTGGACCTGAGTTTCTCATTCGGATGAACTGAAGATGAAATTTATCAGATTTGAACATCACAGGTTCGAAGATTACTAGAGTTGGACCTGAGTTTCTCATTCGGATGAACTGAAGATGAAATTTATCAGATTTGAACATCACAGGTTCGAAGATTACTATGGTTGGACCTGAGTTTCTCATTCGGATGAACTGAAGATGAAATTTATCAGATTTGAACATCACAGGTTCGAAGATTACTAGAGTTGGACCTGAGTTTCTCATTCGGATGAACTGAAGATGAAATTTATCAGATTTGAACATCACAGGTTCGAAGATTACTAGAGTTGGACCTGAGTTTCTCATTCGGATGAACTGAAGATGAAATTTATCAGATTTGAACATCACAGGTTCGAAGATTACTAGAGTTGGACCTGAGTTTCTCATTCGGATGAACTGAAGATGAAATTTATCAGATTTGAACATCACAGGTTCGAAGATTACTAGAGTTGGACCTGAGTTTCTCATTCGGATGAACTGAAAGATGAAATTTATCGATTTGAACATCACAGTTCAAGATTACTAGAGTTGGACCTGAGTTTCTCATTCGGATGAACTGAAGATGAAATTTATCAGATTTGAACATCACAGGTTCGAAGATTACTAGAGTTGGACCTGAGTTTCTCATTCGGATGAACTGAAGATGATATTTATCAAATTTAAACATCACAGGTTCGAAGATTACTAGAGTTGGACCTGAGTTTCTCATTCGGATGAACTGAAGATGAAATTTATCAGATTTGAACATCACAGGTTCGAAGATTACTAGAGTTGGACCTGAGTTTCTCATTCGGATGAACTGAAGATGAAATTTATCAGATTTGAACATCACAGGTTCGAAGATTACTAGAGTTGGACCTGAGTTTCTCATTCGGATGAACTGAAGATGAAATTTATCAGATTTGAACATCACAGGTTCGAAGATTACTAGAGTTGGACCTGAGTTTCTCATTCGGATGAACTGAAGATGAAATTTATCAGATTTGAACATCACAGGTTCGAAGATTACTAGAGTTGGACCTGAGTTTCTCATTCGGATGAACTGAAGATGAAATTTATCGATTTGAACATCACAGGTTCGAAGATTACTAGAGTTGGACCTGAGTTTCTCATTCGGATGAACTGAAGATGAAATTTATCAGATTTGAACATCACAGGTTCGAAGATTACTAGAGTTGGACCTGAGTTTCTCATTCGGATGAACTGAAGATGAAATTTATCAGATTTGAACATCACAGGTTCGAAGATTACTAGAGTTGGACTCGAGTTTCTCATTCGGATGAACTGAAGATGAAATTTATCAGATTTGAACATCACAGTTCGAAGATTACTAGAGTTGGACCTGAGTTTCTCATTCGGATGAACTGAAGATGAAATTTATCAGATTTGAACATCACAGGTTCGAAGATTACTAGAGTTGGACCTGAGTTTCTCATTCGGATGAACTGAAGATGAAATTTATCAAATTTGAACATCACAGGTTCGAAGATTACTAGAGTTGGACATGAGTTTCTCATTCGGATGAACTGAAGATGAAATTTATCAGATTTGAACATCACATGTTCGAAGATTACTAGAGTTGGACCTGAGTTTCTCATTCGGATGAACTGAAGATGAAATTTATCAGATTTGAACATCACAGGTTCGAAGATTACTAGAGTTGGACCTGAGTTTCTCATTCGGATGAACTGAAGATGAAATTTATCAGATTTGAACATCACAGGTTCGAAGATTACTAGAGTTGGACCTGAGTTTCTCATTCGGATGAACTGAAGATGAAATTTATCAGATTTGAACATCACAGGTTCGAAGATTACTAGAGTTGGACCTGAGTTTCTCATTCGGATGAACTGAAGATGAAATTTATCAGATTTGAACATCACAGGTTCGAAGATTACTAGAGTTGGACCTGAGTTTCTCATTCGGATGAACTGAAGATGAAATTTATCAGATTTGAACATCACAGGTTCGAAGATTACTAGAGTTGGACCTGAGTTTCTCATTCGGATGAACTGAAGATGAAATTTATCAGATTTGAACATCACCGGTTCGAAGATTACTAGAGTTGGACCTGAGTTTCTCATTCGGATGAACTGAAGATGAAATTTATCAGATTTGAACATCACAGGTTCGAAGATTACTAGAGTTGGACCTGAGTTTCTCATTCGGATGAACTGAAGATGAAATTTATCAGATTTGAACATCACAGGTTCGAAGATTACTAGAGTTGGACCTGAGTTTCTCATTCGGATGAACTGAAGATGAAATTTATCAGATTTGAACATCACAGGTTCGAAGATTACTAGAGTTGGACCTGAGTTTCTCATTCGGATGAACTGAAGATGAAATTTACGGATTTGAACATCACGGGTTCGAAGATTACTAGAGTTGGACCTGAGTTTCTCATTCGGATGAACTGAAGATGAAATTTATCAGATTTGAACATCACAGGTTCGAAGATTACTAGAGTTGGACCTGAGTTTCTCATTCGGATGAACTGAAGATGAAATTTATCAGATTTGAACATCACAGGTTCGAAGATTACTAGAGTTGGACCTGAGTTTCTCATTCGGATGAACTGAAGATGAAATTTATCAGATTTGAACATCACAGGTTCGAAGATTACTAGAGTTGGACCTGAGTTTCTCATTCGGATGAACTGAAGATGAAATTTATCAGATTTGAACATCACAGGTTCGAAGATTACTAGAGTTGGACCTGAGTTTCTCATTCGGATGAACTGAAGATGAAATTTATCAGATTTGAACATCACAGGTTCGAAGATTACTAGAGTTGGACCTGAGTTTCTCATTCGGATGAACTGAAGATGAAATTTATCAGATTTGAACATCACAGGTTCGAAGATTACTAGAGTTGGACCTGAGTTTCTCATTCGGATGAACTGAAGATGAAATTTATCAGATTTGAACATCACAGGTTCGAAGATTACTAGAGTTGGACCTGAGTTTCTCATTCGGATGAACTGAAGATGAAATTTATCAGATTTGAACATCACAGGTTCGAAGATTACTAGAGTTGGACCTGAGTTTCTCATTCGGATGAACTGAAGATGAAATTTATCAGATTTGAACATCACAGGTTCGAAGATTACTAGAGTTGGACCTGAGTTTCTCATTCGGATGAACTGAAGATGAAATTTATCAGATTTGAACATCACAGGTTCGAAGATTACTAGAGTTGGACCTGAGTTTCTCATTCGGATGAACTGAAGATGAAATTTATCAGATTTGAACATCACAGGTTCGAAGATTACTAGAGTTGGACCTGAGTTTCTCATTCGGATGAACTGAAGATGAAATTTATCGATTTGAACATCACAGGTTCGAAGATTACTAGAGTTGGACCTGAGTTTCTCATTCGGATGAACTGAAGATGAAATTTATCAGATTTGAACATCACAGGTTCGAAGATTACTAGAGTTGGACCTGAGTTTCTCATTCGGATGAACTGAAGATGAAATTTATCAGATTTGAACATCACAGGTTCGAAGATTACTAGAGTTGGACCTGAGTTTCTCATTCGGATGAACTGAAGATGAAATTTATCAGATTTGAACATCACAGGTTCGAAGATTACTAGAGTTGGACCTGAGTTTCTCATTCGGATGAACTGAAGATGAAATTTATCAGATTTGAACATCACAGGTTCGAAGATTACTAGAGTTGGACCTGAGTTTCTCATTCGGATGAACTGAAGATGAAATTTATCAGATTTGAACATCACAGGTTCGAAGATTACTAGAGTTGGACCTGAGTTTCTCATTCGGATGAACTGAAGATGAAATTTATCAGATTTGAACATCACAGGTTCGAAGATTACTAGAGTTGGACCTGAGTTTCTCATTCGGATGAACTGAAGATGAAATTTTGCAAGATTTGAACATCACAGGTTCGAAGATTACTAGAGTTGGACCTGAGTTTCTCATTCGGATGAACTGAAGATGAAATTTATCAGATTTGAACATCACAGGTTCGAAGATTACTAGAGTTGGACCTGAGTTTCTCATTCGGATGAACTGAAGATGAAATTTATCAGATTTGAACATCACAGGTTCGAAGATTACTAGAGTTGGACCTGAGTTTCTCATTCGGATGAACTGAAAAAATGAAATTTATCAGATTTGAACATCACAGGTTCGAAGATTACTAGAGTTGGACCTGAGTTTCTCATTCGGATGAACTGAAGATGAAATTTATCAGATTTGAACATCCCGGGTTCGAAGATTACTAGAGTTGGACCTGAGTTTCTCATTCGGATGAACTGAAGATGAAATTTATCAGATTTGAACATCACAGGTTCGAAGATTACTAGAGTTGGACCTGAGTTTCTCATTCGGATGAACTGAAGATGAAATTTATCAGATTTGAACATCACAGGTTCGAAGATTACTAGAGTTGGACCTGAGTTTCTCATTCGGATGAACTGAAGATGAAATTTATCAGATTTGAACATCACAGGTTCGAAGATTACTAGAGTTGGACCTGAGTTTCTCATTCGGATGAACTGAAGATGAAATTTATCAGATTTGAACATCACAGGTTCGAAGATTACTAGAGTTGGACCTGAGTTTCTCATTCGGATGAACTGAAGATGAAATTTATCAGATTTGAACATCACAGGTTCGAAGATTACTAGAGTTGGACCTGAGTTTCTCATTCGGATGAACTGAAGATGAAATTTATCAGATTTGAACATCACAGGTTCGAAGATTACTAGAGTTGGACCTGAGTTTCTCATTCGGATGAACTGAAGATGAAATTTATCAGATTTGAACATCACAGGTTCGAAGATTACTAGAGTTGGACCTGAGTTTCTCATTGGGATGAACTGAAGATGAAATTTATCAGATTTAAACATCACAGGTTCGAAGATTACTAGAGTTGGACCTGAGTTTCTCATTCGGATGAACTGAAGATGAAATTTATCAGATTTGAACATCACAGGTTCGAAGATTACTAGAGTTGGACCTGAGTTTCTCATTCGGATGAACTGAAGATGAAATTTATCAGATTTGAACATCACAGGTTCGAAGATTACTAGAGTTGGACCTGAGTTTCTCATTCGGATGAACTGAAGATGAAATTTATCAGATTTGAACATCACAGGTTCGAAGATTACTAGAGTTGGACCTGAGTTTCTCATTCGGATGAACTGAAGATGAAATTTATCAGATTTGAACATCACAGGTTCGAAGATTACTAGAGTTGGACCTGAGTTTCTCATTCGGATGAACTGAAGATGAAATTTATCAGATTTGAACATCACAGGTTCGAAGATTACTAGAGTTGGACCTGAGTTTCTCATTCGGATGAACTGAAGATGAAATTTATCAGATTTGAACATCACAGGTTCGAAGATTACTAGAGTTGGACCTGAGTTTCTCATTCGGATGAACTGAAGATGAAATTTATCAGATTTGAACATCACAGGTTCGAAGATTACTAGAGTTGGACCTGAGTTTCTCATTCGGATGAACTGAAGATGAAATTTATCAGATTTGAACATCACAGGTTCGAAGATTACTAGAGTTGGACCTGAGTTTCTCATTCGGATGAACTGAAGATGAAATTTATCAGATTTGAACATCACAGGTTCGAAGATTACTAGAGTTGGACCTGAGTTTCTCATTCGGATGAACTGAAGATGAAATTTATCAGATTTGAACATCACAGGTTCGAAGATTACTAGAGTTGGACCTGAGTTTCTCATTCGGATGAACTGAAGATGAAATTTATCAGATTTGAACATCACAGGTTCGAAGATTACTAGAGTTGGACCTGAGTTTCTCATTCGGATGAACTGAAGATGAAATTTATCAGATTTGAACATCACAGGTTCGAAGATTACTAGAGTTGGACCTGAGTTTCTCATTCGGATGAACTGAAGATGAAATTTATCAGATTTGAACATCACAGGTTCGAAGATTACTAGAGTTGGACCTGAGTTTCTCATTCGGATGAACTGAAGATGAAATTTATCAGATTTGAACATCACAGGTTTCAAGATTACTAGAGTTGGACCTGAGTTTCTCATTCGGATGAACTGAAAGATGAAATTTATCAGATTTGAACATCACAGGTTCGAAGATTACTAGAGTTGGACCTGAGTTTCTCATTCGGATGAACTGAAGATGAAATTTATCAGATTTGAACATCACAGGTTCGAAGATTACTAGAGTTGGACCTGAGTTTCTCATTCGGATGAACTGAAGATGAAATTTATCAGATTTGAACATCACAGGTTCGAAGATTACTAGAGTTGGACCTGAGTTTCTCATTCGGATGAACTGAAGATGAAATTTAGATTTGAACATCACAGGTTCGAAGATTACTAGAGTTGGACCTGAGTTTCTCATTCGGATGAACTGAAGATGAAATTTATCAGATTTGAACATCACAGGTTCGAAGATTACTAGAGTTGGACCTGAGTTTCTCATTCGGATGAACTGAAGATGAAATTTATCAGATTTGAACATCACAGGTTCGAAGATTACTAGAGTTGGACCTGAGTTTCTCATTCGGATGAACTGAAGATGAAATTTATCAGATTTGAACATCACAGGTTCAAAGATTACTAGAGTTGGACCTGAGTTTCTCATTCGGATGAACTGAAGATGAAATTTATCAGATTTGAACATCACAGGTTCGAAGATTACTAGAGTTGGACCTGAGTTTCTCATTCGGATGAACTGAAGATGAAATTTATCAGTTTGAACATCACAGGTTCGAAGATTACTAGAGTTGGACCTGAGTTTCTCATTCGGATGAACTGAAGATGAAATTTATCAGATTTGAACATCACAGGTTCGAAGATTACTAGAGTTGGACCTGAGTTTCTCATTCGGATGAACTGAAGATGAAATTTATCAATTTGAACATCACAGGTTCGAAGATTACTAGAGTTGGACCTGAGTTTCTCATTCGGATGAACTGAAGATGAAATTTATCAGATTTGAACATCACAGGTTCGAAGATTACTAGAGTTGGACCTGAGTTTCTCATTCGGATGAACTGAAGATGAAATTTATCAGATTTGAACATCACAGGTTCGAAGATTACTAGAGTTGGACCTGAGTTTCTCATTCGGATGAACTGAAGATGAAATTTATCGGATTTGAACATCACAGGTTCGAAGATTACTAGAGTTGGACCTGAGTTTCTCATTCGGATGAACTGAAGATGAAATTTATCAGATTTGAACATCACAGGTTCGAAGATTACTAGAGTTGGACCTGAGTTTCTCATTCGGATGAACTGAAGATGAAATTTATCGATTTGAACATCACAGGTTCGAAGATTACTAGAGTTGGACCTGAGTTTCTCATTCGGATGAACTGAAGATGAAATTTATCAGATTTGAACATCACAGGTTCGAAGATTACTAGAGTTGGACCTGAGTTTCTCATTCGGATGAACTGAAGATGAAATTTATCAGATTTGAACATCACAGGTTCGAAGATTACTAGAGTTGGACCTGAGTTTCTCATTCGGATGAACTGAAGATGAAATTTATCAGATTTGAACATCACAGGTTCGAAGATTACTAGAGTTGGACCTGAGTTTCTCATTCGGATGAACTGAAGATGAAATTTATCAGATTTGAACATCACAGGTTCGAAGATTACTAGAGTTGGACCTGAGTTTCTCATTCGGATGAACTGAAGATGAAATTTATCAGATTTGAACATCACAGGTTCGAAGATTACTAGAGTTGGACCTGAGTTTCTCATTCGGATGAACTGAAGATGAAATTTATCAGATTTGAACATCACAGGTTCGAAGATTACTAGAGTTGGACCTGAGTTTCTCATTCGGATGAACTGAAGATGAAATTTATCAGATTTGAACATCACAGGTTCGAAGATTACTAGAGTTGGACCTGAGTTTCTCATTCGGATGAACTGAAGATGAAATTTATCAGATTTGAACATCACAGGTTCGAAGATTACTAGAGTTGGACCTGAGTTTCTCATTCGGATGAACTGAAGATGAAATTTATCAGATTTGAACATCACAGGTTCAAAGATTACTAGAGTTGGAATCGAGTTTCTCATTCGGATGAACTGAAGATGAAATTTATCAGATTTGAACATCACAGGTTCGAAGATTACTAGAGTTGGACCTGAGTTTCTCATTCGGATGAACTGAAGATGAAATTTATCAGATTTGAACATCACAGGTTCGAAGATTACTAGAGTTGGACCTGAGTTTCTCATTCGGATGAACTGAAGATGAAATTTATCAGATTTGAACATCACAGGTTCGAAGATTACTAGAGTTGGACCTGAGTTTCTCATTCGGATGAACTGAAGATGAAATTTATCAGATTTGAACATCACAGGTTCGAAGATTACTAGAGTTTCTCATTCGGATGAACTGAAGATGAAATTTATCATATTTGAACATCACGGGTTCGAAGATTACTAGAGTTGGACCTGAGTTTCTCATTCGGATGAACTGAAGATGAAATTTATCAGATTTGAACATCACAGGTTCGAAGATTACTAGAGTTGGACCTGAGTTTCTCATTCGGATGAACTGAAGATGAAATTTATCAGATTTGAACATCACGGGTTCGAAGATTACTAGAGTTGGACCTGAGTTTCTCATTCGGATGAACTGAAGATGAAATTTATCAGATTTGAACATCACAGGTTCGAAGATTACTAGAGTTGGACCTGAGTTTCTCATTCGGATGAACTGAAGATGAAATTTATCAGATTTGAACATCACAGGTTCGAAGATTACTAGAGTTGGACCTGAGTTTCTCATTCGGATGAACTGAAGATGAAATTTATCAGATTTGAACATCACAGGTTCGAAGATTACTAGAGTTGGACTTGAGTTTCTCATTCGGATGAACTGAAGATGAAATTTATCAGATTTGAACATCACAGGTTCGAAGATTACTAGAGTTGGACCTGAGTTTCTCATTCGGATGAACTGAAGATGAAATTCATAGATTTGAACATCACAGGTTCGAAGATTACTAGAGTTGGACCTGAGTTTCTCATTCGGATGAACTGAAGATGAAATTTATCAGATTTGAACATCACGGGTTCGAAGATTACTAGAGTTGGACCTGAGTTTCTCATTCGGATGAACTGAAGATGAAATTTATCAGATTTGAACATCACAGGTTCGAAGATTACTAGAGTTGGACCTGAGTTTCTCATTCGGATGAACTGAAGATGAAATTTATCAGATTTGAACATCACAGGTTCGAAGATTACTAGAGTTGGACCTGAGTTTCTCATTCGGATGAACTGAAGATGAAATTTATCAGATTTGAACATCACAGGTTCGAAGATTACTAGAGTTGGACCCGAGTTTCTCATTCGGATGAACTGAAGATGAAATTTATCAGATTTGAACATCACCGGTTCGAAGATTACTAGAGTTGGACCCGAGTTTCTCATTCGGATGAACTGAAGATGAAATTTATCAGATTTGAACATCACAGGTTCAAAGATTACTAGAGTTGGACCTGAGTTTCTCATTCGGATGAACTGAAGATGAAATTTATCAGATTTGAACATCACAGGTTCGAAGATTACTAGAGTTGGACCTGAGTTTCTCATTCGGATGAACTGAAAATGAAATTTATCTGATTTGAACATCACAGGTTCGAAGATTACTAGAGTTGGACCTGAGTTTCTCATTCGGATGAACTGAAGATGAAATTTATCAGATTTGAACATCACAGGTTCGAAGATTACTAGAGTTGGACCTTAGTTTCTCATTCGGATGAACTGAAGATGAAATTTATCAGATTTGAACATCTCAGGTTTGAAGATTACTAGAGTTGGACCTGAGTTTCTCATTCGGATGAACTGAAGATGAAATTTATCATATTTGAACATCACGGGTTCGAAGATTACTAGAGTTGGACCTGAGTTTCTCATTCGGATGAACTGAAGATGAAATTTATCAGATTTGAACATCACGGGTTCGAAGATTACTAGAGTTGGACCTGAGTTTCTCATTCGGATGAACTGAAGATGAAATTTATCAGATTTGAACATCACGGGTTCGAAGATTACTAGAGTTGGACCTGAGTTTCTCATTCGGATGAACTGAAGATGAAATTTATCAAATTTGAACATCCCGGGTTCGAAGATTACTAGAGTTGGACCTGAGTTTCTCATTCGGATGAACTGAAGATGAAATTTATCAGATTTGAACATCACAGGTTCGAAGATTACTAGAGTTGGACCTGAGTTTCTCATTCGGATGAACTGAAGATGAAATTTATCAGATTTGAACATCACAGGTTCGAAGATTACTAGAGTTGGACCTGAGTTTCTCATTCGGATGAACTGAAGATGAAATTTATCAGATTTGAACATCACAGGTTCGAAGATTACTATAGTTGGACTGAGTTTCTCATTCGGATGAACTGAAGATAAAATTTATCAGATTTGAACATCACAGGTTCGAAGATTACTAGAGTTGGACCTGAGTTTCTCATTCGGATGAACTGAAGATGAAATTTATCAGATTTGAACATCACAGGTTCGAAGATTACTAGAGTTGGACCTGAGTTTCTCATTCGGATGAACTGAAGATGAAATTTATCAGATTTGAACATCACAGGTTCGAAGATTACTAGAGTTGGACCTGAGTTTCTCATTCGGATGAACTGAAGATGAAATTTATCAGATTTGAACATCCCGGGTTCGAAGATTACTAGAGTTGGACCTGAGTTTCTCATTCGGATGAACTGAAGATGAAATTTATCAGATTTGAACATCACAGATTCGAAGATTACTAGAGTTAGACCTGAGTTTCTCATTCGGATGAACTGAAGATGAAATTTATCAGATTTGAACATCACAGGTTCGAAGATTACTAGAGTTGGACCTGAGTTTCTCATTCGGATGAACTGAAGATGAAATTTATCAGATTTGAACATCACAGGTTCGAAGATTACTAGAGTTGGACCTGAGTTTCTCATTCGGATGAACTGAAGATGAAATTTATCGATTTGAACATCACAGGTTCGAAGATTACTAGAGTTGGACACGAGTTTCTCATTCGGATGAACTGAAGATGAAATTTATCAGATTTGAACATCACAGGTTCGAAGATTACTAGAGTTGGACCTGAGTTTCTCATTCGGATGAACTGAAGATGAAATTTATCAGATTTGAACATCACAGGTTCGAAGATTACTAGAGTTGGACTCGAGTTTCTCATTCGGATGAACTGAAGATGAAATTTATCAGATTTGAACATCACAGGTTCGAAGATTACTATAGTTGGACCTGAGTTTCTCATTCGGATGAACTGAAGATGAAATTTATCAGATTTGAACATCACAGGTTCGAAGATTA